>OY728151.1:329208751-330408751 GCA_963277665.1 Viscum album | reverse complement strand
TTGAAGTTTTTATAGTTATATGGAATTCTAAGTCGATACAATGGATAAGTTTCCACTATATTGACCGTACAACATCGAGGGAGGTGTTTTATTCATTTCTGTAGGATTTATTTAAATTATCTGTGCCAATGTTCCCAATACCCTAGTTTAGGGTATTGTGTGTTATGGAAATTTTACCCTGTTATTGTCTTCTAGGCATTTTTTGCAAGAGTATGGGTTTTTTATTTTGAATAGTATTGGTTTCCTTTATATGGATGTTCTTTTCCATGTTTTATTTGATATTGGTCATTGGGTCTAGAATTTCCAGTTAGGCTGTTATGATTTCCATGCCTAGTATTGTTAGGATGGAGTTGATATTATATGAAATTATTGTGATATTCATTGTAGTTGGTTATCCACATATTGTTTCTAATTTAATTTGGATGTAGAATATAATTTGGGCATGATTCCATTACACAGGATTGTGGGAACTTGGTGTAGTGTGACCATTGGGGAAATTGATTTTGAGGGCTTCCCTAGAGTGTTTGTTATACTTTTCTTGCTGTGAGACCATAGGGGGGATCGACGTTGAGTTCCACCTTAGATTTTATATAGTTATCATTATGAGACCACTGAGGGAATTGACATTGAATTATTCTTCAGAGAGTCTCCAGTTTATCATTAAAAAAATATATGTGGAATTGACGATTAGTACTTCCATAGAGAGTCTTTATTAGCTTGAAACCAGAGGGGTTAGTCCATGTGTACATTCCAAGAGGGTTACATGTGAATTATTGGTTGAATAATTGATAAATATAAATGAATGTGGTTGACACTATAGTATTTTTTACTTGTGAGTACTTCATTTTTTATTACATCATTTTTCATATTTTTCTATTATATATATTCACTGACCATTAGACACAGATCATTGGATGGTTGCCTATTGGGATTCAATTCACAACATATTTGGGTCATAATTTTGGGCCCAAATAGATTCTACTGTTCCATGTATTGATAAGGAAAAGTTCCCTTATACTTTAGGTACTTGATTTCTATGGAGCTGGAGAGCATGGGACCAAGCTAAGGATTGCGATGTTGTTGGATTTATTTACTTGTTTTTTTTGTAATTTGGTTTATTACTATATTTCAGCATTGTGAAATGTTTGGCTGCATTCCAAGATATTGGGACATGAATCATTATTTATATATATGTTGTAGTCATTTATTTAATAGTAGTCTTCCACTGTTCACTATTATATGGCATTATTACTGCTTATGCCACTGTTTTATGTTTATTTCTACTTTGTTACTCTACTAATGAGTGCATAGTTTCCCCAATATGACACCCAAGGCCCTCACTACTAGTCGGTAGCCTCTAGAATTTGGGGAAATGTTCCTAAGGCCATATGACCAACCAGGTGCCGGGCACCCTTGGGCGGCACCTAGAACCAGGACGTTACAAAGTGGTATCAGAGTCAGGTTTCAATCCTGGGACCTTTGGGTTATGGGACCACATGGATCAGAATTTGGTGGATCATGTGTTTCTTTCACTGTTATACTTGTTATGTGACATTAATATTATGACATGTTTTGATTCTCATGGATTATGGGCCCTCATGAATCGTAATTTGATACTTAAATGTTTTTTAATGGTTTTTATGCACTTCCAAAGAAGTTTTTGAGGATTACTATTTGAAGTAACTCAGAATACATGTTGTGTATTGATGATTACATTCCATGAATCCTTCTGTTCAGGAGGGAACTATTTTTATTAAGTACACGCCGTGAACTATATGTACACACCATGTAATCCATGACCATGTAGCTACCTATGTGGGAATGGACATGGGGTTGCGAAATCATTAGTGGAACATGCTATGTAACAGAAGTACATGTCGGGTTGTAGAAACCATGTATCCAGCAGTGTTAATAATGACATGGGTGGATGAAGAATAGCTAGTACATGGTGTGTCTGGCACAAACATGATGTGTAGAGTCAACCATGTCTCCGACCATGTGACTAACAACACATGCTGGTGAAATCGTTCAAGTACACACCATGTCTGCCACTTGCACGTCGTGCATTTTTTACCGAGGAGAAACATGTAGTTTAGCCATGTAGGGGAAACTCAGTTATGGGAAAATTATTCAAGTACACACCATGTCCAAGGAGAACACTTCGTGTTTATGGGGTGTCACACGACCAGTGTTGGTAGAAAAACACACCCATGTAAAGGATTAAGGGAACATGTCGTGTATGGGTTATACACGTCGTGTATCCATGCTTTTAAGAACATGAAAGCTCCCTTTATCCTTTTCCTTTCCTTCTCTTCTATGTTTTAGTCCTTGATAATCTTGATATAAGGTGTGCTCTGGACCTTGCAGAGTCATTCCACCACAAACTCCTCCTATTGTATGTCAGATTTAGGGAAGAAAATAGACACCAAATATCATATATCAGGGAATACCAATAGATCCTCCTATCATGCCTGCATTTCCACAAGAAATTATCCAGGATATAGGTGTCGATGCACAATTCTGAGAAGGCTTCATGAGTTTTATGTAGACCTTACATGGAGCACCGCATCCTACCCAGTGTATGGAGGAACTGAAGAGTGTATTTCCAGTAGCAGCATCCTCCCACATTATTAGGGGATTGAGGACCTCGGGATATTGAGTCACTGTTAGAAGCCATGCTGTCAATTTTTGAGCATCTAGAGACACCTACAGAGAGGAGGGTGAAGCTCACTACGTATATGATTCGAGATTCCACCAAAAGATGGTGGGATGTGATCTCACAGGAAAGACACTAGAAGGTTATGGCATGGGATGAGTTCCATCATACCTTCAATGACTACTTCTACCTGGAGATTTTGATGGTCGATCAAGCACAATGTTTCATGAGTTTGGAGCAGGGTACTCTATCGTTTATGGAGTATTCTTCTCACTTCACAGAGCAGCATCTCTTCGCACTCATACTAGTGGGAGATGATATTTTCCAAGGGAGGGAGTTTGAGGATTCCCTCAGGCATGACATCTGATCTCAGGTGACCATCTTCTGGTTGAAGAACATATCTTTCATATTCAATGAGATGCTAATCACCGAGAACAATCCTTGGGGGTTATTAGAGATATGGTCCAGGGTGTTTCATCATCAAGAGTTGGTTCTTCTCCGAATGATAGTAGGAAGTGTTGTTGGTAGTCTACTCATGGAGATCTGAGTAGGCGGGATACACATTTAGGTATCTAGGTGGTACTCTACCAGTGATGGAAAGGAGGGAATAAAAGGATACATTTCCTGAGAGACCCATTTGAGTGCTGATCTTATGGCAATATGGGTCATCTTCATCATTTTTATTAGTTCCTCTCATCAGTAGTAGGTGAAAGAGGTTATTCTATGACTCCTCATTTAGGATCAAGTCCCCCAGTTTCTCATCAGTCTAGGAACTAGAGTTTTTTCAACCACTCAGGCCAAGGTGGGTGTCGTGGCCATAGTATCCATAGTAGCCAGTCACCAGGCCTTCAGTGACAATTGGTTGGAACAGGTCAGGATAGTCATCACAGTCATCGTTCCATGGTAAATGTCATACTTTTGCATTGGAGCAGACCTAGTTGGATCAGAATCACAGAACTTCTATAGTTAGAGGTAAGATTTTAGTCGCCTCAATTTTAGCTTATTCATTTTTCAATAAGGTGGCTTACCATAGTTTCATATCTTTTATTGTTATGGATAGCCATGGGATTTGTATATGTACTTCTACTGATGTCTGATGTTGGAGACACTATTGGGGAATATAACGGCTAGTGTACATCAATATAAGGAGTTCCCTCTTGAGGTCGGCAGGTGTCACTTCTTTTTGGATATCTATGTCTTAGAGATGACAGGCTATGATGTCATTCTTAGAAAGGACTGACTGGTTCCCTACAATGATTTTTTCAATTCCTATCATTGTAGGGTGAGTATCACATCACCATAGGGTGTTTCTTTTCTATATAAGGTTGAATGGTATTTCTAGGCTAGAAGAGGAGGACCCGAGCATCATGGGTTGGGAGGAGTTACATCCTCAATTTCTAGTATGTATCTGGATGACCAGTGGACTTTATAGATGGAATTTCCTCTGGTGGTGTATTGTTTCAGGGATGTCTTCCTAGAAGACTTTTCAAGTATTCATCCCAAGCGATAGGTGGAATTTTTTATTGAACATCTTCCAGGATTGGAACCGGTGTTCATTCCTCCTTATAGAATTGCTACACTAGAGTTTTTGGAGATCAATAAGAAGTTATAAGATTTTTAGGAAAAGATTTTAATCTAGCCTAGTACTTCTAATTGGGGTTCTCTGGTCTTGTTTTCAAATAAGTCGGACGGTACCCTCAAACATTGTGTGGATTATCGGAAGTTGAACCAGTTGATGGTCATGAACCGATATCCCTTACTGAGGATTGATGATCTCTTTGATCAGCTTCAAAGAGCCTGGGTGTTCTCAAAGATTGACTTGTAATCCATTTATCATCAGTTGCACATTAGACCTTCTGATATACCTCTTACAACTGTTCAGAGCAGGTATTGTCTATAAGAGTATGTGGTTACACCGTTCGGTCTCATGAACACCCCTACAGTTTTTATGGCACCGATGAACTGAGTGTTCCATGTATACTTGTATTCCTTCGTGGTGGTTTTCATGGATGATATCTTGGTTTACTATCAAAATCAACATGACCATTCTATCCATGTTTAGATCATTTTGTGTAGATTGAGAGAGCATCAGTTATATGCCACGCTCTCAAAATTTCACTTTTGGATGGACATGATTTGCTTCTTGTGTCATGTTATCTTAGATACATGAGTATTAGTAGACATAGAGAAAATGAGAGTAGTAGTTGTTTGGGAGAATTTGAAGAACTTCTTTGAGGTACAGAGTTTTCAAGGGATGGATGGTTTCTATATACATTTTATAAATTAATTTTCACACTTAGCAACGGTACTAAAGGGCCTGATTAAGAAGGGTGTTAAGTACTTGTGGAAAGATTCCTATGATTCATCATTTTAGGAGCTGAAAGGGAGATTGAATTCATCACTGATTCTAGAGTTACTAGAGATAAGAAAGATCTATACTTTTTACTATGATGCATCAGGTGTCGGTCTTGGAGCAGTTCTCATTAAGGGGGAAGGAGTCGTTGCGTACGGTTCATAGCAGATAAGGCCACATGAGAGTAATTGCCCAACACACGATATTGAGTTAGTTGTAGTTGTTCATGCTTTACGTTGTTAGAGAAATTATCTTTTGGGCAAGAATTTCATGGTTTTCACTGACCATAAAAGCCTCATATACATCTTCACTTATCACGATCTGAATCTGAGACAACAAAGGTGGGTTGAGTACCCTTAGTCCATTGATTTTGAGCTTTCATACATGACTGGGAAAGGCAACACAGTGGCTAAAGTGTTGAGAAGTATGAATCAGATAAAAGCAGTTCAGAAGGCCAGCAGTGAGTGGTAACTTATGTCTATATTCTCTAAGATGAATTTTGATGTGCATGATATACATGGAAGGATATTTCTTTATTCTGTAGTTGTTACCTCTTCTCTTATTTAGTGAGTGTGAATGAGGAAACTATCATATACTAAAAGCCTATTCTTGTAGGAGAGTGTGTCGGGTACGTCCCTATTCCTGGATGGATTGTAGGCGAGGATGAGATCTTGAATTTTCATGGGGGCGTATGGGTTCTAGAAGACATATGCAAGGAGATGAGGTGGGATTTATATTCTACAGTTTATGTATTTCATCCTGGTGTCACCAAGATGTATGAAGATCTACACTATCAGTATTGGTGGCCATGAATGAATAGATATATTGGTGGGTTTGTGATTAGGTGTTCCACCAGTCATTAGGGGAAGGCGAAGCATCCGAGACCAGAAGGACTTTTGAAGTAGTTACCCATTCCCAAGTGTAAGTGGAATGATGTCGTGATGGACTTTATGATAGATTTTCCTAGGTCTCCTTGAGGGAATAATGCAGTTTGGGTTTTCATTTCCAGATGCACGATGTTTGCACACTTCTTTCTGATCAAGGAGATCTCTAGTGTTGATGAGATGGGAAGGTTGTACATCTGAGAGATTGTAGGTTTACATGGGGTTACACACTACATTTTTTTAGACAATGATTCATGTTTTACTTATCGGTCCAAGTAAGGACTACCGAGAGATTTGATTACACAGGTGCTTCTAAGTACAACGTACACCCCCCCCCCCAAAGATGGACAGTACGAGCATACAATTCAGGTGCTGGAGGAAATAATTCGAGCATGTGTCCAATATTTTGGATGTTCTTGGGAGAATCATATACCTTTGATGGATTTTTCCTACAATAATAGTTTTAAAGAAACTGTTCATATGGCACCTTATAAGGCTTTGTATGGTAGTATATGCCGATCACCTCTTTGTTGGATGTAAGTAAGATATGTAGCTATATTGGGACATCTTCTTGTTCAAGAGACCATAGAGAAAGTGGAATTGATTTGGAAGAGGATGTCTACAACACAGTCAGGGAAAAAGTATTGTGATGATCGATAGAGATGACCTATGTAGTTTGAGGTCAGAGATTAGGTTTTCCTACATGTCACACCTTGGATGGGACACAAGAGTATTATGAGATAGTTAAAGACTTTACCAAGATATGACGAGACATTTGAGGTTTTAGAGAGATTCGTCCCATTTTTCTATTGGTTTTATTTATCTCAGAGGTATCGAGCCATGCATGGTACCTTCCACATTCTGTAGATACAATGATACTTCTTAGACCCATATCATGTTTTTCAACACGAGGAGGTTGACTTAGAGGTTGATTAATTGTTTGAAGAGCATCATATCTGGAACATTTATCATAGCGTGAAGGTTCTACGTGGCTGGTATATTTCTCTTGTTTGTTTTCTATGGAAGCATGGGTTAGTAAAGGATAAGACTTGGGAGAGGGAGACCATTGTGCGATCGTAGTGGTCGGAGGTGTTTGAGGATTCTACTTCGCTGCCTTCTTAGGGAAATTTGGTGGAAATTTTCATTAAGGGGATAAGTTTTTAAGAACTCGGATTTTTTTTTTCATGTATGGATATTGATTTCTGGTGTTTTTAAGAAGAATTATAGTTTTTGGAAATTTAAGGATTACACGCCGTGTACTTAGTAGTACAAGTTGTGTACCTAGTTGTCGTGGGTAGCCATATACTTGAGTTGTAACGACCAAGTACATGGCAATGTGGGGTTACCTGGAGACTTCATAAAAAAGTGGTTAATTAAATAATGTAAAGTACATGTACATTAAATGAACATTCCATGTACTTTTTTTATCTATTAAATCGAACTGAGGTACCATCTCATTTACAGAACAATCATTTTCTCAAATTTTCTTGTGTTAGAGTAATGGATATTGCCGATTCTTCCTTGAGCCCTTGATCGACCATCTGTTCTTCAAATCAACCACTTCTGATGGTTTTAGAATCACTATAGTGAGTTATTCCATATCTAGATCCTCATCCCTTGATTTCATTACTTCTATGAGATATTCTAAGTTGAGATTTTTTGACATTTTTTGTCGACATAATGTGTTCTAGGTTGATTCAAAGGCTGAGGATCAACTATATCAATATTACAATGTCGAGGTATGTGGTTTGTGCCTTTCAATAGGTTGTCTCTAAATTATATGTGAAAAACTGCCCAACACCCATGTTTAGGGTATTACTTGTTCTGGAATTATACCTTGTTAATTTATTCCATGCCTTGTTTGCTTGATTATGGGGTTTTTATTGTGAATGAGATTGTTTACCTTGTTTTGGATGTGTTTTTCCATGTTTATTTTCATATTGGTCGTTCAATTTAGAATTTCTTATTAGGATATTATGTTTTCCATGCCTAATATTGTTAAGATGGAGTTGGTATTATATGAAATGCTTGTGATATGATTTTCAGTTTCTTATCCATGTAGTATATGTGATTTACTTTGGAATTGAAATATTGTTTGTGCATGATAACTTTACACAAGGCCATGAGAACCTAGTGTAGTGAGACCATTTTAGAATTGATGTTGAGGGCTTCCCATGAGTGTCTGTTATAATTTTCACACTACAATACCATAGGGGGGATTAATGTTGATTTCTCCCTCAGAGTGTCTATAGTAATTATTACAAGACCACATGGGGAATTGATGGTGAGTGCTTCCTCGGATAGACTTTTTTTCCATGTAACAAGAGGGGTTAGGCCATGAGATCTTTCACAGAGTGTTACATGTGAATGATTGGTTGAATATTTAATAATTGTTAATGAATGTGGTTGAAACTATAGGAGTGTTTACTTTTGAGTACTTCCTTATTTATTTCATCATTTCGCATATTTTCTGATTATATATATTCACATATAGTTAGGCATGGATCATTATGTATTTGCCTACTAGGATTCTATCACACCCTGTTTGGGTCTTACTTTTGGACCCAAAAATATTATATTGTTAAAGGTATAGATAAGGGAAAGCACCCTTCTACTTTAGGTACATGATTGGTATGGAGATGGAGAGCATGGGACCAAGAAGAGGCCTGTGATACTATTGGAGTTGTTTACTTATTTTTCATTTGAACTTTTGTTTAGTACTATATTCCTTCATTGTGACTTTTTGGATACTTTTTCAGATATTGGGAAATGAATCATTTTTTATATATATGTGGCAGTTTTTTATTTACTTGCAGTCTTCCATTGTTGACTATTTCATTGTATTATTACTACATTCGTTAATGGTATCTGTTTATTTCTGATGTATTACACTTCCAAAGAGGGAATAGTTTCCCCACTATGACAACCAAGGCCCTTGGTGCAAGTCAGTAGCCTCTGGCATTCGGGGAAATGTGCTTGATGCCATGTGACCAACCGGGTACGAGGCAGCCTTGGGTGGCACCCATAACCGGGACGTTACAAGAGTATCACAACCATTACCCATACCCAAATAGAAATAGGAAGAAAATTCCATGGATTTTGCCTTTGGACACCCTAATACATATTAAGCGCACAGTTCTATTTTGGTTATAGACCCCAACTTTTGAAGTAAACATACTACATAACTATCATAATAGATTTATATCTACATTAACTTTCTAGGATATTCATTAATAAATTCATATGGTTTAATGGGGTATCTATAACATCACGGAACTTTTACACATATGATCACATGATTTTAAACATAATTAGCCTTTGAATTTAATGGATTGTATGGTCTAGTGTCTTTGTATGATTAGATACATAAAAATGAAAACATTGAAATATAATAAAAACATATTTTATTTAATATTCAAAATGAGATCATAACTTCCTTTGATCCATTACATATATATAAAATAACCTGGGGTATACATTATCAAAGGGACGAGTTAAAAAACCCATTACGGGAATAAAAATTGGAATAAATCATAACACATGAGTTATGATGCTTAACATTGTGGCATAAAAAGGATAAAAACATGAATAAACATATTAAAGAATAAAATATTGAACATGGGATCATGTAATCATGGAATCATATAAGTGTGGAAAAAACTTACAAAATAAAATTATCCTGAGTCATGGATTACTTCCAAGACAATTACACATTGAGGAACATAATTTAAGGTTAACAAATAAGGACATTTCTCTCATGACCCGACCCAAAGGGGTTCATGTCGTGACTACCCCAAGACCGAATCCCATAGGCTTGGGGATGGAGACCATCGTTGAGTAGGAATATCCCAAAAATGGGATGAATATTCCTACATACCTATACACTTGCACACATCTCCAAGAAATAAAAGTTTACCTGAAAAAATAAGTAAACAAACATTCCTATCAATAAGATGCCAACACAGAGTACGACTGTAGAAAACTGAATGTAATCAAGAACAAAATAAAATACCAACAAAAATGAAAAGTAAAATTAAATGTACCTATAAATCCTACATATAAAACCCTTCATTAAGGGTAGGTTCAAAAACAGCTATCTGAAGCCGTAGAATCACACCTCAACTATCGGGTCACTCTAAGCACCACATATCCCCAGTCCACCAAGGACTCTGTCAAAACATCGATCATCTTCCCAGGACATGACATGTGTGGGAAAAGTGCATGAAGGGGTGAGTAAAACAATACTCCATAAGACACCCTTAAAAACAAAGTAAAAGTATAAAAATAAAATATCACCAAGAAGATACAGTCAGCTCCCCACATGTATATGTCTAAAACGCATATAACAGAAACATCTTGGTATAATCGTAATGGATTCCAAGACTCAAGGTCTCATCGACTTCCACATATACAGTTCTACTCGTAGCATGCTCATTCTATGAGATCTCACTCCTTGAGTAATCTAATTATATGAACGTTGAATAGGTCTATGAAAATTATCCAAGAGAACACATGATCTCGTTAAGTCACATAGTTTCACCGGTACATCTAGTCTCGCTAGGACATGGAGTGATGGTAACACACAGAGTGCCGGAACCACACAAAGTGTCGGTAACACATGGAGTGTTGGTGACCCATGGAGTATTGGTAACAAACTATGTGTTGCTAACACAAAGTGTGACGATAATTCAAACAGCCCCTAGGTCATTGAGTCCCCACGTCACATCTAAACATCAACAACTAATAATTTCCCAAAGAATGATCATCAGGTCTGGTCATATAAAATGAAAGGAATCTGATCATGATACAGATATAGGGTGTCCTCCTGACCAAGGGCTCACTGGGAGGCTCATCACCCTACAAGAAACATCATCATAGATCTGGGATAGGTTCATGGGTATAAACTTGTTACACGTTGTTCAAAACCACTATCTAAGTTACAATTAAGAGAAGTGATGACCAACCAGGAATCTCATTGTGATACATGATATAACCTAATGATTCAACTATCAATGATGGGATAATATATATAATTTTAGAATACTATTCATCCTCAGTGATAAGAAAGAGATCCTGCATCATACCCTCATTGTAAAAGACCAAGGGTATGCTCTCAATATATACTGATTCATCTAAAAACCCACCAAGACATCTGAAAATGACCCCCCTATTCCAAGGTACCCAATGCTAGAGATGGCTCATCAATTAGACAACTTGTTTGATAGTTATGGTCATTTTACCGAAAAGGCATACGGGCAGGGTCTGGTCCAGACGACCCAACAAGACCGTGGTCAGCTATCCCAAACTGACCTGATGGCATGATCCAAAAAAGAACAACTCAAGGTCTTAATTGACCTTAACTGATGGGTTATTGGCTCCAACCCGCAAGGATACTAGAGAGGCCCAACAAACCTAGTCCGGCCAGCACACACGGGCCGGTTCTGCTTCGTTGGACACTGCCCAATCTAGTTGTATCCCACCTAGTCCACACGGTTACCCAAATGTGTGGCCAACCAGTTCAAAATCACATGGATGATCCATGTGAATTGGTCAACAAGGGTGTCGTTGGGTGCCAATAGCCATGCCGCCAAACCACATTAGGCTCCCATACAACTGTCGGTGGGATGTGTTTTTCCTCCATCATCAGCCCCGTCTATGGACAATCATTAGCTGTCGCACCAGCAGGTGGTCACTGTCGTGTTCCACCAATTTCCACTTGTCATTATCACTAGTGCACTGTTGGACCCTTTTGGAAGCCAATGGGTAGACTCTGGTGGTATTTTTTCAAAATAGAGGAACCTCCATGATTCTCGAGTCAAGTTCTCTAGAACCCTAGGCATGGATCAATATTGTGATGAATTTTACGTAAAAAATGGTTTTAGAGTGATTAACCTTGAAACATGTCAATCAATCAACCTCCATTATCATCGCACCTCCTCTAGGTCATCAAGATGTTGGATCTATAATTTCATAATGTTGCACCAAGAAATGGGCATGCATTGAATTTCGGTTCATATTCCTATGAATAACTTGAAGAACATGAAAAATTATTGGGGGAGAAATACAAAAATAGAAACCTGATGAAGGAACATTGGTCGTTTGTTCCTTCAAGCCTAAAAAATTCCATAAGAATGATCATGATAAAAAAACCATATTAAAAATATTCCCCAACATAATTCCCACAAATAATCCCTCCAGTAAGAACGAGCGAACTGCATGTAATCCAATTTTTGGATTCATCCATGTTCATTGTTTAACTCCATGAATGTGGACAATAAGTAATTTAAAACATATTCTCAACCTCGAGGTTGGATAAATTGATGTCGACGTTTGATTGTCATTGGCGATATGTCAAGAAAGTCATGATCCACATTCCCATTATTGTCTGTCATCGAGACAATTTCATCTAGTTCTATCCAATATATCCTCTAGAACCTTCATGGTATTCTATAGAATTATGAATTCTAATCCTATGTTCCTCCCAATATTTTAATAATATAATTTTTTTTTCAACATAACGCCTTCATTGTGTTTGTGAAATGTTAAAATAATAAAAACATTAAGTTTATTTCATTATTTTATATCTTCCAAAAACCAAAATTCATGGCTAAATCATGTCGGTCGATGTTATTCCTTTCCTAAGGAAAAAATCCATGTTGCGAGCAGAATAGTGGTCTCAAATTTCCAATATGAGTACCCATTATTTAGTTATTTAGATTTTAAATTAAACTAATTTTACATAATTTTTTTACTTATGGTTATGTTATTTTCAGGTTTTCCAACTGAAGACCTGCACTAACTAAAGTCAAGTCACAACTATGGTAAAACATCAATTTTAAATGCAATGTTTCCCTTGGATTTCTAATTTAGGGAACCGTTTGGATGTTATTCCACTTATTCCAAAAAATCTCTTATTAGTGCTATTAAAAACATCTATTTTTTCACAAATCAGTTCCAGACCGACTAGACATTAGAATCGTACGTTGTCTTATCACATGGTCTCATAATTTTCACATTAATTTTAAAAAAAATCCAAAAAATTGGAGTCATCACATTCTCCCCACATTATGTATTTATTACCCCAAAAGTGAAACCATGGGATACCCAAACATATGAGGGTATTGAGCATTAATCTAAGCATCTCGCTCGCATGTTCTCTCCTAGAGATTCTCGTACTTCCCTCAAGATTACATTAGTGTAATCTATTACCCATAAAAGATCCTTGATCTCCATGCCCAAGATGGAAAATGAGCTTCACGATAAAAAACAATCATTTTTGGGATTCCATGGAGTCAAAATATCTCCTACAGATAGAGGAATACCATGCTCTCTACTAAACACTCATCTCCAAAGGCTAGGAAGTGGAAGACATGGTGAATCGATCAAGAATCGTCGAGATGGTTTTGTGTCACCTAGATGTACATGGTAAACCCATCATGAAGTCCACCAAAATAATTTTCCACATCCTTCCAAGAATCTCATTAAATAAAGGGAGCATCCCCTTTCGAGCACAGGGGGCTCATCACAGTGATATGATAAACCATTAAATTGATTCTAACAAGCACTTGGCTTTCATATCAATAGGTAATCCCATATAAAAATAGTTTTTTCATCCCTAGTGTCCATTTTAACATGAACATTCATATCTCGATGCATCTCACCACTCAAGGAATCCACTATTTTCATGATAACCATGAACAACCAGACTAAATTGGGGGTGTTATGGAACTCCCTAAAAACACCACTTGAAACGGCACTGGTACTACTATGAATCCTCTTCAAAGAACATAAAGCTCCCCACCATACAAATATCCATTTGGGGTATTCCCAATTAGCATCTGAGCACATAAATCCCCACTATTGGTATCCCCAAGCTCTACCGCCCCAACTCAATATAAGAGTGTAGGGTAATAACCATCATCTAGAGGTAAGATCCATCATCTATACCCATTAAGGATGTCTATAATGGGGCCAACTAATCTGGCTCCTTGTTTATTCACTATAAACTAGATCTCCTATTGAGATAATCCACCACCACATCCCTCTGCCCAGAAGTATAGACTATCTCAAAGTGATATTCCGGGAAAAAACTTATCCATATCCTTTTCTCAAGATCATGTCCCTTGGAGAGAAGGTATATTTGAGACTCTTATGGTCTGGGTAGAAGATAAACCACTCGCTCATCAGGTAGTGTCACCACATATTCAAAGAGATGACTATGATTTCCATCTCAAGATCATGGGTTTCATAGTTCTAATCATGTTGTCACAACTGGAGTGAACCATAGACAATCACCTCTTTTATCTTCATCAAGATAGAAAAGGTTCAGTCTCTAATAGATCACATGACACTATGTACCTAACTCCTTCCTCTGGAAAGCCCATGTAGAGGCCTGAAGCTTGACGTACATAGACATTAAATTACTTTTGCGGAATACTTAATACATAAAAAAACCAACACTCAAGGACCGTAATAGTTTAGTGTCTTTGGAAACTTGGAACATAATCTTCTAATAATGGTGAAAGATCTTCAACATCTCTCATAAAGATCTTTTCCTTTTGTTTTCTTACCTAAAACCTTTCATTATATCCTGGGGAAATGAAAACATATAGAGGGTGAGAACAAATGATCAGTAAGGGTAAGCATGGATAAAATAAAACAAACCATACACATTTGAACTTAAAACATTACCATAATGTTTAAACATGAAAATCTTGAGCAATGAGATAAGACATTGAAGTACATAAGGCAAAGATCATAATGCAACATCAATAATGATAAAATAGCACGTGAATAAAACATCTAATTTTGGAAAAACATTAAGCACATTATATGATTTCTATAGTAGCCACGGCATTGCAGCCAAGACCATCTTAGTGGACAAAGTCCCTTTAAGAATCGAGTTCACTCCTCGTTCTAGTCCTGTATTACTGAACCGGATTAACTTATCATTCCAGCCATGTATATCTCATGAGATATAAATCATTACCCAATGCATTACAGGGAGATATAGGTCCCACCCATCTCATAATTAAATCATTCTTACTTGTTCCGTAACATAAACATAAATCATTCATCATAACCCAAAGAATAAAATGGGTTTCATAAACATCATTCCATCAGAACATAATCCATATAAAAAAAGGATATCATTTCATCATACAAAAAATGAAACCATTTAAATCATAGAGACATTATACTTGAAACATACACATATGAAATAATGTCATTTTAGATGGAAAATGGTTTTGATAAATCACTTCAAATGAATTCTTGAAGAAAATATCCTTTGTTGTTTAAAATCATTTTATTTTCCAATAATGTAATGCATTTTTAAAAGAAAATGATTTTTTTGAAAATAGTCATGAAATCATTTGGAAGAATCATTATGAAAATAAGGCTTTATAAAACCGTAAAAATCCTTTCATGCCATTTATGTTAAAAAAAACATTCTTCTCGTACTTTTTCCGAAAAAGTCAAAAAGTGCCTTGTGAAAAAAATATTCCATACATACCATGTAGTAAAAGTCTAAATGGGTAAAAAAAATATAAACATATATGAAATCGTTTTTATAAAACAGTGATGTAGATGATAAATGTAACCCCAGTAAATACTTATGAATAAACAATCTCAGATAAAAACAAGATTGGAAAAGTTATCCCTTACCATAGGTCCGATATGCTTCGTACATATCCGAACCTCCTGTATAATGATTTAAAAAATGACATTGAATTATTAAAGAGTCATATTCATTGTTATGATATCATATATGGTTCACTTATGACTTTATATTACCCGTTCTTTTGTAAATCCAATGTTAAAAGCAACGTTTTGGGTAAAATCATCTTATTTATCGTACGTGTTTGGACTTGTTGTTCATGATGTTATTATTACTTATATCATGATTTAATTATTTCCAGAATGTAAATCATGATTTATATATCATATATATTCATTATATATCCTGCATATACATGTTTTTATTATAGTACATAACATATGGAGGTAAGATATGAAATGCACCGTTCATGGAGACGGTAATCCGTACGTACGCATGAACGCTACTTTAATTTCTATTTATTATTTTAATGGAATAGGTATATTATAATTCCAGTATAATATCATATATAATATCATTAACTCCATCCTTTATAAATCCCACATAAGTCATTAACGAATCACATCCCTTTGAGGGGGCGGTAGTCCGCACTTCGTCAAATGAGATCATCGTATTTACCCACTATGGAAACCTTAAAGCCTTGATATAATTTGGAATTAAAGAAGCATAAGGAAATCATACACTTAATATATATTATTTATGAATACAGTGCCATCATAATGTCCACCATGAGAGGAGGTAGGAGAAAATCGAACAATCATCGTTTCGTGAGGTGATAGTTTTCCATCAACAGAAACATTATGTTCTTCATCCATTATATTGAGGTGTGTGTATGTGTAGTTATAATCCTTGCCATAAAAAAATCCTAGAATTTTTAGTATATTGGTGTTGTCACAAAAGAATGTATTAAAAAGATTTTAGGGGTTGAAGAAGTAGAATAACATAAAACAACTTAAGAGAAACTATTACCTTTAATTTGGGGAACTTCCTTTGGTTTGAACCAAAATGACTTCTTGAAGTGCCTTATGCCTAATGTAAGGCTTCTAGGGGAGTATAGGGATGTTGGGAGCTTAGTTGGGAAGATTATGGACGAGCCAAAAGGCTTTAAAGGTGTGATAAATTGCATAGAAGTGATCTCCTTTTATAAGGGAGAGGAGGAGCTCTTTAGGAAAGTGTGAAAACATTATTTTATTATAAACTTATTTTCAGTTTCAAGAGGTCCAAAAAACATTAATGTCGAAGCTAAGATGACACATATTCGAAATAATGTCATCCAACAGGAATTGGGCATGTTTTTTATAATATTGTATTCATTATAAGATTATTTATTTAAATCATTTATTAATGAGGTAAATACCTCATAATTATTGTGTCATAAATAATTTAATTTATTTGATGTCTAAAAATTATAAAAAAACACCAACATGTAGGAAATATTTTTATCTTTCCAATGAATATATATAGTTGAATAGATAATTTATATAGCCCCTTATATAAATTAATTACTAAAGGATTTTTGTTAATGCCAATTTTGTCTTTACATTAAAATAATTAATCTAATGTGTCATTGTCTTTCATAAGTAGCTCCATGGGGTCCCAAAATCGACCCATGGATGACCATGGTCGGAAATTACTCATCCAATAATGTTTGGATAAGTTTTAAGGTAATTTTGAATTATTATAATATTTTTTTAACCTTCAATTACTCTATTTACCTTTAACCGTGGAAAATAAAAGTAAAAAGTTACTATTCACAAAAAATTATATTTATCTAATTGAACCACATTTTACCCCTTGATATTAACCGTGTCTCTCATATTTCCATAATTTAACTCACAGAAGTGGTAAAATTAAGTTTTATGATCAATTGCAAAAGCTCCTAGGAGGTGGGTAAAAGACGGTGAAAAGTTCAATACAATTTTGATAAATCTAAAATTATTATAAAATGTCTCTAATGAATTTAATTGAACATATATATGTATTATGTATCCATTTGACCAAAAATAAATTTAAATCAAATAAATTATTATTTAAATAAAAATTTGGTTTTAACCAAAAACTCAGTGTTTTCACTATTCATCAAAAATTGAAGTTTTTCAAAAAAAATACCAAAAATTCTGCCTAAGCTATATTTGATATTCCGAATTCAAAAATGATGTCCATTTTTCCTAATTCAAAACATATAAGTGGTATTAATTAATTTTAAAATCAATTCACGTTATCAAAATAAATAGCGTGTTTTTAAGAAATATTAACTATCAAAAGATCGACATTTGTTTATGTCCAAATTCAAAGTGAAATTAATTCCAATGACCAACATTGGATTAAATGGTAAAAATATATTCAAATTAAACTTTAAAACCAATGAAAAAGATAATCTAGATATATAAATTATTGCGATGAAAAAAGTTGTTTTTAATTAAAATATAGTGTGTTTTTACTATTCATTAAAAAATAAAAGTTATCAGAATAATGTGAATATTTTATGCAAAGTAAATTTTTCTATCCTGATTCCAAGGAAGAATTTTATTTTGTAAAATTGATCTTATAAACATGTAAAAAACTAGATTTAATGTGGGTGCGCCATCAAAAGGCAGCAAAACTGTATTTTTTAAAAAATATTTATTTCACCCGAAAATTTTATTTTGTTCCCATACCATGTTCTAGAAAATATGTAAGATGAATAATAATGTCATAAAATTCAAGATGTAGTTAATAATATTCATAAAGGCTAGTCCATAATAATTTTATTACAATATATCCTTGTTTAGTGAAACCCAGTATTGCGTACTACACACGCTATCAAGGAAGGTCGTGATTGCGTGTAATTCAAGGCAAGTCAGGGTGACATGTAGGGAAAGACTTCTTTGTTGTTGCGTATAACAAAATACAAACATATTTCATTTATACATTAAACATAATCTATACATAATTTGGCATACATTAATTTCTACAAAATGAACTTGAAATTATGTGTAACACGAGCCAAGAATAGTGTTGCGTATACTGCAGGCTAATACGGTGTTGTACATAGCGCAAGAAAATCCTGGTGTAGCGTACAACAGAGGAAATCAAAGAAATTAAAAGAATATTCTTCATAAAATCTCAGGGTGTTACATTCTACCCTCCCTTAAAATGAATTTCTCCTTTGAAATTCTTCGGGGTTATAAATCGTTTACTATTCAATAAAACCCACATCGTAAAAAGGAATACTAAAACATAAATTTAAAAACTAATGTATGAAACATAACGATTACCCAATGTAACTCATCACTAGGTTTCCACATAAGAAAATATAGGTGAAAATAAGAATATCGAAGAAAAATCTAACCATCATGTTATAATGAAGAGTGGTAGAGGACACAGGTATAAAAAACCAACAATCACAAAGCCATAAATTTGTGATGATCTAAGGTACCATCTGATTCATTAGATATAAGAGTAATAGGACAACATTTTGGTTTTCAAGATCATTTCCCTAAAGTTGAAGAATTTAAATTAGTAGAATACATTCTTTATTTCGGTAAAATATCACTGTTGTTTGTGCCTTAAACAATTTCCACTTCATCTCTTAAAGAAATGAAGTTGAATTTGTCTTTCGTGAAGTGTTAGCAGATCGTGTGATAGAATGATGGGTCATTCCATCTGTTTGAAACAAAAGGTTATGAAAAGTTATCAAACATACATAAGTCTGTCTATGGTGATGTTAATCGTATACGATTCCAAAAATAAACTTATACATCATCTATCATACCGCTTAATAAAATAAAACTAGTTTCTACTAACCAGGGTCTTCTTGTAGGCTATTGGTAGGTGATAAAGGCCAGTATCACTTCATTTGTGGGTTCGATTCCCACAACCTTGTCTGACGCGACGGGGTGTTGCCCGTTCTCCAGGTTGTCCCTTTTCATAGACTACACTATTATACAATTCTATCAATAATATCAAAAACAATTCTAGCCTTAAACAATACAATATTATGTATAACTAAATTTATTCCAATCATTAGGCTTATTAAAAATACATTTTTCCAAACTTATAGTATAAAGAAAACAATTACTAGAAATTTCATCTTCCGAGCATGTGAATACCATCTTTTATCCCCCATATATCATAAGATATATCTTATTGATTTCATTCCAAACATGTGAATACCTTAATCATGTATTCTGTTGAAAAAATGAATACCCATTGACTCTTACTGAAAACATTAATGTTGTCAAAATTTATCACTTTCCACATAACAAAATACTAAAATTCTATATACTCAAACCATGATATAACTTTGTCCTTATATCAGTCATGATCTCATTTCATTTTCACTTTATCCCTTCATTATGTGCATATCATCTTCTTACCAAAAATATCTCAATCACTTTCCATGGTTACTGGTACCATACAATTATTGAAAACCACAATAAACCATTATATAAATATTCCAATATTCCACGATACTATATAAAACATTATTTTGGAATCCCATTACATAAACACTTAATCATTACACAACATCATTTTCATACTCAACATCACAAATAGTGATCGCATGAGACTTCCCATTATCCTTTGCCTTAAGAGGTTGCTCACATTGATCATCATTAACCTGTGGATTAGGGAATTTATTATCATAATGTCCCATTTCCTTGCACTTGAAGCATTGCAGTGTTGGTGGAGCGTTCTCTGAAGTCTTTTCTCTATTCACATCATTAGCAACCTTTTTCCGATTACTTTAACAATCAACTGCTGGATGACCTTCTTTTCCACACTTAAAACATTTTCTAGTACCTTTTAGGAAATCTCCACCATGCTTCGTTCCACACTTTGAACATAAAGAAACATTCATCTTCTTTTCACCATTGTTCTGAGATTTCTCCTTGAACTCCATCTTTCGTTTCTTGTTTAAACCATGAGATGGATGTGTAACACCAACTTCCATTTCTACCTTGATATCACAATGCACAATTTCTTCATAGATACTGAAGTCTCTTATAGTTAATTCCCTTCAAATACTTGGTTTTAAGCCACTGAAGAATCGATCAACTTTACTTTTAGGTTGGATGATAAAGACATATGCATACCTTGCATGCCTTGTAAAATTCGCATCGTATATACTAATAGATTCATCATCCTTTTACTTAAGCTCAAGGAACTCTTTTACATCTTTGTTCGAAGAATACGAGGGAAGTACTTATTGATAAATAAGTTCTTGAACTCATCCAATTCCGTGGATTCAATTTCACCATGGGGGCTTTTGTTCTTAATTAGAGTCCACCACTGGTCTGCTTCACATTCTAAACGGTAAACAGCCAGAATGACTTTTTCTTGTTCTGAATAGTGGAGTATGGAAAATATATTTTCAATGGTACTAATCCATTGTTCAATAACTAGTGTATTAGAAGACCCAGTGAAAGAAGGGGGACGTTGCCTCATGAAGGACTCAATAGAATATTGTTCCCTTCTCTGCTCATTCAGATGTCCAGAATGATTCATAGAATGAGTAAGTGTAGAAATAATATTTTTCACTCAATCTCCCATAACATTGATTTGTTTAGAAAGAAAATTATTTCATTGTCCATTACATTGATCAATACGGTTCCTTCGGGTTCTAGCCATCGACTAAAACCCCAAAAGAATAGTGTGAGAGGAAAAAATCATGATAGGTAAAACAATATTATAAAGGGTGAGTAACTTCAATATATAACATCTTAGGTTTAATTCTAAGATCATTAACATAATTCTAGTACTATAACCTATAATTATACTTAACCTTAGGGACATCCCTAGATATACCTTAGAAATATTTCTAGGGATCTCACTGAAGTTTTTGCATCCTAGTTTCCAATGGTTAACTAAAACTTTCCTCTGATACCAACTATAGAGGCCCGAAGCTTGACGTACATATCCTTTACATTACTTTTGTGGAATACTTAATAAATAACAAAAACCAACACTCAAGGATCGTAATAGTTTAGTGTCTTTGAAAACATGGAACATAATCTTCTAATCATGGTGAAAGATCTTCAACATCTCCCATAAAGATCTTCCCCTTTTTCTTTCTTACCTAAAACCTTTCATTATATCATGGGGAGAAGAAAACATATAAAGGGTGAGCTCAAATTCCCAGTAAGGGTAAGCATGGAGAAAATAAAACAAACCATACACATTTGAACTTAAAAACATGACCATAATGTTTAAACATGAAAATCTTGAGTAATGAGATAAGACATTGAAGTACATATGGCATAGATCATAATGGAACATCAATCATGACAAAATAGCATGGTAATAAAACATGTAATTGTGGAAAAACATTAAGAACATGATATGATTTCCGTAGTATGCAAGGCATTGCTTCCAAGACCATCTTAGTGGACAAAGTCCCTTTCTGAATCGAGTTCACTCTTTGTTCCAGTCCTATATTACTGAACCGGATTAACTTACCATTCCAGCCATGTCTATCTCATGAGATATAAATCTTTACCCAATGCATTGGAGGGAGATATAGGTCTCACCCATCTCATAATGAAATCATTCTTACATGTGCCATAACATAAACATAAATCATTCATCATAACCCAAAGAATAAAATGGATTTAATAAACTTCATTCCATCATAACATAATCCATATAAAACAAATGGATATCATTTCATTATAAGAAAAATGAAACAATGTAAATCATAGAGACATTTTACTTGAAATATACACATATGAAATATTGTTATTTTATATGGAAAATGGTATTGATAAAGCACTTGAAATGAATTCTTGAGGAAAATATCCTTTCTTATTTAAAATCATTTTCTTTTCACAAAATTTCATGCATTTTTACAAGAAAATGATTTTTTTGAAAATATTCATGAAATCATTTGGAAGAAGCTTCATGAAAATAAGGCTTTATAAAGCCGTAAAAATCCTTTCATGCCGTTCAAGTTAAAAAAACATTATTCTCGTACTTTTTCTGAAAAAGTCAAAAAGTACCTTGTAAAAAAATATACCGTATATACCATGTAGTAAAAGTCAAAATGGGTAAAAATGACATTAAACATAAATGAAATAATTTTTAGAAAACAGGGACGTGGATGATAAATATAACCCAAGTAAATACTCACGAATAAACAATCTCGGATAAAAACGAGATTGGAAAAGTTATCCCTTACCTTATGTCCGATATTCTTCATACGTATCCAAACCTCCTGTAAAATGATTGAAATAATGAAATTGACTTATTAAAGAATCATATTCATTGTTATGATATCATATATGGTTCACATATGACTTTATATTACCCGTTATTTTGTAAATCCCATGTTAAAGTAACGTTTTGGGTAAAATCATCTTATTTATCGTACGTGTTTGGACTTGTTGTTATTGATGTTATTATTACTTATATCATGATTTACTTACATCATTAATGTAAATAATGATTTATATATCATATATATGCATTATATATCCAGCATATACATGTATTTATAATAGTACATAACATATAGAGGTAAGAAATGAAATGCACCGATCATGGAGACGGTAAGCGGTACGTACGCATGAACGCTACATTAATTTCTATTTATTATTTTAAAAGAATAGATATATTATAATTCCAGTATAATATCATATATAGTTTAATTAACTCCATTTTTTATACATCCCACATAAGGCATTAATGAATCACATCACTTTGAGGGGGAGGTAGTCCGCACATCCTCAAATGAGATCATCACATTTACCCACTATGGAAACCATAAAGGCTTTATATAATTGGAATGTAAAGAAGCATAAGGAAATAATAAACATAATATATATCATATATGAATATAGTGCCATCATAATGGCCACCATGAGAGGTGGTAGGAGAAAATTGAACAGTAATAGTTTCGTGAGGCGATAGTTTTCCATCCATAGAAACATTATGTTCTTCAACCATTAGACGGAGGTGTGTGTAAGTGTAGTTGTAATCCTTCTCAGCACAACATCCTAGTATTTTTAGGATACTGTTGTTGTCACAAAAGAGATGATTAGAAATAGTTTAGGGGTTGGAGATGTAGAATAAAAGAAAATAACATAAGAGAAACTATTGCCTTTAATTTGGGTAAATTCCATTGGTTTGAACAAAAATGACTTCTTGAAGTGCCTTTTTCCTAATGTAAGGCTTATAGGGGGAGTAGAGGGATGTTGGGAGATTAGATGGGCAGAGTTTGGACAAGCCAAAAGGCTTTATTGGTGTGAGGATTTGCAAAGAAGTGGTCTCCTTTTATAAGGGAGAGGAGGGGCTCTTTTGGAAAGTGTGAAAACATTATTTTATTATAAACGTGTATTCAGTTTGAAGAGTTCAAAAACATATTAATGTTGAAGATAAGATGACTCATATTCGAAATAAAAGAATCCAATAGGAATTGGACAGGTTTTGTATAATATTTTAATCATTATAATCTTATTTATTTAAATCATTTATTAATGAGGTAAATACTGCATCATTATTGTGTCGTAAATAATTTAATTTATTTAATGTCTAAAAATTATAAAAAAATACCAACATGTATGAAATCGTTTTAGCTTTCCAATGAATATGTATAGTGGAAAGTATAATTTATATATCCCCTTGTAACAATTAATTACTAAAGGAATTTTTTTAATGCCAATGTTGTCTTTACATGAATTTAATTAATCTAATGTGTCATTGTATTTCATAAGTGACTCCATGGGGTCCCAAAATCGGCCTAAGGATGCCCATGGTCGGCCATTACTCATCCAATAAGGTTTGGACAAGGGTTAAGGTAATTTTTAAATATTATAATATTCTTTTAACCTTGAATTACCCTATTTACCTTTAACCGCGGGAAATAAAAGTAAAAAGTTACTATTCACAAAAAATTATTTTTATCTAATTGAACAATATTTTACTCCTTGAAATTAACCATGTCTCTCGGATTTTCGAAATTCACCTCACAGAAGCGGTAAAATTATGTTTTATGAACAATTGCAAAAGCTCCTAGGAGGTGGGTAAAAGACGGTGAAAAGTTCAATACAATTTTTATAAATCTAAAATTATTATAAAAGTACTCAAATGAATTTCATTGAACATAAATAAGTATTATGTATCTATTTTGACCTAAAATAAATTTAAATCAAATAAATTATTATTTAAATAAAAAGGCAGTTTTAACCAAAAACTCAGTGTTTTCACTATTCATAAAAAATTCATTTTTTTCAGAAAAATACCAAAAATTCCGCCTAAGATATATTAGATATTCCGAATTCAAAATGATGTCCATTTTTCTAAATTCAAAAAATAGAAGTGGAATTAATTAATTTTAAAATAAATTCCCGTTATCAAAACAAATAGCATGTTTTTAAGAAACAATAACTATCAAAAGATCGACATTTGATTATGTCCAAATTCAAAGTGAAATTATTTTCAATGAAAAACATTGGATTAAATGGTAAAAATATATTCTAATTACACTTTAAAATAAATTAAAAAGATAATCTATACATATAAATTTTTGCGATGAAAAAAGTTGTATTTAATTAAAATATACTGTGTCTTTACTATTCATTAAAATATGAAAGTTATTAGAATATTATGAAAAATTTATCCAAAGAAAATTTTTATATCCTGATTCCAAGGAAGAATTTTATTTTTTCAAATTGAACTTATAAACATGTCAAAAACTTGATTTAATGTGGGTGTGCCATCAAAAGGTGGCAAAACTACATTTTTGGAAAAATACTTATTTCACCGGAAAAATTTATTTTGTTCTCATACCATGTTCTATAAAATATTTATGATGAATAATAATGTTATAAAATTAAAAATTTAGTTAATACTATTCATAACGGCTAGTCAATAAAAATATTATCACAATATATCATTGTTTAGTAAAACCCGGTATTGCGTACAGCACACGCTATCGAGGAAGGTCGTGATTGCGTGTAATGCAAGCCAAGTCAGGGTGATGTGTAGTGCAAGACTCCTTTGTTGTTGTCTATAACAAAATACAACCATATTTCATTTATACATTAAACGAAATCTATACTTAATGTTTCATATAATAATTTCTACAAAACATACTTGAAATTGTGTGTAAAACGAGCCAAGAATAGTGTTGCGTATACTGCAAGCTAATACGGTGTTGCATATAGCACAAGATAATATTGGTGTAGCATACAACAAAAGACATCAACGAAATTAAAAGAATATTCCTCATAAAATCTCGGGGTGTTACAGCCCACGATCGGGGTGCTCATCAATCTTTTTGTCAAATACCAGAAATATTTCTTTCATCTCTATGTCCACAAAAATGGTTTCTCATTACAATTCAAGGATATAAGATATGACTCATGAGTCCCATGAACACTACAGAGGAGTTCATCACATCTATGGGAATCGCTAAGTACTCTTAGTGACATTAGCGTCATTTTAAATTCATCTTTGATGTATCCCATTCCCACACTCGGAACTTGTGATAGCTTGATTGAATTTCATCCTTTGAGAAACATTGTGCCCCTGTCAAATGATAGAAGTCGTCACTGATCATTTAGTGGTGGATACTCATTCTCCATTGTGACGCCCCAGGTTTTATGAACTAGTTTATGTAAGAAGTGTTATGTCCTTATTAATGTCTATTGTTTTATTCGTTTTGCTAATAAGGAATTAGAAATGAAATAAAACATGGAAAATAAGGTAAACTGACATTTATTAAAACATTACTCTACAACAAGACCCATCTAATTGAAAGTGCCCTGCACAAGACCTAACACGGCCACAACAAGACTACAAAGAACCACAACACGGGCAATCGGATAGTCGTCATCTTCAGGATCCAACAGTGTGAAAAGTATAACCGCCAGAATCACCGCGCACGCACTCAGCACCAGAGGTATGAGGAGAGCCATCCGCCAAGGGTCCGGTGTTTTGAAAATATAAAACAACCTACCCCTTGCTTTTATAATGGACCTCTAGGGGAATATGACCGTTTTTTTGGACCGTTGGGTTCCAAGGGATAAAGTGCACCTTTTTATAAATATTTGTCTTTATAATGCTTTTATAATATTATGGTATTACAATATTTTAATAAGTACAAAATATTAGAATTATATCTTCAAGTATTAAAAATAAAATATTATTGCAAATGAATCTGTTTTGATTATGATGATATTTATATGATGGGAAACTTGGTATTCTTTTAAAATATGACGAACAGTGGTATCAGCAATAAAAAAAAGTATATTTTCGGATCTCTAAAACTATGTGTTTTAAATTATAGAAAAACTACGGGTCTTTTAAACATAATTTTATAAATCAAAAAAAGTGATAAATTGGATTTTTATGGCTATATGATCCTAGTTTTTATAAAAGTGTTGTATTAAAAATGTATTTTTTTTAAAGAAAATAATAGTTATGTCAAATAGTATAATTTGTATACACAAACTAAAATGGGAGTTTAGTTTTATGAGTTAAAAAGTACTTATTAAATTTTATACAAATTCCAAATTTACCGGTTATATATATATATATGCGAAGTAGAATAATTTTTAGCATTTATTAAACTGGTTTTTTTTATATATACAACACGCAACCCAGGCCATCTCGCGCCCCCAACCGCAGCCGTCCGATCTCTTCAGCGATTTAATCTCAGCCCTCCATCCCTTTAAAACATTTAACCTGTTTCCCGCGCCTCCTCCAGCCACAGGATCTTCCCCCCTTCTAATCCTGGCCATCCATTTCTTACCATACCGACACCCCTGTCGTCTTCTTCCTCGAGTCGGAGTCCCGCACCAGTAGGCCTGAAGGACGCCAGGCCCTCCCTTCGCACTGCACCGCTGACCTCCGAACGCTCCCCCTCCTAGGTTCATGTTCGTCCATCTTCCCCACGTCAGTCTACGCCTAGGTCGGGCCACCAACGAGGCACCGAGGCCTATATAAACCCCCTGCCTCATTGAGGCCCGAGGCGGCCCCTTCCCCTCCTCTTCCTTCCATTCCACAAACTTCCAGCAACCCAGCGGTGCACCTGTCTAAGCTACCTCCTCAAACGCGGTAAGGGTTCCTGCATACTTGTCCTCTTCAAAGAAACATTCAGTATATACCCAACTTTTTAATATATATATATATATACACTTGGTATATATACCCCTCGGTTCTGCCTTCAGAGGGTTGGCCTTCACACTTCCAGTGGTTGTATACGTGCAGGTGCGTACATACCTCGTTCTAGTTTCTTTTTTTGAAACCAGTATATACCGCTCACATATATTTATACAAGTTCATCAGTTATTATATATATTGTGCATATATGATTTCATATATATGTGAATGGTATATACACCGTGTATAAGCACGTTTACAACTTCTCCAGGTTGTTTATTTCATGATTTTATATTTTGGTTTTCAAAAAAATATATACATATCTCAACCCCGTTTTTAATATATATGGTATGTATGTATATATCTAGTTAGTGAATGTGTTCTCCCTACTTAACCCGATCTGTTTTGGGCAACAACATTTAGATGAAATTTTTAGATATATTTGTAAACTATGCCCTTTTGGTTTAAGTGGAGATATGTTTGTAAGACCTTAATCTTCTTACACATGGTTACATTTATAACAAAACTTATATGGGTTTAGTTTCAACCATGTAATTGAATTATGATTGGAAACTTTGAGTTACTTAAGGGATTTAATAAACCTTGCGTTGAATTGTGCACTTCGGGTATATGTATGTGCACGTGTGTATATGTTTATAAGATTATTTTCTTTTATAAATAGAAGGACTTAAACTGTTCTTGGATGCTGGGATGTTTTTATTTAGATAAGAATTGTGTGATTTCTAAACCAACATGTTTTAAAATACACACGAATGGACATGTTTTATCAATAAGTCTTATCTAACAATTCCCTGATGAGTTTTATGATAAAACTTGTATTTTGATCCAAGGGCCCGTTTACCACCATAATTGATTTCATGTGTTTTTCTTATGATTTTCCCTTTTCCAAAGATTTATAATGACAAAGATTCATCATTTAGTATAATTCTGTTTATATGCCTTAGTGAAAAGAATGTTTTATTAAACTATGTATGTCATTAAATTGTCTTTGCGCTTTTTATTGAGAACTGTCACATCATGTAAAGTGTGTAATGATTTATTAATTATGTTGGTTATTATTTACATAATGCATTTTTATGACATATCACTAAATGGACTAAAGAAATTGGATTACCCAAAGTGGTATGGGACACCTTGGGTAAAATTAAAATGAATGAAATGTTCAAGGTGGTATGGGACATCTTGAATTACGTACCATTTCAATAAATCATGAACGATGTGGCTCACATGATAATAAAGGCAAATTTAAGGGTTCGCCCTGATAGCGCTCCAATGCATTGGGTAATGATGTAACCACTAGAGATTACAATTTTCATGATACCTTGGTGAATAACCTTGGTAATTTTCAAATGACACCTTGGGGATGGACCTTGGTGAAACGAAACGATTGTCAATATTAAATGTTGATGCCACATAATTCAAGTTATATAACAAGTTTTTTCCAAGATAAAGTTCTTTCATAACTGATGCCTTTAATGTTTGTATAAAGTTCATAATTCCCTAGTTTGAAGTTTGAAGCATGCCTAGTGTTATCACTTAATAGAATAGTATCCAGCATATGAACATTTAGTTGTTTCCTTGTGCACAACTCTGATTATGCATTACTTTTAACTGTTAAAATTTTATGCTCAAGTAAATCACATGTAGTACTTGTTTATATCAACCATTATCACTCCTTCAAGAATTAACGTATTTGTTTCATGTTTGTCGTGAAAACTTTGATTAAAGCATTGTTATGTATGTTGTGTTAAAATATTTCTTAGTGGACGCTCAAACTCCTTTAAAAGAATGTTTTCAAATGTTACTGTATTTTAAATTCTTTTTAAAACCCTCTTACTGAGTATTTCAATGCTCACCCTACGTTTTGATTTAAAATTTTCAGGTATCAGCTTTTAAAAGATCGATGGTTTCAGAAGTTTCCGGTTTCCCAGAACCCGAACCGTACACGATCCTCTGTATGGGACATGATGTGTTGTTAACAAAGTGTATTTATCTTAAAGATAACACATCATGTTCAGAAGGCACCGACTCCTATGGTTATCTGGGGTCGGGGTCTCTACAGTTGGTATCAGAGGTTCGGTTTGGATAACTCAGGAAAGCCAGAAACTGAAACAAAAATATATATGTATATGTATTTCAATTTTATTAAAAACTTGGTTTTCTTAATTTTCAGATGGAAAATGAAGGCACAAATCTCTTATCTCTCCCCACAGAGGCCCTAGAGACCATTGTGTCTTTAGCAAGCCGTGAGGACTTTCTAAACTATGCCCATATCCGTATGACATGCAAATACCTTTACGATGTATCCAACTCACCTCGAGTGCTTAGTCTGCACCAAGGGTTGGGATTGGATTACCTCCTTATGATAATAACCCATTTTCCCTCCTCTGTACGTCGAGGAAGGTACTACGAGGGACTTTTCTGGATTTTCACGGCAGGTGAAAACTTTGGCACTATGCTCGATAACCCTTTCAAGAAGCTGCTGCGGACGGAGACCTCCGAGCGAGCTACCTTTGTCAGATTTTAAACTATGGCTTCTGGGGTCAGTTGTTGGACTTCGGAAGGTTAGAAGACGAGTCCACCCGATTGTCTTACAGACGACAAGTGTATGAAGATGTCTCTCAACTTCACGTCCCCCATGCAAGACTCATAAGACGTCATAGGTGTCCTCGTGAGTTTTTCCCTGAATGCTCGGCCTGTGTTTGGTTCGAGGAGTTAGGGAGTTTTGCTTCTCTGTGTGGAGTTCGTTTAGTCAATGAATAAGGGAAACTCAAGCACTAATAATAATGAACGTATGTTTATTGAAATGTTATCTTTCTCCTTTCCTTGTTCGTACCATGTTTTTGCCCTTGTATGATTTTCAAGTAATGGAACTCCTGTCTTTAAACTTTCAGATGGAATGACAAACCCACTTGTTATCTCTTCCCACTGAGATTTTGGAAATCATTGCGATCAAAACGTGTGAGGACGAGTATGACCCCTTCGCAAATTTGCGAAGAACGTGCAAGCAATGGTTTGAGATAACAAACGGTCCAGAGATTCTCCGCACCTGCCAGGGGAATGCCTCCATCTATTACCGCATTGGCTCTGCTCAGCTAGCCGGACGTGAACGACGAGGAAGTTACCACAAAGGGCTCTTTCTTTGTTTCACCCTAGGCCGAAACTTTACGGCCAGAGTGAAATTCCAGGAGGCTGCGTTATAGGGAAATCTTTATGCAGCTTATATGCTCCAACTTCTCAGCTTTAGCCTGTTTGACCATATCTATGGCTTCGATATCCTCTACCGAGACATGATTCGGAAAGTTCTTCGTACATTGGTCTGTAAAGACATTTCAGAACTTTGTACGGTTTGAGCTTCCCTTTGGAGGCCTGAAAGCCCAGAACATAAGTGCTACCCCTCCTGTCTTAGGTGTGTGTGGATTAAGGAGCTGGAAGAAGTGAGCTTCGCTACGGGGATCCCTCTAAATATACCGGTTGACCCTTATCGTTTGTGGAGGTGGTAGGAACTTTTCTGAACCTTGTAATGTCGTGAAATAAATTGCAAGGACGCAATTTTTTAAAGGGGGGGATAATGTGACGCCCCAGGTTTTATGAACTAGTTTATGTAAGAAGTGTTATGTCCTTATTAATGTCTCTTGTTTTATTCGTTTTGCTAATAAGGAATTAGAAATGAAATAAAACATGGAAAATAAGGTAAACTGACATTTATTAAAACATTACTCTACAACAAGACCCATCTAATTGAAAGTGCCCTGCACAAGACCTAACACGGCCACAGCAAGACTACAAAGAACCACAACACGGGAAATCGGATAGTCGTCATCTTCAGGATCCAACAGTGTGAAAAGTATAACCGCCAGAATCACCGCGCACGCACTCAGCACCAGAGGTATGAGGAGAGCCATCCGCCAGGGGTCCGGTGTTTTGAAAATATAAAACATCCTACCCCTTGCTTTTATAATGGACCTCTAGGGGAATATGACCGTTTTTTTGGACCGTTGGGTTCCAAGGGATAATGTGCACCTTTTTATAAATATTTGTCTTTATAATGCTTTTATAATATTATGGTATTACAATATTTTAATAAGTACAAAATATTAGAATTATATCTTCAAGTATTACAAATAAAATATTATTGTAAATGAATCTGTTTTGATTATGATGATATTTATATGATGGGAAACTTGGTATTCTTTTAAAATATGACGAACAGTGGTATCAACAATAAAAAAATGTATCTTTTCGGATCTCTAAAACTATGTGTTTTAAATTATAGAAAAACTACGGGTCTTTTAAACATAATTTTATAAATCAAAAAAAGTGATAAATTGGATTTTTATGGTTATAAGATCCTAGTTTTTATAAAAGTGTTGTATTAAAAATGTATTTTTTTAAAGAAAATAATAGTTATGTCAAATAGTATAATTTGTTTACACAAACTAAAATGGGATTTTAGTTTTATGAGTTAAAAAGTACTTATTAAATTTTATACAAATTCCAAATTTACCGGTTATATATATATATGCGAAGTAGAATAATTTTTAGCATTTATTAAACTGGTTTTTTTATATATATACAACACGCAACCCAGGCCATCTCGCGCCCCCCAACCGCAGCCGTCCGATCTCTTCAGCGATTTAATCTCAGCCCTCCATCCCTTTAAAACATTTAACCTGTTTCCCGCGCCTCCTCCAGCCACAGGATCTTCCCCCCTTCTAATCCTGGCCATCCATTTCATACCATACCAACACCCCTGTCGTCTTCTTCCTCGAGTCGGAGTCCCGCACCAGTAGGCCTGAAGGACGCCAGGCCCTCCCTTTGCACTGCACCACTGACCTCCGAACGCTCCCCCTCTTAGGTTCCTGTTCGTCCGTATTCCCCACGTCAGTCTACGCCTAGGTCGGGCCACCAACGTTGCACCGAGGCCTATATAAACCCCCTGCCTCATTGAAGCCCGAGGCGGCCCCTTCCCCTCCTCTTCCTTCCTTTCCACGGACTCCCAGCAACCCAGCGGTGCACCTGTCCAAGCTACCTCCTCAAGCGCGGTAAGGGTTCCAGCATACTTGTCCTATTCAAAGAAAAATTCAGTATATACCCAACTTTTATATATATATATATATATACTTGGTATATATACCCCTCGGTTCTGCCTTCAGAGGGTTGGCCTTCACACTTCCAGTGGTTGTATACGTGCGGGTGCGTACATACCTCGTTCTAGTTTCTTTTTTTGAAACTAGTATATACCGCTCACATATATTTATAAAATCTCATCGGTTATTATATATATTGTGCATATATGATTTCATATATATGTGAATGGTATATACACCGTGTATAAGCACGTTTACAACTTCTCCAGGTTTTTTATTTCACGATTTTAAATTTTGGTTTTCAAAAAAATATATACATATCTCAACCCCGTTTTTAATATTTATGGTATGTATGTATATATCTAGTTAGTGAATGTGTTCTCCCTACTTAACCCGATCTGTTTTGGGCAACAACATTTAGATGAAATTTTTAGATATATTTGTAAACTATGCCCTTTTGGTTTAAGTGGAGATATGTTTGTAAGACCTTAATCTTCTTACACATGGTTACATTTATAACAAAACTTATATGGGTTTAGTTTCAACCATGTAATTGAATTATGATTTGAAACATTGAGTTACTTAAGGGATTTAATAAACCTTGCCTTGAATTGTGCACTTCGGGTATATGTATGTGCACACGTGTATATGTTTATACGATTATTTTCTTTTATAAATAGAAGGACTTAAACTGTTCTTGGATGCTGGGATGTTTTTATTTAGATATGAATTGTGTGATTGCTAAACCAACATGTTTTAAAATACACACGAATGGACATGTTTTATCAAGAAGTCTTATCTAACAATTCCCTGATGAGTTTTATGATAAAACTTGTATTTTTATCCAAGGGCCCGTTTACCACCATAATTGATTTCATGGGTTTTTCTTAAGATTTTCCCTTTTCCAAAGATTTATAATGACAAAGATTCATCATTTAGTATAATTCTGTTTATATGCCTTAGTGAAAAGAATGTTTTATTAAACTATGTATGTCATTAAATTGTCTTTTCCCTTTTTAGTGAGAACTGTCACATCATGTAAAGTGTGTAATGATTTATTAATTATGTTGGTTATTATTTACATAATGCATTTTTATGACATATCACTAAATGGACTAAGAAATTGGATTACCCAAAGTGGTATGGGACACCTTGGGTAAAATTAAAATGAATGAAATGTTCAAGGTGGTATGGGACATCTTGAATTACGTACCATTTCAATAAAGCATGAACGATGTGGCTCACATGTTAATAAAGGAAAATTTAAGGGTGCGCCCTGATAGCGCTCCAATGCATTGGGTAATGATGTAACCACTAGAGATTACAATTTTCATGATACCTTGGTGAATAACCTTGGTAATTTTCAAATGACACCTTGGGGATGGACCTTGGTGAAACGAAACGATTGTCAATATTAAATGTTGATGCCACATAATTCAAGTTATATAACAAGTTTTTTCCAAGATAAAGTTCTTTCATAACGGATGCCTTTAATGTTTGTATAAAGTTCATAATTCCCTAGTTTGAAGTTTGAAGCATGCCTAGTGTTATCACTTAATAGAATAGTATCCAGCATATGAACGTTTAGTTGTTTCCTTGTGCGCAACTCTGATTATGCATTACTTTTAACTATTAAAATTTTATGCTCAAGTAAATCACATGTAGTACTTGTTTATGTCAACCATTATCACTCCTTCAAGAATTAACGTATTCGTTTCATGTTTGTCGTGAAAACTTTGATTAAAGCATTGTTATGTATGTTGTGTTAAAATCTTTCTTAGTGGATGCTCAAACTCCTTTAAAAGAATGTTTTCAAATGTTACTGTATTTTAAATTCTTTTTAAAACCCCCTTACGGAGTATTTCAATGCTCACCCTACGTTTTGATTTAAAATTTTCAGGTATCAGCTTTTAAAATATGGATGGTTTCAGAAGTTTCCGGTTTCCCAGAACCCGAACCGTACACGATCCTCTGTATGGGACATGATGTGTTGTTAACAAAGTGTATTTATCTTAAAGATAACACATCATGTTCAGAAGGCACCGACTCCTATGGTTATCTGGGGTCGGGGTCTCTACATCCATGGTCACGTGGTTAAATCACCTGTAATCTACACAAAACCACAAACACAAGGTAATACTAAGCCATTCCACTACATTTCCTTTAACTACACCCTCCTCCCATGAAGCTCTGCAAAATCCATCTGATATGCGGATTCTAATATCAGTTTCATACCAGGGTGTAAAAAAAAATCCTATATTGATCTCTTGGTGGACAGTTAATCCTGTAAACATCTTCTGGAAATACATCCTTATACTATGCCACAATTGTTGGGAACTAAAAATACACAACATCTAATTCTATGAGGGTATGTCTAGTCAAATCCTTAGTTATCTTCAGCACACTCTAATTCATGAGTCTATCATACACTTCCGGAGCTTCCATTTTTTCCCAAAAAGGAAAAGCATGTTCCATTATTGAGGACATACCTCACCCTTTTCCTAAAACAGTCAATCTGAGCATGGACAGTCAATATCGAATACATACCATCAATGACGTCTTAAGTCGTTGATGCCATTACTTAGAGGTTATAACTAATACTTTCACCTGAAGGGTCAAATAAAACCGTCAAACCTAGTATTATTATTGAGTCTCCTCCAATAGTTATCTCCAGACATAAGTGTCAAGAAAATAGTTTAACCAAAAATTCAATTTCTCAAACAAGATTCATGAAAAGGAAAGAATGATTATCACATTTGTCTATCAATACAGACGCTAATAGTAGACTTATCCTGTATCTCAAATAATTCTTTGAGCCATTGGTTTATACGCCTCGACAATGTGTAGTTTTCCCCTACCTTGTCCTCAAGCGCCCGGAGCTTGTTGTGGACCACGAAGGGTGGTGGTGGTATCATGTAAAAATGTACCCCACCTCCTATTTTTATCCTAGATCCTATTCCATATATGATGCCCAGTAGATCCATTTGTTCCTACCACTATCATTACCTCAGTGTCCAATCCACCATTTACATGCATTACCACTACTAATATTTATAGGTTGTATCTGCTCATCCATATGAACTTCAACCCCCAAGGTTCACTCTACCACCCATGAATATATAAGAATTAATATAGGAATAATGATGGATAATATGTCCCTAAAAACATCTTCATCAATGGTTTTTCCCATGAAGCACTGGTTGTATATCGTATTCAATGAGTACATGGAAATATCGGTATGCCTCGATGAATACTCAGGTATTGATAGGTCTTAAAACAAGAGTTTTATAAGCTCTCGGAAACACATAGCTCTTTTCTAATAAAGTGAGAACCCATTCTCTAAATTTTTTTTTCAAAATCTATTCACAGAAGAGTAAGCTAATCATAAGATCTATTAATCTAAACCCCATCATCGCCATGCCAATCCATATAAAAGACTCACCAACAGGACCTCCATCAGATCTGATGGTTAGCTGACTGAAAAAAAAACATGGTCACCACCTAAAGTCAATCCCCAACCACCTATGAGTTGGGCTCGCCTCATAACATGAGGGTTCTCTATTGGTGAAGCTTGTAATGTTCGATTATCCTATGAATCTCATCTTCTAGTACTATGACTACTATGTTCTACTATACAGTTGGTGGAATAGCTGATACACAACCTGAAGAAGTTGTCTCGGGTACAAATCTTTGTTCCAATATCTTGTTACCTAGTGGATCAACCTCATGATCACGTGGTGGAATCCTGTCTATCTATTTCCATGGAAGCATCTTGAAGTAATTTAATATGTACCATAGTCAATAGAATATACCTGGTAAGCTGACTCAATATGGATATGGATAGAACAATCCATTCATATATGATGCATTTACCATCATTTCCCCCTACAACTAGTTTTTTCATGTAAAGAGTGAAAAATCAGAATTCAAAGTCATGGTTTTTGGATATGTCGGCCGACACACCAACACTAGATTCCCTGACCTAAAACTAGAACTCAGGATATTTTACATAGTTTCCGCTAACCAAAACTCACAGACTCTTAGTCCATATGGTTGATCAAAATTTGGATCTAATACCACTCTATTATGAGCCATCTTAGAGGGTCACATAAAATGACTACACCAATACCCACTCCCATAGACTAGCATCATGGGACTGACATCGATAAGGCCTACCCACAAATTGGAAGCATTTTACAAAGTACTAGTACACATGCCCATATCTATAGGAAAAAATGTTGAACAAAAAACACTATGTAAGAAAAAATACATATCAATACGATGCCAATATAGAGTATGAAAATTGAAAACTAAAAGTAAATAGTGCCAAAATACAATCCAAGAAAAACGATATGTAAAAGAACAATTCCCTGGAACTCCTCCACAGAAAATCCTACAAGAAGGGTATGTATAGAAATAGCTATCTGAAGCCGCATAAGAACACATCATTTTTTGAGTCACACTATGAACCACCTAGACATGATCCCCCAATGAATCTTTCAAATCATCAATCATCTTCACAAGACACCACATGTGTGGGAAAAGCTCGTGCAGATGTGAGTAAAAAATTACTCAATAAGACACCCTAAAACACAATGTGAAAGAATAAAAATTATACATCACTAAGAAGATACAGTCATCTCATCATAGGTATATCTATAAAACCCATATAACAAGATCATCTAGGTATACTCATAAAGGATTTCAAGACTCAATAACTCATCCACTACCAGTTACACAGTTCCACTCGTAGTAGGCTAATTTTGGGAGATCTCACTCTTCAAACTATCTGATATTAAAAATATAGAATATTTCAACCAAAAGTATACAAGAGAACTCATGGTCTCGATATGTCATGTATTTTCCCTAGGAAATCTAGTCTGGCTAAGTCATGGAGTGTTAGTAACACCTGGTGTTTCTGTAACACACAAAGTGTTGGTAACACCTGGAGTATCAGTAATACACGAACTTTTGAAAAAACAAAGAGTGTTGATAAATCCAGTGCCCCCCATTTCATGTAGTCACCAAGTCACAACCCAACATCTACCACTAAAAATTTTATGAAGCATCGATACATAGATAGGGGGTCCTCTATAACTAGGGATCACTGGGGGACTCCTCTCACAATTGGAAACAAAATCCTAGATAGGGGATAGGTTCCCTTGAAAATATTGGTCAAACATTGTCCACAAAACCTATGTAAGGTACCATGAAGAGATGAGAGGACCGATCCGACCTCTCGGTGTGATACATGATCCATCCCACTGAGTCAAATATCAAAGATAGTTAGAGACAACTCACATTAGAATACATGTCATCATATCTGATGGGAATGGGATCCTACATTGAACCCCCATAGGAAATGACTAAGGGTACACACTCAACCTCTTCTGATCCAGCTATAGACCCACCAAGCCATTTCAAAAGGACCTCCCTATTGCAAGGTTCCCAACATCATAGATATCTTGTTAATCAGATCCTCTGTTTGAATGATGTGTCCATTTTCTGGAAACAAGGTTTGTTGTGGGTCTGCTCAGGGTCCAGCCTGACCCGACCCACCAGCCTGGTCCAAACCTGAATTGAAAATGGGCCTTACCCATTGGTCCTACTGGACTTGGGCCGATGGGCTACTGGGTCCATCCAATTGGGCCAACATAGTGTCCCTATCCACTTGGTCCATCCCACACATGCGGGTCAGTACTGCACCGCCCGACGCTACCCGGTCTGGCCACATCCCACCTGTTTCATGCTGTCAATCGACCGTGTGGCTATCTGGATCCCCCACATGTGGCTCAACCTCAAGAACCGGTCAACACATGAACTGTTTCATTCAATGTACCGGGTTGTATTGTCCCACCATCTTCACTGTCTGGCCACAGCGGGCTCCCTTGCGTCCCCCAATAGGTCGTGTTTTCACCCACCTTTTTCCATGTAGGAGGATGGCCTTCGGTTGCCACACCGGCAAGCAGCCACCACTGGGTTCTACCGAAAAATGTTCAACCGTTCTAGTGCACATTTGGCCCCTTCCACGGGCCACCAGGTTTCCTCCATTACTACATATCTTTAAATGGAGGAAAATCCATAATCATTGGGTCATGTAGTTCATCACTCTTGGCTTGGATAAAAGTTTCAATTCCTTCCTATGAAAAACAATTGAAGGGTTATTACTCTCGAAACATGAAAATCCATCTACCAACATCATCATCGCACATCTACTAGGTCATCATGATGTTGGATCTCTGATTTTGTACCATTGGGAAAAGAAACACACATGTGATGAATATTCATTCATAATCCCACAAATAATATGAAGAACAAGAAGAACGATTGGGGAAGAAACACTCTAATAGAAACCTAATGAATGAACCTCAGTATTTTGTCAATTATGGACTTCATCCATTCCATAAGAATAATATAGATAAAAAACATAATAAAAGTAATCCCAAACAAAATTCCTACAAATAATCCATCCTGCAAGAACAGGTGAACCACGGGTCAACATTTTCATGGGTTGATCCGCATTTGTCATTTAACTCCACAAATGGGTAAAAGATGTAATTAAAATTAAAAAAAATTCCTCAGGATTTCATCATTTGATGTAAAGGTTTGATCATCATTGGAAATATTTCAAGAGACATCATTATCCATCATCCAATCATCATCCATCATCGAGAGAATTTCAATCGGTTCATTCTATGGTCTCTTCTAGAGCCTTTAGGGAATTCTATAGGATTATGAATTATAATCCCGAGTCCTTGAAAAAAATTTAATAAAATAAAATATGTTTCAAGGTTGATACATCATAGTGTAATGTTAAAATAAAATAAACTTTATTTTTATTTTATTCATTTAAATCATCCAAAAAATAACACTCTTGGCTAACACACACCGATCAATGTTAGGAATTTCCTAAGGAAAAAAACACATTAAAAACTCAATAGTGGTCTTAAATATCCACTATGAGTCTCCATTCATGAGTTATTAAGATATTAAAATAAAAAAATTTATTTAATAATTTTATTTGCAGTTATGTCCTTTTAAGGTTTTCCCACTGATGAATTGTGCTAACTAAAGTTCAGTTATTCCTAGGGTAAACTTATAGTTCTAAATGCAACGATGCCCTAATTTTTCTTATCCACGCACCCGTATAGATGTTACTACCCCTTTATTGGGAAATCACTCATACAAACTATTAAAAACATAACATTTATTCAAAACCATTCGAGGAACACATGGATATATAATAGCATTACATCTCAACTTCTGGTTTAAAAATATTCCCTAAAATTTTCTAATTTTTTTTTTGGAAAATCTGGGTCTTTATAACGAAACATAGTGGATCATGAGTTAAGACTAACCAAAATAGCATTGCACCTAACATTTCATGAGACTAAAAATTACCTAATGAATTCAAGAACTATCTCAGTGAACTCATCCTAACATGATCATATATATGGGTTCCACATGAAGAATAAAACATAAACATAAGGGTTACCCATGTAATGAAATGGGTATTGTAATTCTGTCATGGAGTAAGAAAATTGGTGTATCATAATTGTTTTGAGTAAATAATGTATTTAAATCATAAAAAAACATTAATAGGAATATTTAATGATAAAATGTTTCCAAATAAAGTAGATACATGTAAAAATATATTTTAAGAAACATTAGAAATGAAAAATAATAGTGCAGTTTAAAGAAAATATTAAAGAGAATTTACTACGGAGAATGCATATTTGCTTTCATAATACCTGAAATAAACCAAGATATTTATTCATGATAAAATTAGTTTTCTTATAAAAATTATCATGGATTAAAATAGTTAATGTAGTTCATCTAAAAATGGTTTAGAAATTGGGAAGTTCCCGTTAATCGGGGTTGCTTATTAGGAATAACTGAAAATAGAACCTTTTTAAAAAAAATTATATCCCTAATAAGAAGGATAAAATTATATTGAAACATGATTTTGTAAAATATAATTCATATTTATAATATTTATATAAAAATAATGCATAGTTACATTGGTGTGAAGTGAGAGAAAGTGTAACCTAAAGGAAAAAATAGTGGTTGAGAAAAAATACATTACCTTATGTATGAACGTATTATCTACCTGATCTGAATGTCCTAGATAATTAGATTAAATACATTAATTAATTAATTATTAACCATTTATACATGAATTTTATTTATTATAATTTTATTATGATCATTTATGGTCTTTTTAATGAGTCATAAGATACTATATTATCATTCAGAAATTTTCATTTTCCTTGGTTTTCATGATTGGTTTACTTGTATACATGTATGGAAAATCATATTAGTTGAGAATAGTTTTCTAGATTCTAAATTTTAAGTTATTAATGAAATTACAAAATATTAAATGGTTGTATATATAATTTTTTTCTGATGTGAGGATGATTCATTAGAAAAAAATTTAATGATAACAGTTTTGATTATTTTGTAATTTTTTTATCATCATGAAATAGGTTTCTAATATATTATTATAATGTATATATAATGGTTCCAAAACATTAAATAGTCTATAATAGAAAAATTTATAATATTTTTTTATCATAAAAATGGTTTTTTGAACAGCCGTGAAGGCATTAATGGAAATTGAGAACTCATTATCCTTGAATATGATAAATCATCACATCACAGATGATGTTTTCATTAATAGTACAAAATTATAGGGGACGATGATTGATGATGTGTTGTTTTGTCAACACAACTAAATTCCAGTATATAATAGATATTATATTTATAATTTCCCTTGATAAGGGGTTGTTAAGAGATAATAATAAATGATTGGAAAATAAAAGAAATTAAAAGAGTACAAAATAGAATTTTACCTATTAAATTTATTCTCCTTGAGAACATCCCTAGGGAAATTATTTTGTAATTTTTTTGAGACCAATGGAACTTGGATGATGGGGGTCATGGGAGAATATTGGGCATAATTTTTACATGATTAAAAGCTTTGGATTTTGGAGTATTAGGGGTGGTGAGATGTGATTTTTATAGTGTAAGAGAGGGGTGTTTTTATTATTATTTTAATCATTAGATTAATATTTTTTCTCAAAACTATGAGTTGTTTGGATTCCCATGACTATATAAAATAATGAGAGAATGAGAGTTTGAGATTAGGGTTTTACATATGTTAGGCCCATGTGGTGTTTCAGTTGTATTTGTGGTCAATAGATCCATATGCTTATTATGTTACCGAAAGAAAGTATATTGAGAAGATTATGGATGGAAATACATATTAAAGAATGTTTTCAAACAGATCTAGAATATCTTGAAATGTCAATATGACCCATTAGATTGGGATATTGATTAAAATTGAGAAGTTGGTGGAAATCATATTCACCATCGTAATTAGGAATAAGTTTGTTGCTGATCGATTTTACTTATAATGCGGAAAATGAGATCCCATAACTCTATAAAATATGGTGATAATACAAAAAAATCAAATTCAAGAATTTTTTATATTACTGAATTAATCATATTTATGAATTCTCCATATTAAGGAATTATGACTCTTATTTATTAAGAATTTCCATCTGATCGGATATATGTTTTCTAGATGAAAAGGTTCATCAAAATCTGCTCAAGTCCATAATGGAAGAGAAGATCATAATGAGATACTGCTTCAGAGGCCTCCAAACATTGTTATAAATATAAAGATTATTTACTCATCCTAGAGTTCCCATAAATTATAAGTATTTTTTAAAACATGTTATGCAATATTGATAAAATAAAGTCTGAGAAAATATGCTTTCAATCACCTCTTATAGAATTTTAAACTTTTTGAGTAGGAATGAATTATGATAATTTAAGATAAGGAAGTAAAACTAATTTCCTTGGTATTTTAGATGATGATATTTTTTATGATCAATGTAATCAAAGTCATTATGAAAGTCATGATACTAAAAGATGTCTGTAAAAGTATAATGTTAATGATGAATAATGAATTCTAGTCATAGACTATTAGATTTGGATTTTTTTAATGGTTGAGTAGGATGATCATAATAAAGGTTATGGGTTTTAGTTAAAACATAACTTGAAAGATTAAAATTCTTGATGAATGAAGTTGATGATCATCATAATTAAGAAAGAAATAAGTTGTTGATGATAATCCATCAAATTTTGTATGTCATCATATTTATCAGATCAATATTTTTTGTATTGAAGGATCCATAGTGTCATATTCATTAATGAAGAAGTATAATATGTTGAAGAAGTGTGAAATTATCAGTTTTCTACATAATAATATAGAAATCACAATGAGAGTTGGTTCCATGAATCGTAATGACAAGACATATGTTTTATTTCATACATTTGGTGCAGAGTTATGTAATGAATAAACAACTATTGAACATATTATTCTATCATAATGAGAAAATATGAATGGGAAGATATTCTTTTAAGTGGTGAAGATAAACATAATGAAATATCATCAGAGATAGATTTGTTTTCATTGGATGTTAATTGAAGTAATGATAAATAATAGAAGTTTATGTTGTTCAAGTGGATTCAATAAGATTATCCAGAGACCAATCATCATTGAAGTTAACCATTTCTTATAAAGAGGATTTTTTTATTTAGTTATGTGAAGATTAAATGTTTAATTGTTTGACATGTTGTTCAAAAGAGAATAAGAATAAAAATCTATTATTTTAATTTTTTTATTAAACATATTGAGGCAGTTCATAATGAAAATCAAGAATCAGAATCGGACTAAATTTTGATAAGAGGTATATAGTTTTAGATATACATGTTTGTCAAGAAATCATGATCTCCGTCATAATGTAGAATAATAATACAAAATTAGAATAGGAAATTAGAACCAGACATGAGTTATTAATGAATGATTTTAGGGAGATGAATTCTTGAGAATCTTCGAGGTGCTTCATGAAGAGTTTTGATGCATTGAAGATGTAAAATATATATTTGAAATTCAATTGAAATTGATATTTTAGAAAAATTAGTTGAGTGAGAGACAGTTCTGAAAGACCACCCAACCCAATTTTGGGGAGACACGAAAAGGATATATAATTAGTACATTTTTTGACATAAATAATGTAGATAGAGAATCTATAAATTTATCTTCAGTAGAATTTTCAAGATTCTGTTTTTCTTGGAGATTTATATTGGACTGAATAAGAAGAAAAAGATAAAGATAATATTAAACAAATTATCATATCGATCTAGATAATCTAATCCAAGAAATCATAATTGGTTTTTTGAAATAAAGAATAAGAAGTTAAGAATTATCTTAGTGGTATTCTGGATGTTTTTAAATTGGATTGAGAAAATCATATTAGGGATTTATATTTGTAAATCATACTAAGTAACATGAAAACATAGAATAAGTTCTTACCAGATTATGGGTAAGAATGTGAAGATTTTTTTGGAAGGTCACATATTTGAAAGTTGAAACAGAAGCACCATATAATTTTTGTTACAAAAACATTGTATTATATCATTTGTTCTAGATATAGAACACAAACTATTGGATTGTTTACATAGTGCTACATGAGTGTACTAGAAATTCCTACTCATTGTATTCCATAAAAAAGTATTGTCATATAGTGGATTGTGTGGTATAGGATTATTTTCAATCCATTAAAATGATGTATTTATTTTATTGAATAGTAAACCTTGTAAATACTTGTGTTCTTGTGGATGTGTGTTTGATTTGATTTCAATAGAAAAAGAATTCTTTTACAGGAGGGGAATGTTGTTAAAAATTTAAGGAAACCAAAAAGGAAAAGGATATAACTAATTTATCCCATCCCCCGCTCAGTGAAAAATCTATTATGACTAGGAACATAACTGTTATCAAATCATATGGTTCCCTTTCATTTATACCATAATAATGTTTTGATGATGTTGTAGTGATGGATAATATGAGTTTTTTGACTAGTAATGGTATTCCAAAATTAATATAAAGTAATATTTATATCAAGAAAGGAATAATGATATCATATGTTAAGTATCTTGGGTATGATGTTTCAAAAGATATTACATATGGGTTTCCTCCTATTATATCAAAATTTTCCTCTCACAAATGTTGACCTGGAAAACCATGAGAAAGATGGAAGATCTATTAATGATTTATTCTCATTACTTTATGAATGTGAGTTTCAGACAAAAAAAGGAATTTCCAATACCAAAGGTATCTGTGATAAGATAAAAACCCAATATTAAGGCAATAAAAATGTGAAAATGAAAATATAAAAATCTATAGATTTAAGTTTGAAGATTTGATTATGTAAAAGTATGAATCTATTGGTGACTTAATTACTAGAGGGAATGAAATTTTTAGCACTATCATAGGTCTTGGTGAAATGTTATAAGATTATAATACTATTGAAAATATATTGATAATTCATCCTGAGAAGTTTTATTCCAAATATTCATCATCCGAACGTATAGATCTTGATACATTATCTCTGGATAATTTTCATAGTACTCTCATCACATATAATATGAAAAGGGATAACATTATATAGGGGGAAAGGGTGATAGAGAAATTTATTTCAAATCCACTGAGAAATAAAAGGGTAATAAAGTTCTTGAGGAAGGTGGTATTAGTGACTATGTCATTGAAAATGAGGTATGAAAAATCATGATAAAATTTTATCAATGATTTCAAAAAATGTGAAAATATGTACATGAATACATAAAGGAAAAATAGCTATTTTTTGGTTATAGATCCATTCGGTACTTTTTCAATTTAACCCAATGAGGATGTGGATAATAATGTGATGAAGAATATAGTGTTGAGGAATAAAGAAGGGAAAGAACATATTGAATTAAAGGGGTGATATGGAAAATCGTATTTCAAGAGGAAAGATAATAAATTATCCAAATTAAAAAGGAGATGATTTTTATATATGGATGATGATAGTTAATAAGTTTCAAATGATTCTAAAGAAGAAACATTGGTTACAATATTTTATGAAGAAATTCATTATAATAGTGAAACTAGTTATTCTAGAAAATAATAAAGTGATGTTCAACCCAAAAATCAATACAAAATGCTGAAGAAATTTTTTTTGTTGCTATAGTTAACAAAGAGGAATATGAAAGTAACAACTATGAAGAATAATAAACTCAATTATTATATCATTTTAAAGAACAATTCAATGAATGTAAGAGAAATATTGGGAGAGATAAAATGAGATCAAAGAGATAAAATGTAATAACTCACCAATCAAATCAAGAATATATTCATTATAAGAAGCTCAATATGGTGTAAGAGATTGAATATTTGAAGAAATATCTTGAGGAAGAAAAGAATCATAATGAATATATGGATGTTACGCTAAAAGAAAATAAAGAAGAAGAGTATGTACTTGTCCAAAAAAACTTTTTAAATATTAATAAAAAGGTACATGTTTCAAAAAAATTATCATTGATGTTGGCAAGTTCATTCATAAGGATAAAGCTAAGAAAGATTAAAAAAATACATTTAAGGGAGGGGAAGTAAAAAAATTCTAAATAGAAGAAATATGGGAAGGTTATGTATCAAGTGAAGGTTAACATAGTATAGATTTCAATGTTTTCTAAATATAATTAGTATGAAAATGGTTTTAAGGATACTGAATACAAAAAAGATTCTATTACTTATGGTTCCAATAGGTCTAAAAAATCCATGATGGAGAAGATGGTTCCAAATGAAAACAAAAAATTTGGTGGTCATTAATGCTCTATTAGGATGGTAACTACGAAATGTTATCAAAACTGCAGTTAGTATTGTAGTTATAGAAAAAAAGTACTCTTTCTGTGGATACTGCTAGAATTTTTTTGGATTTGGAAATACATCTAAAATTTGTTTCGTTAACAAACAATATTATAAAAATTACACAATATATAGAATGAAATTTTTTAGTGGGAGTCAATCCCCTCATGGGAATAAGTGTGAGAATAATCTTCAGAAGAAACCTGACATGGTTGATGTGAAAATTAAAAATCGGTTCCATCATCTGGAAACAATTTGTGAAATATGTGAGAAAAAGGAACATATTCCTAAAGGATGTATTATTTTTATACTATCTCAACAAAATGTTTTGAAAAATCCTCATAATTCAAATGTTTTGGAAGTTAATAAAAATAGATAAGGTGAGTTCAAAAAGAAGGAATTCTTAGTTATCTTGGAAGATAATGTTGAATTAGATGGGAAGTTAGAAGAAACACAAAAATAAATTAAATATGTAGGGAAGAAATATAATACTATAGATGAAGAAAATATGAAATCTTCAGAAAATTATTCTTTAGATATGAAGAATGTTGTTATAAACCTAATAATTATGAATAGAAGAAAGAAAGAATATCCAATGAAAAATAAAATAAAATGAAGAAAATGTTAACACTGAGAGATGACTCTGAGTCTGATTTTTTGTTGTAATGAAAAACTAAGGTTCCTCCATAACCCCAATAGTTTTTTATAATTGTACTAAAATTTAAGGGATTGAAGGAGTCAAAATAGGGGAGCTAGAAATTATGAGTCTCTTACTATTATTTAAAAAGATAGTAAAGAGGTTATGAAAAATATGAAGCTTTGAGAAGTTGTGTTGTTATACTTTTGAACCTTTTGATATGTATGTTAATTGGTTGAAGGTTAATTTTATCATAAAAAAATTCTTTCAAGGATAACTAAAATCTAGAGATGGTTAAAAGAAACATGAAAAGGGTATTAAATGAATGTTTTATTATATTACATTGATTATTGATCTCTTTTTTTTTACATCAGGTTCACCCATATATACTAAGATTTGTTTAGATAATGGTTTTTTAAACAAAATCATGTGATACCTATGTTGAAGGAAGATTCAAGACCAGGGGATGAATAGTTACAACCCTTGGAAATGAGATTATTTGACAATAAGGGATGAACTTATCAACATGTCCCCTTCAAATTGTATAATCAATAAGGGGGAAGATAATTGAATATCGGAGAGAAATGAAATAGGGAGATTAAGAAATTAATAGAGTGAATAAAAAATAGAAAAATAAAAAAGAAAAAATTATTTTTTTGATGTGGTTGAAGTGGATATTGAAAAAACACAAAGGGGGGATTGTTAGGCCCACGATGTGTTTTGGTTATATTTGTTTTCTATAGATTAGTATATTGATTATGTTGAAGAAATAAAGTATTTTCAGTAGCTTATGGATGGAAATATAGAATTAATAATGTTTTCAATTGGAATCAAAGCATCTAGATGATTCATTAAAATCAATTATATTTGGATGTTGAAAAAAGGATAAAATTTGTTGGAATGTAGATTCACAATTGTAATCATGAAGATGTTTTCTCTTGATTGGTTTTTCTTACAAAAATAAAAATAAAATCACATTAATTTGTAATATATATTAATCATACTCAAAAATCATATTCATTATAATCATTATATTCAGAGATTCATCATTTTTTTGAATTCATCATATTCAGAAATTATTAATCATGGTACCTAAGAAATTACATCGATTTGAAAATATGTTTTCTAGTGGAAAAGGTTCATGAGACACACCTCAGGTTGGGAATGTAATTGAAGATCATACTGAGGTGTTAATTTGGAGTCTGCAAGAAATCATTATAAATATGACTATTCTTTTATGATCTTAGAGATCTCATAAATAAAAAGTATTTTGTAAACCATGTGATTCAATATTGATTAATGAAAGGAGGATAAAAGTTGTTTTCAATCGTATTCAGGTGAATTTCATTCTAGATGAGTTGGAATGAAATATGATATTATAAGATATGTATGTTATAATACAATCATTTTCATGTTAGATGACGATAAAGCTGATCATTAGAGTAATATAAGTCATGATGGAAGTCATGAAATAAGAAGAGGATTGTTAAAGAAACAATGTTAATGAATGCTAAAGATGTTCGCGGTAACACCATCAGATTTTGATTTTTTAGATGTTGAGTATGATGATTTTAATGTAAGTGTTTGATTTGATTCAAGCTAAAAAAATATTTTATTATTCAAAGAAATAATTTTATGATCATTATATTCAAAAAATAAAGAAGCTTTTGATACTAATTCATCAAATTCAGTATGATATAGTATTCATCAGAGGAAAAGTTGTTTGTGTTGAAAAATACTTTGTATCATATTCAAAAAAGTGTAATTAGAATAAGGTTCAGAAGTATGAAATAATATTATATATCCATCACAATGAATAAATCTGAGTGATAGATGGTTCTAAGAATCATACTGACAAGCCATATGTTTTCCTTCTTACATTTGGTGTAGAGAAACATAATCATGAAATTATTGTTGAACATATGATTCTATCATAATGAAGAAATAAAAATTGAAGAACTTATTTTTGGTTTTGAATATCAATGTGAGGTAATGTCATTATATATAGATTTTTTTTCATTGGAAGGTATTGGAACTGATGATAAAGAAAGAACGATGATACAGTTTAAGCCGATTAAAGATGAGATGTCAGAGGTCAATCAATATTGAAGTCAACTATTTTTCATCAAGATAATTTTTGGATTCAGTTATGTGAAGAAGAAATGACTAATTGTAATCCATGTGGGAAAAGATAAAAGTATAATATGAATATACTAGTTTACATTTTTTATTATCGTAATGAGGAAGATCTTAATGAAAATAATAAATTAGTATCACACTAAAGTTTGTTATGAACATTCTAGTACCAGATTTAAATGTTTTTCAAGAAATCATGATGTTAATCATAATGAAGAATTATAATAGAACATTCATAATGGGAAATCAAAATTGGACTGGATTTTGTTCTGAAATATTGAAGAGAACTGAATCCATGAAAATATTCGACAATATTTGAGAATATTTATAAAGTGTTGAAGAAGTCAATTATTTATATTAAATTCAAGGGAAATCGATATTTTGGGAAATTTTATGAATGAGAAAAAATATCAGAATCTCACCCAAACCACTTTTAGGGCTACTATTAAAGGATAGCTACATTTTACGTTCATGAAATTAGTGTTATAGAGGTAGAAGATCAAAATTTATTGGGAGAATAATTTTCCAGATTGGGTTTATATAAAATAATTTTATCAGATAGAAGAAGAAGAAGAATAAGAGGAAGAGCATATTCAATGTATTATCATATCGAGCTAGATAATCAGATCGGGGAAATCATATTTTGTTTTTTTGAATGAGGAAGATTTTTTTTAGAATTTCCTTATTGATATTCTAATATATTTTAAAATCGGACTAAGAAGATAGGACTGGGGAAACAGATTTGGAAATCATACTGAGTATCATGAAAATTTACAAGAAAGTTCTTATTAGTTTTTGTGTAAAAAAGTGAATAATTATTTTGAAATATCACATTTAGGAAATTTTATCAGTAATAACTATAAAATGATGGTCACATAAACTTTTTATTATATCATTTGTTCTATAAGGAGAACACGCACAATTTGATTGTTTACATAGTGTTACGCAAATGTAAGGGAAAATCCTAGTTGTTGTATTGCACACAAAAAGAATTTATTCTTATAGATTATGTGGTATTGGATTATTTCCAAACCATAATAAGGATGTATCTATTCTTGGTGAATAGATATCCTTGTAAATACTTCTATTCTTATGGATGTTTGTTTGATTTTTTTTGACCAAGGAAACAAATCTTTAATAGGAGGAAAAGTTGGTTTCATTAGTAAGGACACCTAAATAGAAGAAGATATCACTGATTAAACCCCTCCACCTCTCATTGATACAACTATCCTAACTAGGAACTTTCAACATCAGCCATATATTAGTCATGACTAAATAATCCATGTATTTATGTTATACAAAAAATTCCCAAGTTTTAGTGTTCATAAAGAATTCAACTATTCCATAAAAATCCAAAACAATTTTGCCTAACCATTTTTCAATATATAGAAATAAAAATTAAGTAAAATTTAAGAAAATAAGTTTCTAAATATGAGAAATTTAATTTTTGATTAAAATCATCATTAATTCAAAAAATACCCATTTTAAAATTATAACTGATTTTATAACACATTGAAAATTTATTTAAGGTCTCATAAAATTATATTAAAATCATAAAAATCAAAATATTAATTTAAAAATATATTTAATGAAAATAAATTTTCTTTTAAAATACAATAATATTTATAATATTGTAGATAAATATTTATGTATTCTAAAAAATACTAATAGATAATTTATCATTTACAAAAAAATTATTTACCTAAACTATGATATAATTATATCACATTTTATTTTATAGGATGTGACAATATTATTTAGACATTCATGGGTGAGGTTACTATTCTATTGGTCGATTAACTATTCACTGCATTCACATTACTATTCCAAATTTCAGGTTACTATTACATTGGGTTATGATTCTTAGTTTCTAAAACACATCTTATTTCAATAATTATTCATTTATAATGTTTTTATTGTTCTATTAAACCAATTTTATATTATTTATACTTTATATTATAGTTATAACAAGGGAAATTTAATTGACAAAAATCCTGATCGTGAAATTATCCTACTATTAAATTTCACCCATGAAATTTAATATTAAATATTATGTTCAAAATAGGTGGGGATACTTTTACTTAATCAATTCCTTATGTTCCCAAGTCTCCTCTTTATACTTATGGTTACACCATAGTACATTGACCAGGTGAGTAGTCTTATTGCATAGAACATTCTCTCTATTGTCTAATATCTTCACTGAACACTACTCACAAGAGTGATCATTTTCCAAATCTACTATATCTGAATTCAGTACATGTGAGGGATATGGTATGTAATTACCCAAGAGGCATACATGGAATACATCATTTACTTTATAAATGATAGGTGAAAATGATAGTCTATATGCCACAACTATGACGTGATCAATAATCTCAAAGGGCCTGATGTGCATGGGACATAGTTTTACTTTTTTCCAAATCTTATGATCCACTTACATGGAGATATATAGAGTAATACCATGTATCCAACCATAAACTCAATTTCCCATTGGTTATTGTCTATATAGCTCTTCTGTGAAATTTGGGCTACCATGATGTGCTACTAAATGGTTTTCACCATTTACACATTTTGATTTCCCATCTCAAGTCCTAAAATCTTATGTTTATATAATTCATTCCAACAAGATGTTGTTCTACATAATGTTTCATAAATGGATTTATATGGACCTAGTTGTATACATGATTTTAAAAAATAATTGTAAGATAACTTGACTAGAGGTAGATGTTTGTACCAACCTCTTTTGATGTCTACAGATCATGATCTCATCATGTGTTCTAGTGTCTGAATAGTCCAATCAGACTATCCATCCATTTAATGATGAAAGTATGTACAGATGTTCAACTCAGTGTTTAGGTCATATTGGATACTTTTCATGTATTTAGAGGGGACCCTCATATCCAGATCGAATATAGTCGATAGTATTATGCATTGCATCCTTAAAAATTCTCTAATGTACATCTGTTAAAGTTGATCCTGTGATACTTCTTCCTAAGTAAAATAAACTAAAATTTCTTTATAAGATTATTGATAAAAACCCATATATTATTATTCCCTCTAGATTTCATTGGAATTATAGTGAAAAGGTCCAAGGTAATGTTCTCCAACTTTTATGTTTTTTTGGACAATGTTTGCATCATCCCATTATAAATTTTCCTTTCAACCTTCACTTAATAATGTACTAAGAAAATTGATTTATATTTAGTAATATTCTTATTTATATTGTCCAAACAATAGTTCTCTCAGAGATCTAGATACATCGTTGTTCTCTTTTGGTGAATAAAGAAGTATTAGTTATGTGTGTCATTAAGAAGCTATGTATTTATCTCCGGGTTCGATGGTACCCATAATCATGACCCAAATATCCTGACCCCTTTTTGATCAATTTTAAACAATGATTTTTTCCCATTTCTAAAAGCTTCAATCCTTTTCTGAATTTCCTCATCATTTCATTGAGTATCCTTTATTTTCATCATAAGGGGTGGTTGAGAAAACAATTAAAAAAGGATTGATGATTTCCCTTCCTTAACAATTCAAAAGTCTATCATTTTCATACATAATAATATTTGATCCTTATAAATTATCCTCATTGTCAAAAATATTTGAAACTTTATACATTGATCATCCACCACATTATTGAATTAACATGGATTGTAGTGGATTGAGTAGTCTTAAACTTTGATGAGATCTAACCATATTAATTGGTGTATATTAATCTTTTTCTTTGTGAATACATACATGATGATTTTATTATCAGTATATATTTAAAACTTATCCCCATACTAATAAAAAATCTATATTTTTAACACAAAGATCAAAACTACCAACTCTAGATCAGAGGGATAGTTTTTATCTTGATTTTTTAACTTCCTTGAGATGTAATCTATAAATTTATCATTTTTCATTAATACACATCCTAATAATTTTTTGAGACGTTATATTACACCAAAAAGAGGTCCCAACATATTTTTGGTGCGAGAACAAGAATATTGATAAACATATTTTAAGGATTTTGAAGCAGTTCTGAGATTCACTAGACCATAAATACATTACTCCCGTCCACATCAGCTTATTTTTTAGGTTTTATAATTATCATAAGTTCTCCAAAAATCATTGTTAATACCCAACAAGACCAATAAAACTACCGATATATATTAGAGATGATTGAATAGTCCATTATTCAATTTACTTTACTCTAGAAGGGTCAATAGATATTCCCTTTCTAGTGATAACAGTCCCATATGATATACTTCCTCCATCCAGAACTCAAATTTATTGTACATTGAATAATGTATCTCCCTTTTTAGGGTCTTCAACATAGTATTTCAATTATCATCATGTTCCTCCATAATATTGGTGTATATCATAATATCATTAATAAATAAAACCAAAAAAATTTCGAGGTAATCTCTAAAGACTATATTCATTATGTACATATAAATTTATAGAGCTTTAGGGATTCTGAAGGGAGTCACTATAAATTTGTAGTTTCTATACCTCATTTAGAATGGATTCATGGAAATATCTTCCTTCTTCACATTTAATTCTTGATATCTCGGCTGAAAGTAATACTAAGTGAAATAAATTTCCCCTTATATATTATCTAACAAGTCATCTATCCAGGGAAGGGGATACTTTTTCATTATCATGATTTAATTAAGCTGTCGATAATCAATTCATAGGAACAATGATCCATCCTTCTTTATTACAAGGAGGACTAGTGTAGACAATGGTGAAGCACTCAGGAAAATGAAACCCATGTCCAGATTCTCATGTAACTAATTCATTAGTTACAAAAATTGATGGGGTCCATTATATAAGGTGTATTTTATATATGTAAGGATCTATTAAAACTTTATTTTGAAAACTCAACCACTCCATCATGAGGAAGACCAATAAATTCTTCTAGGAACACTTTAGTTTAGTCCATCACAATTTGAATTCCTTCCAACATGATTCTCTCCTTGATATCAATAATTGGTGCTAGATATGATTCCTCATAAGGTAATAATATCCACAATTGAGATGATGATTCTGAAGGAAATTAATCTTCCTCCTCACACTTGTATGGAATCATAGGATGCCTTGATTTGGGAAGAGTGGTCTCCCTTTCGCAAATGATAATGTTTTATTTGTATAATGATTTCCAATCCATTCCCAAAATAGAATCAAACTCCACAAAATGATGTAAGAAAATAATTTCTGGGATGCTCAGTTCACAAACATTAACCGGGTGGGAGTTATATACTTTGGATGCAATAATATCTCCATTTTCTATTCTCACAATTAAAACAACCTTTAAATTTTGATGTGGTATTTGAAGAGTTATACTAAACATGACAGATATGAAAGAAAGTGTTGAAATATAATAAAACATAATTTTTGATATTCTTGAATTAATAATAGGCTTACCTATCACCGTATCATTTTCAGGAACTACCAACACAATAGTGATAGAATATTCTCTCCCTTACATCCTTGGAGGTTGATGTAGCTATTTCGGACCAATAAATCGTGGCATAGTGAAGTGGTTCAAATAATTACAATATTCCATGTAGTTAAGACAATACACTATAGACTGAGTGTTTATTTAAACATATCATTATTCTTCCACAATAATGGTATTCTTCAACTCCCTTTGACCATTATTATCCAAATTCAAAATTCTTCCAAATTTTTTCTATTTCATTTACCTTTACAAAGTTTTCATGATACTTTTACCCCATTTTTGACATGGGGGATGCTATATTTTCTTCCTATGATGGAATTTATCTATTGAGCCTCCCATATTATACTAAAAGTTTCCTCTTTTTCCCCAAGTCCATGAGACCATTGAGAATGTCCAACATCCATTTCAACCATAATGAAACAAAAGAAAATCTTTTTATAGCTATCAATATCTTAAATCACAAATGATTTTCATAGACTCGTATTTATTTTGATAAAGAAGAGATACATCTTACATTCAGTGTTCAGGAAAAATCTGAAGGCATATCTTGCTATCATTCTAATTTTTTTCTCACATAACCCGATAGAACCGTCTTCCATTTTCCTCAGTCAGATAAATTCACTTTATATCTAAAGATTCCTTTTCTAAATGTCTAAAAGTAACTATAATATTCCCTAATACTAATTATAATAGCCTTATCCTATTACACATATTATTATAAGATATTAAGCATTATTTCAATTCAAACATTATCCATGGATCAAAATGTCTAGTGTCTTTGGAGTATTGGGTACATAAAACTAAAAACATGAAAAAAAATAAAAACATATTCTATTTAATTTTCGTAATGATATAAAAACTTCAATTGATCCATTACTTCTGTATAGAATAACCTAGGGAGTACATAACCAAAGGGATGAGCTAAAAATATTAGTAAGGGAACACACATAAGAATGAAGAACATTACATGTGTTAGAAGGAATTAATGATGATATAAAAAAGCATGAAATGTGAATAAAAATTTGTAAGCATAACATATAGAACATGTGGTCATGTAATCATCGAATCATTGAAATGTAGTAAAAAACATCAGACATGGAGGAGCATGATTCATGATTAACCACTAAGAACATTCCACATGGAGGAGCATGAGTCAAGGGGAACCGCCAAGACCATTGAAAATGATTTCTCATGAGACTAAGAATTACCCAATTCATTGGCGATATATCTAGGTATACACATAATTTTATGTCAATAAATGTTTGTGACACATGATGAAAAAAACAACCATAAAGATTACCCATGGAAAGAAATGTGTATCAAAATCATTTTAAGGAGCATAAAAATGGGTGCGTCAAAAAAGTATCTAAGAGAGAATAGATTTAAATAATTCATGGAAATTCATAGGCAATTATCCTGATAAATTATGTCTAAATGATGTGTATACTTCTAAATAGAGTGTTTAATAAAATTTATAAACGAAATACTTTAGTGGGGTTCAAGTAAAATATTACAGAGCATTTAAACAAGAAATGAAATATTTAATTTCATAAAAATAGATACGAACCATGATAGTTTTTGATGATAAAATTAGTCTTTTTAGAAAAATAATGGTGTATTAAAATATATTATTTAGTTCACTTAAATTGGGTGATAAATTGGGAAGTTCCATTTAATCTGGATTTCTTATCAAGAAGAATTGAGAAGGAAAACTTTTAAAAAAATTATATACAATAAAAGAAAGATGAAATAATCTGGATAGATGAGTTTGTAACATATAAAACTTATTTATAATTAGTATATAAATATAAATTATACATACATTGGGGTGAATATAGATGAAGTGTAACTCGATGGGAAAATAGAGGTTCAGAAAGAATCTCATACCATATGTCTGAAAGTGTTTTGTAGTTGATTGTAATGTCTTGGATAATCAATTTAAATACATTAATTAATTAATTAAGAACCTTTTTCATATTTTATTTTAATGATAACTTTTTTATGTATATTTATAGCCTTTTTTATGAGCTATAAGATATAATTTTATCATTCGGGAGCATTCATTTCCTTAAATTTCAGGATCAGTTTATTTTACACATGAATGGAAAATAATGTAAAATGAGAATAGTTATCCAGATTTTAAATTATATGTTATTAGTAAGAATATATAAAATTATATGGTCTTATATATTGTTAAATATTTTTTAATACATAAATTTATAATATTTCTCAACCATAAAAATTTATTTATGACCATCCTAAAAGGTGGTAATGGAAATTGAGAACTTGTTGTCCTTGAATTTGACAAATCAACACATCACGGATAATGTCTTCTTTTTTAGTAAAAACTGAGGGAAAGAGGAATGGTGAAGGTTTATTACATTAACATAATAAAATTACAATATATAAATGTTAATAGTATTATATTTTTACTTGGATAAGTTTAGGTGGGGATAGAATAATAAAATTAAATAAATTAAATTAAATTAAAAGAGAACTAAAGAGGATTTTACCTCTTGAATGTATCCTCCTTATGATCCTTCACAGTAAAATAGTATTGGTCAATTAGTGAGATAAAATACTTATGGATGTGTTGGATAGTATTGGGAGAGTATTGAGTATATGTTGGACAGTTTTAATGGCTTTGGAGGTGTGAGGAGATGGGTGGGTTTTATAGGGGAGGGGAGGGGTGTTTTTTTATTATTTTTCTCCTTAGTTTATTATTTTGGCCCAAGACTATAAATAGTCTTGATTAAAATGTATAAGTAAAGTGAATAGATAATTATAGATTGATATTATGAGAATAAATTATTCATACATCATCCATGACATAATAATTCATGTATATAGCTTGTACCGTAAATTACCGCATTTCGATATTCACCAAAAAGTCAAATATTTCCGAAAAAATCAAAAAAACAACCTAAAGATTTTATGACGTATAGAATTCAAAAATTAGTTGACTTTTATGAAAATTATTTTATATATATATTTAATACAGTTTATAATTAAAATCTTCATTTATTCAAAATATACTGATTCTGAAATTTCAACTAATTTTATAACTCTTTGTAAAATTAATTAAGGTCACGTAAATATATTATAATCCTAAGACATGAAAAGATTAAAAATTAACTCTATTTTATGAATATAAATTTTATTTTCAATAATTATATTAATTATAAAATTTTAAATTAACATTTATATTTTATAAAAAAATCCATCAATTTATTTGTTATTTTAAAAACATTTATTTTCATAAAGAATGTATTAATTATATCATATTATCAATTATAGAATGGATAAATTTTATTTATATTTTATAGGTGAGGTTACTAATCTATTGTTTGGTTTACTATTCATTAGTTTCACATTTATATTCCAATGATCATGTTACCATTACATTGTTATATGTTCTCTAACTTCTAAAAATACATCTTATTTCAATCATTATAAATTTAAAATGATTTTTTTTTATTTTTATGTTTTTTATGTTATATATACTATATTTTTATATTTATACTCATTGATAATTCATTTTTATAATTATTGTTTATTATAGTATCAGAATATATTGTATATAATTTTTTTTTGATGTTTTCCTCATTGTTTCGTTGAAGTCGTCAACAATCTCTTGATAGAGAGTGGAGTTTCATCACTACGTATCACCCTATTATAAATGGTAATTCTATGGGAATAATTCAATCCATATAGGATATGTTCATATATTGAGACAATTAGTCCACTCATTTTGAAGTCATATTTTAGGAATAACTGAGTATGAAGGTTAAAGAACATCAATGGGAATAATATTGGATAAGAGATTATTATAATCATAGCCTGGTTTTTAATGATTATGTTACTTTTTAAAAAGTTGTATTAACCTTGGAATTGGATTATCTTGGTTTCCCACTTTATTATAAAAAGTTATTTTGAATAAAATTTTAATTTTTTAGGGTAAATGTGGTTGGGATAAACACCATCTTTTAGTACAGTTTTTCTAACATAATTGATTCCACTTAAGCATTCAGATTCAAACTTATAAATCATGTTCTAGAAATAATTTTAGAACAAAAATGTTCTTAGATAATGCTGATGAAATAAATATATTGTGACTTGATCTATATTAGAAAATTAAAGAGAAGGTTACGCCATTTCAATAACACATAATGTGAGCACAAAGTTGACCGATAAGTTATGATGATAATCATCAGTGTGATGTTGAATTTGATGTTTGAGAGAAGTTTCTTCAATGAATTTATACATAAAATAATTTGAATTTATTTATAATTATGGGAAATATAACTCTTAGGAAAATTTTCCTATTTGATATTCATTACCAAAAAGGGATGGTTCTTTATCACATGGATTTTTCACCAAACCTCTCTCAAATCCATGATATCTTACATGTATCTGTCTTGATAAAGTACATTACTAATCCATTACAAGTAATGAAATAATAGGACATAACACTAGTTCATGATCATTCCTATTAGGAACATACTATAGAGATATTAGATTACATAGATTATGTGATATGAAATAAGACCACCCACCTCTTCAATGTTTTGTGGAAAAACCACCAAGTTGAATAATCTACATAGAATCCTAAGGATATGATGAGCTAGAAGTATCCTTAGTTTTTTGTATCAAAGAGATGTAATTTTGATGAAAAAATACATTTTAATGGGATTATAATGTGAAACTATGAGATTTTATGAAAAAAATTCACAAATAAATTTAATTTAATTGATAGGTTGTGTTATACACAACTCTGAGTTTTAACGAACCATAATATACTATTAATATTATTGTCTTAACATGAACATTAAATCCTAGCCATTAAAAATGGTGATATAAATAGTGATAATAATTTTTAAGAAAATAATTATAATGTAAATATATAAATAAAATATGTCATAAAAGGTACATTATTTAAAGTGTTTTCTTTATATGCTTCGAAGAAATGTTTTTTATAAAAAACAATATTATTTAATTCAATAAACAAATAATAAAAGTCATTAATTATTATAATAGAAACTTTTTTTTGAAAAAAGAAATGAATTTTTTTTAAATAAACATGTTGAAAATATCATAGAGTGAATTTTTTAGAGTTTTATCAAAAGATTAATTTTTCAATGAATAGTGAACAATACTGACTTTTATTAAGAAATTAATTTTAATAAAATATTTAAAATGTTCCATTGTGTTTATAGATTCTTTAAATGATAAATTAGTTCAATTATATTATTATTAATCCTACATAGTAAATTTTAAATTTTTTTAATCATTGATATAAATACTTTTTATACTTATGAAATATATTTCTTCGAAAATATATTTTTTCATTGTGTATGCTAGTTTAATTTTAAATAAAAATATGCCACTTATGTGAGTTTAATTTCCAAAATTTATTCCATAATTTGGATCATAATAATTTATAATATATAATAATTTCTATATAATTTTTGTTCAAAATGAAATGTAAAAATACTAAAATTTAATTACTATGATTATGGTTAAAACAGGTTTACTTAGAGTTTAAAAGAAAACAATAAGGGTTAAAATGACCAAAATACTTATCCAATTATTATATTAAAGCCATATATAGTCCATACATCATCTAATGTTATAGGATGATCGATTTTGGTACTTTTTGGATTGTTAAAAACATGGGTATACATTATTATTTTCAAAACATCCAAGCTTGTCCTCTCCCACGCGTACAAAATAGAACCCCCTATCCTCTCCTACTCACACATCCAAATAAAGAAAAACAAATTCCCAATAAATACAAATAATCACATACATAATTAGATACTATGGTTTTTTATGACTTATTTTAATTAATAAATAGTCATATGAAGGGTTTTTTGTTCAAACCTATGTATGTTTTCTAAAGAAGAGGTATAGTTTTTAACAATGAAATTTCATTTTATTTATTCTTATAACTAAAAAATTATTCATTATATATTATAACATAATAAAAAATAATCTAACTTATAATTTTATTTAATTATTTTACTGTTGTAATGTTCTTCCATCTCATCATCCATCAAATGGGAATTGAAGCCGTTCATTTTGTGTACGACAGGATACCGCCTCGTGAACCAATGATATCTGTTTTTCATAACCGCCTCTCATGAATAGATATAATGATGGATTTAATTTCTATATATTTTATTTTTTAAATATTTATACTATTTAAATTATAATATAACATCTATCTTATTAACATATATATTTTTTCAAAATGATATCACCTCTCGTGAGTATATATGACTACTACCTCCACAAAGCAATGTGAATAATTTTTCATTTTATTTTAGCATGAATGGTAATATGGATATATTAAATGAATATATAAAATATATATTAAAATCTAATTATTCTATAATTCTTAATTAAAATTTTCATTTCTTTTTTTTCATCCTTCACGAAAATGGAAATAATATATGGTCATACGCATGACCTACTTTCTCCACGATTGGTGTAATTCGTTTTCTATCATTATGTTTTATGGATTATAATAAATAAATAAATAATTAAGAAAAAAAATATATTTAATTATTAACATACTTGTTATTATGAGACTACAATCATATTAGAAGGACCAAAATTACAAATGAAAAAATACATTAAAAATAGTGCAGTCATTACCTGAAATAGTGATTTTTATAGTGATATGTTAATAAAAAAGGGATAAAAGGATATAAGTAATTAATATATGGTTCAGTAATATTTTTATAATAAACATATATTTACTATACATGAGTATCAAATTAGTATGAGTAAATTCTAGACTTGTGGTAAGAGAATTTCATCTCACTTTTATTTCCCTAGGAAACAAGCCATATTCATCATTGGTTTCATTGTTTGGTGTATTTAATGCACAAGAATTTTTTTATTATTGTTATAATCAATATTATTGTATATACATATAATATATTGATATTTATTTAATGAGTATTACAATTCAAATGATATGAATATGGTAATGGTTTGATGTTAAAATTGTATTATATATAGAGATTGTTTATAATATGTTTCAAATAATGAAATATTAGGATCTATCCCAAAAAATGAAATGAATTATCTTATAATATTTTTATTCCTTTATAGTGAATGTTTTCCAATCATTTTACTCACTTTATGTACTCATGATACCAGGAGAATATTTTTATATAAATTAAGTTTATTTCTATATTCGGTCGAAAACATGTTTTCTTCCATGTCCATGTTTTCTAAAAATTGTTTTCTAAAATGTTTTTAATTTAACAAAGTTTTTTTTAAAGTTAATTTTCCCATGTTACTTATTTTAAAAAATTTATTAATAGAATATTATTTTCATTTTCCAATGAGGTACATTTCATATTTTACTGAAAATGTAAATGGAATCTGGTGTTTAACATGTAGTACATCAATAGTATTTTATTCAATCATGGTCACTCAAGGATTTATAAATTACATTGAAAATTTTCAAAGTTAATCTAAAATAATAAGTTTTTTAATATTTAAAATTTTTATATTTTAATAATATTATTTTATAATGAAAATATATTTTCCTCCTAATATTTTCTATGTTACCTTTCAAAACCACTTCCATCTAGGATAACATATTTTGCTGAAACATAAACATTATTGGGGATAAGATCAAATGATAAAATACTTATTATTTCATTATATGGTTTATATTTAGGATATAAATGTGGTTATGAAAATCGTTCCTTTTCTACAGGTTAGGTTATGATGAAATATTTATGAAACATATTTCTTTTTCATGGGTTATGATATGTTGAAATATAAATAAACTTAGTTTCTTATCATTGGTTATGATATGATTAATGTTTTACGATCTTTTTTAGAACATATATATGATTTAAATTATGTTAATGATCAGTCCAAAAGTATATATCCTTCCAATGAATTTGGTGATGATTAATATCTCATGAGATTAATAGGAATAGAATATGCAGTGATCCTAGTTTAGTATGGGACCTTGTCCACTATGATAGTGTGGGGAGTAAACCCTAACTAATAAAATTTTTTAGTGAGTGAAAATATTACAATATGAGAGTATTTTAAATTATCATTAAAAAATAATGAAATTATTTATTATTATTATATGGGTGACATAATTCAAATAGAAGTTTATTGTAATGATTCTATAGAACATGTTATTTGATTATATCATTATTCATATCTAATAAAATGCCAATATTTATTCCATTACTAAATATTATAAATATTGATATAGATTGTATTATTTTAAAATGTTAGGCTAAGGTTCCCATACACTTACTCTCATGTTATTCTAATGTGATTATTGATATCTCCCTTGTTTACCATTATTGTGCATCTGAGCTCATGCTTTATATTTTTTCATTTCCCTAGGTCTGGGATAAATTAATTAAGAATGATATATTTAAGAGGGGTGATAGTTATGAATAACATAGTAGGAGATGATTTAGTTTACTTATAAACCAGTTTACATGTATTTATGTTCCTAAAAAACTAGACCAAAGGGAATTTGGCATTTATTATTATGATATTTAATGAATATTCATATAATAAGATGAGATATCACTATATAAAAGGTTGGGGTCACTTCATAAATACACATTCCAACCTTTATACATATTTACACATCCTAGATGAATAGAGAATAATGAACCATGAATCTCCACTAATTGTTATATCCACAAATATGGTATGTAGGGAACACTAAAATGATTCTTGAACTATATTAGTCCATCATAGACATGGTTAAACTATGAAAAATTTATCACATTCTATTTTAGATCTAAAATTAAATCCAAAATTTTTAATATTCACATGTATAGATAGTTGAACACTCATTTTATATTGATAATATTTCTCCCATTACATCCTAATTTCTAGGTCCATCTTTTGAAAATATCGAAATATTAGATCTTTTATGGTACTCATTATAAACAATATAGAATGATCCTTTAAAATGAATTAATTTCCAACCTTGTTTTGTTTCATAGGGTGGTAATGTATTGAGATATCATAATAATAAATTAGTTCCAACCATATTCTTCGGTGCATAATGTAACAACACAAATTTTTATCAGTAGAAATTTCCTTATTATAATAATTTTATATGGTATAAATCACATAAAATCACTTTAGTAATATAATAAAAACATTATAATTGAATATTGAATGAAATAAGAGGTATTTATAGATTTTAAGAAACCTATACTAATATAATAGTAATGTGACTGAAATAATAGTAATGTGACCATTACGGATAATAATTCATCCAATAGAATAGTAAGCTCGCCAATGAAAGTATAAATAAAATTTTTTATCTTATGAATAAAAATATTATATATTTATATCATGGTATATGTAAATAATTATTTTTGAAATGATCAATTAAGTGTTGGTATTTTCGTAAAGAGTAAATAATTATATACAATTTTATAATAAATATAATATTTCAAAAGAAATTAATTTTCACAAAAAAATTTCATAAATAATTATTTTGTTTTTTTAGGATTATGATCTAATTTTATGGGACTATAATTTTTTTTCATATGCCATAAAATCATTTATAATTTTAAAATTACCTTTTTTGAATAAAAGATGATTTTAATTAAAAATTAAATTCATCATATTTAGAAAATTATTTTCCTAAAAATATTTTCATTTTTGAATTCTAGAAGTCAATAATTTTTTAGGTTGATTTTTTTGATTCGTCTAAAGAGTTGATTTTTTTTAAATAGTGAAATAATATAATTTATGGTATACAACATTATCAGATAAATTCCAAATTTCATGAGTCATTAATGATTTATGAACCTTAATCTCGAACAAACAGTCATTATTTATTATAGTTAGTGCTATTTTTAAATACTATTGATAGTATTGATCCAAAACAATTATCTATTGTATAAAATAATCAAAAACACCCCTCTCCCCATTTATATACCACCGCTATCCACTTCTTCTCCTCAAAACTTAAAACTTTTAAATTTACCAATATTTAGTTTAATACCCTTCCCAATACTCTCCCCCATTTTTAGGATCCTTTGTTCTCAGTGAAATATAAAATCCAATTTCCCTATGGAGGTTCTCAAGGGGGGGTATTTAGGAGGGAAAATTTTCTTATGTATACTTACACATTATTATAATGTTATTTTATTTTTTTATTTTATCATCACCTCCAAGTATCCATGTGGATTAATAACAATAATTTCATATATATACTTTAATTTTATTATGTTTTCGAAATAATCTATCATTAAACACCTTCTCCAATCCCATTTATTCTAAAAATAAAAACATCATCAGCGATGTGTCAATTTACCACAATTGTAGAAAATGTGATTTCATTTTCCATTACCACATAAAATGATGTATATAAAACCATTATAATGGTTAAATTCGATTGTAAAATTTATGTCAGATATTTTTTTATGTTATGGTACTAATATATATTCATGATACTATATAAAAAAATTAAACTAGTTTGTGATGATCAAAAAACCTCAAAATTAATCAAATGATTATCATTAAAATTTTATCCAATGAATCATAATAATATTTGAAAAATATATACAATACCATTTAATCTTATGGAATCTCATTAATGACATATAATTTCAATTTTGGATATTTATTATCATTTTTTATGATCTTCCATACACATGTACAAGTGAACTGGTCAGGAAAACCAAGAAATGAACATTCTCAGAACAATGTAATTGAACTATATAACTCAAAATAATTGAAATAATTTAACATAATATAATTATAATATATAAAATCAATGAATAATTTTTTTACTTATTAATTAATTAATATAATTTCATTATCTAGGAAAGTAATGTGAAAAACACATTTAGACATAAGGTAAGGGGATTGTCAAACTCAATTTCCTTTCATGGGGTTATTCCTATTTTGTGCCAAATTTCAGAACAGCTGTTGTATTAATATTCATGAAATATAGTTTTATGCTCCATAACATTAAATTTCTATGATATACATTCATCTAATCTGATTTTATGTAAAATGGAATGTTTTTTCCAAAAAAAACATTCTTTCAAAAGACACATGTTTTTATAATCTTAAGATTTTTTATTCTCCACTAAATATTAATGATTATTATACCACTTATTTCATTCCATTTTTTTTAGAACCATAAGGATTGTTCATTAGTTTATTCTTAATGAAATTATTAATAAACAAATTTTATTTCCATGGGTTATTTTATTTCTATGATTGATATATGTTATATGTGGCATGCATGATTACGTAAATGATATGATGTAATAGGTAGACCCAAAATAATAAAGAACTCCAATTCATTGGTTGATGTGATTTATCTCATGAGATTCTATAAAATATTTGTGAAAATGATTCCATCCTTGTTCATAATGATGATATCTTGGTTATGAACATATGTTTTCTGTGACCACAATGCTAACTATGTTTATAACTACGTGTGGTAATTGACAACTAAGAAATGATGTTTCATTTTTTTTGATTTTCAATCTTCCATGCATTTATTTAGTGCATTTTTCATGATTATTATGATTATACCATCCATATTTTATGATGATTATTATTATGCTAACCCATGTTATAATGATTCATTTTCTCATCAATCTTCGTGCTGGGCTTTATGCTCACCACTTTCATTTATGTGTACCCTCTCGTGACTACTTATATTAAGGAGTACATGGAGGACTATAATAATCTATAGAATATTGAATTGAATAATTTTTATGTTTTACTATGTAAATGTTATGTATGGTTGTAATTTTTATATGACACATAACCTTTGGATCGAGGTTTTGTATTTTTATTATGTTGTTCATTTTCAAAATGATGTAATAATCATATATGAAATACAGGGATACAATAGTTGGTATCAGAGAATGGTTTATTAAATTTTTTAATTAATGTTACATAACTTTAGTGATAAACCTTAAGTATGTGGCTAAGTATACGTATTCCCCCAGTAAGTATTGTTTTAGAAAAATTCTAAATATAGGGATTCCAGAATATATACCTTTAGAGTTAGTTTCAAAAAGGATTAAGTTATTTATTTATGAATATTGAATTATTATTTTTTCAGTCCTTTTCTATTTTATAAAATTGTGGCAACTAGGAGAAACTAGGCCAATAAACTGTGTGATGGATAATGCAGTAATTTCTTAAATGACTTCCTCAATGCCTTGGGTGGTGGAGTTAAAAATTTCATGGATATTCCTACCCACCTATCTCAGGATATGAACAATTAGCTGAATAATTATAAATGTCCTCCTTCACCAAATAGGGATCAAATGGATATCAATTGTTTTACATGATAATGTCCACCGACATTTAGTGGATCTTCATATCCACTAGTCACGGAACATTGGGTCCAATCAATGTAGATGATGTTTTCAATGGTTTGTTTTTATGAGATAGAGAAGGTGAATCTAGATGTTTCTCATTTAGATGGAGAGGTTGATCAATGGTGTTAATTGATTATGAACACAAAGACAAAAAATGAAATTATATAGATGGATTGGTAAAAATTTAGGATAATTATTCTTAATAAGTATTCGCCTCAAACACATTATGCATGGATAACGATATAGTTATTAGAGTAGAAGATAATTGAATGTGAATCTGTGACGAATTATTAAGAAAACTTCACATGGATTTCATGGTACATCACATGTTTTTTATCAATAATTATAGTTTAATAGATGGATTATTTAGTTTCTTAAAACCACACCTTTTAAAAGATCTATCAATTTCTGAATTTGGTTGTTATGAAGAAGTTGATCTATGTGATCTAAGATTGGATATAGAGTTTTGAGAATGATATCAACATTATGGAGATAAGAAATGAAAGTTGGAGTTTCCAATTGGAGGATCTAATGACAAAGGTGTAAAGACCACTCAACTACTCATATTTGAAAAATGTTGGAAGAAGTATCATGGGAATTGAATCAAAGGAATGGGGAAATGATGTTAGTGTCGGAGAGAATTAACCTAATCTCATGAATGTTGAAGATATATAAGGAAGCTGGAGAATATGGAAGAGTAATGGGGAGAAAAACTCATTGTTCAATGTTTCATCAGTAGAGAGAAAGGGAACTATTTGAGATAATGTGTTGAACCTAAAATCTGTAGGGGTAATCAATGTCCTCTGGAACAAAATATAAAACATCAAGGGAAATAAAATTTCATCACTACTCTTGAGGTGGTTCTTGACAATGATGTGGTGATAGGTACACTAGTTATTCATTAAGTAATTGAGAATGTACTATTTTAATCTAGTTCTACATATTATTTCATATCTAGAATGTTTAGTATAACTATTAAAACACCACCTAAAAATAATGATTTTGAGTTATCCACGGGGAAAATGTGTAATAATTTAATCCATGGTATATAACCCCTCCCCAGTTAATTTGTGAGGACTGAAACTCCCAAAAAATCTAGTCTCACTTCTTTTTGGTGGATTTTTATGCCATATTGGTCATGGATTGTCTATCTTAATATTAACCCAACCTCAACTGTCTGTTAAGGGAGATCAATCTTCACACTCAAAGGAATCCTCAAATTATGTACATGTTTAAATTGGAGGATGAATATCATTTAGAATCATTTTCTAAATTGTGGATATTATTTCATTATGTGCAATCATACCTATCTCAAATGATTTCGATAATGTTTGGAATCATGATTGAAGACACATCCATTTTAATGGACTATAATGATGTGTTCTATGAATAATTGCATAGTTTTCAACCTGAATAAGAAGTTGAGTTCTCAATTGAACTTATTTTTGTATCTCTTACTATATGAAAGACATTTTATACAATGGACAGTATTGAGTTAGTGGAATTGTAGAATCATTTACAAGAGAATATGATCAAGGGTTTTATATGCCCCAGTGCTTCACCACAGGCTGGGCCTGTCCTATTTATCAAGAATAATGATATATAAATGTGGATGTACATTGATTATAATAATATAAACAAAATAAGGTTATAGAACAAGTATCCCCTTAAATGGATATATTACATGTTTGATCAACTATGTGGGTCCAAGAATTTCTCTAAGGTGCACTTTCGGATGGCTTATAAACAATTAACAGTGAGGAAGGAATGTATTTTTAACAACCCAAACATTCATTAATTGAAATTACTCTTGATCTAATTAAATTTTTATTATGGTTATATAAAATTTGAATTTCATAGGTTTTAGGTTTCTAGATTTTAAAATACCATTTATGAATTGTGATTGTTGCTAATATATCCGTTGAACAGTGATCACATGATTTGTATAAATATAGGGCCTTAAAAAATCCAATTTACTCAGACAAAGTAAGTGATGGCCTCATCTAGTAGACTTCCCCATACGAAGCCCATATGTCTGAGCTCATAATGGAGGTGGCGCCATTGGGATTTTCTCTTGACCAAGCCCATGTCAAGCTTGAATAAGTTAAACTTGAGTGGAACTGACTACAAGAGAAGTGGAAGTTAATAGAGATTACCACCCGAGAGATGTTATTCGAGCCACCCCAAGAGTCTATCAACATCACACACCTTACCCCATGGTCTTATAGGGGTGTTATAAATTTTTATGTAACAAGACCCTAGAACTATGACTATGTACATTATTATTTTTTAAAGAATGTGCATTCATTTTATTATAGTTACTTTACAAATAGTTTTTAAAGAAAAAATAGTATTTTTAGCTAATATTAAACTGTGAAATATATTTTGATGAATTAATGTATTTATGAATAACATTTTAATAAAATATTATTATTAAATTACTTTTTATTAAATATAAATGATCATATAATTTTATAAATGCAACTGTAATTTTTTTTAGGTTTGAAATCTATGTTTGTCAAAACCCATGAATTTTTTATAAGTGCCGATTTTTATTTGAAAAGTAAATATTAAAATATTTATAAAATTATTTATATGAAAATAATATTATTTTTGGAATTATGATTTCTAAACTCTCCAATGGTTAAATTTTCATAATTTACTAAAACAGTCAAATTTTGGGGTAAAAATTAAATACCATTTAAATATATAATGTGTTTTTTACACCATAATGACCAAATAGTGATGTAATAAATTAATATAAACATTATTTTATTTCAATATATGTTTTACCATTAAAATAATGTGATTTTGGGTTTGTTTGATTTATTGTACAATGCTTTAGTGGACCCTTTAAGGATTATGAAACATTTTTTATTTTTAAATTGTTTTCCTTAAAATTGTGACTCACCTCCACTTAAGAAACCCTATTATTTTAAAACGTTAGGCCATTGGACATATATAATATTGTATTATAGTCCCCTTTGGAAAAAAAATGGTAAAAAACCATGTTCTGGTTTGTGGTTTGGATTAGTCTAATGTGAGGTGTCCCAAACCTAAATTAAAAAGAATTTCATCTCCTTTCCTATATAATATCACCCAATATTCCATTTACTCTTCACTAAAATCCTTTGGAGTTCAACAAAACCATGCCCTCCATTCTCTAGAATCCTCCCAAGGTTCTCCAAGTTCCCCAGAAGCATCTCTCAAGCCTCTACCAAGCCTTTGGGATCACACTTCCATGTAAGGGATTTCTTCCGTTCTTTTTTTTGTCTAATTTACTTTAAGTTGTTATGCAGTTTTGTTTTCAATTAAAAGTCTTGGGATATGATTTCTCACCTCCCCCATACATCCCTAATTATTTTTAGATGATATTATACCCCTTTATCTCTCATTAATTCCTCTCATGTACACCCGTTACCATGCCAAAATTCCGTGAGGGATTTCTCTCTCCTCTTTTACATCCAAGTAATTTTTTTTAATTAGGCATCTAAATACCATTACCATTGTTGTTTAATGTATCTATATGACCCCATTACTTTATATTTCATTTAAATATGATGAGACACCACTTTCTCTCTAATGAACCATTTTTTATGAGTTCTTATTTCACTTTGTTATGCTGCCGAAATTGCACTGTAATTTTCTATGCCAATATCATTGTGTAGTGAATACCATGACCATTTCACTATCAATGGAATTCACTATTATGAACATTTAATTATGGATTATAAATATTCATTTATTTATTCTACATCACTTTATTTTGGAAGAAATTATGATGATTGTTTCCATGTTGTATGATCCATGTGGCACACTTATGCATTAAATGAAATGTTTAAGAAGGGTGTGACCTAATAGCACTCCAATGCATTGGGTAAAGTATAGAATCATGATATGTCATGTGATGTGGGTGTTTACTCATTATAATTAAAGTGAAATGAGGTTTTACTCCTGCTTCATTTTCAATGAGGGTTTACTCATGCTCCATGTGCAATGAGCTTTGGTTCATGCTAATTCCTTGTTAAGGGTTGTTTCCACATTTCCATGGTTTGATTATCATGCTTTATTATGCCTTTAAGATCATGTTTCTCTTGTGATCCATTGATATTTATATTGTCTAAAATATATATTATTCCTCACTTTATTCCATGTTTATTCCCTTACTGGTCTTTATAGCTCATCCTTTTCTTATGCATATCATCAGGTTATCCCATGCAATGCTATGTACGAGGTAATGTAGTGGTCATGTGAAAGAAGTTTTCAGTAAAGATGTTGTGTGTTTTATTTTCTAAGATGTTATGTAATGTTCCTAAGCCCCAAAGAAACTAGACCTCTCTATCTTATATGTAGTATCACATGAAGATTTTATGTAATAAATTTGGTTTAAGTGTGTAATGAAAAGTAGAGTTGTTATAGTTGGTATCAGAGGATAGGTTTAATTGTTTTGGGATAAGGATTAGAAAACCCTAGTGAAGACACAGAGACAAGAATAAGTATAATAAAAACAACCTTAAGTATTGGTGTGTATGGAGTAAGCAGTTTATCAAGAAAATACATCCTTGTTATGATTCGAGCAGGAAGAGGTGGCTCTTGAACAGATGAATACTAGGGGTAAAACCCAAAAACGCCACTTTTGAGCAAGACTAAAACAAGAACTGGTGCACGACAATCGTCCTTGCTTCACTCTTGGTTACGACACTCTCGAGGGATATGATTTGGTAAATTCATAATCTTAGTATGAAACCATTGTAATAGAATTAAAAAAATTCCCCTAAGAATATATATTAGAAAGTAGATCATGAATATCATAGATTGAAGCCTATGGATTTATAAGTTAAGGAAATAAAAGTTATTTATAATTCATCAGTTTTTCCTAGTATTACACTTTATGTGTTACCCATAACATTCCTTTTAATCTGTTTAATGGCTGGTAATAGGAGGACTCGAGTAAATAACTGATGTGAAGATCAATGTGATGACTCTACTAATGAGATGTCCAATCTGATGGGAGAGAGAATCATGAACATTGTAATGATTATCTCTCCATTAACTCAAAAATTAAATAGAAACAAGGGTCAAGAGGAACGTTCAACCCCTCAAAGAAAGAACAAGTCTATATTAAGAGCTTCATGAGACAATGACCTTCTACTTTTAATGGATCATCTGATCCCTTAATCACCGAACAATGGATAAAATCCCTTAAAAATATATTATCCATCCACAAATGTTATGAAAAAGAGAATATTCTTATGGTTTCTTATCATATGAAGTGTGAAGTTGATAAATGGTGGACGTTGATCAAAAATAAGAATCCTATGGAGGAGATTGAGGTGTTAGAATGGAAGGATTTACAGGAATGTTTTTTTATTAATATTTTCTGCACACCCTCCGGCATAAGATGGATAGTGAATTACATTCTATCATGTAAAAAATACGATGACTATATCGGAGCGTACAAGGAAAACTTCACAAGGATTTAACGATATGCCTCTGGCTATGTATTTACCCCTGAATTTAAGGTTGACTGCTTCTTTGGTGGGCTAGAACCTAGCCAACAGAAAGTGCTGGAAATCCATGTATTTGACAGCAATGAAGAAATTGTCTGATGTGCCCTCAAGGTCAAAATGGAGAACAAATAATCTTACTAGTGTCATGGGGATAAGAAGCGTAAGGTGGATATCAATGCTGGTAGTCCGATGGATAAATCCTATGGTGTTTAAAAGATCCAACACCCCAATTTCCAAATTTGTGGAAAGAAGCACCCCGGAAATTTCTTGGAGGGGACAAGGAAATGCTTTAGGTGTGGATGATAAGGGATCCCAGCTTTTAATTACTGACAAGAAAAACATACGGCTGCAACAGAGGAGATGAATGCTCCATTCAAATCTCAACGTGTTGTTCATCGCAACAACTACAAGGAACCAGTGAATCTTGAAAATTAGTGCCCTAAGACAAGTAATTTTGTAGCAACCAACAACCTCCAAGGCACCAAGGGAGATAATTGTCCATCACTACAACCAAAGTGAACCCCGACAATGAATTGGTGATAGGTACGCTAGTTATTCATTCAAGAATAATGAACATAATTTTTGATTCATGTTCTACCCATTATTTTATATCCCAAAAGTTTAGTAGAACAATACCAGCACCCCCACAAATCATGGAATTAAATATGTCGGTGAGTTCGGAAAATGGGGAAAACATTGCATCCCATGAATATAAATCCTCCCCTATTATAACCTATTGATTGAATTTCCTGGAGAACCTTTTCATACTCCCTCTGGTGGAATTTGATGCAATTCTTCGAATGGATTAAATTTCCTTATGTAGAGCCAACATAAATTGCTGTGAGAGGGAAATCACACTCTATATGGTGAATCGACCACCGATTTTATACAAGTTCAAGGAGGAAGATGGATCTTCTTTAGCAAGATCATCTCAAGTGTGGATATTACTTCCCTATGAGAATTCATATCTGGATCAGATGATTGAGTCTAAAGAGGCAACCATATTTGAAGAAATTTCTATTGTGAGGGAATTTTCTAAAGTGTTTCCCTTGGAATTTCCTTCTCTTCCTCCTAGAAAGGATGTTGAATTCTCAATTGATCTTATACATGGGGTGTTTCCAATATCCAAGAATATGTATAGAATGGATGTTGTGGATATTGAGGAGCTGAAGAAACAACTATAGGAGAATCTGGATAAAGGATTTATATTCCCAAATGAATCACCATTGGGTGCACCAGTCCTCTTAATCAAGAAGAAGGATGGGTCAATACACCGTTCCATCGATTATCATGAGCTTAACAAAATCACGATAAAGAACAAGTATTCTCTCCCATGAACTGATGACTTGTTAAAATCAGATGTGTGGAGTACAATACTTCTCTAAGGTGGATTTGTAGTTCATATATTTTCAGGTAAGGGTGAAGAAAGAAGATATCCCCAAGACTTCTTTTTCGTACAAGATATGAGCACTATGAACTCATTGTAATGCCTTTCGGACTCACTAATACTCTAGAAATCATCATGGACATGATGAATAGAGTCTTTAGGGATTACCTTGACAAATATGTGGTAGTATTTATAGATTATATTCTGATATACTCCAAAACCAAGGAAAATCATGAGGAGAATCTAAGACATGTTCTAGAGACGTTTCAGAAGGAGAATCTCTATGAAAAGTACATAATGTGTGAGTTCTGGTTAAATTAGGTCTCATTCTTAGGCCATATCATAACAAGAAATGACATATCTGTGGATTCCTCCAAAACAGATGCAATTGAGGAATGACCGAGGCTAACATTGGTAACAGATATCCATACCTTCTTGGGGTTAGCTGGATATTATCAATGATTTGTGGGAAATTCCTCACGATTTTCCTAACCTCTTTCCAAGCTAACTAAAAAGGGAGTAAAGTTTCCTGTGAGTTATGAATGGAAATAAAGCTTCAAAGAGTTAAAAAGGAGGCTTATCACTGTGCCCATGCTCACTTTACCCCCAAGTAGAGAAATTTTTGTGGTATTCATTGATTCATCGAAGAAGGGCCTTGGTTGTGTGTTGAAGCAATATGACAAAGTCATTGCCTATGCATCAAGACAATTGAATGTCAATGAGATGAATTATCAAACACATGATTTGGAGTTGGCTGTGGTGATTTTCGCTTTAAAAATTTGGCAGCATTATCTCTTTGGGGAGAAGTGTGAAATATATACGGACCACAGGAGCCACAAGTATATATTCACACGGAAATAGTTGAACATGCGACAATGATGATGGTTAGATATATTCAAAGACTGTGACTGATCAATCCATTACCACCCTGGGAAAGAGAACAAGGTGGAAGATGCTCTATATATAAAGGACCCATCAATTCTATCATTAATGAGAATTGAGAAGGACCCAATCTTCTTAGATTTGATGAATATGGACATGAGAATCATAAAGAAAGGCACATCATTAATCCATTCACAAATGATTGTTCAACAGTCTCTTTTGGAGAGGTTAAAGGATGCTCAAAAGGATGATGGGGGAATTTAGAAGAGTATGGAAGCTATCAAAAAATTTTAATCCTTGGAGTTCAATGTTAATGAAGAAGGAATAGTGAGATTTGGGAAAATACTACTTTTCCTATCAAGTACGGAGCTGAAGAATGAACTTTTGGATGATGCGCATAGTTCAAATTTCTTTATTCACCAAGGAAACAAAAATATGTATCAAGATATATGAGAGAATTATTGGTGGGATAATATGAAGAAGGATATCTCTAATTATACATCAATGTGCTTGGTGTGTTAGCAAGTGAAGGAAGAGAGGCAGAAGTCTAAGGGGATAATGCATACATTACCCATACCGGCATGGAAATGGGAGGACATCACCATAGACTTTGTCACCGGACTTCTGAAGACAACCAAAGGAAAAAAATGCAGTCTGGGTTGTTGTGTATCATCTTACAATGTCTTCACACTTCATTGAAGTTCAGTAGAATTTCTCATTGGTTCAGATGGCATGGATATATATTAGGGAAGTGATAAGGCTTCAGAGAGTACTACAATCTATTGTATCCTATAGAGATCCAAGATTCACCTCTCTGTTTTGGAAGAGTCTTCAACATTATCAAGATAGTGAGCTGAACTTCAGTATGTCTTATCATCCTCAAAATGATGGCCAGTCCAAGTGGACTATCTAAACACTTCAGGACATGTTGAGAGCGTGTTCAATGGACTTAAAGGTTTGGTGGGACCAACATTTTCCACTGGTTGAATTCTCCTACAATAATAGTTTCCACTTGAGAATCCAAATGGAACCTTATGAAGCCCTGTATGGGAAGAGGTACAGAACACCGACAAATTGAGATGATGTCGGTGAGCATAAGCTGCTAGGACCATAAATGGTTGAATAAATGGTTGAGATGGTGAAAGCCATTCAGCAGCATATCAAGGCAGGCTAGAGTTGACAGAACAATTATGCAGATAATCATCGATAAGACTTTGAGTTTAAATTTGGAGACATGGTATTTTTACGCATATCTCCATGGAAATAGGTTATGAGGTTTGGTTGGAAAGGGAAGTTATGTCCTAGTTAAATTGGTGCCTTCTATATTCTTGATCGTTTTGGGGTCGTGGCCTATTGACTAGCACATCCACATACCATTGCCAAGGTACATGATGTCTTTCATGTATCCCTCTTATGGAAGTACATATCATACCCTCCACATGTACTCTCTTGATATGTAGTATAACTAGAGGATGATCTTTCCTATTAAGAGAAACCAGGGAAGATCATAGATCATAGAGAAAAAGTTCTACGAAATAAGACAATTCCCCTTGTCAAGGTGTTATGGAGAAACCACAAGTTTGAAGAAGAAACATGGTAATTAGAGGAAGTGATGAATCAAAGTCACCCACATCTGTTTTTGTGTTGGAAAAGTAAATTTCGAGGGCGAAATTTCTTAAGTGGGGAAGATTGTAACCACCAAAAATTTCATTAATGGAAATTCCTCTTGATCTACTTAAATGTTCATTATGGTTATATAAAATGAGAACTTCATCGGTTTTATGTTTCTGGATTTTAAAATATCATTATATATTGTGACTATTTCTAATATAGCCATTGAACAGGGATCACATGATTAGTATAAATATAGGGCTTTTAAAAATCCAATTCACTCAAACAAAGGAAGTGGTGGCCTCATCCAGTTGACATTCCCCATATGAAGCACATTTATCAGAGCATGGATAGGAGGTGGCGTCATTGGTTTTTCACTTGACGAATCCCAAGTAGAGCTTGAACACGTTATGCTTGAGTGGAACCGACTACAGGAGTAGTGGATTTTAGTAGAGATTACCACCCGAGCAATGTTATCGGATCCACCCCAAGGGTCTGTCACCATCGCACACCATACCCTTCAGTCTTATCTAGGAGTTATAAGGGTTTATGTATCAAAACCCCAACACTATGCATTTTACATTATTTTTGTATAAATAATGTGCATTCATTTTATTATAGTAACTTTGTAAATAGTTTTTAAAACATAAATAATATTTTTCGCTAATATTCAACTAAGAGATCTATTTTGACGAATTAATGGATTATTTATTAATATTTTAATAAAATACTTTTATTAAATTAATTTTTATTAAATATAAATTATCATATAATTATATGAATGAAATTGTAATATTTATTAAGGTTTAAAAGCTATTTTTGTCAAAACTGGCGAGTTTTTGATAAATATAATTTTTTTAAATTAAATATTTACAAACATATAAAATTATTTAGGTAAAATGAATATTATTTTATAAATCAGGAAATCTAAATTATCCAATAGTGAATTTTTCAAAACATTCTGAGACAGTCAAATTTTGGGGTAAAAATTAAATACCGTTTAAATATATAATGTGTTTTTTGACATCATAATGACCCAATAGTGATTTAATAAAATAATATAAAAAATATGTTTGGCCAAAATATGTTTAACCATTAAAATAATTTGATTTTGGGTTTTTTTGATTTATTTTACAAAGCATTAATGAACCATTCAAATCTTATAAAACATTTTGTCTTTTTAAATTGTGTACCTTGAGAGTGTGACTCACCTCCACATAAGAAACCCTATTATATTTAGAGTTTAGTCTATTGGCCTTATATAAAAATTTTTCCACTCCCTTTTGGAAGAAAACATGGGGAAAAACCAATGGCCAGTACGTGGTTTTGATTATATTAATGTGAGGTGTCCCAAACCTAAATAATAAAGAATTCCCTCTTCTTTCCAATATAAACCAACCCAAGCTCCCACTTCCTCTTCACTAAAAGACTTTGGAGTTCAACCAAACCCTGCCCTCAACTCTCTAGAATCCTCCCATGGTTCCCCATTTTCCCAAGAAGCCTCTCCCAAGCCTTTGGGGTCACACGTCCAAGTATAATATTTCTTCCTTTCTCATTTTTTCCAATTTTCATTAAGTCGTTATGCCATTTTGATTTCAATTGAAAATGTTGGGGTATGATTTCACACCTCCCCCATACTTCCATATTTATTTTTGTATGATGTAAAACCCCTTTCTATCTAATTAATTCTTCCCATGTACACCCGTTACCATACCAAAATTTCATGAGGGGTTTCTCTCTCCTATTTTACATCCAAGTAATTATTTTGAATTATGCATCTAAATTCCATTACCTTTATTGAGAAATGTATCTATATGACCCCTTCACTCTCCATTTCATGTAAATTTGATGAGACACCCCTTTATCTCTCATCAGCCAATTTTTATGAGTTCTTATTTCACATTGTTATGCTTCCGAAATTGCACAGTGATTTTCCAAGCTAATGTCATTCTGTAGTGATTACCATGCCCATTTCACTATCAAGGGAATTCAACATTATGAACATTTACTGCTGGATTATAAAGATTCATGTATTTATTCCACATCCCTTTATCGTGAAATAAATGATGATGATTCATTCAATGTTGTGTGATCCATGTGGCAACTTATACATGAAATGGAATGTTTAATAAGGGTGTGCCCTGATAGCGCTCCAATGCATTGGGTAAAGTATAGTATCATGATACATCATGTGAAATGGGTGTTGAATTATGATAATTCATGTGAAATTATGTTTTACTCGTGCATCATGTGCAATGAGGATTTACTCATGCTCCATGTGTAATGAGTCTTGGCTCATGCTAATTCCATGTTAGTGTTGTTTCCACATTTACATGTTATGATTATCATGATTTATCATGCCTTTATGTTCACGTTTCTCTTATGCTCCATTGATATACCTATTGTCTAACATATATTGTATTCCTCATGTTATACCATGTTTATTCCCTTATTAAGCTTTAGAGCTCACCCTTTTCTTATGCATGTCCTCTGTTTATCCCATGAAATGCTAAGTACTAGGAAATGTGGTGGTCATGTAAAGGTTCAATAAATATGTTGTGTGTTTTATGTTCTAAGATGTTAGGTACTGTTTCCAATCCCCAAATACACTACACCTATCGATCTTCTATATCATATCATGTGAATATTTTATGTAATAAATCAGGTTTTAGTGTGTAATAAAAAGAAGTGTTGTTATAGTATTTCCAAGACTGTCATTCGAATGAGGTATAGAAACTAGGAGTTTATAGTGATGACTATTGAACATAATAATTCTTCAGAAATATTTTTGGACCAAATGTATATCTTTTTTAGAGATTACCTTGAAAAATTCTGGTAGTCTTTATAGATGATATTATGATATTATCTATGAGAAAGGGGAAACATAACTAGCATTTGAATATGGTGATAATGAAATTTAAAAGGTAAAAAATTTATGCAATGTAAAATAAATGTGATTTCTAGATGGAGAAATATCATTATTGTGGCATGAAATCACCATCAAAGGAATACATGTGGACACTTCCAAGACAAAGGTAATCAAAGAGTGACATAGGTAAAAAAATTTAACAGAGATCCATGGTTTCCTTGGTCTAGTATGGTATTATTGGATATTTGTAAAGAATTTCTTAAAATTTTCAGACCCACTAACAAAGCTGACTCGGAAGGGAGAAATGTTTTCTGGACCATTGAATGTGAAGAATTCTTCAAAGAGTTGAAAAATACACTACACCAGTACTCACACTACTAAAATATGTATAACTCATTGTGGTATAAAATGATCATCCAAAGAAGGGATTAGGAAGTGTACTGATGAAAAATGATAAATTGATATCGTACACCTCAAAGAAGTAGAAAATCATGAGAAAAACTATCCTAGTCATGATATGGTGTTAATAGTTTTGATCTTTAATTTGAAAATATTGTGTCATCGCCTCAATGGGGGGATGTGTGAGATATATATTTATCATAGGAGCCTAAAATATATATTCACATAGATGGATATTAATATTTTCCACTAAATATTGTTAAAGATCTTATTGAAATATGACTACTCAATCCACTACCATCATAGTAAGGGAAATAAGGTGGAAGATCCTCTAAGTAGAAAGGATATAGCTTATTTATAATTGATGATAGTTGATATGGATATAATATTCTTAGACCATCAATGAATGGAAATGGGAATCATTAAGAAAGAAACATCATCATTCCTTTCTAAAAATATTTCTCAATCATCAAACATGGAGAATGTAATTGATTCCTAGAGAAATGATATGGATATTAAGAAAAAGGTGGAAGTTATCGGAAATGGGAAATACTCAATAATGAAAATGGATGAGGAATGAGTCGTGTGGTTTGGGTCATATAGAATTTATACAATACAACATTGAGATAAATAATTTGATTAAAAAAAAGACATATTTGAACATTCTATATTGATCCAAGGAGAAAATATATGTATCGTGATCTCTAAGGGAACTATTGGTGGGATGATATAAAGAAGAAGATTGTGGAGAACACATCATAGTGTCTGGTATATGATAAAGTGAAGGATGAAAGGAAAAATTATAATGGAATGATGCAACTATTACCAATACAATGATCGAAATGGGGAAACATCAACATTGACTTTTCCATTGGCCTTTTAAAGAAACATTTAGTAATCAAAACTATATGGGTTGTTGTGGATAGTCTCACAAAGACTGCTCACTTTATTGCAATTCAAGAGGACCTCTCCCTAAATAAATTGGAACTAATATACATTAGATAAGTTGTAAGGCTGCATGGATTACCTCTATAAATTGTGTTCGATCGAGACACAAGAACACCTTCGTGTTCTAGAAACATCTCTAACATTATATAAACGTTTATTTAAATTTCAGATTGACATATCATCCTCAAACTGATGGCTAATATGATCAGAATATTCATTAACTGTAAGGCATGTTGAGATCGGGTTCAATGGCCTTAAAAAACGATGGTACCAATATCTTACTCTCATTGAGGTATCGTATAAAAAAATTTCCACTTGAACATCCAAATGGCTCTATATCAATCCCTTTATGGGAAATGATATATAACAGTGGCATCTTGGGATGATGTGGGTGAACATAAGCTACTAGGACGTGAAATGTTCAATGAAATGGTAAAACATGGTTAAACCCAATCGAAAGCACATCAAGTCATCCCAACATAAAAAAATAGATATAAATACAGTCCTCAATGGGACCTAGAGTTTAAGGCTGGATACATGGAATTACTCCACATATATCTATGGAATACGATCATGTGAATTGGGAAGAAAGAAAATCTAAGTCACAATTACATCCATCCCATTCAAATTATTGATTGTGTTGGAGCTATGGCCTATCGACTATCACTTCGACCAATAATTCATAATGTACACAATGTATTCCATGTATCCCTCTTGAAAAAGTACATACTAGATCCTTCAAAAGTATTGAATTTAGATGTGGTAGAGTCGGAAAATGATCTCTCTTTTGAGGAATATTGGTTGATGATCTGGGAGCCCAGAGATAATGTTATACAAAAAACGACTAAAAACCTAGTCAATGCACTCTGGTGTATCCATAAGTATGATGATATAAAATTGGAACCATAATAAATGATGAAGGAGAAGTACCCCTCTTGTTTTCACCTAAGTTGGTAAGACAACAACTCTTGGGAGAAATTTCATAAGGGGGAGAATGTAATGAAAAATAATTCTATCAATGAAATTTTCCATCTTATAAATATGATATATAAAATAAGTCACATAAAATCTCATAGATAACAGAATAAAATACCTTTAAAATGAATAATTAATGAAATAATGTTAATTTATAAAAATTAAGAATCATATAAAAATGTAATAATAACATGACATTTGATATATTAATGTGATCTTTATGAATAATAAACCAACCAATAAAATAGTAACTTCTCCTATGAATATATAAATAATGATTAGGTATCTTGTGAATTAAAATATGATATATTTTTATTCGGATATAAGAAAATAAATATTTTAGTAATGAAAAATTATATGTTGTTTTTTAAAAGATTAAATCATTATTTAATGTTTTATAATTATTAAAATATTTTAAATGAAAATAAATTTAAAAAAATAGATTCATAAATTAATATATATTTTTTCCTATGATTTTACAATAATTTTATGAGACCATTTCTAATTTTTTCAGGTGGCATAAAATTAGTTATAATTTTAAAATCATTATTTTTTTGAATAAATGATGATTTAAAAAAAATTCCTCGTATATAGAAAAATATATTCAAAATATGGAGTTTATTATTGATTTCTACACATTGAAAATTTTATATGGTGAAATTTATGGAAATTTCTGAAATAGTTTATTTTTTATGAATAGTGAAATTCTGTAATTTAAGGTAAAAACATTATAAGACAAGTTCACAATTTCTTGATTCATATCTGATATAATAAAAGAAAAATTAAATATCAATAAATATTTAATATATTTATTGATAATGTTAAATAATATTTATTTTATTGTACCAAAAATATACTAGTGAATAAAATAATTAAAAAACACCCTTCTCCACCCCTGTAAATACCACCCTCATGCCTGTTTATCCACAAAACATGAAATTTCATAAGATTATACAATGTCTTATTAATCCTATTCCCATGTCTCTTACCAATGTTCAAGAGCTTATAGTCTCAGAAATAGTCCAAATCAAATTTCACTATAGGTTCTCAAGGAGGAAAATTCAAGATGTAAAAGCCTCTTCTGTTTTCTTTTAATTTATTTTCAAGATATTTTTTTGCTTATTCTAATATAAACTCCTCTCATAGATATGGAATGATAAATCAAGTATCTTATATATACTATAATTTTATTATATTAAAGGAATAATCAATCAAAAAACCACTTCTCCTTTCCCTTTTATTCTTAAAATTAAAACATCCTTTGTGATTTATCGATTTACCACCATCATAGACGATAAACATTAATATTCATTTACCACCGTCAAGGCTGGTCAAAAATCTGTTATATTAAATCAAATAGATTGAAAATTGTGTGACTCACTTTTTTGAAATTCTAGCACTAACACACACACACACACAAATATATATATATATATATATATATATATATTATACTAAATAATAAAACAAAACTAGTTTTTGATGATCGAAAAACCACTAAATTAATTTGAACAATTATCAGAAACATTTTCCCAAATGAATCTTCCTCATATCTAGAAAAGTAATAATATATAATTCCATTTTTACTTCTAGAATTTGATTAATAAAATATATTACATTAAATTTAAATTAATATTCTCATTTTATATGATCATCCATACATAAATATATAAGTGAACTTATCGTGAATATTATGAAATGAACACTCTCATAATGATTGAAGTGAACTCTATAACACCTCATAATAACCATAAATGAACATAATAAAATTACAAAAAAATAAAATACATGTACAACTGTTCTTTTATTAATTATTTAATGAATCAAACTTTATTATCTTGGATATTATAATGATGAAAACATTCAGACAAAAATCAAGGGGATTCTCGAACCCAATTTCCATTCTTGGATTTATTCATATTGAATGACACATTTCAGTATGAATGTTCTTATAATATTAATGACATAAATTTTTTTTCCTTAAAATTTAAATTCCTAGATATATATTCTTCTAATTTCATTTTATGAAAAATGAAAATATTTTTCCTAATGAAATCTTCTTTCTGAAAACACATGTTTTACTTGCCTTGACACTATTTCTTCTTCACTAAATGTTGATGATTCTTATATTGAGTATGTTATTTTCATTTTCATTCTGGTAATGAAAAAATTAATTCTTATAGGTGTTATTAATTTAATTCTCATGAAATCAATTTATATTCCACGGGTTATTTTATTTCAAATACTGATATATGTTCTATATGGAATGCTTTTTCATGTAAATTTTTTAATGTGAGAGATTCACCAAAAATTATATAGACCTCTATTTCATTGGTTAATGTGATGTATCTAATTAGATAATTTGTAATATACATGAAATGGATTCTATATTTTATCACAATAATGAATTTATGGTTATACACATATTTTTTTCATGAATATGCTACTTGATTTGTTCACAACTATGTATGGTATTTTTCCACTTAGACACAATGATTGATTTTTATTTATTTCCCTATTCCATACCATTATATAATGCATTCTATCAGGATTTTGATGATGAGACCATAATTATGTTATGAGTATGACGACTATTCTCTCCCATGTTATTTTTATTCATCATTTTATCTATTCAATTTCTATGATTTTAGATCACCACATTATTTGATGTAAATCCTCAGGAGACTAATTATACTAAGAAGTATGTGAAGAACTCTAAGAGTAGTGCTAATAAGTAATTAAATAATATTTATGTTTTATTATGTTTATTTTATGTATGGTAGTAATTTTCCCAATAAACACAAGCTTCTTTTTCTTGGATTGGTAACACTTTTATGTTGTTAATTTTTAAAATGATGTAATAATCTGGTATGAAAAGTAGTGTCTCTATGCTTATTTAACTCTTTTTGCGTGGATATATACTTTAAAAATTTATAAATAGTATATATATTATACATTTCTCATTAATAATAATAATTCCTAAATATTATGCAAAACATACCACAACTAACTCCAAATAATGTTTTTGATCATTTTTCTAATGAACATTTAGTTATCATGAGGCCTTAGTTATCACCATATCATTTTTCATTATAACACATAACATTCCATTATTCAATGCATATTTATATATTGAAACCCTTACTCTACTTTTGTGTAATGTTAGCATAGGTTACCTGACTAACCTTCTCTTTAGTTAGTTGAAATTATCATAGAATTCATTTATTTGATGATATGTGGCCCCATTTTCAGTATACATTGTGGGTGGATTATATAATGATGATAAATTATCCAAAAACAATTAATAACATTTAGAAAACCCATAAAAATTCAGATCTACATCACAATGATTATACTGAGAATATTTTTAATTAAATGTATCACTGATGGATGGATAGATATACCCTCTCTTAAGATTAAAGAACCCAAAAATGAATCCTTTATTGGAAAAAATTCTAGATTTGTAAATTTAGAATTAAATTATCCTTCTTGATGGTCTTTAGTACAAATCTCAAATAATATTCAAGATCTTTGTTCCCCTTTGAAAATATTGGAATATATTCTGTAATTACTACCACAAACAAATCAAGGTAATCTCTAAGGAATGAATTCATTAAATCTATAAATATATAGGAGAGATTATTATGTCAAAATTGAATCAAAATATATTTATAGTGGTTATAAATGTTATGCAATACTATCATGGTAATATACACCTTCTCAACCCTCAATTAATGATATACATAATGACAGAAAATCGGGGAGAAATATTTATCTCTACACATTTGATCAAACAAATCCTAAATAAAGGGTTTGTGATACATGTTATTTATTATGATATTTTTTAGCTCTCAATAATCTCCATAGAGTTTCATAAATACATATTTATTCGAAACAAAAAGAACAAGTGCATCCCATGGTGATACACATGATTGAATAAATCACTTTTCATGATTTTGATGGAGTTACCTCTTTAATTCCAATAACTCAATATGGAAAATTCAATAGGGTTTTTTTGGAAAAAGGAATAGAACTATTTATGAGTTTAATTGAAAAATCCACTTCATGATTTAGTCAAAGACTATGAAAAACATCCAGAAAAACAAAAACAACTCTCGCACAGAAGGAATATAATCTCTTTTGAGTTTCTCCATAACTTTATGATTTAAACACTCCCAATTGAATATGAATTAATAACCATAAATCTAATTTTATTTATATCATCATATCATATTAGTCATTTTAATTATTAAATATCATAAGTTGGTTTGGTGTATCAAGAATGACTTCAATTATTAAGAAAATGATGGGGGGGTTAGTGTAGATAAATAAAATCTATGATTAATAATACATAAAATTTAGTTAAAAGAAGAACAGAAAGAATTTTAGGAAGCACATACCTAGAAACATCAACTGGAGAAAAATCATAGACTTTATTTGAGATCATTGTACCAATATAGAATTTAAATTCTAATTCAATATCTAATTATGAGGGTGTGATTTTTTAACAACAATAGATTCTTCATATATAATTGAATGGGTATATTTATAGTCAAATAATACATTAATAGTTCTAGATTGGATGGTATGTGTACCTTTTAACACATAGTTATTTTACCCCTCGTCATAAATAGTGTTCACATGATATTTCCCTTATAACTAATATTGAAAGGTTACAGATATTTATCATTATCATTAACCTTTTAATTTAATCACTAGTTTGAATAACTACCATAATCTATATATTTGAAACATTGGATTGTGGGTGGAGAATTCTACATGGATTTCCTTATATTTGAATCATTAGACAACTTCTTTCTATTTATTTTACATTAATCCTCAAGATAACCTTCATTTCCACCAATAAAAAATTTAAAAGTCCCCTTAAGAAAAACTACACAATTTTTCTTTCCAACCATTATGAATTTACGAAATATTATTATACTCTATCAATGTATTTATAGTTTCCTTTGAATTAAATTATCTTTTTCTTTTCAAAACAATGAGATAGATGAGTACCTCCAATCCTCATTTCCATCGTGATACCACATCAAAATATTTATTCGTAGCTATTGAATTTACTTTTGGATAACAACATGGGGTGACTTGGTTTTATTTCATTCAAGAATGGGTCAAACATACTTATATGTTTGATGATAATACCAAAAGCATTCCTTGCAGGTATTGTATAATTTACCTCACAAGTACCAAAAGATTCATCAAAACTCTGTTTTATCTCAAAAAAATTCATCTGCATCTTCATATGAAGAATGTGATGAATGTACTTCTTGAAAAACAATATCCTTTACTAATTCCACTCCATGGATTCAATTCCATATTATTTAATTATATTCTTGATAATAGTCCTCCATCGAGTTACTTCACCTTCAAAATGACATATGACTTTATTAAATTTTTCAAGCTCTAAAAATAGTAGAAGAGTAAATATATTTTCAATGGTACAAATTCATTACACAGAAACAATTGGATTAGTGGAACCACTAAAATAAGGTAAACAACACTTCATGATATTCATAAAAATACATTTATCCCTCCTTTTCCAATCTGATTTTCAAGAAGTTTCAATGATTCAGAATATTTCATTACCATAATAACAAATTTTTGAATTCCATATCGCATATAATTTTAATTTTCTATAATAAAACCATTACATTATTCATATTATTCTTCACTAACATTATTTCTTCGGGTTCTAAATATAGAATAAAACAAATAATAGTTTTTTTTGAAATAATAGTCACAGTGTGAAACTTAAAAATCATGAAAAAATAATTTTTAAGATTCCCCAATCACGAAAACATCTTTTCAATCTACAAATACATAGGTTTTACTGGGTCATTCATGGTCATATTTCATTAAAATCCTTCATGATTCTTTTTAAAGAGGTTTTTATCTTCCAAAAGATATCCCATGGTAGTGTCAAAGAAGGTGTACAATAAGGCCCATTGTCGTGCACAACATGAAGATCAAGTAAAAGTCCAATGCCCCTTTTTTGGATTTATTACCCCATTAGAAAAAATATTCTATATAATGATCCAATTTTAGTAGCTATATAGGGATGTAATTTATTATAAACCATAACTAATATATAATTTATTTACCCAAAACTGTTTTAATATTTGTTATCTATAATCAAGGTGAAAAATAAAATGCAATTTTTTTTCACATCGGTTACAAAATAACCTTTTTGAAAAAATATTTTTTCAGATTTATTATCAGAAAAAAATGTTAAAAAATAATATATCAAAAAAATTGTATTAGTTATTCAATAACTAAATTAAAAAACTATTTTCGTGTTAGTTATTGAATAACCAATATGAAAAATAAATTAATAATTTTTTAACATCATTCATTAATTTATCGACGATAACAACCCATCTCCACATTAGTTATTGAATAAATGATATGAATAAAATGGGTCAACTTATTGGTTATTAAATAATCCTCATGAAAATATGTATAATTTTAACCTGGGATATAGAGGTGTCATTTCAATTTCATTATTTCATGTAACAGCTCTAGGTTTTCTCTCCTACAGCCATCCCTAGTCTATCAGTCTTCGATCGATGGCCTAAAATCTATTCATTCATAAATATACTTACTTAAATAAATCTGTTTGTTCATCCTTTACATTGAATATATTTCATTTTTTATCCCACACCTCCGAACACCATCATCTGATGTCTTCCACCTCTTCCGCTTCTTCCCATTAGAGTTTCTCGCCACGGTTCCAATTCCAGTTTATGATTGGTATTTACCATTTATTTTTTCAATGAATTATAGATATTTTTTTGTGGTTATAATTGTTATTTGATTTTAAATTATCTTAGAGATGGTATCTGCAACTATCATCTATCACTATCCACTATATTGTAACTCCATCTCATGGGTATTAACTTCCCAATTATCCCAGTTTTAATATCAATTTATTGTTTGATTTATATATATATATGGTATTTATACTTGTTTTTTATGTTCATAATTTCCATTAATATCACTTTCATTTTTTTGGAATTCACCACCACTTTCCACCATTAACCTCCATGACACGCCACATGTAAATTCTCTTCATTGGGGTCACCTTCTCAATCATCCCTATTATAATATAAATTTACAAATTATTCTTATTGTTTAGATTTTCTATGCATCCAAGGTAGTTTTATTTTTATTTGATGTTACAATTTCCCATTTATGTCATTTCATATTCACTATTTATATATTTAATTCCAATTATTTTCAAATATTAGATATTTTTTAATTGATCAATGATTGTGTTTAGATTAAGGTTTCCAATTTTTTTATTAATGAATTATTTTATAATATTCAATCATTTCTATTTTTTATTGAATAATATGTATTCCTATTTTGTGAAATATTTTACTTTATGTATTTATTTTATTTTATAAAATTAAATTGGTTATTTAATTTTAAATTAGGATAACTTATTTTAGATTTCAGAAATTATATATATATATTAATGATTAAAGTTTAAATCACTACACATAAAATATGTGATGAATATGAGAAGTGGTTGATGCTTTTTTTGGAATCTTCTAGATGAAACATTACCAACAATATCTTGTTGTTACTGTCCATTACTAAAATGTTTATATATTTTGATGTTGAAAAGCATATAGATCAACTATGACATAATTTTTCTTTTTTTTAATATGAGTTACAACAACTATATTTGGTTCAGTGAAATTGGAAAATATTTCAAATCTATTGATTATGATTATTAGCATGATTTTAGGATAGATAAAATTGAAGGAGTTTTTTGTGATATTTATTTAGATGAAATTGAGAAAGGACATTCAATTCAGAGTCTTTATGGTGATATAGAAAAAACATTATATTATGGTCTAATGAAATCTACAGATTTATTGATGGTGCTAATATTTATTATCATGATGGTAAAAAATGAATGATTGAAAATAGTTTTATAGTGATTAAACAATTTTTAAAAGAAATACTTCGTACATACTATAATCATCAAAATTCCCACTATAAAGCGAGGAAAATATTATGGACATTGGGTTTGGTGTAAAATAAATTATAGATCTACCAAAATTAATGTATTCTATGTATGAGTGAATAATAAATTATTTCAGAGTTTCCTAAATGTGGTACATTACGGTATACTTTTACAGAAAAATCACATGTTGATTTAGCAGTTATACAGAATCCTACAAATGTGTTTTTGTATCTTCTATTAGTTACTCGATTCAATCATTTATTTAGAAATTCTAAAGTTGTAAAAATATTATGATGAAATGATGATGACCAATAAGTGTCTAAAAATTTCATCATCTAAATGATTGTACATAGTAGATGATAAATGATCATCATTTTCCCATTTTTGGGATTTTTTTAAAAATATCAAAATTAGACTATAAGTGGATGAATTGAATCCCTATAGAATCCATTTTAGAAATATAGTTATTGTAATGTTTTACCCATAATTTATAACTTATCTAATAAATTTTGTATGGATCAAGTATATGTCATATTTAGTTTAATGATCTATGGACCATAACAACCAAGAAATGGTATAGATGTTTTTTATCAAGATTATTTTATGATTTTAAAATTTTATGGAAGGAATTTATTAGAGTGTTAATTCATATCAAATTAAATATTATCAATTTTATGTAATGAATATTTTAACTAAAAATAACATTATAGCATATAAAAAATTTCTGGATATAGTTTTAAGGGTCACAAGGCTTCTACTATTTTTGAATAATAGATATTATATTATCATATTATTAATGGGAGAAAAATATTATACATAGGTCCTAGAAGATTTTTTTAATGTATAAAACATATAGAAGATTAAGAAGGTATTCAATGGATCATAACAATTTGATAATCATCCAAAAAAAATTTCCATGAATCAATATTTTTAGAGGGTAAAAAATAATTCTTGAAAATTTGGAAAGAAAAAAAATCTAGTAATGGTATAAATATATAGAATAAATGGGAAATAATTTTTCAGGTACCTTATTTGAGATATCAAGACGCCAAGAATAACATTGAATCCAATAATCAGGATTAGAATATCTATGATAGCTTGATTGTAACATTGATAAACATTATTAGAAATAAAAAAGATGGGTTGAATGTAATATTGGACTTAATATCAATTGGACTAAATTTGGTGTTATATCCCACTCCCAATTTATTGAGACCATAATTTCCTATGGCTTTTTAGACATTATCCAAAATGGATAAAACTGAATTATTCATGTACTTTTTGTTATCAATGTTCCACAGGTGTATTCGTCAAATGTATTATTTTCCCACTACATGAGTTTAAGTTGAGAGATTTAAAATCTCTTGATTTTCACATAATGATACAACAACTCCTACAAGTTTAATTGCTTGGAATATTCTCCATCCATGTCAGAATAACTATCATAAGGGGGTGTTATTTTTTCAATTAAATTGTTAATAATGAGATTAATAAGAATTATTTTATTAATTTGGATAATGAATCCATTTCGAAATTTTTTCTATTGAAAATGTATTTACCTTCATATTTATTGATATCATGTTAAATTTAATGGTTCATTTAGTCAAAGAAATAAATATTCGGGTACATTTATATCCACATTTCATGTATCCTATTTAAAATAATTTGATTATATTTAATGGTTATGTTAAGAATCCATAATGAACTGAAGCCTCAATTATTGATAAGTCTATTTTTGAGGAGGTTTAAGAGTTTTGTAGAAGCCACTTTTCTGTATTGGTGAATATTGTTTCCCTATATGTCCCTATAAAAAATTAAATTATGTGGGGAATTGGATCCATGTATTTAATGTAAAATAACTGATAGTGAGAAAAATTAAAAAGGTATATTTATGCATCAATAATAACATATATGATGATAAAAAATATATAACATTTCATATTAATGTGTTAATGAAATTTTATATAAAGATGAATGATATGTGTGTTTTGAATGAGAACAAATAAAATTTCAATGGTTTAATGATACCCCACCAAGTATATCAGATGCATAAGAAACATTGAGATGGTTAGTGGGTGGTTAGAGTTTATATTTGATAACATATTTTGGGTATGACCTTAATGGATTTAAAATACATACGAAATATCAAAAACAAAATAGATGTGTAGTTCATAATTTTAGTGTATCGGGGTTAAGACAAGAAATTTATTTCTGAGTCCTAAAGACAAAAACCCAATATTTACATCATGTTTATAACATGGAGTCACTGGATAAATATGATTGGTTGAGAAAATTAAATTTTTATTTCTAGTATTCAAGTGAAAATGGGTTATCGATAACAATATAATCAGACACGGTGAATTTTAATGAAATAGGTTAATCTAACTAGTTTGGATTACACAATTCATTCTTTTTTTTTTCACGGAAACACTTGAATTTTTTTCTATGCCCATGATAAATCCTCTATATCGTGTTCTATAATTTTACAAGGGCAAACCGGTATGTTGGGGATGAAAAACATTATGAATATGCAAATTTATGTGAGATCCCAAATTCTATGAAAAGAATAATTTATGATATTGATGAGAACATCATGGACATGTTTTCAGCTATATATAACAATCATGAGGAAGGAATTTAAGAAATAAATCCTTTTGTAAATTTCTAATACTAAAAGTAACATTTGTTTTTCTCTATTTACTTTTTAAAATTTTAACAAATGATAGTTATATTAGTTTTATTTTCCTTATAAAAACATATACTATAAGTAGTAAATTTTATTTTTTATAGATATTATTTTATTTTTATTATTTTATCATGTTTTCCATAAGAAAATTTATATTTTTTTATTTTATGGAAAAATAATTAATTTTATTATAATATGTTTAATAAAAATACTTTTTCTTACAAAATATTATATTCAAGAAATATTGTATTGGTGGAAAAAATGATGTAATACATTGGATCATTTTCACTTTTCCCACACAATTATTGGATTTGTTTAAATTATTTTATAACCCTTATTCTCTGATTCATAATGCAATAATTTTAGTTAATTAATATAAAAAATATGAATAAAAAATATGTTATGTTTTGTTTAATTTTTTTGATCCGTTATACAATATGAAAATAATATTCTTTTGGTGTAAACGATTGGGTAATACGTTTGAGAGTTTTTACTATCCAGAAATCATTTTTAATATTTTTATTCACATATTTCATTTCATATCAAATTAATATTGTTATAATTTATGTTTACTACTTTAAAAAATATAAAAGCAAATATTTTTACTTTAGTTTAATTTTTATTGTATCATTTTTTAATTTTGTATAATTTTATATGCACTAGTTGTATTTGTATATTTATATTCTAATTTGTTGTTATTTACACATAATTTTTGGAATTTCTTTAAATTTTTCTTGGAATTTCAACTCACATTAATGTTTTTAGTATTTTAGTTGACTATAAAAAGTCAATAAAAATGTTTATAGTTTAGCTTACATTTTATTTTGGGTCATTATTATTTTTAATTGCCTGTAGTAGTTGATTTTTTTTATGTACTAATTGACTATTAATTTTATTTTTAGGATAATAATAGATTAAACATAGGATCTATCCCATAATTCTAGGGAGGATCATACACAGACCTCTAGTAAAGACCACACACATACTCATATTGATGAGCTTCCCCATCCTTATGCACATGAGGAATCATATTCTATATGGTACAAGAGTTCAAGGGTTGGTAAATGTGGTAGCATATATTTATCAAAAATGGTAGTTTCCCATATTCAAGACTAGGGGATACCGGTTGACTTTGATGATAATTATATTCATATAGATCAATATTCAAAACAATTCAAGACATTTATTATAGTGATGGAAAATTGAATTGTTAGTATTTTGGTATTTTACTAGATAAGTGTTTAAAAATTACAATATATCACCTATGGGACCTAGTTTTGAAATGATTGTTTATTATTATTTAATTTATCATGAAATTTTGAATGTAATATAGGATATCTCCCTTTTTACGAAATGACATATGATGTACATAATACTAGAGGATTCAAGAAGATATTTTTATCATTAGAAGCTAGGAGAAAGATGGATTTTAAATCAAACCTCATATCATAATAAAGTTTTTAGAATAAATATAATTAAGATCCATGTGATATATATCCATTTCTATGTTATGATACATTATTAAGTTTTGTTGAAATTAGATGACAAGAAATATTTTTGGTTATATAAATGATCCATTTTAGAAATTATTTATATTAATTATCTTATTAATAATATATTAATTAATTATTTGAAACAATTATATTTCTTAAATATATAAAATATATAAATGATTACCTTTATACTTTTTCTTGTGGATGGTATACGTTATTGGAAGAACAAATGATAAATGAAAATTTTAAAACATTGAGAGCTGATAATTTGGGCTCTATATAGGATAACTATATTTCCCCAATATATAATTGAATAAATTTTTTTATTGGAAGAATAAAAAAGAAAAATATGTTGTGTAAGAGTTGAGGATTTTAGCTGAGGAGATTATAAGATGTTTACATTATTTGATTATGTAAGTTAAATGAAACTGATACATATTTCGATTCACTATGTATTTATTCAAATATTTGATACAGTAATCTATTAAAGAGTAGATCACATATGGGACCATCAAATATGAGGATATGACAGATATTTTATATACTACATTGGGAATGGATAAACACCCATATTGTGTATGAGGATACCTGACAGTTGTATCAGTAAAAACGTTTCCACGTTCTGGAGCTACTTCAAAGGAGTATGTTTATAAAATAAAAATAAAATATTTGGAAGCTATATTAAAAATATATTTAGGAGATGAAGGAGGATAGGATAAGATTTTTAGTATAGCTAATGTTTTATGACATGAAAATACATTTTCAAGACATTATTCCCACTTCTCCTCTTCCGCTTGTAGATCCCTCTCATCCACCTCCTCCTACTTATTTGTCTCTTACACATCCTATTGCATACATTCCAATTTATTATGAGTTATATATTGATGATAACAAAGATCATATTTTTTTAAATGGGATGATATATTATATTGTAAATACCATTCATTATACTGATATTAAGATAGATAATCACACTGTCACAAGATATGATATTATAGATAGATTAGCAAGATACCATTACCTTATTATGAGGTTAGTACAATTGTAAAAATTATCATCCATTTTGTTAGTATGGCCATCTTCTTCTATAAATTACCATAGATGTATGTGTAATTATATACATTATTTAATAATTATGTTAATTTTTTTAAAAAATTTAATGTTTATATATTTTTTAATTTTTTTACAGGACTATAATAAAGGTAAAGACTTATTGTATAAAAAAAATATAGTTTTTTATTAATTAAGATAAAAATTATTATATTATTGATATTATATCTATATATTAAAATGCATTATTGGATATGTATGAAATTATAGTTAAGGATAAAATTTATGGTTATGCAATGACTGTTAAATTTTTTAAAATGTATGTCATGGAACTAGTAACTAGATATGATTTTTGAATCAAAACAAATAATGTATTTTACATTTACGTATTTTAACTAATATATTTTCATTATTTTCATTTATTAAAAGATCATATTTATTTATTTTGTATCTTTATAAAATTTTTATTCAATATGTCATGAAAGTAGTATATTTTTTTTTTGAAACCAAAATTTATTGAACCTATAGTGACGATAATGATAGATCCATAAAGAAAAGTTTGTGTTTATGAAAACCTCAAAAATAATGGAATTATTCATCTTTGTATGCTTCATTACATTTGAGAGTGTGAAATATATATTACATATTGTGTTATATATCCCTTAATATAATAACCACTAACATTAGATTTTATTATATATTAGTTTTCATTGGATTTTGAGTATATTTTTCAACGGAGAAGACACTCTCCTTGATATGCTCTATCTAATGTAAAGTGGGAGATAATATAATGAATGTGTGTAACATGTATGTTTGAATATTTTAATACTATTATATATTATAATGACATTTTAATTTATTTCATTAATATGAATTTGCAACCATGCATCAAATTACTTTAGAGATATAATAATAAAGCATAGTAGAATGGTCAAATATGTTAATGCTCAGGTGACTTTTCATTTAAAATTAATATATTTTTAATGCATGTACATAAAATATTTTTTTGAATGGAATTAATATATTGAATATATGTTTCATAAAAAAGGTGTAAAATAATGTAATACTTTTCTCTATGATTTATTTTTAAAATAATTCATACTAGGGTAGTTACGATGTTTATGAAGGTTAAATTTTCCTATGAAAATTTCCTCAAATTTTTCATTCATTTTCATCGGAATAGATGATAAATTCATTCATATTATTTTGTATCCTTTTTAAGACCCTCAATCTTATAATGTAAAGGATATTACACACTTACTATGTAAAGGGGTAAACTGTTTCATAGGTCTGATTATGTTTCAGTTTATTTATAATGTAAATTGTAATATTGAACGATCAAATTGTAAATGATTATCCTACAACTAATTTTCTATTATTCTTCTGTTTTACTACTACTGATCTGATTACATTGGGTGGGGATTAATTAATTGAATTTTATTTCAAAAAAATAATTTTCATGTCCGTTAATTTATAATCAATGTGAAAACCCAGAAACAATATTTACAAGGATTTTTTTTTAAAAAAAATTGACATAATAATGAATTTTCACATCGTTTTTAATATAAAATGTGTGGTAAACATTAATAATATTCTCCATTGAACTTGGTTTTCATATAAACAACTTGAAAAATCATGTATTAATACCATTTGAGTAGGTTATTTCATAACAGAATTGAATAACATCCACCAAAATTTATTTATAACATTTATTTCAATTATTTAAGGTTAAAAAATTGTTTAAAATTTCACCTATAATAACATAGGGTTGTAACTAACATTAAAACAATGATGTGAAAATCCTTTTTTCAGTATTTCACTCTCTCTAGTAGTCACCAAAATTCATGGATATTTTTCTATACATTGACTTATCCCTTGGGTTATCACCAATGCTTTATCATTGTAGATTCCAAAGGATTAATGAAAAAATACTCTGAAACTAATTATAATAAATTGAACATTTTTTATTATGTTATAATTGATACCTCTAGGAGAACTCCATAGGATAATAAACCTCCTAGGTGGGACTTTTAAGAACATCCATAGTGGAAATCGCTTCCACATGAATCCCTTGTTTGGAGATTCATTAATTTTCCAATGTTCACATTTGAGAGTTACCAATGATCATATTCTCTCAATTTATCTGATACCAACTATATATACCCATAATTTAATATATAGTTATTACATTATTTTGGATAAATATACATTATAAATGAAAATAATCGATTCTAGAATCATATACTTTTAACATCATTAAAAACATAGAAACATAATCAAATTGTCCGTATGTTAACAAAATCATCTCCCACTTTGTGTTTCATAATTATAACAATTCTTCGAAATATTATACATAATACCAATCTTAATAACCTAAGGAATGGAAACCTAAAAAATGGTGCTAAAAAATTATCAGTATAGGTAAAGAAGGCATATATCAAACAAGAATGGGCATAAGGGTATAATAATACAAATATAAATTTTAAAAATGATACCCTTAATATCATATATCATAAACATGATTCATAGAATAAATCATGGGATTCCCTAAAACATAAATCATATAGTAATCAATGAAAAATATCCATTATACCATAACATTGGTAGAAGAAATTGATTTATTGCGTAAACATAAAAATTAAAAACCACTTATTTTGTACTCAAGGATAATTTCCAAGACTAACATTGTGTAATGGGTTAAATATCCAAAGTTTTATAATAGTTAAGGTTCACTCCCATAAATATCATAGTGGAAAAGTCTCATTAATGAACCTCGGTCACTCCCCATTCATGTCCTATTTATTTAATGAGATATTCAAATTTTCCTCAAGCATTTGAGGGATATATAATTAAATGATTACACATACAAACATTAACTAAATACATATCATAGTCATAAGATAAAAAATATTACACCATATAATAAAACATGAAAAGGGAAAGGGATTCATAAAATTTTTTATCATGGAATATTTTGTGGAAATGAAATGTGTTCATAATTATCACATCAATTCATTATGAAATAACCAGTACAAAATAATTCAGTTTCATAAAAATATTTTCATGATAATCATAAAACATCTAGTGAAAGTAAAAGTATGATATCATTAGGTAATTCCCTGATTAAATCAAAATAAATATCCATGTTTGTTTCCATTAATGAGTAAATGTTTTATAAAATATCATTAAAACATTATTGAGGAAAATATAATTTCAATTTTAAAATCACATCACTAAAATCAATAAATTACCCAAATATTAAAGAGACCATTTTATTTGAAAATGACTTATGAAACTTATACGTTAGTTTAAAATAATTGAGATATCATTATGTGAAAATATTCTTTACATTCCATATAATATGAATAAGATGATTACTTTCACTTTTTGAAAAATGTAAAAAATAACCTTGTTCAAAAAAAGGAGAATCATTTAAAAAAATTAATTTGAAACATGGTTAAAAATTACATTAAAAATATTTTTATAATATGAACATTATTCTTGGATTCATTTTATAAAAAAATAAAAGGAGGAGACTGAGTTTTCAAGTGATGATAGAAATAAATTCACATTTTCCTTAAAATAATATTTTAGAATATTTAGTACATAATGTGGGGAAAATGAAAGGAAAACATGAAATTTATTAAAATTAAAATATGATGTAGAAATTCATGAGTTTCCTTAGATACATATCATAATATTTCATAATATAAAACATAATCATAAAAAATCATGTTATAGTGAGATTGTTACATAAAACAATAAATATTTGGTAACATTCAAATCAAAAGCATTAGAAAGGGAGGAACCTAGATGGATATTTATATCCCTATAATTATAATGAGGATAAATTTAAATTTTATTAATGGTAATAATATACCCAAAACAAAGGAATCGATTGGTGAATATGGCATGTGTCTCATAGAAATAAATGTGAGATGAGAACACAATACATGAAGTCTCAAATTTCTTCATACACATTCAAACATCATGTATAATAATAATATATTTATCTAAAATATATTATTTAAAAATATTAATATATATAATAATTAATGACCAATAACATCATTTTTAATAAATATATATTTATGACATATTCATTAAAATTATTTTTCTAAAATCACTATTTTTTGTAATAATAACTTTGTCTATCATCTACATTTTGGTTCGTTAGTTTTTTGCCTTATACCATGATTAGTGTTACATAGTTTACATATTATTAAAAATTATTGAAATATAATATATATTCATTATATACATATTTATATTCATCCTCAATTGTATAGATATATAAAACAATTATACCATTTATGGTGACGGTTGACCATACGTATACATGAACACTAGTTTCATTTTCGATAGATGGACTGAACGAATGGTAAAAAATATTTCAAAATTATAGAATAATTTATATAACATATATTTAATATAAAATCATTAAATCTATAATTATTACCATCCATGTTAAAATAAAATGAAAAATGTCTCACATTGCTCCGTGGTGGTTGTATTCAAAACATACACATTAACAACATTATATTTTATCCAGTGAATTAGAAGGTAATATGTTGTATGAGATATAATAATTCCATAACTATAATTATTTTACTAAGAATATATATATATATATAATTTAGATCTATAATTATATCCATCAGTTGTAGGTAGTGGTAGAAAATGAATTACGTCGGTTTGGGAGGGAGGAACTTGCCGTACAAATGATCGACATCTTTGTTTCCCATTTGATGGGATATGATATAGATATTAGTTATTAAATTATTATAATAACATGTTAGTAAATTTAATATATTTATTTTATTATATAATTGCAGTTTAATATTATTTAATAGGGTTTAAATAAGAAATAAATAAAAAAATGAATTGTTAAGGACATCAACTCTTCTTTAGATAACCTCTTAATTATTATTCCTAAATCATTCATAACTGGGTTCCATAATCAATGTAATGAATCTAGAATATGTATAGTGAATTAAATAAGATATTTAGTTAGGTATTTTCCAATTAAAATGTCTCTATATTTGTAAATAGGAGAGGATAGGGGGTTCCCTTCTATAATTAAGGAGAGTAGCACACCTAAAATGATTTCACATTTTACAATATTAACATTTCACTTTACATGTTACATGACTCCAAAATATATCATTATATAACATTAGATGATATTACGTTAAAATATAGAAATTCAAAAAAAATTGGACAAGTTTTAACGTCATTTGAACCCTTGCATGTTTAGTTTAACATATAGTAAAACTGTTTTAACCATAACAACGATAATTAATTGTTATAGTTATTAAATTTAATTATGAGGAAAAAATTATGTTTAAATAAATCAATAATATTATTTGTGATGATGAAAATTATTTAATTCATTTTACCAAATTATTTCATATAATAGGAATAAATTTATTAAAAATCAAACAAATTGACGAGAAAAAAAAAGTTTTTTTCAATGATATATTTTTCATAAGAAGAATAAGATTTTATATCAAAGTTAGAATTTAAATTGATTCAAAAGAAATAAATTAAAGGAATAATAATATAATTGAACCAATTATACATTTAAAAATATATTAATAAGAAATATAACATGAAAGTTATTTAAATGAAAAGAATGTTGTCAATATAAATATTATTTTCACTATTCAATGACAAGTTAATCTCTTCAAAAAATTCTCAAAAAATTACTCTAATATAATTATGTAATTTTGATTCAAAAAATAATGCCAAATTAGTTAAAATAATTTAGTACAAGTAGAAACAATTTATTTTATTTTTCATTTACAAAAAGATGTAAAAAAAGTTTCTCGAGAATACAATTATTTTCAATGCATATGATGAATTTAATAAAAAATAACTACATTTTTAATAATATATTTAATTTTTCAAAAAACGTTATACATAATGTGAAAAAAAAAATTTATTCATGTTTATACTTTAAATTTTAATGTCTAGGTTAAAATATTCATGTTTATATAATGTTATTTATATCATTGTTTTTTTAAAACATTGGTTGCATGTATCACAAGTAATCAATGAAATGAATCTAATTTGCGAAAAAAATTATTTCATAAAACCTATGGATGTTCCTTGTAAAATATTTTCCACCATATAATTTTGAGAACTATTAAAACATGCTTGTGCTTTTACTTACTATTTTTCAATTAATACTCCATGGGAGGCACAAACATAAAAGAATAAAAAGAAGAAAAGGATAAGTGAGCTAATTAGTTTAATTAAATGTTCAGTTTTAATTTAAATACAATATTTTCATACTTCCATATTCCAATTTAGAAATATTTTTGAATCTTAATTGGGAAAAATTCATGCCCTTAATTTTCCATGTGCTAATGTTTTATTTTGTAGTCAAAAGAGATATATGTTAACCATCATGACATGCTATAGTTGTCTTTGCCAATGACTTTGAATGAGGAAAATGGGTATTAAACAAATCTTGTTAAAAATGGGTGAATAGGTTTTACAAATCATGATTTGATTAAGATATTTTTTCTATAAATGAGTTTTTTTTTCAATATTTTCCACGCTATATATTTTTCACTTATTTTCATTAATTTGTTTTTAATGATAATTTCCATGAGTAATTGGAAAAATTAGTTTGTTTCAATTCTTGAGAGGTTTTTAACTAATTTTTCAATTTAATATTTGGAATATTTTATAAGAAAACTCAATGATAGATTCTTCTTAAATGTTATTTGCATCATGCCAATGATGGGATCATAAATTTTCATATATAATAATATTTAGATATTTTTTATACTATTATTCATTTATCCAGCATGACATATATCCTTATTGAGTACCTTATAAACCATTAATATAATTTGAAAGTGAATATCTGTATTATAATACAATCTTATATTTTCTGACCACACTTTTTAAATATTTCAAAAATCATTCACCAAATAACTTATTTGGGAAGGGAAATCTATGGTTGAAGTGTTTATACACATTAAGAAGATTATTTTATGTATTTTTAATAGGTTTTCTGGTTTTTTTTATTTTATCGATTATTTAATTCATTATCACCCCTATTAAAAAGAGGAAAAGGTGGGAAAAAATGGGTTATATTTTTTTGATGCTAAAAAATCACAATTTCTTGACCAATAATCGTGACCATTTGGGGTTTGGTGGTGTATGAGAGACATTTCCTTTGTAAAAAATCAAAAAGATAAGAAAAATACTAAAAATGAAACCAATTCAATTTATATATTTCATGATACATGATTTTTCATGATCTTCCCTTGATTTTCTTGTATGTAAAAGATGTAATTTTTGAGATGAGATTTTCCTTACACATCATTGTTTAGTATCACAAAAAATATATTTTTAGCCAAACCACATTTTTATGTTTTTATGTTTTTTACATAAATTACCATCCTACCTTAATCGTTAAAGTCAGTTTATAAAAAATTCAAATACCATATGGTTTATTGTGACTTTCTCATTTAAAATGTGCACAATCAAGATGTTTCTCAAGTATATTGTATGTGACATCAAATTGGAGTATAATGAATATTCTATTTACAGTCACACCATCAATTAAAATTGAAAATAATTTAAAGAGGGTATAATAAAACTGACATTCAAAAAAAGGGTGGACTAAAAATATAAATTGATGAAATGATAGGATTCTTCAATTCAAAAGATAAAACCTAAAAATACATATTTTACCTTGTTCCTTTGATTTTTTTTAGTTGACTAAAATTTCCAATGTGACTCTTCAACATTTAATTCCACATTGAACATCATTTAATTTTTTTCATTTAAATTTGAATAATGGTGGTGTGAGATTTGTTTTTAAATTTTTTGAGATCCCATCCCTGATGAAAATTTTGAATTAAATATTGGTTTAGTTAGACTATTTAATAAATATATTTTTGTGGTTTAGATTAATTAATTTGTAAATATAAATAATTATTTCTCTAAAATCATAATTAATTTATGAAATATTATTTTAAAATACAATTTCAGAAAAGGAAATAAAAAAATTATTTGATGTAATTTTTTAAAATGATATTATAATGGAGTAATGTTCTTCAAGGGATGATTTTGAAAATTTACTTAGTGAAGGTTCCAATAAAAACATGAAAAACACCATAAAATCCTCAAAATGTATGAAAGTATTATAGACACTATAAGAGGTAGATATCAATGATAAATTAGAGATTCTATCAAGTAATTTAGTAGATAATATGAGAGAGAAAATGTTGTATAATAATCACACACATTATTTTCCTAGAAAGCCACTTGGTTGTCATCTAGTCATGTGTGTAGTGGAACCTGAGACCACATTTAATCACTAAAAGTTAAAGGACATCATTTTTATTGGGTAAGGAAAATTTATTTTTTAAGAAGACCCAAACCACTGACAACGCTAATTTGGGACTGTGGAACCCTGTTTAGTATTCACCGCACACAAAAATAGAGATTCTTCACTAGGTACCACATTATCAAGACACAAAAATGGTTATACACATTCAAGACTTTCTATACACCCAATACAATCACATTATTTCAGAAAAAATACTATCCCTACTAATATATGTTGAATCACATGTCCACTATTGCATCTATGTTTCATCAGATCACCATGAATGGTCACTAGATAACAACAATACAATTTTGATGTTGGATGTATTTAAAAAAAAATCGAGTTCACCATTAGAAAATTTTAAAATATGTCTAAAAATTAATATACACTGTATAATGGAAACAATGATTCACATGTCATGTGAAAAACTCATGTTTTATAGGGAAACATAAGTGTAAAATTACAATGAAAATTATATATTAAGGATGGTTCATTCCATCAATGCATAAAATTAATGAAATTAAAAAAATGATATGTATATATTTTTTGACGACATATATGTATTAAAGGTTGATGAATGAAAAAATTACATAGTCAATGTTGTTCAAACCCAACCAATGGATCGTAAGAAAAAGAAAAAGATGAAATGACTTTCTTTTTAGTGTGATTATGCTTTTCTAATGCATGTGTGAAAGATAATGTGATATTAGCTATATGAAATAGTGAATAATAAACGTGTAGTAGCATTTACATTTCATTTTGATGAATATTTGGGCAGACTATGGATTTTTTTGCGATGTATGGGTTATGACTACTCCATGGTGGATGGATTCAAATTCAAAAATAATTCAATCCACGTGTAATTTCTTGATAATTGAAGTGGGGGTTTAAATGTAAAACTAATAATGATCCCAGGGATGAATTAAAGAGGATAATTTGGATATGGATTAGGAAAAGATAGTCGATTTGAAGAATATACATATTGAGTTTTGGCCTATATAAATAGAATCTATCCCCCTAAACAAAGGTCTTCCTGAATAATGAGTTTTCTGTTGCTCATCCTAGAACCTGGTACATTATTTCTATTAGATATTACATTATTTTCCACTTAATAATAACCCGAATAGATATTAGTATCTTTTTTTATAAAATTTAATGTTAGGAATTGTGTGTTATTGGAGTTTCTCCTTTTTATAGTCTATGTTTTGGTTTGTGTTTTTTAATTACACATTCATCATCCTTCTTAAACATGTTTTAGGGCGATATAATTAATGAATTAGATAGTGTCAATAATGTAGTGACCAATTTTTTTCGAATTTTGTATGAAAATTTCAAGATTCAAGGTAGTTTAATTTATGTATGGTATTGGGAACCCTCATATAGTAATGAACTAGAGTATTTGGACTTATTAAATAGGGAATTAATGAAATTAAAATGGAAGTACCATGATTATGTGATTCCTTAGTCCCAACTACAAAAAAATAATGGATATAAATATATCACTACACTCCACTTGCATTAAACCATGAAATAGATATATCAGAACATTCCCCCTTATTAATTCCAATATACTAAAATCATTATCAATCACATTTTAAGCATTTAATATATTAATATCCACTAAAACTATATAATAGTTTTCAAATCAAACACTAATTTACTGGATAAATTAATATTGTAATATTCTAGTTTTGTTATAAATTTATAAATATTATTACCCCAGTGGTATTTTTTTGAGCTTAGAAAATATCACTATCCAAATATAAGATCAATAAAAAACTATTCCTAGAGTAGTTGATCCTCATAGATTATAGAGTAAATAGACAGAAAAATGAACCATAAGCCCTTATCAAAACATTATACTTGTATACAACACTCCACATGATATAATTCATTCATCATCTAGAAAATAGAAGGCATTTTTCCCCATGATCATATTATATATCTCAATACAATAACTGTAGTCCTAAAAAATTAATTTTCTTCATAACATATAATAATACATGACGACATAATATCATGATAATTCAAAGTTATACATTTATAGGACAACTATAATTTCACTTCATGAAATGTATATAGATATATAAATATATGAATCCAATTTGAATGAATTGTAATGTGGATATTTCAATTTTCATAATATGTTAAATTTTATATTTTTAAACCCCTGTAGAAATAATGAGAAAAAATATACATAAACTCATGTCTAACATATCATTATGATAGACTACCTGATCAAATTTTTTTCTAAAATCTCTATAAGTGGTTATCTAATCCCATTAAAATCAATTTTTAATTCATACCACATGTAACACTCATAATTAGATATTTAGTGAGTAAAATAATTTATATATGAATGTTAGAATAATTTTGTGGATTAAGAAATATTTTCTTAATGTTAACCATCTTAGAAATATTCAAACTCATTATCTTCAGAATATCCAATTTGACATTGATAAAACCATTTTTTGAATGCATAGTTTACTATCAATGTTCATAAAATTCACTATTTTTTTGAATAAATTCTTGAAAATATTTTCATTTAAATAATTATTTTATGTAATTTACTTCTGATCCATAACTATATTTGGAACACATGAAAATTGGTGAGGTTACTATCCTGGTTTTCCCAGAAGAGCGAATTAAAAATGATAATATGAAACCATATGATTTGGACTCCATCAATGAATTAATAAGAAGATTATTTTCTCCTCCTTAAAATATTAATCTCAAAAGATAGTCATCAAGAGATTAATTACTACTTATGTGGTTGTGAATCATGATTCCATACTAGATTGGTTCGATTTAGTTAATTTTTTTTGTACTTGTGAGTATTGTGTTATAGTGGCCCATTAATTTCATAAATATATAGTATATATTAGTTGATTAAAAATAAATACTGAATTTTATAATAAATTAAAAAATCATATAGTTCTAGTGTATTTATAAAAGAGGATACATAAAATACATGTTATAAGAAATGTACATCATATACCACTTATCTATTTACAACTATAACCAATATTATATATATCACACTTAAAATATTTCCTAAAATCATGGTGATGGAGACATAAGAAAGGGTGGGCATGGATTTTCATTAATTGTAAAAATGGTTTATATCAAAGGTCACTTTAGTATAACATGAGTATAAGAGTATGAGTTTAAGTCCCCGTTCTTAAACATTACATAACCATGATTTAAGACAATAGTTCACATTGAGGATATTTTCATGTAAAAATTTTTAGATAATTTTTCCATAACTATTACATAATATTCTCAAACATTAAATGTGGATAGTTTCAATATGTATCCACTTTTTCAACCAAAGGAAACCCTTTGAACAAATCACTGTTTATGTTTCTTGATAAAAACCTTCTTTAATTCATCCTTATACCCATCCTAATACCATGTGGAAAATATTTCAAAAACTTGTGATGAGAATAAAAATATCATTAAGGAACATAATATAAGGAACAAAACCGTTAGTCCATGAATATTTAAAACCCATAAAAACATTTTCGAAAATATCATACATTTCACCCATATAACATAAACTAATTAGCTTATATAATGAAATAATAAAATTCCTACAAAACGTCATTGAAATCGTAAAACATAAAGGTAATGTGTGGAATCTATATAAAAATTACATTGTAGCATTCATAGCTATATAGTTATTGACCTTCATGGTTACGTTTGGAATACCCATCACAGTATATTCCCTAAATTTCTTAGGAGAAACCTTATCGTTTACCTTTGTAACATTATCCAATGAATTTGAGAGCTATCATGGGATAACATGAACTTGGTTTATCATGAAATCACTAATATACTGAAGTAACTCCCATGAACTATAACATAATCATAAAACGTAAACCATGCATAAAGGAAAAATAACATTTCCACTTTAAAATCACAATTCATATTTACAATCCACACACTCATAAATGATAACACATTATTTTAAAATAAAATGGTATAATTTTTAATTAAACATTAGTACATAATATCAATAGAAAATAGAGAAATTACATTCATGATTTATATATAAAAAACATTCAATGTTATGGAAATAATCAACCCACTTTTAAAACCCAATTCAAAAAATTTAAAAGAATATTTTTGAATCAAAGTGTCTCATACCAATTAGAATGTTTTGAAAGCGATTATCACTTAAAAATATTCATGTACATGTAAATAATTCTTTAAAATCACTATGAAAACATGTCCATGAAGGAGAAGGATTTATAATATTAAATCATTAAAACCTTTCAAATGATATTTTAGATAAAGAGTAATTTACAATTTTGAACATTTAAATTTTACGCCACATGAAATTAGAAAACATTATGATGCATATAATATCATGATTATAGATATTATATGGATAGGTAATGTAAAACGGGATATATAAAAACTTTATAAAGAAATAAAAGAGCATATCATCATCAAATGTCTCAATGAAAGGAGATTGAGACGAAGACCCTTACAAAGATGTTTTCATTAGATTAAGGATAAATAAATGAAATAATTATGTGTGAAAAATAAAAATACACCCAATATATGTCTATATTATGTGTAAAGAAATCAGAGTTCATTCACAGATCTTGGAAAAACAACACAAATGATAGGGATATTTACCTATATGAATGGAGATTGAGTTATGATTTCCCTTAACTTAATTATGACTCGTCATGTACAATTGTTATATTCATGAATAATAAACATAGGTTAATTTATGATTTCTTGAAATCATGTTTCAAATTCATTATTCATTTTATATCACTTTTTAATATGATATAAAAATGACCTAATTATTTAAGTCCATATCAGTCATTCTATCGATATTCGGAATTTGATTAAAAAATGAACTTGTTTTTATGTAAATTTTCCATGGGGTAAAATTTATATCATATCCAGAATATTATTAATGTTTTAAATATAATATATATAAATTATATATGTATTTTTAATAGTCTATAAAATTTTTATATACGAAATTAAATTCACCATTCATTGAGAAGGTAGGTCGTACGTATGCATGAATGCTACATTTATTTCTTTGTCATATTATATGAATGAAAACTAAATGATACATAGGTATATAATAATTACATTATAATATTTATGTTATATATGTTACATAACTTCATTAACTACATACTCTATACGTTCCATGTATGGTATGAATGAGTCATATCACATTTAGGGGGCGGTAGTCCACACTTACTCAAATGAAATTATCATATTTACATATTATGGAAAGCATAAAGGTATGATGTAAATAATAATTACAGAGGTGTAGAGAAAATATAATATTATATATATCGTATATAAATACATTTACATTATAATGTCCACCATGAGAGGTGGTAGGATATAATTGAATAATCATTGTTTCATGAGGCAGTAGTTCACCGTACACAGAAACAATGTGTTCTATATCAATTATATAGAGGTGTGTGTAAGTTTAGGTTTAGACCATAGCATGAAAACATGCTATTGTATTTAGAATACTGGTTTTGTTATAAAATAATGTAATAAATAGATGTTAGTGTGTTGGTGAAGAAAAATAAATGAAAGGAGCATGAGAGAAGATGTTACCTCTAAATCAGGTAGCTTCTTTTGATTTGAGCCAAAATGATATCTTGAATTTCATTCTTCCCAATGTAAGGATTCTAGGATTAATGGAGTGTTGTTGGGAGATTATTTTAGTAGAGTTTGGATGATCCAAGGGTCTTGATAGGTGTGAGTAAGTGGATAGAGGTGGTTCCTTTTTATAAGAGGGAGGAGGACCACTATAGGAATGTCTCAAAATATTATTTTATTATAAAATAATTTGTGAATTATAATAGTTAAAAATTTATATATTTCAAGGGTAAGATGATTATTGGTCTAAAGCTTCTAAACCAATAGGTTTTAGACAAGTTTAGGTAACAAATGAAACTTTATCATTTGGCATTAACCCTTAGTTAAATAAGTTAACTCTTACCATGTCTTCTTGTATTGTCACAATATGGGGTTAATATGGTTACTATAAAATTTAATAGGACTTCAAGTGGACAATTAATTATATTTTTAACATTATCTAGGTCATTTGTAAGAATTTAATATTTTTGGGGATATTATATCTTTTAACAAAATATAATTTTTTAAAACTCATTTATTTCAATTTTGACACTATTTATTAATTGGTTTTTTAGACATAAAAACATTATTAAAATTAAAAAACTAATTAACTCAAGGATAACATATCATTAACTCCAATAAAATTCGTGGATGGCATTAAAAAGTTCAAATTACATTTATTTTAAAATTTATAATATCATTTATTTGAATCCTGTATTAATAAGTTAATCAATACATCATCATTGTTTCATAAGTATATTTCTTTATTTAATGTATAAAAATTATAAATAAAATAAAATGAAATAGGAAATATTTTTATATTTATAATTTATATTTATTTTCAAAGATATCAGTTATATAACCCAATATTAAAATTGTTTTACAAAAAGATACAGTAATATGTTATAATTATCTTTTCTTTAAAATAATTATTATAACATATCATTATCACACATAAGTGGCCCCATGGGGTCCTAAAATAGACCAACATATGCTCATGGTTGGAAATATCTAATAAAATAGAATTTCAATATATTTTACTATAGTTTTATATTATTAAAATATTATTTTTTACCCTTATTTTCTAGATTTACCCTTTAACCATGATAAATAAAAAAAATTAATGAAGTTATTATTCATAATGTCCAAAAATAAAAGGTACCTATATAAATAATAATGACTATTTGATTCCAAATATGGAATTCATTTTTAAAAATTCAAAACATTGAAGTTGCAGTAACTAATTTTAAATTAAATCTCATTGTCAAAATGAGAAAGTGAGTTTTTAAAATGTAAAAACCACCAAAATATTGACACATGATTATATAAAATTTCAATGTGAAATTAATTCCAAAGACCAAAATTTGATTAAATAAAAAAACATAATCTAGTCACACCTTAAAACCTATTAAAATGATAATCTAACTAAATAAATAAATTAGTCAAAAAGGAATTTTTTAATTAAAATATAGTATTTTTTCACTATTCATTATAATATGAATTTCATTAGAAAAATAAAAAAATTTCAACCAAGGTAAATTTTTATGGGAATATTCCAAAAAAATTATTTTTTTCAAATATAACATAAAAATGTGTCAAAAATAGATTTAAAAATGATTCACCATCAAAAAGCATTAAAAATTCCTTTTAAAAATATTATATTATTATATGCTTAAAATTTGAATTATTTTCATTTTAAGCCTCTAAAAATTATTGAACAAATGTAAAAACATCTAACAAACCTGTTTAAACCTAATTATAATAATTAAATTGATATTATGCATTCCCTATATTCCTACACCTAGGTTATAATAGTAAGATCCCATTTATTAGAATGCTACATTTGTGTTTTGTTTTGGTTGAATCCCTTGTTTCAGGCTTCAAGGGATGTTTCCTGGAGGTATGAGAGGCCTTGGGGGTGTCTCGGGGGCTCAGGGTAGGAAAGAAATGAAATCTGGGCAAGACAAGGCTAGGCGCACGGCCTATGCACGACCATGGAAAACTGTGCGGCCTTTCCTGGAAAACCGTGCGACCCCTCCTCCTTCAGACAGTAGCATGCGCACAGTTTGAGCACAGTTTTTCAAACCGTTCGGCTAAACCATGAGGCCTCTTAATTTTTATAGAAATTATAAAATTTCCCCTCCGGGATTTTTAGAATCCACTCATGTTCTCCTGTCATTTCTTCCCTCTTCACCCTAGGAGCCAACCAAATCACCTAAGAGCTCCAAGATGTCGATATCCCTCGTTTCTAATGAGTTTTTGGTGCCGTTGGATTCAGATCGAAGCTCCTGGTAAGGATAATACCATCCTTGTTTATCTTTTTAGTATCGAGTTTTTATCTTCTCTTCCTCTTGTTCTGAAGCACTAAAACCCTATCTTGTGGGTGACTTTTAGGTTGAACCTCCAAATGTTGGTCAGATTGACGTCTAAGGACTCGATTGAGTGTGCGTTCAATGGCAGTTTCGAGGTAGGTGGTCTACAAGTTATATCCCATGGTTATTTGGGTATTTGTAGATGTTTAGTTGTGTTCTTTTTTCCCCTAGGTTATGTTTTGAATAAACTTGGAATGTTTGGTAAAAATGGTGTTTGAAATGGAGAATGGGAACCCTCACGATCCCTGTGGGATGTGTTGGGATTGACATGACCTAATTTAGGGCCATCCATGGGATTCACTAGCTTTCCCAGACTTAGGGATTTTTGTTAAACAAGTGACCATATTGTAATAAATGGTATATCCCTTGATTAATATGTTGGCATGATTGGTTGAAAACGGAATAGAAGTTAGTTGATTCACCTAGACATGGCGATAACCTAATGGTTTTATGGAATGGGTTGAATGGTTGATTGATAGAAATGATGAACGAGTTATATGAGTTAAATTGTAAATTGATTAAAGACTATAATGGAATAGGTTATGGGTCTAGTGTTGAATGCTTAGTGAGATAGGTATAACACATGGGAATTGGGTGAATGATTAAATGATGTGAAATGGTAATGTGTTAATGGGTTAAGGCATAATGTGAATTTCCATGTGGTTTATTGTGAATGGTTTTTGCCAAAGGGAAATGGTATGGTGTGTTGATGGTTACTTATGTATGTAAGAATGTTCACATGGCTTGGTAAAGTGGGGTATGACATGAGGATTTATGCCCACGGGTCGAGTGAATAATGATGCTTTGAACTGCACCCTAAATACATGGGTTAGGAATGAGGACTGATAATCTATTCTCCTAATGATTGCATCCACCTGGACTGAGGCTTCGAGGTGATAATATGGTTGCTATGAGGTATCCACGCGGACTGAGGCTTCGAGGTGAGAATAAGGTTGCATCCACCCGGACTAAGGCTTCGAGGTGAGAATATGGTTGCTATGAAGTAGTTGGTCCTAGTGAGAAAGGATAACGATGTGGTTAGCCTCTTGCATGTGATTATTTCCCTTAGACCCATGTAATGTGATATATGTGTTTAACCCATGGAAATGTGATGAAATGGTAAGTAATGATAATTGGTAATTGAAGTGGCAATGGTTTGGCTCTGAACTGGTTAATGACACCTTAAATATTTACTTGGAAATTATCATTTATATTCCTTTTTCATGCTCTACCTATTTATACTGGATATTTTGTAGACATCGTTGGTGGGGGCCTACTGAGTTGTACTCACACCCTTCTCGGTCCGCTGTTGGGTACCTGAGAAGACTTCATGTTTACAGATCAGGAGAAGGGAAAGCATCCTTGCTAGATAGTTGAGTAGACATGGGTAGCACATGGAGGAGGATCTAGACTTGGAGTCGGGACCATTTTGGGGATTTTGGCCGTTGTCCTTATTTTGGGGCTTTTTTTTACTTTTTCACTTGTAGTTTGACATGGCATATTTATTGTTGGAAATGGTTGTTATACATGTTCCTTGTTTATTGGTTATTGTTTCTTATTTTGGTTTATTTATGTTGTGTCTTACTCTGATAAAAAGGGTGTATAGTCTCCCAACTTGATCACATAAACCCCCGCTGCTAGTCGACAGCCTTTGGTGTATAAAGATGCGTGCTTAAAGTCATGTAACCACCCGGATAAGAGCACCAATTTAGTGGCTTCTAGGACGAGGACTTTACAAAGTGGTATCAGAGGAGTCTTTCGTCTCCTTCTCTAAGGTGTTGTTATTCGGGATTGGTATCCAAGGGTTAAGATGTGTTGGTCCTTGGTAATGAGCTCGTGCTTGGGAGTATCTAACCCTAGTATGGGGGGAAACCCAATACACCCTTTGTGGGAAATTATTTTCTTGTATTGTGTGATGTTACAGATGATGATATTTCACTATTGGGTGATGCACATGTGGTTTGATGTGACTGTTTTGTGATATTTGTCTTGTGGATTGAACGACATGAGGATTTGCATTCATGCATCATTGTAGGAACCTAGGGAGATAGGTCACATGCATTGTGTTATGCACACGAACGAGGTTGATTTGTGAGGTAGGAAAGTATGAAGCATCATGAATTTCATGAAACCAAGAAATAATGAGAAGAATGAAATAAAACAAGTGGGAAAATAATGTTTAATGAAATATAAGGGTTTGAAATGAAGTGGAAAACATTTTGTGAAATGTTGTGTGAGTTTGGTGGTAGTGCATGGTTGGTTACCCCATGTGGACCATGGAACATGGTAGGGATGTACGGGGCGGTGAATTTGAGGTTTCAATGTTGTTGAATTAGCATATTAAAATGGGTTGTTGTAGCTAGTAAAGAGATTTTTGATGAATTCATGAACGTTTTATGGTATGCGTGCTAAATCTCCTGCTTGGAAATGTAGAGAGATGCCACCATGATGGCGGTTACCAGTGGGGAAACAGGAGAGTGTTTCTGAGAACACGCCTCTGGTAGAAGAGCCCGAAAATGTGGTGATCAATGAATGTAGAGAAGACCAGTTGCGGGGGAAATTGTCTCACCTTATGCAGATGATGGATCGGGACCCAGGGTGGGTTGTACCGAGTATGTTTGAGCTAACCATGGAGTTCCAGCTGCAGCACCCTCGGAGCTTCACCGGAGAGGGTGGGCCAGAGGAAGTGGAGTTCTAGTATGTCTGTCCAGATGATACTGGATCATCTAGAGACCCTTGTTGAGAAGTGAGTAAAGCTGACCGTTTATATGTTGCGGGGCCAAGAAAGTCGTTTGTAGGACATTCAGGCTCAGACCGAGCAGACTGAGGGGATGTCGTGGAAGGTTTTCTAGGATATATTTCTATATAATTTCCACCCAGATACATTGAGGCAGGAGAAAGCTATAGAGTTTATGATCCAGACTTAGGGATTGCTATCGGTGATGGACTATGCTAGTCGCTTCACTGATTTGAGAGGCTTTGTCCCAGTGTTAGCAGGGGATGAGGCAGTGGTGGCAATGCATTTCCAGGATCGGTTGAGACATGATAATAGGTCTCAAGTAAATATATTCCACTTTAAGAGGTTTTCAGAGGTGATGGATCACACATTCATCATTGAAGGGAACCCGAAGGGAGCTTCGGGTGGTGGGTTTGTTGTTCCATCTGGGCGGACAAGTGTTGCATCTTCTGAAGTTCATAATCGTCATTTGTAAAGTTTCCAACAATGTGGTCATAAGAGAGGGTCATCCTCTCAGAGTGGGAACCATGTGTTCTGTTATCAGTGCGATAGGCTGGGGTATTTTTGTGGTTAGTGTCCTCAACCTCCAGTTGAGTGCTGTTCGTGCAGCAGGATGGGACATGTGCAGAGGTTCTGTAGGAAACCTAGGTAGGTGGGCAAGTATGATGGTGAAAAGCATGTATCGGGTATGGGAAGGGGATAGGTTTCCCTGTATCATGTAGGAAATTGGAGCTCCACATGTCGTACTGGCAGGGGCGGTGGACGTGGAACTCTAGGTCAAGATCACTCATGCTAGTAGGGTAGTACGGCGTAGGGCGTTCAGGCTGGGGCCCAGGGTAGAGGGGTGGGTCATCTTTATGCAGTTCAGTTTGTTCCTGGTGATGACGTGGCCGGATCGTCAACTATTCAAGTTACGATCCATGTAACTTCTATGTTTTCTAGTGCGTTGTTTGACACAGGTGCCACACACTATTTTTTTTCTTATCAACTTGTGGTAGCACTGGGTTTACCTATGGAGAGGGTGTGTGGAGTTCTGTCAATTGACACTCTGTTGGTGGAGTGGGTTCAGGATATCAAGCAGTGCAAGGGATGTTCCTTGGAAGTTGGTGGGTATCATTTTCTGTGGGACTTGTTCATTCTCAAGAGGTCAGGATTTGACCTAATCTTGGGAATGGATTAGTTTTTGTTGTATCAGGCACACATAGACTATTATGAAAGTAGACTCATGGCTCGAGTGAGGACTCATGGCTCAAGTGGCATGTCTCATGCTTGATGATAATGAGATCAAAGAACAGCCTATTTTCCCTCCTATGGTGGATTGGTTTCAAGATGTGTTTCCTGATGATTTCTCAGGGTTACTCCTAGAGAGGGATGTTGAGTTCATGATCATGTTGCTACGGGGAGCAGAGCCAGTTTATATTCCTCCATACTGAATGGCACCTATATAACTCTAGGAACTGATGGTTAAGCATGAGGAGTTGGAGTGTAAGGGTTTTATTCTTCCTAGTACATCTCCTTGGGGACCTCCCATGCTTTTATCAAAGAAGGCCGATATGTCATTAAGGTTGTGTGTTGACTATCGAATGTTGAATCAGATTACAGTGAAAAATAGGTACCCTCATCCTTGAATTGAAGACATGTTTGATCAATTTAGGGGTGAATCGGTGTTTTATATGATTGATCTGAGGTCAGGTTATCACCAGATGAGGGTGAGGTCTTCTTATGTACCGTAGAGAGCCTTCCAGAGTCGGTACGGGTTGTTTGAGTTTGTGTAAATGCCTTTTGGCATGACCAATGCACTGTAAGTGTTTATGTATTTGATGAACCAGATCTTTCATCCCTATCTAGATCGTTTTTTGGTTATATTTGTTGACAATATCTTATTGTACTCGAAAACTCACGACGATCATGCCCAACATCTTGACATCATCTTGGGTACACAAAGATAGAAACGACTATATGCCAAGCTATCAAAGTGTCAATTATGGATTGGTGAGGTGCATTTTTTGGGTCACATCATCTTGAAGGCAGGTGTGATGGTGGATCTAGAGAAAGTGCAGTAGTTTTATCCTGGGGCAGGCCAAAAAAAAATTAGATGTTCGAAGTTTTCTAGGTTTGGCTGGGTATTACTATAGGTTCATTCAAGATTTATCTCTCCTGTCAGCACCACTCTTGGGCTTGACCAAGAATGGAATCAGGCTCAAGTGCTCTGAGGCTTGTGAGAACGACTTTCATGATTTGAAGAAGAGGTTGATGACTGCGCCTATCTTGATCTTACCTGAGCCGGGTAAAAAGTACATCATGTTATGTGATGTGTCCGGAGTCAGACATGGGGCTGTGTTGATGAAGTATGAGCAGGTTATGGCATATAGGTCAAGTCAGTTTACACCCCATGAGTGGAACTATTCCACTCATGACCTTGAGTTTTCTATAGTGGTGTACCCCTTGAAGTGCTGGAGTAACTATTTGTTTGGAGAATGATTTACTGTGTTTACCGACCATAAGAGTTTAAAATACATATTCTCACAGTGGGATCTGAATCTTCGGAAGCAAAGATTGGTTGAATATCTCTAGTAATTTGACTTTGATTTGGTGTACACGTCAGGAAAGGGAAATAGTGTTGCTAATGCTCTAAGTAGGAAGGTTCATGATCAGGTGGTTCAGGAGTCCAGCACTGAGTGGAAGGTGATGTCTTTGTTTGTAGAGGTGCCCCTGGAGGTGAAAGAGGAGAATGGTCAGGTCACTCTTGCTTCTTTAACGATGGAGTCAAAACATTTGGGTCGAGTTAAGGAAGGTCATCTTGATGATCATGAGTGTTTGATCATGAAGGAAAATCTTAAATGTGGGGAGCTACCTTCTGGGTGGGTTGTCGGCATGGATGGTGTTGTTCATGTTCTTGATTGTGTGGTTGTGCCAAAGTGTGTGCGGGAAGAGTTGATGCGTGAGTTCCATGTATCAAAGTGGGAAGTGCATCCTAGTTTTACCAAGATGTGATGTGATCTCTGATGGTAGTTTTGGTGGCCTGGAATGAAGAATAATGTTGCTGGATTTGTGGCACGGTGCCTTACCTGTCAGCAGGTGAAGGCCAAGCATCAACGCCCAAGTGGTTTGTTGCATCCTTTTCCCATTATGGAATGAAATTTAGATGATGTAATAACAGATTTCTTAGTGTTTATCCTGAGGACACCATGGATGAATGATGCAATCTGGGTGGTTGTGGATCGGTGAACGAAAGTGGCACATTTCTTACAGATTCAAGAGACCTTTACAGTCGACCAGCTGGGTAAGCTGTATGTTTGGGAAGTAGTGCGGTTTCATGGTGTTCCGAGAACCATAGTTTTAGACTGAGATATGTGTTTCACATCGCGTTTCTAGAAAGGATTTCATAACGCTCTTGGTATGCAGTTGTTTTTTAGTACGGATTTCCACCCGCAGACGGACGGGCAATCGGAGCCTATGATCCAAGTGTTGGAAGACATGTTGACATATTGTGTCTTTGAATTTTTTGGTTCTTTGGAGAGGAACATATCATTTGTTGAGTTTTCTTACAAGAAAAGAAATCAGGCTATGATTCATATGGAACCATTTGAGGTGCTCTACGGGAGGCCATGTAGATCTCTGTTGTGTTGGAAAGAGGCTAGTGAATCTGAGTTGTTGGGGTCAAGTCTTGTGCTGGAGACTTCATAGAAAGTTAATTTGATCAGGAATTGAATGGATACGACTCAGAGTAGACAGAAAATGTATGTAGATCGGAGGTGTAGAACTCTTGAGTTTGGGGTGGGTGAAAAATTGTTCTTTCGGGTGTCTCGAAGGTTGGGTCATCGTTAAATTCGAAAGCAAGGTAAATTGGCTCCCAGGTATGTGGGACCTTATGAGATTGTGGATAGGATTGGACTATTGGATTACCAATTGTCTCTTCTACAGTGGTATGGTGGGATGCATGATGTATTTCATGTTTCCCAGCTTCAACGGTATCACCCTGACACATCTCACATGGTTGATGTGGAGGATGTGGAGCTTGAGGATGATGCATCCTTTGAGGAGAATCCGGTTCGTGTGGTGGATCCTAGTGAGAATGTCTTTAGAGGAAAGTTTGTTCCATTAGTGTGTGTACTATGGAAGCATGGGAATGTTTAGGTAGAATGTCTTCTCTTTGTTGGATCAATGAGGCATAGAAACTCGGCTCGAGGACGAGCTCGTATAAGGTGGGGAGGTTGTAAGATCCCTGTTTTTGTAAAGGTACGTTTTTGTTTTGTTTTGGTTAAATCCCTTGTTTCAGGCTTCAAGGTATGTTCCCTGAAGGTATAAGAGGCCTTGGGGTTATCACGGGGGCTTGGTGCACGAAAGAGATGAAATCTAGGAAAGACAAGGCTGGGCGCACGACCTGTGCACTGCCAAGAAAAACCGTGCGGCCTACCTAGGAAAACTATGTGACCCCTCCCACTCCATATAGTAGCATGTGCACAGTTTGTGTATGGTTTGTCAAACTGTGTGGCTAAACCGTGTGGCCTCTGAATGTTTGGAAAAATTTCAAAATTTCCACTCTGGGATTTTAAGAACCCACCCGGGTTTTCCTCTCATTTCTTCCCTCTTCACCCAAGGAGCGAACCAAATCTCTCAAGAGCTCCAAGAGGCCAATCTACTTCATTTATATGGCGTTTTTGGTGACGTTGGATGCAGATCGAAACTCCGGGTAAGGATAATCCCATCCTTGTTTCTCTTTTTGTTTTGGTGTTTGTATCTTCTCTTTCCCTTACTCTGAAGCTCTAAACCTTATCTTTTGGGTGATTTTTAGGTTGAAGTTCCAAAGGTTGGTCGGATTGTGGTCTAAGAACTAGATTAAGTGTGCATTCAACTGTGATTTCAAGGCAGGTGGTCTTCATGTTATATCCCATGGTTATTTGGGTTTTGTGCATGTTTAGTTCTGTTCTTGTTTCCCCTTGGTTATGTTTTGAATAAAATTTGCATGTTTGGTAATAATGGTGTTTGAAATGGAAAATGGGAACCGTCACGATCCCCGTGGGATGTGTTGGGATTGACTTGACCTAATTTAGGGCCATCCATGGGATGCGCCGGCTTTCCCGAACATAGGGATTGTTATTAAACAAGTGAATTTTTGGTAATAAATGATAGATACCTTGATGAATATGTTGGCATGATTAGTTGAACTTGGAATAGATTTTAGGTGATGTACCTAGACTTGGAGATAACCTAAAGGTTATTTGAAATGGGTTCAATGGTTGATTCATGTAAATGATGAACGAGTTAAATGAGTTAATGTGTAAACTGATTAAAGGACATAATGGAATAGGTTATGGGTCTCGTGTTGAATGCTTAGTGAGATAGGCATAACACTTGGGAATTGGGTGAATGGTTAAATGATGTGAAATGGTAAGGTGTTATGGGTTTAAGGCCTAATGTGAATTCCAGTGTGGTTTATTTTGAATGGTGTTTTCCCAAGGGAAATGGTATGGTGGGTTAATGGTTACATATGTATATAAGCATGTGCACATGGCTTGGTAGAGTTGGGTATCACTTGAGGATCTACACCCATAGGTTGAGTGAAGACTGATTCTCTGAACTCCACCCTAAATACAGGGGTTATGAATGATGACTGATGATCTATTCTCCTAAAGGTTGCATCCACTCGGAATGAGGCTTAGAGGTGAGAATATGGTTTCTATGAGGTATCAACCCAGACTGAGGCTAAAAGGTGATAATATGGTGGCATCCACCTAGTCTGAGGCTTCGAGGTCAGAATATGGTTTCTATGAGGGAGTTGGTCCTAGTGAGATAGGATAACGATGTGGTTAGCCTCTTGCATGTGATTGTTGGCCTTAGACCCATGTAACGTAACGTATGTGTTTAACCCATGGAAATGTGATGAAAAGGTAAGTAATGATAATTGGTAATTGAAGTGGTGATGGCTTTGGATCCGAACTGGTTAATAGAACCTTAAATAATTACTTGGAAATTATCATTCATATTTCTTTTGAATGCACTACCTGTTTATACAGGATATTTTTTAGACACCGTTGGTGGTGGCCTAGTGAGTTGTACTCACAGCCTGCTCAGGCCGCTGTTGGGTACCTGAGCGGACTTCAGGTTTGCAGGTCAGGAGAAGGGTTAGGGTCCTTAATAGATAGTTGATTGGATATGGGAAGAACTTGGAGGAGGATCCGGACTTGGAGTCGGGGCCATGTTTGGGATTTTGGTCATTGTCTTTATTTTGGGGATTTTGTTCACTTTTGTACTTGTAGTATGACATTGAATATTTACTATTGGAAATGGTGGTTATACATGTTACTTGTTTATTGATTTTTGTTTCCGCTGTTATTTTATTTCAGTTGTGGATTACTCTGATAAAAAGGGGGTATAGTCTCCCCACTTGATCACATAGACCCCCGCTGGTAGTCGGAAACCTTTGGCGTACAGGGATGTGCGGTTAAGTTCATGTAACCACCCAGCTTGGAGAACCGGTTTAGTGGCTTATGGGTTAGGAACTTTACAATAATGGAATGATTTAAATAATAACATTTAGTTGTTCTTTTAAGCTTGATGTAGCATATCATGTATGCTATTGAACATAGTGTTTCTTTCATAAAACTCAGGACGTTACCATTAGAATGTTATATTACCATCTCAAAATATTATTTATCATATCATATATCATAACATTTGACCATGAAGTAAACATCATAGGGAAATAAAAGAACATGAACAAAAAAAGCATAAATTTAAAATAAGGAATAAATTTGTTGCATAAATATAAGTAAATAATAACATATACTTAGTCAATGAAAAATTCCCATAATATCATAGTGTACGGGTTTCACTATCAATTCCAAAATATCATTTTTCATGTTTCACTCCCTATGTTATCGTAGTGAACAATATCACTTACAAAATTGAGGGTTTCCCCCATTCTATCCCTTATTATATCATGAGATTTCTTTATTTACCAAATGAAATAGATGGATATATAATTCTTTGAACATAAACCACATAATTAATATCATATTTATGTGTTATACAAGATCATATAACATTCATCATAGTGAATCCTATGGAATGGAAATGGGTTACACAATCATTCAAGCATTTCCATACAGCATAAACCATGTAAAATAAATTGATATCATAAAAATATTTTCATCATAATAATTAAAAATTTATAGAAATATCTATGGTATCATTGGATTATATCCTTAGTAGTGATTATATGATAGGAGAATATTTAACCTTAGATGAATAATTTTTTTTAAATGTTCTCTTGAATAATGTTTTCATTTTTATATCACTTTTTTAAAATTAATAAATTCACAAAAATATTGTCTTTCCTAAAAAAATTATTTAAAAAATATATAGGATGGTTCAAAATAATGAAAATTCATGATGACGTGAAATAACATTTTTTCGTGTACATTAAAACAATTATTTCTTCTATATTTTCTATAAAAATTCAAAAGTGACTTGTTCATAAAAGATATCAACTATTCATTTTAAAATATTTTATAAAATATCAATAACACTTAAATATTAACATAAAAATAATATAATAATATTAAATAAATTATTGAAAACTTTTTTAGTAATCATTGATATGAAAGGAAAGTATTTTGGATTGGATAGATATATAAATTTGGTTTTCCATAATATAATTCTTTTAGTATCTTAAATATATAAAAACATGGAAATGAATATAACATATTTAATATCCATAAATAAACATTGGATATGAAAAATAAACGTATAATTTGGAGAAAATTCATAACATTTTATTATTCTAATCTTAATCATAATAAATCCCAATAATAATGAGATTGCAAAAAAATCTGTTACCTCATGTACCACTTCTATAGAAAGAGTTCTAACTGCATATATAAAAAATTAAAATTTATAATAATTATACACAAAAACCATTTGCATAATTGAAATTTCATTTCTTATCCATTAGTAACAATTTTACACTCATTTATTAATAGTTATTCTTTAAAATATATATTTCTTGGGGTTAACAGTTCTGTTTTTCATTTTTTATTTCGGTTTTGTTTTTCTGTACATTATATATTGATTATAGTTACATCATTTACAATATTTATACCATGATATTAATATCATATATATTAATTATAATTAATTATAATTATCTTTAAAGTGTATTTTTATTGAAATTAATTACACCAATCATGGAGATGGTAGGTCGTACATACACAAGAATGTTATTTCCATTTTTTATAGATGTTAAAAAGATAAATAAAAATTCAAATGTATAAAATAATAATTATATAATAAATGACATATTTGTATATTAAATAGTGAATTATAGTAATCTATGATATGTGACTATGAAAAATGATTTATCACACAATGTGGAGATGGTAATCTCTACGTACATAGATGTGAAGTTTTCCCATTTTGTAGGATGATGAAAAGGTGGATAATGGTTTTCACATAATAATAATAATATTAATTTATTATATTTAAGATACTAAATTAATTATTTTATAATGAAAACCATATATTTATAGAAGGCTGAATATTAAATTAAATTGAAAATTATTGGTTAACAGTTTTACCCCTTCATTGAGAAACATATTTTTAAATACACCATTAGCTGTAAAGGGTTGGAATTTCGGAAAGAACATAAGATATAGAATGTTTTCAATAAATATATTATTTTATTATGGATGTTATTTTCTATTAAATGGGGATCAAAATGTCTGGTGATGATAGGATAATATGATCCCTTTTATAAAGGAGGGGTGAGCCACTCTAGGAATTTTGTAATACTATAAATTAATATAAACTATTTTTTATAATAACATGACTCCAAATTGATATATTTATTAGATATTATTAATATAATTCAGTATAATCTTGTGAAATAATATGTAGATAAGTTTATGTGTTGTATTTACCCATATCTCTTAGTTTTAACCCCCATTAATTCTTCATACAATTACCAAAACATCAATGTTTTCTAAAATTTTTGGGGCAAATATATTAACAAAAAAAATAAAAATTAACATAAAAATTACCATGTTTGATATGTTCAACTACATATCATTCACATTGTTGAATATATGTTTTTATGAATTTAAATTTATTTAATAAAATATTATTTACTCTAAAATACCATTAATTTTATTTTCAGAACTATTAATTTACATTGAATTTAAATTCATTAAGATAGTTGTGGAATTAAAATATAAAATTATCAAAAAAACACTAATATGCAATATTTATGTTGAAATTTCATGAAACATAATAATTCTTCCAAATTTTATTAATTTTAATATTATAAAAATAAATTAATCATTTTCCTATAAATTGAATAAATTCTAGGTTGGTGTTGCGTAATTATTTAGGGTAATTACATAATCACTATAAATTAATTATTAATTATCTTGATGAAAAATTTATATATACATAGAATATTAAAAATGAAAAAAATCACTTTTTATACTTATAGAAAATATTGTGGATATTAAATTCAAGAGATTAAAATTTTGTATTAATATTTCGATAAATTTATAGTATGTTCATAATGATAAAAAATATCAAAAAGTGGAAATTATCTCAAGATATGATTGAGTATTATTAAAATCCACAAATACAATACGATAAAAGAAAGTTTTAGGGAGATTTTAAAGCCTTATCACAATGTTATATCCTAGTTTTACCCTTACCTTGGCTAAAAAAAAATTAACAAAGTTACTATTCATAATGAAAAAAATAAAAGGAAACTATTTATAAAAATTTATTCTCATCATTCAAAATATGTAATCCATTTTTCTTGATTAAATTCATAGAGGTTACATAATATAATTTAGAATTAAACTTGTAAAAGGTAATGAACACATTTTTTTCAGAAATTTGTTTTTGAAGTATAAAATGTTTAAAAACAAAATATAACATAAAATTAATACCACTAACCTAAATTAAATTATTCTTAATATAATTGAACTAATTATACATTAAAAAATTAAAAAAAATAAATCTATTTATATGCATTAAATGGAAATTCATTTAAAATAAAAGTTAGTATTAATAACTATTTATGTAAAAATAAATTATATAGGTAAATTATAAAAAATAAAATCTAAGATAATTATGTCAGGATAATTTAAAAAATAATGATTAATTTATCAGATACATTTTATAGAAAGGGAAAAAGTTGATATATAATTTTCTAACAAAAATTAATAAAACCCAATTGTGAGGGGAAAATATATTTTTAAATAATATAATTACTTTATAAAAATTGAGTACTTATTTATACATATATAATATTTTTATCTAAAATTTTAGTATTTATTTTCCAAATTTGGTTATTCTTATATAGTCCATCAATTCAATGGCTGGTTTAAAATGGTTTATTGTTGGGGAAAAATCACTTAAGGTAACATAGAATTATTTTTGGGATGATTGTATTTTTTGATTATGTGGGTTTCAAAGGTATTTTTTGGAACTATAGAGATATTGTTGACAAGGTATGTTAGGAAAGATCCAATACAATGGAGTGGATTCCCTAGAAGTGGTATAGAAAAGTGCATACACATGGGTAGGTTGTTTCCCATTGTTTACCAAATTAATGGGGTCCAAAATTTAGAGTTTTTATTAAATAGAAAAATATGGATATTATTTAATTCCTTATGAAAATATAGCAATTCCATGTGTTTATAGATGAATGATATTCGTAAATTTGGATTCCTGAAGAATCAAATATGTTTATGGTGATCTCTGATATTGCGATGAGCCTCTTGAACAACAAATTTTCTTCGAGCATCATAAAGGATATGAGGGAGTATTTCAAAATAGGGATGGTGTGTTAAGAAGATTCTTGAATCGGTTGAAATACTTCAAAATATGCCTCATACCCCTTCATAAAAGTAGTGATACTTATTAAAAATATTAATGTTTTAGATTAGTGAATGTGGTTCGCAAAGGAGTTTTTTTTGAGAAAGTTCGCGATGGTTGTGAAATCCAACCGAATGTATTGAGCCTCGTGAAAGTAAGGGAATTCACAAAGGATATAAAAACACAACTCAAAATATTGATTTTTTTAGTCTAGTTGATCTTTTTAAAATATTTCATGTTTGTGAAAGCTATTTTTTGTGCAGGCTATTTGATCTTCACAAAATAATGAGTTTTGTAAAGGCTGTAAGAATCGTAAAATTGTTATAAAAGGGATTTCCCAGTGAATTATGGTAATGTGGTATTGGTAAATTAGATAAATGTGGAACATCAATGGATAATCCATGTATAACTAAGAATGTATTAATTAGTTATTATTAAGGGACCTATAAGTCCCTAAACTATGGGTGAATCCCCTCTTAGACCAGTAAGAAAAGGACGGGGAAGAAGGTTATCATTTTCCACTTGTAGTGAGCCAAAGAATATGACTCAGGGAAAGACCCTTGGGAAAGCTGTGACCTAGCCCTAGTCATTGTAAAGATACTGAGCCTAGGCATAAAAGTGATCTTACCTGAACATTGTTTTTTTGGAAGTGAGCCTTAGTGGATTCCATACATCATAACATCACCATTGTATGGTCCTGGGATGTAGCCCAGCAAGGGTGAAACAAGTAAAATCTCTATGTCCCATGCATGATTTCATTTGTGTTCATACATTATTGTGGTAGAATTAGAGAAGAAGTTTTTTTTATAATGAAACAAGATCGTAATGTGTAGTACTTTTAATCTAGAATTCCCTAATTCACCACCCCCACCCCTTTAAGTTATTTCACCAAGTGAGCCTAACATTTAATATATTAAAGTTCATTTAGACTTAGGGTTTCATTTATCGTAATTTATAGAAGAAATTAAATTTATTTGAAGGGAAATATATTATAAAATCTTTTCATGTTACATTTTTGTCACCATAAATATTATTTTTCACATGAAATTCCACATCTTTGATATAAAATTTGAGGATATATCTATTTCATCACATCCTTGGGTTACCATATAGAATATTCAAACTTTTAATTCATCTAGATAAATTTATCTAATTGACAAATGATGTTATATAAATAATTATATCTATGATGAAATATTTCTACAGAAATTTAATCATAGGAATTATCATTCTATAGTGGTACATCCTCTTAGTTTAGTACATATAAAGGATTTGGTTTATAATTCCTTTTGAGACATAAATTCAAAACATCATGATCATGATAGGGTTTCTTTGGAATCAATAAGAGACATGAAACCATCCCTACCCAACCAGGAAACCTGAAGGGGTAAGTATATATAGGGATCCAAATTCCCTTATTTAATTATCTCATTATGTTTTTCCTTGGATACATTACTAATAATAACTTCTCACTACCATTGAATTACATATTGCACCAATGATTGTTAGTAGAAATTTTATGTCAGATCTAAGATGCCTTGATGTTCTTCTGAAGGGATCTAACTAATTCTATCATTTATTATACTAGATCAAGTCATAATAGCTTTCCATCTACAAATTAATCCTTACATGTTATATTTTCACACACTTTTATATAGTGGGATTCATAAGGTGACATTTTAATGAGCTGGTGTATACTAATATTATATGAAACCATGACTATGTGTAGGTGTTGAACCAACCCCAAATTAAAATCTATATAACTAGAACCCAACATATCGTACAAGGATTTAGTGGATCTCTCAGACTAGACATTTTTTATATAATAAAATATGTTAAAAAAAACAAAATTCATTTCTATTCAATTAATTTTATATAAAATTTAGGTAATCATCAAATCCCAATCAGGTATAATAAAATGAAATACTCTTTGAAACCATACGACTTAATTAATTGATATTTCTAAAATATGATCAAGACAGATATCTTATATGATCATAATAAATTTTTTAAACTTCATAAGAAGGTAGACTAAAACCCTAGTGGAATTCTAGACTTTATATTTTTGGGGATTTTGATGATAAAACATGTGGTGATTTTCTCCAATTCAATTTTTTTGTATGGAAAATGGTTGTACTATCCCCTTGGATTTTTATATCTTATATTTAAATTACTAACATTTTAAGAATTGATATGCATACAATGAAATAACTCTCCAAATTTTGTTCCTCTAGAAATAAACTTTTAGAACTAAATTATTCTTCATACATCCAAGATGAATAAAAAATGATAAACTGTGGGATTCATCCAATATCTACTTATTCAAATATGGTATGAACATAAAAAAATTCATGGTTTTTGAACCATAGAATTCCCCAACAATGACAGTTGAACTTAGTATCATATCTCACATTCTCTTGTAGTTTTAGGTATTCACTTTTCACATCTTTAATCCTTACATGGATATATAGTTGAACACTAATTGAAATAAAATAATATTCTTCGCATCAAGATTTCTAGATCCATCCTTTTGAAATCCAAAAATATTGGATCCTTTAAAATACTCATCATAGAAAAGATATCATGATACCTTAAACTTAGAGAAACTTCAACCATTTCCAAGTGAGTTAAAGTAATTTTGAAAAATAATAATTAATCAAATCTATCTATATTATTTATTACATATTCAACTTTTTATGAGTGAATATATTATTTAATAATTTAGGATCTATAGATATGTCACACCCTTCATCAAAAAGATAATTCCTCCTTATCATAATGAATAAATAACCTAAAAAACTCCATATATTGAAATGAGTAATTTTAACTAATGAGATTTAGATTTTCCTGAAGAATAATATATAACAATATCATTCTCCAGGAGCACAATTATATTCCTTTCTTGAATTCATCACTATAGTTCAATAACCCTTCTCCACTATAGGGTTTTGTAATCTTAGATTCACTGAATAATGTTCTTTTAATTTATTTTAAATTAACTTTATATATGTCTATCCAAAAGAACATAACAACAATTCTAGTTATATTTGTTAGTAGAATAGATATGAATGAAACATTATCCACAATGTGAAGATATTATCTAACTATCCTAATAAAACAATAGATTTTAGTTACCATGGGTTTTTATAGGCCATTAATCCATAACATCCATCTTTGAAGTATCCACTGATATACCCTCACATAATATTATTTGACCCATGAATGATACATTATGAATCAAAATTTAATACTTATTTAGTTTTTCATAAAACATATATTTCTTTAAAGACATAAAAAAATTTCTCAAATGATCTTTATGCACTTCTTTACTATTTGAATATCTAATAATACCATCCATGAAGTCTACCAAAAATTTATTTTTGGAAATATCTAGAGTCTCCATTTATTAAATCCATGATGATAAAATGTTAATTAGTTTGAATAAATGTAATCACTAAAAATTAAAAAGGAACATACCTCATATAGTATGTGTCCTTGGGTATATTTCGTTTCTGAACAATTAATTGAAGATATCCTGAATGAAGGTCAATAATGGAAATTCATTCAACTCATTGTAATTAATCTATCTAATCCTCAACATGTGGTAGGGGATAATGTTTCTTGATATTGTTCTTATTAAGTTCCACGTAATCAATGAAATGATGTATTTAGACATCTTTCATCTTAATAAAAGGAATTGGTTGACCCCATGGTGAAAAACTAGGGCATAAAAATCAATTTTCAAAATTCATTTTGAGTTTCTTAATTAATTTATTAAACTCAATTGGAGATATTATATATACAGTCTTTGAAATTGGTATTAAAACAAAAATGATTATTTTCAAAAACTCAACTTAAATATGTTGAGAATGAATAGGTAACTCTGATAAAATGACATCAAAAGACTCTCATAAAATATGGGTATATTGGATGTTTATATTCTCCACAACCATTTTAGATAAACACCCCTTTTGAATAAAAATAAAGACCCTTATAATTGATTCAAATTTCATTTAATGGGTATATTTATCATAAGATTGAAAAAATATCATATGTTGGCCAATAATGTCAAACATAAATTCAGATACTTGACAATTAATGTTGGTTTTATGTAATGAAATCCAATCCCTTATTAGAATTACACAAAATAAAAATTAATGTATAATATAATGATTTTATGGAAGTATATTCCAAAAATTTTAAATCATATAGGGATTATTGTAATAATATACAACTATCTTACCTTCATTATTTTTTAACACAATCTCGACATCTAATAATTTTGGTGGTAATTTGATACCCTTAATAAATTCCATAGATTAATTTTTTTGTAGATATATAATAAAATAAGAGATTAAATGTTCTATAGTGGATTGTAAGTGTAAATTTCATCACTAAATTATCTCACATCGTATCGATAATAGTTGTTAAATGACATTTCCCTCCATACCATGGCTTAATATGTTCCTAATTCTATTTATCACCATTAACATTTACTTTTGAGCACTAGGTTACCTAATTTGTGTAATCTATTAATTTTAATCACTGGTATGTGTGTGGTATAATATTTAGATACTTATCTCTACTTGAATAAATTGATAAATTCTTCTCATCACATCAGTAATTGATTTCATGATAATCTTTCTTTCCACCGAAAATATTTTCTAGTCCCCTTAAGACTGATTCCTTCATTTCTCCTTCAAAAATGTAACCATAAAATAAATATCATATTCTTCACTAAATGGTATTTATAATTATTGTTTCCATTATATTAAAACTTTGTTTTATTATCCAAACCATGATATTTTTGGGTTACTTCAATATTCATATCAACCCTGAGAAAAAATCAAACAATTTTAACAAATCTACTAAAATCCCATATGGATATCTCCCTATAGATAAATTTTTTATGATACTAAATAATTAATAAATATTACATTCAAATTTGATGTTAAAAAATTGATTCATACATCTGAGTCTTTTAAAATTATCATCATATTCACTAATGGATTCATCATCTATCTTCTTTAGCTCAAATAATGCATTCTCCATTTTTTTATAAATATAAAAGGAATATAATTATTCAAAAATAATATCATACACTCATCCCACTCCATTTATTGAATTTAATCCCATTAAATTGTGTTCCTGATTATATTCATGCTTTAATATAATTTTTTCTTTGAAATGATAACAGAAAAAATAAAAATTTCTTTTTCTGAACACTAGATAATAGAAAGTGTATTTTTAGTTGAACTGATCCATTTATCACCAATTAGTGGATCAATAGACCCATTAAAGGATCATGTATGTTGCAACCTGATGAACTTAATAGAATGGGTTTCTATCCATTTCTCAATTGTAAACATAACATGGTTTTTTATGAGAATTTTGTTTAAGCCTAGTAATGAGGTCTTTATTATAATTCTGATAACATTGGTTTTCTCCTAAGGATAGTCATTTAATTTTCCCTCACATTATGCATTAACATTGTTCCTCCATTTTCTAACCATTTATTAAAACTACAAAATACTAGTTTGAGAAACAATAATCATTTCTTCAAAAACACATAATCTCTACCTTATAAAGAATTATGATGTTATAATATACATAGACTTATAACCATGGTTCTCACTAATTTTTTCTATTCATAGTATCCTTTTTATAAAAAACCTTTCTATAATACAAGTTATAGTGACACATAAATTTCATCAATAAATATTTCATATTAAAATATTTGTATTTAATACATAACACTATTATTCACAACAAAATCATATACTTATAGTGTCATTAGAAACATGTGTACATAAAAAATTTACCACATGGGATCTACAGAATCTCCACCAAATCTCTTCACAAATATCACCCATCATAGAGATTTCATACATAAATAAGTATTTGTATCCTGTGTAGGGGAGACATAAAAAATTTCTAGTTGATAACAATAAGAATGTGGGTATCAAAGATAACTTATGAAAAGTACCAGAATAAGTACATGAGAACCTATTATTATAAAGTGAAAACCATAACTAGTACATCATGTATCTTAATATTGAATTAGAACTCATTTCTTTGTAGTTCATACGATATGAATTATAAAATAATAGTGGAACATAATCCATGGTAGACTCACATTGAAAATGTCACGAACCAAATATAGTCCCCAATAATAATACACCAAATTCATCCCACGATAATTCTTGAAGGGAATTCCCTATCCCCATGGGATGGAACCAGTTCCTAGGTATCAATAAATATAATTTGGGAATGATTTACCCAAGTAGAAAATCATAAAACATTAAAAAAACTAATAATACGAATGTAAAATTTTCATGCCAAACAAGACATAATGGAAAACCATAACTAAATACACAGTTTTAATCAAGTAACAAGAACTCCAAAAATAAATAAAAAAATATCCAAAAAACATCCATGAAGACTCCACACAACAAGGGGTCATCATCCCCAAGCCGCCTCCATGATACAGCACCAAGAGGGGACTAACAACCCAAACAACCTTCACCTGAGGCTTTACCTTTACCTAATTCAAAAATAATGAATTATACTCACAACAAAGGGGTGTAAGTAGGGTTTGAGGATAATCCTAGTAAGATACCACCCAATGATTCTAAAATGGATGCAATATAAGTTGAAAATCCTACAGTTTTACTATGTAAAGAAAACGATGATAAATTCCATATAGTGAAATATTCAATTGATAATAGTTTTCAAACTAAAAATTTCATAATGTTAACACAATTAAATAATACATGATACCTATTATAAATTGAATCCAAACACACCCTAATAAAAGGTTAAATACTAAAAATCCAATGAGCACCAAAACTGGGAACATCCCAAGGAAACTATATATTCTCGGGCCCTATGCACCTCATACCACAGTGAAAAGTAACCATAGAAAAATATGTTCTCATGCATGAGCCAGTATTGGGGAACATACCCATAACCTAGTGGTCCCAGATCACCAAACATATAGTTTATTTAGATTTTTTTATCCATTTTCTCAGTTAAATGGGAACAACACCTATCTGGTTTACTAGTTGTACTAGTACATGTTCGCCCACCTTGGTACCCAGGCTTCTCCTTTTGTGCTCAGACAATTTCAACAAGCAACACACATCCCATTGCATGTAAAAAAAACAATACTGATCACTTAAAAATAGTAATGTATCTATTCTCACTTTACACCACTTAAAACAGACAATAAAACATTTTGATTTATAATAAACATCTTCCCAGAATCTTGCCTTGTTTTCTACCCAAACCTCCATGAAATCCCCACTTTTCACACCATGTGCACATTTTAAGTTACCAAAACAAAAATGGAAGTCCAAAACCTTCCATAGAAACCAAAATAATCAATTATATAGAATCCATATATAATTTAAGAAGTGATATCATTTTAAAACCTCCATTTTTTCACAAACATGGCACCTAAACATTTATGTGTTTCACAAACACCATTAAAATAGTGTTTCACAAAAACACCAAAGGATATAGAAATTCAAACTTTATTTTAATCCCTAATAAATTTCAATTAAATCAACAAAGAAATTATAGGGTATCCCCAAGTGAAGTAATGAAAGACTTATTTTTAAAACCCCCAATTTCACATTAATGTGAAACCACAAATTCATTTGCATTAAAAATTCCACTAAAAACATTTTTTGCAGAAACATTCAAATGAAATAAACATGAAAATACCCTAAAAATAGAAATATAAGTAAATTTGTTTTGCACACAATGGAATCCCCTACCAAACTAATGAAAACCTTGAATCCTTCGTGTGAAAACTCAAACGCACCACCGATGCACCTCAAAAAAGGTAGATAAAGCCTAAAAATATAAGATTGGACCAAGAAAACATAAAGTCAATCCCTAGGTTCTATAAACTAACCTATGGTCATTATAAATTCATGAAAAATTGGAAAAAACATCATGGAACAGGGAGGAACTATGAGGGAATGAAACATACTTGATATTGTTTCAACCTCCTCCACCAAATCCCCCTTCAAAATGAAGATCCAAGGGAGTATTTAGGTTCTTGGGAGACTGAAGATTATTTAAGGGTAAAATAGTGTAAGAAATGTATGACATTGGATGAATCTCCATAGGGAAAAAAAGTAATTTTCAACATTTCATAGGACCAGCAGATAGGAACACAGTTTCTATGCACAGTTTGGTAAACCGTGCACCTAAACAGTGCACCCATCTTTCTCCCCTCAAAAAATATTCAAATGCCTTAAAATTTTGTAGGGTATTTTTGGAAGTTTAGGGGGAATAGGGAAAAAAATATAAGAAATATAAATACCTTTAATGAAAAATTTGGGTGTGATAATTCTCTACACCATGGAAACTTTCTATCTCGGAAAGTTGACTAGAGGCTTGATCAGAAAACAGGAACAAGTACTCTTCCTTGACCCATGAATTTCACCCCCATGTATCATGAGTATCATCACCATGATTCCAACAAACCCAAACCAGTGGAATAGACTTCCCTAGAAGCATATTTTCTTGGGAGTCCACTATTTACATCGGTCACTAAAAAACTGAAACGTCATGTTCTATCTCTAGTTCTTCCCAACTCAGCACATGGGACGGATATGAGTTTTATTTCTTCAACAAAGATACATGGAATACATCATGGATGTATGTCAAATGAGAAGGTAAATCCAGCCTATATGCCACCTTTCCAATATTCATGGTGATCTTAAAAGGTCCAACATTCTGCGGCATCATCTTCCCTTCCTTTCCCAATCGATGAGGGCCCAGAGGAGGAGACACTTTCAGGAATACTGTATCGCCCATAAGAAACTCCATGTCTCGACACCTCCAGTCAGCCTATGATTTATGGTGACTCTGGGCTGTGAATAAACACTGCCTGATCAATTTGACCTTATTATATGTCCCTTACACCAGACATGTGCCCACCAGTGAGGTCTCACCTACCTCATCCCAACCCTGGGGAGACCAACAAGGATAACCATAGGGCACCTCAAAATGATCCATTCTAATCGAGGATTGGAAACTGCTGTTATAAGAAAACTCAACCAACCACAAATGGCTTTCCCACGAGCCTCAAAATTCTAGGACACATGCACAGAGAGTGTCCTCCAAAAATTGATTTTCCTGCTCTGTCTGACCATCCGTCTGAGGGTGGTATGTTGTGATTATCTTATTCTGAGTCCCCAAGTCATTCTGAAGGCTTTACCAGAACTGAGAAGTGAAATGGAGGTCTCTATATGAGACAAATACTGATATAACACCATGTAGTCTCACCCCCTCATGAAGATACAAATAGACCAACTCATCCACTTTAGCAGATTCCCTGATTGGAATGAAGTGGGTTAATTTGATCATATCTTCAATCACCATCCAAATGGAATCCTTTCCCTGAGGTGTACGAGTAAATAAAACAATGACGTCCATGGAATCCTCTTCCCACTTTCAGGTAGGAATGGGTAGTGGATGGACCAAACCTGAGGGCCTCTGATGCTCTGCTTTCACCAGCTAGAATTTTTAGCATCTCGATACAAATATTTTTATGTCCCATCGTATATTAGGACCCCAAAACAATCATCGCACATCATAATACATATTGGTGGCACCCGGATAGACAGCCCACTGATACTGGTGGCTATCCTCCATCACCACCTTTCGTAGAGATGATGTAACTACTGAGCTCTCCTTGATGCACAAGATGCCCTTGAGAAATAATGAACAATCAGTGGACATCTTCCAACCATGAAGAAACTTCCTCGTCCGCTGAAAAAGATCATCACTAGGATTTTACCGCTAAATCAACTCCAAGAGAGAAGCAGTCAACTGAACATTCACCATGAACCCACCTCCACTATGCTCCCTGGTCTTCACATGTATCTAAGCAAAGAGTCCCATCGAAGTACACTCATCACTAGAGCTCCTCAAAGCCTTTACTGGAACACTTCTTCTCAAGGAGTTGGTCACAACATTACCCTTTCTTAGGGTGTAGACAATTCCAATGACGAACCCCTACAAGTACTCAATACAGCGACGCTTCCTCATGTTGAAGTCCTTATGTGAGAAGATACAGGCCAAGATTGTGTTATCAGAGTAGAACACAAACTTCTCCCTAAAGAGATAGTGATGCCAAGTATTCAAATCATGAATCATCTAATTCCAACATCAAATAGTGGGTTGGGTAACTATTTTCATGTGTTTTGAGTTGGCTAGAGCCATACTCCACCACGTGATTATCCTTCATAATCACACATCCAAGACCCACACCAGAAGTGTCTCAATAGACCACATAACCCTTCCCAGCCTCAGGAAAAATTAGCATGGGGGAAGTTTTAAACCTCTTCTTCAACTCCTAAAATGATGCCTGGCATTTTATTCCTTATTCAAACTTCACCCCTTTCTGAGTGAGTGCGGTCATCAGTGAAGCTAGCTGAGACAAATCTCGGAGGAACCACTTATAATAACCATCCAGGCCATGGAAACTCTTAATCTTTAACACATTCTTCCACTTCTCCCATGAAACAACCACAATGATCTTCTTGGAGTCCACTAAAACCCCATGATCTAAGATCACATGCCCCAAAAACACCAACTACCTAATCCAGAAAGTTCACTTTGAACCATTTCATAGAGGCAGTGATCCCTCAAAGTGCCCAAGATGATCCCCAAATGATGTTCGGGTTCCTCCACAGAGCCAGAGTATACTAATATGTCATCCAAGAACACCACAATAATGTATTATGGATACTGATAGAACACCCTATTCACGATTTCCATAAATACCACTAGAGAATAGGTCAATTCAAAGGGCATGAAAAAAAATACTTAAAGTGTATGTACCTACTTCGAAAGGTTGCCCTCAGGATATTTTCCTCTCTCACGCTGAGTTGATGGTATCTTGGATACATATCTATTTTTGAGAACCACGTTTCTCATTTCAACTGATCAAAAAAATCATCTATTTTGGGAAAAGAGTAGTTTTTCTATGTTGTTACCTTATTCAACTTCCAGTAGTCAATGCACAACCGGAGGGATCTGTTAGTCTTTTTCACGATGAACACAGAAGTGGACCAAGGAGGGATGATAAAAAGAATTATTCCTTTGGATTCCAAGTCATATAGTTGTATCTTTAATACCCTTATCTTGGTAGGGGCCCTGAGATATGAGGCATGAGATATCGACTGTGTTCTCGGTGCCAGATCAATCGGGAACTCCACAACCTGATCTAGTGGAAAACTTGAATAATCATCTGGGAATACCTATGGAAACTTATTCACTACCTAAGTTAGGGAAAATTCAATGGAAGGACTGTCATACCCTCGATAGAGTGATGATAAATGGAATATAATACTTCCCAACCCTGGAAGTGGAGGTCCATGCGTGACCAACCAGGGATCCCATTCTCCAAGAAAAACCTCACGACTCGCATCAGGTTTCGTGAAACTCACTCTCCACCTGTAGCAATCAATGTATTCCTGGAAGTGTACCAACCAATCTATGGCATGTATCACATAAAAAATAACCATATCTAATACCAAAAGGTCCCACTCCATCTCAATTCCTAACATGGAGAGTGCACACGATGGGCACCTAAGACCCTGCTCATTCTTTTTTCATAGTGGCGTCACCAACACCATCACAAAAGTCATAAACTCGGTTCGAAAATTCAGCAAGTCAACAAAATGTGTAAAAATGAAGGAAACATAGGCACCAATATCAAAAATAGATGTATCTATATAATATGTGATCATAATGGTACCTCGAACTATCAACGGTCACACCTCCCGTCCTTCCGGTGCCTGGTCCACTACATGGAGATGTCTGATCTCTTCCTGAGAATGGATGCTAGTCTGTGGTTCTTCCTAGGAATAGATCTACAAATAATATGTCTCATCTGTACCACCATGGCCTGAAAATCGAGATCCCCCAATCATCGATGGTTCAGACTATGTTGGCACTCCTCTTGAAGCCACTGACCCTGCCCCACTTAGAAGTTGACGTGCCACCTCACATAAGCGATGCAAATTCCCCATACCTCCGCTCTGGTAAAAAGGCTTCAGAGGAAGTGTTAATACTAGTAGTATGTTCATTGTCATACCACACTGGTGGAACATTACTGATCTCATATCAGAAGCCATAGAAAAAAACATCCTAGAGGAGTGGCCTGAACAGCAACCTCCTTTCTTCAACTGTTTCTCCCACTTTTTTTCTTCTCGGATGAGCTACCACTTATCACAACTAATACTAACCTAGAGAAACCATCCCAACCATTCAGGTGAATCTCCACCATTCACACCCAGTGAATGACCTCAGCATAGGTCCTCATCTTAAACAAGAACACCTGAGAGTATATCTTTGGTCACATGCCTTTCTCAAACCTCTAGTCCTTCGCTTGCTCATTGGAGATGATTTCAGGGGCATACCGAACCAACATAGTGAAATGGTTGGCAACTACATGAAATAAATATTCCCTTAAACAAGATCCATGAACTCTCAATAACAAGTATATTCCAAGACCTCAGAGAAGTATTTCTCATTGAAGACATCCTTGAAATCTCACCAACGCATCTTCTCATTATTCCTATTCTGAAGAACTGATTCCCACCACATGCAGCTGGGACCCTCCAATAGAAAGGAGTGAAACTTCACCCTATGTTCCTTGGGTGTTTCTACAAACTAGAACATTCTATCGATCTTCTCGATCCATTCCTCTATATCCTGGGGTTCTATGCTGCCTCAGAAGGTGGGAGGCTTATTTTTCAAGAACACCTAGAAATTTTCCTTTCTAGGACTAGTCTCATCCTACCCAACAAGATCTGGAATAGAAGTTGGTCCCTGTCTTAGATTCTAGACAGTCCAGTCCATGGCCTTGTTTTTCCTCTGATCAAATGGTGCGGGAGAGATCATTCTGGATTCCTCCTATGGGCGTATGGGGGCTTTTCGGGGAGGCATGTTACTACAAAATGAAACAGAAAAAAAAACAATAGTAAATACCAAAATTATGAAAATTTTAATCAAATACATCAAATATAATCAATCTAAACACATTACAGTAATAAACGGAACAAATACGCCACCCTCGCCCGATGTCCACATGTGGTTTGTAGGCCACAAGTCTCACCTAGAAGTGAAGTCAATCAAACAATTCCAACGTCCACTTGTGACTCAAGGTCGGACACGAGGGGTGCAGGCAAGGAACACTACTAATTACCAAAATCCAGAACCCCAATATTCTTAGCTCTTGTCTATCCCGACTCATCCAAAAATAGCAAATATAACTTAAAAACATTGGCCTCCTCTGATACCATTTTTTCACGAACTGAATCTGGTAACCAATAATACGGGCACAAAATATAGACCATGAAAAGGAACAAATGGTTTTCCCTATCCCCAAGGGCTAGCACAAGTTCTTGGGTATCAATAAATCTAGTTTGGGAATGATTCACTAGAGTTTAAAATCATAAAACATTAAAAAAAATTAATAATAAAAATATGAAATTTCCATACCAAACAATACTTAATCAAAATCCGGAACTGAATACATGGTTTTAATAAAAGTTAATGTGGTCCAAACATAAATATAAAATAGCATTAAAACATCCACTAATACACTACATGTCAAGGGGTCATCACCCCCGAGCCGCCTCCAAGACACCGCACGAAGAGGGGAATAACAACCTGAACTACCTTCACCTGAGGCTTTGCCTTAACTTGAGTCAAAAATAATAAACTATACTTACACCCAAGGGGTGTAATTAAAGTGTGAGTATAATACCACTAGGATAACACCCAAATATTACAAATGGGATGCAATAAAAATTCAACATCATATCTTTTTACAATGTATAGAGAATGACGATAAATTACAATTAGTGAAACTTTCAATTGAAAACAGTTTTGAAACAAAAATTTAAGAATATTAATGAAATTAAATAAGACATGTTAGATATTGTAAACTAAATCCAAACACACACTAATACATAGTTAAATACCCAAAATACAATGAGGACCAAAACTGGGAACACCCCTATGCAACTGGATAGTCTCGGGCCCTATGCATCTCATACCTCGGTGAAAAGTAACCATATAAAAATCGGTTCTCATGCACGAGACCCTAGTATCGAACATAACCATAACCTAGTGTTCCCCCATAATCAAACATATAGATTATTTAATGTTTTTTATCTATTTTCTCATTGAAATAGGGATAACACCCATCCAGTTCACTAGTTGTACTGGTACATATCCACCCACCTAGGTACTCGGGCATCCCCTTTTGTGCTCAAACAATTTCAGCAAGAAACAAACATCCCATTACATGAAAAAACACCACCAATGGTCACATAAAAACATTATAGTGTCTACCCACAATTTATACAACATAATACATAAAATAAATCATTTTTTATTTTTAATAAACATCTTCTCCAAATATTGTATTGTTTTGTACCCAAACCACCTTAAAACCCACACATTGCGCACAATGTTCACACTTTAAGTTACCAAAAAAATTGTAGTCCAAAAGATTCCAATAAAACCAAAATATCGATTTTAGGGCTTCCCCATATAATTTATGATGTGATAACATTGTACAACCTCCATTTTTCACAAACCTGGCTCCTAAAAATTTATGTGTGTCACAAACACCATTAAAATAGATATTCATAACAAACACCAAAGTATATAGTCATTTTCAATATTATTTTCCACCATAATACATTTCAATAAAATTAACTAATTAATTATAGGGTATCCACAAGTGAAGTAATGAAAGATTTCATTGTAAAACCCCCAATTGCACATAAAATTTACACCAAAAAATAAGTTTCAATAAACATACCACTAAAACCACTTTTTCCAGAAACGTTCAAATGAAATAAACATGAAAATACCATAAACACAGCAATATAAGTCACAAAATTCCACAAAAAATGGAATCAACAACCAAAGTAATGAAAACCTTGAATCCTTTGTGCGAAAACTCAAAGAACCACTACCGAACCTCAAGGAAGGTAGATCAAGCATAAAAATAGAATATTGGACCAAGAAACTCCAAGGTTAAACCCTAGGTTTGATACCCTAACCTCGGGTCATTTGGAAATTCCATAAAAAATTAGAAGAAACATCTTGGAAGGGGAAGGAACTAAGAGGGAAAGAAACATACTTGATAGTGTTTAAAGTTCACCCACCAAATCCGCTTTCAAAATAAACACCAAAGGGAGTCTTTTGGTGCTTGGTAGGCTGAGAAGGATGTAAGGGTCTAATGGGGGAAGAAAGGGCTGACTTTAGATAAATACTCGGAGGGAAAAGAAATAATTTTCAACATTTTTTTGTGACTTGGACATAAGCGCATAGTTTCTAAGCAACGTTTGGTAAACCGTGCACCTAAATCATGCACCCAACTTTATCCCCTGAAAACATCATTAAAACCCTAATAATATTGTGGGTGATTAGAGGGGACCTATGGGGGAAATTATAGGGTAAAATATAAGAAATATAAATACCTTTAATGATTAATTTGTGTGTAACATGAAAAATGAATAATTTTTTGGAAATAATATTTTCATATAAAATCATTTCATTAGTCAATTATCACTTCCAATAATATCATACTGTTTTGTTTTGACACCCCATTCTATTATATCCTTTGTCGTGGTTCACTCTCATGAAAATAATATTGGAAAAGGTCCCTTACTGAATTAGGTTCACTCCCCATTCTAGTCTTTATTATCTCATGATATATCCATATTTAACCAATGTAATTGAGGGATATATAATTATAAAAACACACATAACATAATGAAAATAATTCATATGCATGACAAAATATCATAAAACATTCACAATATCATAACCCATGAATGGAAAATGGGATTCATAAACATTTAAACATTTAATTATTGCATAACCTTGGAGAAATAGTTGGGATTCATTAACATCTTTTCATCATAATCATAAACCGCCAAGGGAAATAATGACCCTGATATCATTGGATCATATCCCCAATAATTATTATTTGAAATCAAAAGACGTAATGTTAGATTAATTTTTGTTTAAAGGGTCATTAAAATATTTCTTGAGGAAAATTCCCTTGTCAATTTTTAATAACATACTTAAAATAAATAAAAACATTACATTTGATGGAACTAGTGAATATTGTATAAAAATACTCATACCATTGACTAGTCCAGAAAGTGGGAAATTCTATTCATCCCCTATATGTTTAAATGATGATTCCTGTCAGTTTTTTGATAAATAGCCAATGTACATCATTTCAAAAATGATAAGAAAATTTCATTTAAACCAATTTTGAAATATTAAACATGGTTAAAAAAAATTTAAGTAATAATAAGTGAATATTTAAAATAGTGATGAAATTATTTCTAGAAAACTTTTTTAAGGATGAAAATTTATTTTTGACCAATGATATAAATAATATCAGGTTTTACATAAAAATATTATTTTAGCACCTTCCATATATAAAGTGACAAAAATAAAATAAAAACATTTTTTATATAGAAATAATAATAGTAGAATAATGTACTTGAGATTATCAATATATAGGTTGTAATGGCCCTAAGTACACACTACTAGATCCTGTGATAAAAATGTAAAAATTACATTTTTTTTCATTGATACTCATAAATGTGCCCCATTTTTTCCCATAAAATATATAAAACAACAAAATGATTTATATTATTTCATACATACCAATGGATATTTTACGATTAGGGTTTTTGAGAATTCATAAAAAATCATAACAACTTGGAATCATAAATGACTTGTTTATAAAGGTCAACATCATCTCCCACTAAGTTATTACGATTTAAAAAACATATTAGGAGAAACATACATAAAATATTTCATAAAATTTAAGAAAATGTAACATATGAATGGTGAGGTCAAACGCTTAGTAAGGTAAATAATAAGCATTGACAATTGAATGTCATTAATGAGTGTTACATGATCACAAGAGAAATGAAAACCTAACATGCATGGAAATAATGATAAAAGAACTCCTGTTAATAAATAACTAGATCATAAAACATGAAACATGGAATAAATCATTATTACTGGACACGATTCCTAGGAATAAATTATAATGATCCATGTGATATCAACCCTAATCAAAGGAAAAAATTTATAACCAATATCAATCCATAATGGTAAAATTTTGGTATCTTGGAACATTAGCTTCATAATCCATTTTAAATCCCATGTTAGAAATAATTATATCCCAATTAAATCAATCAAAGAACCACTTAAGTAACTCCTTTTATCTTTCCGCTAAATAAAAGAAATATTACACAACACATTACATGAATATCTAGGTTCTACCATCATATAATATATATCGAGATCACTAGATTTTTATGATCTATAACAGGGAAAAACCATTTGAATAAACTATATCAGGATATCCTATGAGCTATAATGGGACTCTATATTTAATCATAAAAACATTACATATACTAGTAATGAATAAAACATTTTAAGTCTTTTAATTTTTGACATTACAATAACCATTTTCATTCATTTCTTGATTTAACCATAGAAATGAAATGTGTTCTATTTTGACCTCCTAATCCATTGAGGGAAAGAATGAGAATGCTATCATTAAAAAATATATGTAGGTGGGAATACATAACATCATTGTTTGTTGGAGTTAATAAAAGAAAATAGATTTAAAGTATCATTAATGTTTTTTGGGTAATATAGCTTTTCTATTTTAAAAATAAAATTTATAAAATCCTAAATCATTATATAATGTGAAAATAATTTTCATTGAAAACAATCATGAAAAATAATACAGGATTATTCAATGAAAACAATGGTCATGGTTATTGGAAAATTCTTTCATGTTGTAAATGTTAAAAATTAACAATTATTCTCAAACATTTTAAAAAGCGATTAAAAAGTGACCCATTCAGAAGGAATTATGAATTTTATTTGAAATCTTTTTAAAAGATAGTCAGAGACTATGTGAGAATGATTTCAGAAAAAATATATGTTTATAAAATAATAATATTAAAAAATGTTTAGAAATCATGGATATGGAAGAGAAATATTCTTGATATAAAAGAAGATACAAGATTGATATCACTTAGACATGAATTTCATGATATTCCTTTAATTAAATAAGGGGGAATTAGAAATTAAAATTTTAAATAATTTTTAATAACCATAGGAGAATAAAATAGAAATAGTTTTATAAAATAAGACCTTATGATTTCTCATGAGGGAACCATTAGCATAAATAATCCCAAAATTAATAGATATTTTAATAGAGAGAATTTTCATCTTTGGTACTTTCTCAATCATAGTCCCCATGAAATAATAAGATCAAATGAAACATTAAATATCTTGAACATACTGAGGTTCCATATATAATATTTCAAAGGGGTAGTATATAAACCTCAAAAAAGTGTATAGGTGGATATCATAAATGTATGTCCGAAAGAAAGGGAATATGAGATGAATAATCCTTACAAAGGTAATATCGTTGAATTGATAATTAATAAATGTATAGAATATGTGTAAAAATTTTAAATCCACAAAAAAAAAGTTTAAATATATAATAAAAAAATAATGAGATAAATTCTCACAGAATCATGGAATAAAAAAATCAATGAAAGAGAGTTTTATCCCAATGAATGGAAATTGAGTTAAGAACCCATTTTATAATTGTTAACATTCATGTTAAATCCATTTGGGTAAAATAAATCAAATTTAAACTAAAAAACCATTATTTAAGTAGGATTCCTGACATAAAATGGAAACGTTTTGTATATTGAATATATAATAGAAATTTACTCAATAACAAAAAAATTCATCTCAATGAAATGAAATTGAAATGAAATCCCTTATTTCAAGTCCAATAATTCCATGTATGTGATGTAACTACTATATAATAAAATCCAATAAACAGTTTACTTGTATAATAATGATTTCCAGGATTTTTAATTTATCATGTTTCATTTAATAGAATTTCTTATTTAATTAATTATTGAGTTATGTACACATCAAATTTCTTGGCTATATTCAATTCATAAGACCGTAATTACTTCAATGTCTTAAATATATAGAATAGTTCATTATTAAATCATTTGGAAAATAATCATCATCATAAAATTATCATTTACATATATCAATTACACTTTTAAAACCAATTATGAAATAAGGTTATGAAAAATTAACTATATTACAATCATACAGACGGTATGCTGTACGTAGACATTAGTAACATTTCCATTTTACAATTATCATTATGTAAAGAAGATACGTATTATTTTATTTTTATATAATAATAATGAAATCATGAATAAAATATTAATTTTTAAAACATTATTATATATATTATCAATGTTGTTGGTGCGAAAATATGAGTGAATATCAAAATAGGAATTGGAGGATGGATCTAAATGCATCCATCAACTCAGTAGAGGATCCTGAGACTCGAAAGGATACTGGGCCTAAAAGGGGAGTTCTGCCCTTAAAACGGATATTATGTGCATAAAATCTTAGTGGTGTGCAAAAAACATAGCATTTGTTGTGCAATATGGCACACCCATGACAAATTCTTCATGTCGGGCTCTCGAGAAGGCTTTTTCCCCTATATCCAAAAGGGGAGAGTCACGGGTAATTTGGAGTTGTGGTTCTCCGCACTTACCGTGTTTCACACCGCGACTACCCAAACTCATCTTTAAATTGAAGTCCCCCCCCCCCCTCGCTACGGGAAAACTGAAGAATTGGACCTAAATCTCGTGCATGAAATACAACACATCTTCCAAGAAAAACATGGATTCAAGGTACTTGATTTCATATGATAGGTATCTCATGGGTCTACCTTCGAGAGGGCTCACTAGGGCTTGACCCTTTGATTATAAGAAAATTGCGTGCAGACCGGACCCTTGGCATGTAGTTCTAGGCCTTTGTGTGAAAATTGTCCTCTTTGTGTGAAAATATTTAATTTGTCCCAAAACACCCCATTTGCATGAAAACCTGGCCAATTGTGCACACATCACCCATATTTCACGCACAAGCCACAATTGCGGACAACCCTCGCCTATTGTGAACAACCCTGTCCAATTGAGCGTGCACCTCCCTACTGTGTGTAATATTAGTTTATTTCATGAAATCAATACCTATTGGGCACACTCCTATCTATTACATGTAAAACCCACCTTTTTTGAACATAGCCTCCCCAAGATTTTTTGCAGTCAATCTTCCATGCATGAAACCTTTAATATGTCTTCAATATATTACCCTTATTCGGGAAATCATATTTTATCCCCAAATCCAATGCGCAACACCCAGGTTTTTCACACACCACTTCGATACAACTTCTAGGAATGTGCTATGTAACATCAATGTCCCTCAAGTGGTGCTTCATGATGTATTACCCTGCCTTGTGCTTTATCACTTATGCACACCAACTTATATTGATTCTTCTCATAGCCATTATAATATTATCACCTCAATTGATCACTCCAAAACCCTATCTCCACAGAGCTTGGATGGTGCCTTCCCATCACCAAGGGTTATAGCACGCCGGTAAATTAATCCATAATGGTGAGTAGTGAATACTCATCATTCAAACTACAAGGCGTTAAACTTCCAAGAACTATCATCCCCTACACATGATATTAAACTGTAACCTCACCCCATGCAATATGCATGAGGTGCCATGCCACATACATTTTCCACACCCACCAGTCTCCACAGGAGTGAGATATTCCTCACATGGAATGGGATCCTCCTTTAAAGGAATGACATATGTCCACAAGGGAAGGAAACCATATTGGTATAATCCTCTATCCTTTTTTTGAGATTTATCATACTTTCTCCTCATCCCTTCTTCCATGTGAAAAGGCTAGAGGAGAGATAGGAAGAGGGGCCTTCGATACCCCCATCACTCTCTATTTGGGATTTATCACCATCGGGCCTTCATCCGAGTTTAAGTCCCAATATTCATCTCCCTAGGCCGCTAGACAAGCATAAACCCATATTTCCTCTTTGGGCCACAAACCATGCATAATACATGCTCTACTCCTCACAGACACACCTTTCACAATGTGATCATAAAATCATTGTAGCCACTTGTTTCTCACAGCAAGCATGACTCAAGTGGGTTTATACTAAGCATCGACCATGGAATTCTCTCTAGGCCTCCTTAATGTGTAAGCCCAATTTCCCCCACCAACTAAAATTCCGGGACATCGATTGTTTCCCCTTCAAGGAAATGTACGTAGGAAGCATCCCTGAGGTTCAAGACCATCATCCATTGGTCTCGACCACGTCATGTTAGTTCACCCTCATCCATCTTGATGTTAAAATATATCCCCCCCCCCATTTTCCCTCAGGATGTTCAACTATATGCTTTCAAACTATGTGTGTTTTGATCCCTATCTCCTAGACAGGGTGCGTAGGAAGCCTCCTTGATGTTTAACCCCAAACCCTTGTAAAACTATTTGAACTACACAGGTTTTGATCCTAGAATCCTAGGTAGGGTACATAGGAATCCTTGCTAAGGTTCAACCCCAAAAATTGGTGAACCTATTCGAACTATGTTTACCATTATATCCTAGTTAGGGTACCTAGTAAGCCTCTCTGAGTTTCAAGCCCAAACATTGGTAAACATTAGTGTCCCCATTGATGGGACCCACATCCTTGGTCCACCCTATTGTTTTGTTAGACCAACTCTTGGGTTGTTAACCACACCTAAGACCCAACATTACATCGGGTCTTTGTCCCTCGTGTACATCTTGATTCCATACCACATCCCAAAATACATGGAATTTGGTTCCCTACTAAGGGGATATGTAGGAAGCCTCCATGTGGTTCAAGCCCATCACTCATCTCTCATCCGAGTCTCTCCCTTAATCCCTTTGCTTTTTGGGAAGGTCATGCCCCAACCCGGAGCTTCTACTTCCTTCAGGTCCCATCCATGCGTCCATTATCATGGGCTACCTCCATAGGAGTCCCATCTCCCCTAGATCTTTTTTAACATTGATTCCTTGCCACATTGATATGTAAGAAGTCTCTCTAAGGCTCAATCCCAACATAAACATCATCTTCATGTCGGTCTCATCTCATCCACCACCAAATTCATTAAATCATAAATCATCCATCCTAATTCCTACCAAGATGCCAAATCCTGGTAAGATTATTCCATCCACCTAGGAAGCTAATCGTGATTAATCCCCACATAGTCTATAATCATTTAAACAAGAGTGTCCTTCTTGTGATGGGCTGTTGTCCATGTGTATGCCCCAACATTTCTCCGAGATGCTGTCTGACCGCCTTGTTGTGACATGTAAAATTGGGTATGATTTGAAGATAAATTTATAGTATAGTGAAGAACCTTGGATGTCCCTCAATGAGAGTTGATAGTTTTAGAGAATTAATTTTTAATACGATGTACTAAAAGAGGGTGTTATTTTGAAAACAGATTTAAATAAATTACTTAATTAAAGAGTTAAATAGTTGATAAATAAGGTGGTGTATTAATATTTATGATAGAATAATATTATTTCAAGTTCACTACAAATCTTTTATAGTTCATTGTTCTGAAATTTTAACATGGTTTTGTTTAATTCTTTGGTCGATGGTTGTCAAGATCTTGACTCCCCTCTTGCCTCATCAAATGATGCTTAAAGAACCATCCCTTGAAACAACAATTGTGTTCCCATGATTGGGTTATAAATAATTGAATAATATTTATAAAAAATCATACATAAATCTTATGTAAGTGTGAGATAAATAGAATTATTGTGTTGTCTAATCAGAACAACCCAAGATTACCACTTGAAATCTCATCCCAATCGGTGTTGAAATAAAAAGTGTTCCACTTAATTATATCAAATGAAATGTAATCAGGGGAGAGGCATGTCAAGATAAAAAATAAGTAAAATATTAAACACACAAATTATAAAAAACCAATAGAAGAACATGTGTTTGAACACCCTCTCAAGTTTGTGTAGCTCCCTTGAAATGATCGTCCACCATTTAGCTCACCATCGAGAGGAGTAGGAGGCTCGGGTGAAACCCCCTATTCATCTTTGATCCCCCTATGAGGATAGGGGCCTCCAAAAATTCTAGAATGATGAAGACACTACTCTAGGACTCCGAAATGGAAGATATTGGCTCTTGGTTCAAACTCCTCAAATTAGGTACCCATGGTGGTCTTTTATAGAAAAAATGGGAATCGGTTTTGGGAACACAGATTGTGTATAACCACTTTTCACATTGTTTTCGGCCTCCAGAATTTCTTAAACAGCTTTTGACAAAACTAGAAAGTTGTGGCCACATGTCTTGGATATATCAACTAAAATTTTGGCTTCTTCTGTACATGTACAACTCTAGATATGGACACCCCATAGAACACAACTTTTGTCTCATTGCAGATTCGGTGTCCTAGACCGATCACTTCAGTTAGGCCCCTTAATGGCCGAATGGGGAATTATTGTATTAATAAGAGTTGTAGGAAATTAATCTTTTTACCAGCCCAAAAAATATATACCCATTTGGATGCACATATATTTCATAGTATATCCAACAGTGGATAGGTGTTCATGTAACCCATGCAGTATTGGCCCATTTTCCATCTGAATCCTTTCCGGGGCCTGCAAATCACCTCCTCACGCAATGGAATCATCAAAACAAGTAACATTGAAACTTTAAACAATGATAAACACAAAATAAATGATTCTAAAATGGAATGAATTTTTTTTTTATTTTTATAATTTTCAATATAAAACATGTTTAGCAGAGTGGTGTAAGGGTAAAAATGAAACAGTGAATTGTGGTGCGATCACACCCCCACTCCTAAACATTTTCACTCCCAGAAAAAGTCACATATCGAAAAAAATGATGCATGTATATATTACCAACATCATGAATATTTAACATTTGAGAAAATTTTAATTCATTAATGTAATGTGATAAATATGTGAACTACACCAAGGAGTTCTTCCTAAGGAAAATGGAAAAAGATGTCTCATAAATCATATCATAATGAAATTACAAGAGATTAATGACACCAAATTGAGCAAGGAATTAAAAATTCAACCATTCCAATAACTCTCCATGCGTGTGATTGAAAACCATTACATGATACTGTTTCCACTTTCAATCCAATAAATATAGGTTATTTTAAAATTATTCAGATTTAAATGAATTTTCACCAAACCTGCCCTATATCCTTTGTAGTCATATTTCTAGACCCACTCACATAAGAATTACTAGAAGTCAAACCATAAGCTCACAACTAAGATATCCCCCTATTTTGTATATTTCATCCCTCGCCTCATTTATTATTTTTGTTTTTTTTTCAGAAGTATCATTTTGAGAAAATCTCAAAATCAACTCCCAACCCTTATTTGATCTCTTCATGAAGATAATTGTAATAGTTAAAATAATATCAAAGGTTGAGGAGGAGTGAGGTTTGACCTCCCCAATACAAAACCCAAATTTTTTTTGTTATTTTAGGGTGTGAAACAGTCGTATATCTGGTACACTCACATAGGTCAATCTAGTACAATAGTGAAATAGATTGGATATGGTACGAACGTATGTAAATATCATTTTAAGAAGAAAAATATTAAGCTAACATATATTTAACTTCTATTAAGTAAGAAATATTCACACTTTGTGGTTAGGTAAAAAAATGTTTGGATATATTAGTGACATATTATTTTCAAAAACTACTCACACAAGTGGAATTAATCATCTCAAAGGATTCACATAAATAAAAACATTTATATCATTGACAAAAAATGATTTCGCTAAAAATCACTCCCTGATGTTAATTTCATACAAATATTATTTTTCCCTTCTTTATGGTATTTTTACTTTCCCCCATTATGGTCACAAAATCATGGAACTTTTAAATATTTGATGGGGAAAAAAATAAAAATACCATGAAGATGGTGAAAAGGAGAAGAAAGAAGAAAGACAATGGAAATCATAATGAACTCAACAAGACGGGGAAATGTGATAATAACATATATAATTCAAAATAGAGAAGAATGAAAAAAGACAATGAAAATTCATATCTAACCCAGGAATGTACCCATCCTCCCACACCTAGAATGTGTAGTGTCCTTACTGTAATAGTTGAGAAGGTGAGAAGGAAGGATAAAACATATTGTGTTTCACTGGTATGTTACTTACTAAATATGGAGTTCCTCCATAAGGAACTCTAGAAGGGATTTGTGGAAGTGCTTCAGCCACTTCCAATTGACAGTGAAGGATTTCTTAGTTTTTTCAGTTTGAACCTGAACAACTCAAAATGAAGATACATTAATAACAATGTATGGGACAAACCAGCAGGAATGAATCTTTCCTAGATGCAACTTCTGCATTGAATTATAAAGGAGGACCTTCTTCCCAATGTGGGATTAACGATAAAGTATAAGATGGTCGTGGGAAGCCTTGGATATCTCCTTATAAATCCTGGGGTTTTCATATTCATATCGTCTCATTTTCTACGACTCCTAAATCTGCAAATTCCTTTTAAAACATGCACTAGAAGGATTAAAATTGCATTGTTTGGAGGCTCGGTAGGCCCAATGCTCAATCTAAACAGGCAGGTGACAACTCTTTCCAAACACAAGATGATATGGTGACATTCCAATAGGTGTTTTAAAAGTAGTGTGGTAGTCTCATAATGAATAATCAAGTCAAATAATCCAATGTTTTCTATTGGGTTAAACCGTTTTTTCAAGAATCAGTTTTACCTCTCAATTTGACACCTTAGATTGACCATTTTTTTGTGGATGATATGCAGTAGACACTCTATGACTGACCCCATACCAACACAAAATTGATTTCATTGATCGGTTATAGAAATGAGAACTCTGGTCACTAATGATGAACCTAGGTAAGCCAAACCTAAGGAAGATTTGGGTTCTCCAAAATTCTAAAACTACCATATAATCATCAGTCTTTTTAGCTCCGGCCTCTACCCATTTTGAAACATAATCAACTACCATAAAAATGTAAAACTTTCCAAAGAAATTGGGAAATGGATCCATAAAGTCAATTCACCAAACATCAAAAATGTCCTGAATGAGCAATGGTTGTTGTGGAATTGCATTTCCTTTAGAGACATTCCCCATTATTTGACAACGAAGAAAAAGATTTGAAAAAATCATGGGCAACCTAAAAAAGTGTTTGCTAAAAAAGTCTAGAATCAAGAACCTTTTGAGCAGTACATTGGGGATCAAAGTTGCCCTGAAATCATGAGTGTGATAGTATCTAAGGACAGACTGAAACTCGCTATTGGGAACACAACGCCTAAGGACTTGATCACTACATGTGCGCCATAGGTAGCGGTCATCCAAAATGTACCAACGAGACTCATGTTTTAGATGACTGGATTATTTTTTATTGAAATCAATATGAATGAAAGATTCTACCAAATAATTTACAATTTCAGTATACCAAGGAATAACATTATGCACTCAGTACAATTTCTCATCAGGAAACATATCATTTATAGGAATACAATGGGATGTTTCAATGTCTGAGGATGTAGGAATCCTACTGATATGGTCAGCCACTACATTCTATGAGCCGTTTTTATCTCAAATTTCTAGATTAAATTCTTGAAGGAGGAGTATCTAGCGAATGAGACGTGGCTTGGATTCCAGTTTCTTAAGGAGATACTAGAGGGATGCATGGTCTGAGAATGCATTGACATTGGACCCCAAAAGGTATGACCTGAAATTTTCCATGGAAAATTCAATGGAAAGGAATTAATTTTCAGTTGTGGATTAGTTTTCTTGGGAAGGGTCCAAATTACATGAGGCATAGGCAATGACATGTGGAGCTCAATCGACCCTTCGTGACAAGACTTCCCCAACTACATACTTAGTGGTATCGCACGTGAGATTAAATAGTAAATCCCACCGAGGTGTTAGATTATCAGGGTGATGTAAGACTCTATTTTATCTTATTAAAATATTACTAAAAATCTTTAACAAAAACAAATTCATTTTTTTTGGAGTAATCAAGAGAGGGGATGTAATTTTACTGAAGACATGAATGAAATGACGGTAAAGTCCAGCATGACCTTGGAAAGACTGCACATCCCATGCATTTTTTGCGAATGTTAATGAAGAAATGACATCCAATTTTGATTTATCTACCAGGATACCATCCCCATAAATTATATTCCCCAAAACTATACCTTGTCGCACCATGAAAAAGAAATTTATCATAAATTAATATGAGATTCTTTTCAATACAGTGATGTAGGATTGAAGCAATACTACTCAAACATTCATCAAAAGAGGATCCATAAACTGTGAAATCATCCATGAATACTTCCAAGAAATTCTCCGAGTAATTCGAAAAAATAATAACCATGAATCGTTGAGAATTACACGGAGCATTGCACAGACCAAATAGCATCCTTATATAGGAAAATGTGTCAAAGGGGCTTGTGAAGGTTTTATTTTCCTGATCCTCAGGGGGAAATATGGATATGAAAGTATCCAGAATTGCCATTAAGGAAACAATAGTGGGACTTACCCGCTATCCTCTCTAGCATTTGGTTAGTGAATGGAAAAGGGAAGTGGCTCTTCCTAGTGTATTAGTTTATTCAGAGATATTCTTTTCAAACACGCCAATTATTCTACACACGAGTTAGAACCAATCCATTGTTTTCATTTTTTGATTAGTATAATTCCATTTTTTAGGAACTAAATGAACGAGATAGACCCATTGGGTGTCAAAGATGAGGTATATGATTCCAGCATCCAATAATTTTGTTACCTCCTTTTTCACAATATCTATGAGGTTTTGGTTCATTTGATGTTGTGCCTCCCTCACTGGTTTACCCACATCATTTAACAAAATATGATGTGTACAAATTGATGGGATAATACCAGGAATTTCAGAAAGTGTCCATCCCAATTCTTTTTTATACTCACCCAATAGTACAAGAAGTCGCAATTCATTATTAGGAGTGAGTGAAGTAGAAATGAAGACGGGTGATGAGAGTGGTTCTGTCTCAAACCACAATTCAATTAGATTTTTATTAACCTAATAGTGTACCATAGTGGCACAACCTAGGGTCGATCACAAGGAGGCCTCTCACATGCACTATCTTTCTATTGTCACTATTTATAATATAACTAATATAAAAATATAATATTAATATAAATGAGGGGATAATTTTAAATTCAAGAAATATAGATATATTATAAATATAGAAATATGTAAAAATAAATAATACAATGAGAAGGAAGAAAAGACAAAAGGATGTTAGTAAAAGAAAACCATTGTTCTTAGGGTTTCATGGTGGAATTATAATTGTTATTCAAAATATCTATCAATGAGTTATTCAATGAGAAGATCAAGACCTTTCACTCCACACCCTCTTGTTTGAAATGTATTACCCTACACCAAGACCTCTAAAAGTTGGAGTAAACTCTTCAAAATTAATACCCAATCCAAAATCCACCATTTGAATGAATTAGATATATATGAGAAAGAAAATTATTAAACAGGGAGGAAGAAGATGATAAAAGAGAAAGTGGTACGACTGCTCACCATAATCATTTAACCACTAATGATTCCTTAGAATAAAACATGATAAATCATTAAAGCACAATAAAGTCAAATAACACCACTTCCCCCCTCGAGCAATGGTGAGGGTTATCTCTCTACAATCATGGAGTTATAAAGAAGCACAATGGGTGAAACACATAAAATAAAAGAAATGAATGAAAAGAATAAATGAAAAGAAGAAGAATAAAGCTACACTAATATATATTTTAAAGGTAATGAAAATCTACAGGAAAAAAATCCACCTTATCCCCCTTGAAATGGATATCCTTGTAAAAGGGAGAGGAGGTACAAATTTACAGAGAAAATGGGTGAAGAAATATCTCTCAATTCTATCTGCCTGAGGATCATGACTTGTAGGACCCTTAAATACCCAAATTGGTAAATGGTCCCTTCTTTAAAGTTGTTCCATTATTATTTCCTGGTTACTCCACAAAATATCATGTTTATTGGTCCATGTAAGAAGGATTTAGGGTTGTTTTATTGCGGCACATTTAATCTGTCCAGGTGACTCTTCGTCTTCCACAACTCTGAATTACCATGACATTATGGCATTGTACACAGAGGATTCAAACCAAGACTCCTTAATGAAAGATGTTAATTAATCCCTATTACTTCTCCTTGTTTAATATCATATCCAATGGACCAGTATTCTTCATGATAAAATCTCATCTTTAAAACATTCTAGATTTGCACACAATTTTCGAGGCACGGATTGTGAGCATAGTTTGGGCCTTCAAATGATTGATTGAGCTGTAGATACAGAAAATGAAATGAGGCCCAATATTTAAGGAAATCTACAAAAGTAGAATTCACAATTTGGTTTAGTTTGGAAAATTTTATGGCCAAAATACTTAATACAAATAAAATTTTCAAATCCCAAAATTAATCCATTTTTTCATTTGAGCTCAAAATACCACTAAAAATTAAAAAAGGGAAAATTTACCATAAAATAACACTATGGTGGGTATTATAAATATTAAATACAGTATTAAATAAGTGAAAAATATGGCTTCATCACTCCCCCACACATAATCATTGCACTCCTGAGAAATCATCATATATTCAAATCAAAATTCACACAAAAATCAAAAATGATAAAACATCAAAGATCTCTTATAAAATGAAATTCCATCATTTATCCTATATGAAAAAAAATTCAAAATAATTTTCATTCCTCACATATCAATTTATTAAACCTCATAAATCAATCCATGTCCCAATTACATCCTACCTCACCTTGAAATTTGTGTCACTCTTCACTCAAGAGAAATTAAATCTGGAGTAGTGCTTACACTTGGAAAGTGCATGTATCACCATAGGCTTGTGAAAATTCTCATATCTCCACAACACAAAACATTAAAATTAATTCAATGATGAGGAATTTTTCCAGGTGAATTCTATGGCTTAGGTTTTGTCAGAAAAGTGTTGAAAAATTAAGCCTAGAAAGAGAAGGCTGTACACTTAAGCACAATTCATGAATAATCAAGTGAAAACACAGGATGAACCTCAATAAATCCCCTTAACAGTGTAAAAAAAACAATTTCCTTATTTTTATGACATGGTACATGATGAAATAGATTATTCCAAAGAATTATTGTATCACAGTTCCCCACCTTTTTTCATTTTTTTTGTAAATCCCTAGAAAGGCACAAAATTATTTTCTTCTTTTTTGGATTTTTTTCATGGACAATGAGAAGGAAATTGAATAAAAAGAATGAATTACCATCATTCCCTTGATTTTAGATAGGTACATGATTAATAAAAGAATGTACAACGATAAATTCAATCTCATCTCCATTTTTTCTATTTCTTCATTCTTTGGGAAGGAGAACCAGATGAAACAAATAAAACACAATGAAAGGATTACCCATGCCCAATTTGATCTTTATCATCCACTTTCAAAAATTTTGACACACACATCACATCACCCACAAATGATACACATCCAAAGAATGCACATGAAAGGCCCTTCCCCCACACTCAAACATGAAATATCCACACAATTATACTAAGAGTGCTGGTAGGTATGGAAAAATCACCTTGAATTGTGGATTAAACCTATAAGGCAATTCATAGCATATAAGGGATAAAACAGGAAAGATTTAAAGGTAGGTCTCAAGAAAAAATATGGATAGACAAACAAATGCCTCAATCATATAAAAAACATCCCATAAAATCCAAAGCTTCGAATGAGAATAGTCACATGTCCAGGTTCTCACACAAAATCCAAGCTTATCTGAAGAATGTTTGGGTATTAGAAAGAATATTACAAAGTGGTTCAAAATACCTCACATGATAGGAAAAATATATTGAATCAGTGTTTCATGGGCATGGATTTCAAAAACTGGTCGAACTCATAAAAATGCTTGGGAATCCAATTCATGGAAAAAAAATTCACATCAACAGTCCTTTAAAAACCATTTCTTCAAAAATCATCTTAACATTCTCAAAATTAATTAGTGTGTGAAAATGATTAGAATATTCATTAAATCTCAAGGTTACTAAAAAGATGAAAAAAAAGAAATAGAAATCACACAAAACAACTAAGTAGGATGACACTCCCCCACACCTATATTTCAATACCCATTATTGTAGCTCAACATAAAAATGATAAGGTCAGAAAAATAAAAGGGAAGGAAAGATACAACCTAACTTTATTATTCAGTGGTAGCCTTATGTTAACCTCTTATCTAACTCCACTAAGCCTAAAAATCGTGAAATAAATAAAATATGATAAAAATAAATAAAACTAAAGAGAAATGTAAAAGAAAGAGGATAATTCTTGGTTTGACCCTCCAAGTGGGTGCTAGGTTTTTACTGCCCCTAGGAAGGCATTTTCAGTGGTTTATCCCCAATCCGTTGGTGGATAACGTTTCTTACTCAGAAACCATCGCATATTATTTTTTACAATGCTCTTAAAATTATACACGTCTTGGAGGAACCCAAATATAGAGTATATCATCTCATCCCTTTTTTCCATTTGGTAAAGGTTATAATATGGGGGAGGATGAATAATGGGTCCTCAAATTCAGCCATGGCATCTTTGGCCACTACAACTTCAACATCCAGGGCTTGATCGTGTGATGAAGATTCAAAAAATTCATAAAAGGGGAAGTTAGAAAATAATTCCACTTGAATATTATTAAAACATTTAGACTAAGTATAAAAAATATACCCTTCCATGAAGTCCATATTGAAATATGATCTCTTCAGGCAAGGCCACTGGGAATTCTTTTTCTGCATGAACTTCTTCATCTTCTTCGAAAACCATAGATATGTTGAGAGGTAATGATTATTTTTTAAAAATTTTGGGAGGATAACTTATCTTTTTTTCTTCAACATAATCATACCAAAGTTCATCCAAATCATTTTGATCTCCCATAGTTGTATCAGCTGGATTTTCATCTTCAGGAACCTCTTCAAGCAATGGGCAAGGGGAGACGATTGCATATTCAAGTTCATTCTTCAAGTCATCCTTGGGTTCTTCAAAATCAAATGTATGTGTAACAACATTTACCTTTTCTTCTTAAACATGGTTCTTCTTTTGTTGTCTTATCATCCATAGAGCTTTAACTTCCTCAACTTCAGCTGCAAGCGATGCTACAATCATGATTTCCTATTCAAGGATATTGAAATTATTTTGAATCATCCTGGAAAATTGTTCCTGTAGAGACCCGTATCTTATCGTACATGGACATTACATTACTTTTGCGGAATACTTAGTACATAACAAAAACACACACACAAGGATCGTAATAGTTTAGTGTCTTTGGAAACTCGGAACGTAATCTTCTAATCGTGGTGAAAGATCTTCAATATCTCCCATAAAGATCTTCCCTTTTTTTTTACCTATAAACCTTTCTTTATATCCTGGGGAAAAGAAAACATAAAAGGGTGAGCTCAAATGCTCAGTAAGGGTAAACAAAAGAAATATCAATCACATCATATACAAAAGAACATAGCTTTTTTGGAAATCTTAACTTGCAAAAGAGCTCATAATATCATAACATGGGATAAATCATAGAAGTGAAAATGAGATCCCCATAATCATAACATAAAACTTGAAACTTTGTGGCATGCACACATAATCATGGAAAATCATTTCTTGTTAGTCATGACTCATTGCCAAGACTATCTTAGTGGACAAAGTCCCTTTCTGAACCGAGTTCACTCCTCGTTTCAGTCTTGTATCACTGAACCGAAATAACCTTCCGTTCCAGCCATGTCTATCTCATGAGATATAAAATCATTACCCAATGCATTGTAGGGAGATATAGGTCCCACCCATCTTATAATGAATCCTTTCTTATGTGTGCCACATAATCATAAAACATACATCATCGCATAACACATATAACAAAAATGGGATTCTTGAAACATCACGACATCATAAATCAATTCATATATGATAAAGGAATTCATAAACATAATTCCATCACAACATAGTCAAACCAATGTAAAAATATGGATAGAAACAGAACCCTTTATTATCTTAGATGGAAAATAATTTTGATAAAACACTTGAATTGAATTCTTGAGGAAAATATCCTTTCTTCTTCAAAAACATTTTTCCTTTCATAACATGTCATACAACTTTAAAATAAAAGAAGTTTATTAAAAATAAACTTGAAAACTTGTAAAGGAAGATTCTTTGAAGTAATGTTTTAAAAATCCATTCATGCCGTATAAGTTAAAAAAAAACATTCTTCGTACTTTTGTCGGAAAAGTCAAAAAGTACCTCGTACGGAAAAACGACAAAAGATTCCTTTCATATTCTTTACTAAAAACTCACCTAAGGGTAAAATTGGATTTAAACTATTTCAAGTGGATGGAAACAATATTACATATTGAGGGAACATGGATGTGGATGATAAAATACACCCCAGTAAATACTTACGAATAAACAATCTCGGATAAAAATGAGATTGTGATATTTCCCTTACCTTAGGTCCAATTTGCTTCGTATGTGTCCGAACCTCCTGTATAATGATTTAAATAATGTCATTGACTTATTACAGAATCATATTCATTGTTATGATATCATATATGTTTCACTTATGACATTATATTACCCGTTCTTTTGTAAATTCCATGTTAAAGAAGCGTTTTGGGTAAAATCGTTTCATTTATCGTAGGTGTTTTGACTTGTTGTTCTTGACATCATTATTACTTATATCATGATTTACTTACTTCCAGAATATAAAATATGATTTATATATATCATATATATTCAGTATATATATATATATAATAGATAGATAAATAAAATGAAAAACACCGTTCATGGAGACGGTAGTCCGTACGTACGCATGAACGCTGTTTTTCTTTCCTTATTGTCTTGAAATGGAAGTAAGTAGATGACATACATATGTATATATATACATAAATCCAGTAGCTTTATAATGTCATATATTTCATTATTATTTCTTGTATATACATTATAATCATTCTTAAATGGTTAACATGGAGAATGAATCTCATCGCGTCGTGGAGACGGTATTCCGTACGTACGCACGAGCGATGATATCATTTCTATAAATATTGAATTGAATTGGAGTGGATTATACAATATATCAGAATCAATATTATGTTGTAATAACTATGTATAGTTATTCTTTACACCATTATACCCATCCATGTAAGGTGGTGGTGGAAAATAGATTACACCACGGCGTGGAGACGGTATTCCGTACGTACGCACGCGCGGTGATTTCTTTTTCCGTAGGATGGATAGATGGTGAAATAGGTTTGTTTCATACTTATAATAACATATCAGTATATGAGTGATACTGATGTTATTACTTCATAATGAAACAACCTAAGAAGAAGAAGTGGAAGAAGAAATAAAGATGAAAGAATTGGTAACGGTAATTACCTCTTCTTTGAAGTGCCTCTTTGAGACCTCCTCTTAGGGCACTAGAATTGGTCTTTGAGGAAGACCAGAACCTCTAGGATGTTTCTAGGGAAGTGGAGAAGAGATTTTGGCAGGGGTTGGTCGAGCTTGAGTGCTCAAATTGGTGTGAGGAGGAGGGGGAGGAGGTGTCCTTTTATAGGGGAGGAGAGGGGCACCTTAGGAATTCTTAAAAATATTAATTTATAATAAATCTAACCCCACTTAAAAACCTCCAAAAATGACTCATATTCGAAGATTAGATGAGATAGGGTTGTAATCTCATCAACCAATCAAATTTAGACATGTTTGGATATTATTTTAAACCTTATCAATTAGATTTAACTCTAAGTTAAATAATTTAACTTTTACCGTGTCTTTTTGTTTTCTTTCACTATATGGTTAATAAACATACTATAACATGCCAAACGAACCCCAAATTGTTTATTATTAATACATATATCCTTATCTAAGTCATTTTGCCGAACCTTAGATTTTTAGGAATAAAATAACAATTAATAATATAATATTTGATTTAAAAACTATTTTGTGTCAATTTTAACACTATTTGATACATGATTTTTGTGAAAGTCATAACAGAATTATATGTTCGAACCAAGTTGATTAAATCCACACTAATATGTCATAGTAACCTAGAAAATTAGTGGAATTCATAAAAAGTCTCAAATTATATTTAGTTTGGTGTTTATAACATCAATTATGTCAATATTTCATTAATAAGATAATTACTGCATCATCTTTGTGTCATAAATAAATTAACTTATTTGATGTTTAAAAATTACAAATAAAATACCATTATGTAGGAAATTTTTTTATCTTTCTAATGAATATTTACAATCGAATTTATCTTATGTATAACCCCATATTAAAAATGATTTACTTATTAAACTTTGATTTTAACTATTTTAACCTTTCTTTAAATAAATTAATAATAAATGTCCTAATCTAATCCAAGTGGGCCTAAATGGTCATATTTTATTCCTAAGTTTGTTTTTGGTCCAAATACACTTGTCCAATAGGATTATGACATGTGTTATGGTAATATTAATATCATATTTACCCTTAGTTACCCTATTTACTATTAACCGCGGTAAAAAAGTAAAAAGTTACTATTCACCAAAAAATTATTTTCATCTCATTGAACCACATTTTAGTCCTTGATATTAACTGTGTCTCTCGGATTTTCGAAATTCCATTCACAGAAGCGGAAAAATTAAGTTTTATGAAAAATTCAGTTTTTTTTAACTACCACTTAGTAGTTTCACTATTCATCAAAAATTGATGTTTTTCAGAACAATGCCAAAATTTCATCCTAAGCTATATTTCATATTCCGAATTCAAAAATGAAGTCTATTTTACCAAATTCATAACATAAAAGTTGAATTAATTAATTTTATAATTAAATCCCGCTGTTAAAACAAATAGCGTGTTTTTAAGAAACAATATCTATCAAAAGATTGACACTTGTTTATGTCTAGTTTAAATGTGAAATTACATACAATGACCAAAATTGTATTAAATTGTAAAAATATATTCTAAATATACTTTAAAACCACTCAAATTAATGATTTATCACTATTAATTATTTCGATTAAAAAAGTTGTTTTTAATTATAATTTAGTAATTTTCACTATTCATCAGAATATGAAAGTTATCCGAAAAGTACAAAAATTTCACCTTAGGCTAAATTCGATACTCCGAATCCAAAAATAAAGTTCATTTTGAAAAATAAGATTTACTGGATTTCAAAAAGTGGTTATTACTATTCATAACGGCTAGTTTTAATAATATTTTTATAGCATATCGTTGTTTAGTGAAACTCGGTATTGCGTACTACACACGCTATCGAGGAAGGTCGCGATTGCGTGTAATGCAAGTCAAGTCAAGGATGTGTGTTGTGCAAGCTCCTTTGGGTGTAGCGTACAACACAAGACATTAATAAAATTAAAAAGAATATTTTTTTATAAAATCTTGGGCTGTTACATTCTACCCCCCTTAAAATGAATTTCGCCCTCGAAATTCGTCGGGGTTATAAATGGTTTACTATTTCAAAGTTTCTTTAATATAAACCCACATCGTAAAAGGGAATACCAAAACTTGGCTTTAAAAACTAAAGTATGAAATGTAACGATTACCCAAATAAACTAATCACTGGGTTTCCACATAGGTGAAAATATGGATATGGAAGAGAAATCTAACCATCATGTTCTGATGGAGAGTGGTAGAGAACATGGCTATGGAAAATCCAGTAATCACAAATCCATAGATTTGTGACGATCTAAGGTACCATCTAATTCATCAGGTATAAGATCACTAGGACAACATTTTTTTGGTTTTCAAGATCATTTCCCTAAAGTTGAAAATTTGCTTAGAATAAATACTTACTTTATTTTGGTACAATATCACTGTTGTTCGTGCCTTGAACAATTTCCACTTCATCTCTTAAATAAATGAAGTTGAATTTGTTATTCGTGAAGTGTTAGCAGATCATGTGATAGAATGACGGGTCATTCCATCTGTCTCAAACAAAAGGTTAGCAAAAATTATATTCATAAATCGATCTATAGTGAGATTAATCATATATGGTTCCTAAAATGGACTTATACTTCATATATCATACTCCTTAATATAATAAAACTAGTTTCTACTAAACAGGGACTTCCTGTAGGTCAGTGGTAGGCGATAAAGGCCAGTCGCACTTCGGTTGTGGGTTCGATTCCCACAGCCTTGTCCGAAGCGATGGGCTGTCGCCCGTCCTGCAGGTTGTCCTTTTTCTAAAACTATATTACTATAACATCTCATAATATCTAAAAAACTTCTATCCTTAAACAATACTAACTTATGTCCAACATAATCCATTCCAATCTTTAGGCTTATCCATAATACTACAGTCCATTCTCATAACATAGTGAAAACGATTACCAGAGATTTAATACCATCGTTGATCCCCATATATCATAAGATATATCTTGTTGGTCACATTCCAAACATTCAAAGGCCTTAATCTTGTACTCTCTTGAATACCCATTGAACCTTAGTGAAAACTTGAATGCAGTTAAAAGTTAACACTTTTCACATACCAAAATCCTCAAAATTCTATATACTCAAACCATGATATCACTTAGTCCTTATATCAATCATGAGCTCATGAATACTGTTAAACATTTCATTTTCTCGTTTTCGTTGCATAATATCTCAATCACTTTGAATACCACATTAGACCAATACATAAGTATTCCAATATTCCATGATACAACATTATTTTGGAATCCCATTACATAAAAACTTAATCATTCCACCACATCGTTGTCATATTCAACATTGCCAATAGTGATCGCATGTGACTTCCCTTTGTCCTTTGCCTTAAGCGGTTGCTCATGTCGATCATCACTAACCCTTGGATTAGGGCAATTATTAGCATAATGCCCCATTTCCTTGCACTTGAAGCATTGAAGTGTTGGCGGTGCGTTCTCTGCAGTGTTTGCTTTATTCACATCATTAGAAACCCTTTTTCCATTACTTCGACACTCAGCTGCTCGATGACCTTCTTTTCCACACTTAAAACATTTTCTAGTCCCTTTAAGACAATCTCCACCATGCTTCTTTCCACACTTTGTGCATAAGGAAACATTCATCTTCTTTTCACCATTATTCTGAGATCTCTCCTTGAACTCCATCTTTCGTTTCTTGTCAAAACCATGAGATGGATATGTAACACCAACTTCCATTTCTACCTTGATAGCACAACGCACAATTTCTTCATAGCTACTGAAGTCTCTTATAGCTAATGCCCTTCGAAGACTTGGTTTTAAGCCACTGAAAAATCGATCAACTTTACTTTCAGGTTGGATGATAATGCCAGATGCATACCTTGCAAGTCTTGTAAAATTCGCTTCGTATATACCAACAGATTCATCATCCTTCTGTTTCAGCTCAAGAAACTCCTTTTCCATCTTCGTTCGAAGAATACGAGGGAAGTACTTACTGAAAAACAAGTTCTTGAACTCGTCCCATTCCATGGACTCAATTTCATCTCTTGGCCTCGTATTCTTGATAAGATTCCACCATTGATCAGCTTCACCTTCCAAACGATACACTGCTAGGATGACTTTATCATGTTCAGAACATTGAAGAACTGAAAATATCTTTTCAGTAGTACTAATCCATTGTTCAGCAACTAATGGATCAGTAGACCCACTGAAAGAAGGTGGACGCTGCCTCATGAAGGATTCAATAGAATGTTGCTCCTTCCTTTGCTCGTTTGGAAGTCCTGCATGATTTATAGCTTGAGAATGTTGTGTGAGCATGGCTACAAGATTTTGCATTCCAGCTCCTATATCGTTTGGTTGCTCAGGGGGACAATCATTGCATTGCCCATCACATTCTGCATTAACACGGTTCCTTCGGGTTCCAGCCATCGTCTAAAACCCCAAAAGAATAGTGTGAGAGGCAAAAATCATGCTAGGGAAAACAACATAATAAAGGGGGTGTACCTTCAATATCCAACATCTTAGGTTTAATTCTATGATCGTTAGCGTAATTCTATTACTATAACCTATACGTATACTTATCCCTAGGGACATCCCTAGACATACCTTAGAAATATCTCTAGGGATCTCACTAACGTTTTCGCATCCTAGTTTCCAAAGGTTGACTAAACCTTTCCTCTGATACCAACTGTAGAGACCCGTATCTTATCGTACATGGACATTACATTACTTTTGCGGAATACTTAGTACATAACAAAAACACACACACAAGGATCGTAATAGTTTAGTGTCTTTGGAAACTCGGAACGTAATCTTCTAATCGTGGTGAAAGATCTTCAATATCTCCCATAAAGATCTTCCCTTTTTTTTTACCTATAAACCTTTCTTTATATCTTGGGGAAAAGAAAACATAAAAGGGTGAGCTCAAATGCTCAGTAAGGGTAAACAAAAGAAATATCAATCACATCATATACAAAAGAACATAGCTTTTTTGGAAATCTTAACTTGCAAAAGAGCTCATAATATCATAACATGGGATAAATCATAGAAGTGAAAATGAGATCCCCATAATCATAACATAAAACTTGAAACTTTGTGGCATGCACACATAATCATGGAAAATCATTTCTTGTTAGTCATGACTCATTGCCAAGACTATCTTAGTGGACAAAGTCCCTTTCTGAACCGAGTTCACTCCTCGTTTCAGTCCTGTATCACTGAACCGAAATAACCTTCCGTTCCAGCCATGTCTATCTCATGAGATATAAAATCATTACCCAATGCATTGGAGGGAGATATAGGTCCCACCCATCTTATAATGAATCCTTTCTTATGTGTGCCACATAATCATAAAACATACATCATCGCATAACACATATAACAAAAATGGGATTCTTGAAACATCATGACATCATAAATCAATTCATATATGATAAAGGAATTCATAAACATAATTCCATCACAACATAGTCAAACCAATGTAAAAATATGGATAGAAACAGAACCCTTTATTATCTTAGATGGAAAATAATTTTGATAAAACACTTGAATTGAATTCTTGAGGAAAATATCCTTTCTTCTTCAAAAACATTTTTCCTTTCATAACATGTCATACAACTTTAAAATAAAAGAAGTTGATTAAAAATAAACTTGAAAACTTGTAAAGGAAGATTCTTTGAAGTAATGTTTTAAAAATCCATTCATGCCGTATAAGTTAAAAAAACATTCTTCGTACTTTTGTCGGAAAAGTCAAAAAGTACCTCGTACGGAAAAACGACAAAAGATTCCTTTCATATTCTTTACTAAAAACTCACCTAAGGGTAAAATTGGATTTAAACTATTTCAAGTGGATGGAAACAATATTACATATTGAGGGAACATGGATGTGGATGATAAAATACACCCCAGTAAATACTTACGAATAAACAATCTCGGATAAAAATGAGATTGTGATATTTCCCTTACCTTAGGTCCAATTTGCTTCGTATGTGTCCGAACCTCCTGTATAATGATTTAAATAATGTCATTGACTTATTACAGAATCATATTCATTGTTATGATATCATATATGGTTCACTTATGACATTATATTACCCGTTCTTTTGTAAATTCCATGTTAAAGAAGCGTTTTGGGTAAAATCGTTTCATTTATCGTAGGTGTTTTGACTTGTTGTTCTTGACATCATTATTACTTATATCATGATTTACTTACTTCCAGAATATAAAATATGATTTATATATATCATATATATTCAGTATATATATATATATAATAGATAGATAAATAAAATGAAAAACACCGTTCATGGAGACGGTAGTCCGTACGTACGCATGAACGCTGTTTTTCTTTCCTTATTGTCTTGAAATGGAAGTAAGTTGATGACATACATATGTATATATATACATAAATCCAGTAGCTTTATAATGTCATATATTTCATTATTATTTCTTGTATATACATTATAATCATTCTTAAATGGTTAACATGGAGAATGAATCTCATCGCGTCGTGGAGACGGTATTCCGTACGTACGCACGAGCGATGATATCATTTATATAAATATTGAATTGAATTGGAGTGGATTATACAATATATCAGAATCAATATGATTTTGTAATAACTATGTATAGTTATTCTTTACACCATTATACCCATCCATGTAAGGTGGTGGTGGAAAATAGATTACACCACGGCGTGGAGACGGTATTCCGTACGTACGCACGCGCGGTGATTTCTTTTTCCGTAGGATGGATAGATGGTGAAATAGGGTTGTTTAATACTTATAATAACATATCAGTATATGAGTGATACTGATGTTATTACTTCATAATGAAACAACCTAAGAAGAAGAAGTGGAAGAAGAAATAAAGATGAAAGAATTGGTAACGGTAATTACCTCTTCTTTGAAGTGCCTCTTTGAGACCTCCTCTTAGGGCACTAGAATTGGTCTTTGAGGAAGACCAGAACCTCTAGGATGTTTCTAGGGAAGTGGAGAAGAGATTTTGGCAGGGGTTGGCCGAGCTTGAGTGCTCAAATTGGTGTGAGGAGGAGGGGGAGGAGGTGTCCTTTTATAGGGGAGGAGAGGGGCACCTTAGGAATTCTTAAAAATATTAATTTATAATAAATCTAACCCCACTTAAAAACCTCCAAAAATGACTCATATTCGAAGATTAGATGAGATAGGGTTGTAATCTCATCAACCAATCAAATTTAGACATGTTTGGATATTATTTTAAACCTTATCAATTAGATTTAACTCTAAGTTAAATAATTTAACTTTTACCGTGTCTTTTTGTTTTCTTTCACTATATGGTTAATAAACTTACTATAACATGCCAAACGAACCCCAAATTGTTTATTATTAATACATATATCCTTATCTAAGTCATTTGGCCGAACCTTAGATTTTTAGGAATAAAATAACAATTAATAATATAATATTTGATTTAAAAACTATTTTGTGTCAATTTTGACACTATTTGATACATGATTTTTGTGAAAGTCATAACAGAATTATATGTTCGAACCAAGTTGATTAAATCCACACTAATATGTCATAGTAACCTAGAAAATTAGTGGAATTCATAAAAAGTCTCAAATTATATTTAGTTTGGTGTTTATAACATCAATTATGTCAATATTTCATTAATAAGATAATTACTTCATCATCTTTGTGTCATAAATAAATTAACTTATTTGATGTTTAAAATTTACAAATAAAATACCATTATGTAAGAAATTTTTTTAGCTTTCTAATGAATATTTACAATCGAATTTATCTTATGTATAACCCCATATTAAAAATGATTTACTTATTAAACTTTGATTTTAACTATTTTAACCTTTCTTTAAATAAATTAATAATAAATGTCCTAATCTAATCCAAGTGGGCCTAAATGGTCATATTTTATTCCTAAGTTTGTTTTTGGTCGAAATACACTTGTCCAATAGGATTATGACATGTGTTAGGGTAATATTAATATCATATTTACCCTTAGTTACCCTATTTACTATTAACCGCGGTAAAAAAGTAAAAAGTTACTATTCACCAAAAAATTATTTTCATCTCATTGAACCACATTTTAGTCCTTGATATTAACCGTGTCTCTCGGATTTTCGAAATTCCATTCACAGAAGCGGCAAAATTAAGTTTTATGAAAAATTCAGTTTTTTTTAACTACCACTTAGTAGTTTCACTATTCATCAAAAATTGATGTTTTTCAGAACAATGCCAAAATTTCATCCTAAGCTATATTTCATATTCAGAATTCAAAAATGAAGTCTATTTTACCAAATTCATAACATAAAAGTTGAATTAATTAATTTTATAATTAAATCCCGCTGTTAAAACAAATAGCGTGTTTTTAAGAAACAATATCTATCAAAAGATTGACACTTGTTTATGTCTAGTTTAAATGTGAAATTACATCCAATGACCAAAATTGTATTAAATTGTAAAAATATATTCTAAATATACTTTAAAACCACTCAAATTAATGATTTATCACTATTAATTATTTCGATTAAAAAAGTTGTTTTTAATTATAATTTAGTAATTTTCACTATTCATCAGAATATGAAAGTTATCCGAAAAGTACCAAAATTTCACCTTAGGCTAAATTCAATACTCCGAATCCAAAAATAAAGTTCATTTTGAAAAATAAGATTTACTGGATTTCAAAAAGTGGATATTACTATTCATAACGGCTAGTTTTAATAATATTTTTATAGCATATCGTTGTTTAGTGAAACTCGGTATTGCGTACTACACACGCTATCGAGGAAGGTCGCGATTGTGTGTAATGCAAGTCAAGTCAAGGATGTGTGTTGTGCAAGCTCCTTTGGGTGTAGCGTACAACACAAGACATTAATAAAATTAAAAAGAATATTTTTTTATAAAATCTTGGGCTGTTACAGTTCCATCAGCCGCATAAATTCCACTTCCATTCTAAAAAGTTCATCAATAGTACATGCATATGAAAAATCACAAAAATAATCCATGACCTAAAAAACCAATGATATGCAACGAAATTCTATTTTTTAGTTTTTGAAATTATTATTTTTTTCGGTTTTTATGAAAAATGGTGTGCGTAAGCATTTGGCCTCCACAGAAATGGTGCAAAATTGATGATAGTGGTTTTTTAGCAAACTAAAATTCAATTGAATTATTATTAACCTAATAATGTACCATAATGGCACACCCTAGGGTCAATCACAAGGAGGCCGCTCACATGCACTATCTTTCTATTGTCACTATTTATAATATAACTAATATAAAAATATAATATTTATATAAATGGGGGGATAATTTGAAATGCATAAAATAAATATATTGTATAAATATATAAATATATAAAAATACAAAATACCATGAAAAGGAAGAAAAGACACAAAGAAGTTAGTAAAATAAAACCATTGTTCTTAGGGTTTCATGGTGGAATTATCATTGTTATTAAAAATATCTATCAATGAGTTATTCAATGAAGTGATGAAGACCTATAACTACACACCCAATTGTTTTAAATGTATTAACCAACCCAAAGACCTCTTAATGTGGAGTAAACTCTTCAAAATCAATACCCAATCTGAACTCTACCATTTGAATGAATTAGATAATGATGAGAAGAAAAATTATTAAATGAGGAGGAAGAATACAATAGTAGAGAAAGTGGGGCGACCACTCACCACAATCATTTAACCACTACTGATTCCTTAGAATAGAACATGATAAATCATCAATGCTCAATAAACTCAAATAACACCACGTCCCACCTCGAACAATAGTCAGGGTTAGCTCTACATAAACACGGAGTTAGAAAGAAGCATAGTGGGAGAAACACAACAAAAAAAGAAATCAAAGAAAAGAACAAATGAAAAGAAGAAGAAGAGAGATACACAAATATATATTATGAATAAAAATAAAAATTACATAAACAAAACTCCACCATATCCCCCTTGAAATGGCTATCCTTGTAAAAGGGATAGGAGGTACAAATTTACAGATAAAATGGGTGAAAAAATATCTCTCAATTCTGTGCGCCAAACGTTCACGACTTGTAGAACCACAAATTCCCTAATTTCTTAATGGTCACTTCTTATTTTTCCTTCCATTATTCCTTTAGTGTGCCTCCCCAAAATATCAGGTTTATTGGTCCATGTATGAAGGAGTTATGGTTGTTTTCGTGAGTCACATTTAATCTGTCTAGGTGACTCTTCGTCTTCTACAACTCCTACTTCCCATGGAATTATGGCATTGTAATAAGCGGGTTCAGACCTGGGAGCTTTAATTAAATATGTTAAATAATTACTCTTCCAGCTCCTTGTTAAATATCATCTCCAATGGACCGTTATTCTTCAATATAAAAGCTCATATTGAAAACATTCCAGATTTGCACACAATTTTCGAGGTATAGATTATGAGCATAGTTTTGGCCTTAAATGATTGATTGAGCTGTAGATACAGAAAAATTAAATGAGCCCCCTTATTTAAGGAAACCTATAGAAATTTAATTTCACAATTTGGTTTAGTGTCGAAATTTTTATGGCCAAAATACAAAATACAAATAAAATAGTCAAATCCCAAAATTAAGCCATTTTTTCATTTGAGCTCGAAATACCACTAAAACATAAAAATATGACAATTGACCATAAGATAACACTATTGTCGGTATTTTAACTAATAAATATAGTATTAAATATGCAAAAATTCTATCTTCATCACTCCCCCACATTCAATCATTACACTCTTGGGTAATCATCATAAATTCAAGTCAAAATTCACACCAAAATCCAAAATAAGAAAACATCAATGATCTCTTCCAAAATGAAATTCTATCATGTCTCCTATATTTAAAAAATTCCCAATCATTTTAATTCCTCACATTTTAATTTATTTGACCTCATAAATCCCTCCATGGACCAATTACAACCTACCTCACCTTGAAATTTGTGTCACTCTTCATTCAAGAGAAATTAAAATTGGAGTTGTGCTCATAATTTGAATGTGCATGTATCACCATAGGCCTGTGAAAATTATAATATCTCCAAAGCACGAAACATGAAAATTAATTCAATAATGAGTAATTTTTCTAGGTGACTTCTATGGCTTAGTGTTGGTGGGAAAATTATTGAAAAATTAAGGCTAGAAATAGGAGGTTGGACACTTAAACACAATGCATGAATAATCAAGTGAAAACATAGGATGTTCCTCCCTCTATCCCATTAACAATGTGAAACACAACACCTCCCCCTTTTTTATGACATGGTACAAGATGAAATAAATTATTACAAAGAATTATTTCTTCAATTTTCTCCACCTTTTTTTCATTTTTTCATTTTTCTGTAAAGCCCCAGAAAGGCATAGCTTTATTTTTTACTTGTTTGGATTTTTTTCATGGAGATTGAGATAAAAATTGCATACAATGAAATAATTACCATCATACCCTTGAATTTAGATAGTTACATGAGAAATAAAAGGGACTAAAATGATAAATTAAAACTCATCTCCATTTTTTCTATTTTCTATTTTTTTTAAGGAGAACTAGATGAAACAAATGAAGCACAATGAAAGGATTACCCATGCCCAATTTGATCTTTATCATCCACTTCCAAAAAATTTGACACAAAAGTCAAATCACCCAAAAATGAGACACTTCCAAATAAAAAACACAAAAGGCCCTTCCCCCACACTCAAACTTGAAATATCCACACAATTATACGAAGAGTACGGGTAGGTATGGAAAAATGGGCTTGAAATGTGGCTTAAACCTATAAGGAAATTCATCGAATCTAAGGGCTAACGAAGGATAGATGTAAAGTAAGGTCTCAATATAAAATATGGCTAGACAAACAAATTCCTTAATCATATCAAAAACATTCCATGAAATCCAATGCTTCGAATGACAAAAGTCACAAGTTCTGGTTCTCAGACAGAATCCAAGATTCTCTCAAGAAAGTGTGGGTGTTTGAAAGAATATTTCAAAGTGGTTCAGAATACCTCATCGGACAATAAATATATAATGTGTCAGTTTTTCATGGGCATGAATTTAACAAATTGGTCAATCTCATAAAAATCCATGTAAATCCAATTTATGGAGAACGTTTTCACATAAAAAATCCTTTAAAACCTATTTCTTCAAAAATCATCTTAACATTCTCAAAATCAGTTAGTGTGTGAAAAATGATTAGAATATTCATTAAAGCTCAAGGTTACCAAAAATTTGAATAAAAGAAAAAGAAATCACACAAAACAACTAAGCAGAATGACACTCCCCCACACCTAGATTTCGATACCCCTTATTTTTAATTAACAAAAGAATGATAAGGGAAGAAAAATAAAAGGGAAGGAAAGATACAACCTGACATTATTATTCAGTGGAAGCCTTAAGTTAAGCTCCTATCTACTTCCACTAAGCCTAAAAATCATGAAATAAAGAAAATATGAGAAAAATATATACAAATAAAGAGGAATGGGATAGAAAGAGGATAATTCTTTGTTTGACCCCCCAAGCAGGTGAAAGGTTTTTACTACCCCTCAGTATGATGTTTGAGTGGTTTAAGACCAATCCTTTGGTGGATAAGGTTTCCTACTCAGAAACCACCAAAACATCCTTTTTCCAATGCTGTTCAAATTATACATGTCTTGGAGGAACCCACATATAGAGTACATTAGATCCCCCCCCTTTACATGTGGTAAATGTTTTAATATGGGGGGAGGATAAATAATGGGTCCTAAACTTCAACCATGACTTCTTTGGCCACTTCAACATCCACATCCAGGGATTGATCAAGTGAGGATGTTTCAAAAAATCCAAAATGAGGACGTTAGAAAATAATTCCACTTGAATATGATTAAAACCTGAAGAATAAATATAAAAATCTTCCCTTTCATGTAGGTCAGCTTGAAATTTGATCTCTTCAGGCACAGTCACTGGGAATTCTTCGGCATGAACATATTCATCTTCTTCAAATACCAGAGAGATGTAGAGAGGTACTAATTATTTTTTGACAAAATTGGGGGGATCACTTAACTTTTGGTCTTCAACATAATCATACCAATGTTCTTCTAAATCATGTTGATCTCCCGTAGTTTTACCAGTGCATTTTCATCTTCAAGACCCTATTCAACAATGGGAAAAGAGAGATGATTGCATCTTCAAGTTGAGTCTTCAAGTCTTTCTTGGGTTATTCAACATAAAATATAGGAGGAACAAATTTTACCTTTTTGTATTCAACTTGGTTCTTTTGTTTTTGTCATTCCAGCCATAGAGCTTTAACTTCTTCAACTTCAGCCACTAGTGATGCTACCATCATGCTTACTTGTTCAAGGATTTTGAAATTATTTAGAATCATCACGGCATCTTGTTCTATCTCAGAATAAAAGCACCTCCCTTTATAGACAATTCATCAGTATGAAATGCATATGAAAAATCACTAAAATAATCCATGACCTAAAAAATGATATGTAGTGAAATTCTATTTTTTAGTTTTTGAAAATTTTAATTTTTTTGGGTTTTTTTGAAAAATAGTGTGCGTAAGCATTTGGCCTCCCGGAAACAACGGAAAATTGATTAGAGTGGTTTTTTCACAAACCGAATTTCAATTAAATTCTTATTAACACAATAATGTACCATAGTGGCACACCATAGGGTCCATCATAAGGAGGCCACTCATGTGCACTATCTTTCTATTGTCACTATTTATAATATAGTTAATATAAAAATATAATATTAACATAAATGGGAGGATAATTTGAAATTCATAAAATATAGATATATTATAATTATCTAGAAATATAAAAATACATAATACAAAGAAAAGGAAGAAAATACAAAAAGGATTCAGTGAAAGAAAACCATTGTTCTTACTGTCTCATGGTTTAATTTTCATGGTTATTCAAAATATCTATCAATGAGTTATTCAATGGAGAGATCAAGACCTATCATTCCACACCCTCTCATTTGAAATGTATTACCCTACACCAAGACCTCTGCATGTAGGGTTAAAATATTCCAAATCAATACCCAATACAAACTCCACCATTTGAAGGAAATATATATCGATGAGAAGGAAAATTATTAAATGAGGAGGATGAATACACTAGTAGATAAAGTGGGGCAACCTCTGACCACAATCATTTAACGACTACTGATTCCTTAGAATAAATCATGATAAATTAGTAAATCACAATATACTCAAATAACACTAATTCACCCCTCGAACAACAGTGAGGGTTAGCTATCCTCAAACATGGAGTTAGAAAGAAGCATAGTGGGTGAAACACTTAAAACAAAAGAAATGAAAGAAAAGAAAAAAAGAAAAAAGAAAAAGAAAGATACACTAATATATATTATAAATATAAAAAACAATTACATAAACAAAACTCCACCTTGTACACTTTGAAATTTCTATCCTTATAAAAGGGAGAGGAGGTAAAAATTTATAGAGAAAATGGGTGAAGAATTATCTCTGAATTTGGTCTTCCCAAAGATCATGACTTGTAAGACCATTACATGCCCAAATTGGTTAATGGTCCCTTCTTGAAAGTTGGTCCATTATTCCTTATTCCTTCCATCACAAACTATCAGGTTGATTGGTCCATGTATGAAGGAGTTATGGCTGTTTTATTGTGGCACATTTAATCTGTCTAGGTGACTCTTCGGCTTCCATAACTCTGACTTTCCATGACATTATGACATTGTAATCAGTGGATTAAGACCTGGAATCCTTAGTGAAAGATGTTAACTAATTCATCTTCCAGGTCCTTGTTATATATCAGCTCCAATGGACCAGTCTTCGTTGAGATACAAGATCATCGTTATAACATTCCAGATTTGCACACAGTTTTCGAGGCACATATTGTGAGCTTAGTTTGGGCCTTCAAATGATTGATTGAGCTGTAGATACATCAAAATGAAATGGGGCCCAGTTTGTAAGGTAACCCATAGAATTTAATTTCACAATTTTTTTTAGTGTTGAAAATGTTATGGACAAAATACATAATACAAATAAAATAGTCAAATCCCAAAATTAAGCCATTTTTCCATTTGAGCTCAAAATACCACTGAAACATAAAAATGTGACAATTGACCATAAAATTAAACTATGGTGGGTACTAAATCTATAAATTACAGTATTAAATATGTGAAAATTCTAGCTTCATCAACGGGATACTTGTTTCCATTCTCAAGATATTAATATTTTAAATCTTGAGGCAGTTGTTTCATTTCTAATTCAGGTGGATTTTGGATTTATTGGAGTGTGTGTGAAATTGATAGGTCACTGATCTCACATAACTACTCAATGTTATCATCCACATATGAGGAATTATCTTTTCTAAACTTAAAAGTATCATCGATGGTCATTGGATCCTCGGTGTTCAAGAAATTATCAATTAATAAACATACATGACACTTTTCTTGACCACTACAACAATCAATTCAAGATTCATTACATAGAATTTAAATCAATGAAGAAAACTCAGAATAGGGATCCGGGGAAAGAAATGTTGTTTTTTAGGGGAAGGAAGTACATGAATTGAATTAACAGAGAGAGAGAGAGAGGAATGTTTTCTGAGGGGTGATCCATAGAATCAAGGATGATGAAGTGGACAATGTCGCCTCCATACTCCATAGATAATGTACCATTATAAACAGTAATTATGTTTTTAGTAGCTTTCAAGAAGGAACTCCCCAATATAATCGGTGCATGTCCATTCAAACTATCATTGTCCATTTTAAGCACATAAATTTCAGCAAGAAAAATTAAATTTTGAACCCTCACAAGAACATCCTATAACACACCAGAGGGGTGTACAGTACTCTATTTGGCCAGTTGAACAATAATTCCAGTGGACTTTAGTTCCCTAAACTGCAATATAGAGTAAATTGAGTGAAGCATCACAATTATAAAGGTGCCTAAATCAATCATAGCATTAGAAACAAAATACTCCCCTATTGTTCACAGAATTGAGAATGATCCAGGATCATTTCACATGGTGGGAAGTTATGTATCAATAAATTATGAAAAATTCCTCCCCAAGCTCAATTTCTCATCACCTCGATGTCGGCTTCTATGTGAACACATCCACTTTAGAAACATGGTGTACCGTGGAATTTTCTTCACAACATCATTCAATCAGATTTGAACCTTTACTTTCTTAAAAATTTATAATATTTCCTTATCAACTTTAGTTTCCTTTTGTTTTCTTGGTTGGGAAGAATGTTTTTGGAAATGGAGAGGAATGGTTGGGCTAGGTGCCTCACCAATATACACACTCTTTCCTTTGGAAGGGCTTCTCTCAGGACAAGGTTCATCAACATTTGGAACATATTAAATGGTTGGGATGTAGGTTTCCTCATATGGGGATGACTCTAATAGAGGATTCATTTTACTTTCTAGTTTTTTTCACTCCTAAGGGTGATGACACTAACATTTCCTTTACCTGTACAGTTAAAAACTGGTTGAGAGGGAAGATTACCTGACCCATGACTTTGAATTTCACCCACTGAGTTAGCTAGTTGACTTAATTGGGTTTTGAGGTCCTGTATGGAGGACTGAGTGGTTTTTTAGAATTGGATATTATTGGCAGCCATTTGTTTCATCATATCTTCTAGGCTAGGCTTGGGTTTTGGAGGTTTTTGTTGGAAAGGCCTTTGGGTTGGTTGAGTATTTATGGGTGGTGGTGGTGGATGAAAACTCTACCCTAGTTTGTTCCATTGTTAAAGAGGTTGGTTTGAATACCCCATTGCCTATAGTCTTGGTTCTCCTTCCATCTAGGGTTTTATGGATAGTAAGGTTCTTGCCTAAAGGGTTGGTTATAGGGACGACCGGGAAATATTTCCTCACAACTCTCAGATGTTTTCCATAATTGAGTATATTGGTTTGAGTAGTGGGTTTCATAATAGCATAAAACACAATGGATGGGAGGAGGAGATTGGGATTTCCCTTGGGAAAGTGCAAATTGTTGAATAAGTGTACTTTCCTCTTCGAACTTTGTGTCCACCTTCTTCTCGAATTCAGTACTTTACACCTCATGGACACATTGAATTGGTACATTATACCTTGAGCCAAATTTATGTCTGTTTTTTACCATGTTCTCAATCAGTGTTCTTGCTGCAATTGGGGTCTTCTCAACTAGCACACCTATTGCAGCAACATCTATCAAATTTCGATCAAAAGTGATTAAACCTTCATGAAAATATCAAATTAAAAGTTGATCACATATTTGGTGATGTGGGAAACATGAATATAACATTTTAAAGTATTAGAAATATTCATGTAATTTTTCCCCTTGAGATTGTATTATCCCACAAATTTCATTCATTATTGTTGTGATTTTAGAGGCTGAGAAATATTTTTCAAGAAAAATGCATTTCATGTCCGTCCAGTCTCTTATTGGGGAATTAACATAATATAACCAATATTTTGTTGTATCTTCTAAAGAAAAGTGTAATAATCTATGATATACTTGTTCTTCATCCACATTTTCGAGATTTAATGTATAATACATAGTATGAAATTCTTTTAAATGATTGTGTGGATCCTCTCCATGAATTCCATGGAATATTGGTAATAGATGAATTAATCCATATTTTAGTTCAAAAATGGGTGTCATGACTTGTAATTGAATATAGGTGGGTTGGGTATCAACATCAATAGAGGTTAGTTCTTTTAGTGTTCGATTGTTTTCATCCATGTTATTAATTTTAATTTTAATTTTAATGTTCGTTTCTAAAGAAGAAGAAGGATAAAGATGATTGTTGATGTTTGGTTCATCCTCCTTCACAGGTTCCTCTTGAGTATCTCGGGGTCACTGATCTAGGATCCTCTTTGGTTTGGGTTCGAAATGTTGTAAGTATCCTAGATTAGAATTCATCATGCATAGAACTGACACAATAAATAAATTATAACATAAAAATAAATTTAAATGTAGAATATAAAAGAAACAAACATTCACAAAATTGAAAAAAATATATGAAAAACACGCACTAAAACCAAAGTGCTCCCCAGCAATGGTGCCAAAATTTGATAGCATTGTAGTGAAAAGAAAAATTGGTTATGATTTGAAGATAAATTTATAGTCTAGGGTAAACCCTGGGTTATCTCTCAATGTACGTTGATAGTTTTAGAGTATGTGTTTTTAATAATAAGTACTAAAAGATGGGGGTGGTTTTGAAAATAGATTTAAATAAATTAAATAATTAATGAGTTAAATAGTTGATGAATCAAGGTGATGTGTTAATAATTATGATAGAAGAAGATCATTTAATGTTCACTACACATCTTTTATAGTTCATTGTTCTGAAAATTTAACATGGTTTTGTTTATTTCATTGGTTCAAGGTTGTCAAGATCTTGACTCCCCTCTTGCCTCTTCAAATGATGCTTAAAGAACCACCCCTTGACACAACAATATTGTTTCCATGATTTGGTCATAAATCATAGAATAAAAGGTCTACCAAAGCATATGTAAATCTTATGTATCTGTGAGATAAATAGGATTATTTTGTTGTCCAATCGGGAAAACCCAATATTCTCACTTGAAATCTCGAACAAATCGATGTTGAAATTAAAATTGTTCCACTTAATTATATCAAATGAAATGTAATCAGGGGAGAGGAATGTCTAGATAAAAAATAAGTGAAATATTAAACACACAAATTATACAAAACCAGTAAAAGAACATGTGCTGGAACTCCCTCCCAAGTTTGTGTAGATCCCTCGAAATGATCATCTACTGTTTAGCTCTCCATCAAGAGGAGGAGGAGGCTGAGGTGGAATTACTTCATCATCCTACATCCCCCTATGAGGATAGGGGCCTCCAGAACTTCTAGGATAATTAAAATAATCCTATAAGACTCCAAAATGTTAGATCTTGGCTCCTGGTTTGAACTCCACAAATGATGTACCCTTGGTGATCTTTTATAGAAAAAATGGAAAGTGGTTTTGGGAACACAGATTGTGAAAAACCATTTGTCATATTGTTTTCGGCCTCAATAAAGTCCGCAATAGCTTTTTAAAAAAAAATTATGTTTTTTAAACATGTCTTGGATATCTCCAAAAAAAGTTTGGATTCTTTTGGACATGCACAACTCTAGATATGGACTGTACAGAACACACAGCTTTTTACTCTGTGAAGATTCAGTGGCCCGGACATATCACTTCAGTTGGTCCCCTTAATGGCTGAATGGGGCATGGTTGTATTCATAAGAGTTGTAGAAATTTTAATTTTGGACCATCCCATGAAATATCATCCCATTGTTATGCACTTAGTTTCATTCATCAACCCAATAGTGGATTGGTGTTCAGGTAACCCATGCAGTTTTTCCCACATTCCTTCTGGATCATCTTTGGGGCCTCCAAATCACCCCCTCCAGCAATGGAATCATCAAAACAAGTAATGTTGACCCTTTAATCAGTGATAAAAACAAAATAAAGGATTCAAAAATGTAATTTAATTTGATATTATTTTTATAATTTTCAATATAAAATTAGTTTATCATAGTGGTGCAAGGGTGAAAATGAAATAGTGAATCGCGGTGCGATCATTGTCCTTCGTGAACACAGACTGATTCATCATCCATTTGAACTATGTGTGTTTTGATTCCTATGTTTTAGGTAGGGTATGTTGGAAACCTCCATGGGGTTCAGTCCCATCAAATGGTAAACCTATATGTTTCTCTTTTTTGGGTGCACTTCCCCCGATCCTCGCTCAGTGGGGTCCAGATCAGTTTTCACGATGTGACATCTTCCCTATATGGGATGCACCCCCTCAGATCTATCCTCATTGGGAGTTTTGATCAATCATCTATTAATCCACTTAGGTTCTCCCTCTTGGGTATGTACCCATCTTATCCACTCATATATGTGTTCCGATCAGTCCAATCCTCCTCCACTAGAGGTTAAACTCGCAGCATACCCTGTGTTAACAAGGGAAGATGAGGAAAACCTCAAGGACGTGCATATGGAATATAATTCCATACACTCAATGTGGTATGCCTTGGGATTATGTTCCCTTAAGAAGCCCTATAATAAGGGGAAGAAACCCAAATGCATTAGTGTTTTAGCATTCAGACACGCCAGCAATGTCCAACGTGACTACTCCCCCGATCGAAGGTTGATGCCCTGAATTGAACCCTTGGAATGTCCTGAGAGAAGTTGTTTAATTAACTAGATTTCATGAATATATGTCCCCGGGGAATAGTTTTGTGACCAATATATTAATCTTTAAGGGAGTCCCGTACTAGGTGAAAAATACCAAGGATGAATCCACGGATGGAGGAACTGACATCCCTACATCTCATTTCGATCAAGGAGAAAACATCCTAGAAAAATGGATGGATGTATCCCACCATTAAAGAGAGGAAATGTGGGAAAACAACCAGAACATATTCATAGATATACGTGTTCCCCAAAGAATGAATCTGAAACAAATGTGATGTGGGGATAAAAAATGAATCAACCTAGTTTGTGGAGGTGGTAATCCAAAAAAATGTTTGTATTAAGTTATTGTTCCTATTTGAATAGAATGGTAAGAAATAAAATGAAATATTATATTATAATAATTTCAAAAATAACATGAATGTCATATATAATCCATAATTTCATCAATATAACCATCCATGAGAGGCAGTAATGGAAGACAGATTACATTGGTTTTTGAGCTAGTAGTCCTCCATATAGACAAAAGATGGATTCCATTCCAATTTGATGGATACTAGAGAAGGATATAGATAATTTTATTGACATAATAACATTGAATTATATGAGATATTATTTTTTTTATTACATTTTCATCCTCAATTAATATTATACAGTGCATAAAAAATAAATACAACCAAAACATTCACTTAAACACTATACCTAATCTTAAAAAAATCTATTTTTCTTAACACATTAAGACCACTATGATTGGTATTAATCCTAAAAAAGTATTATAGAACATGAAAATGTATTTTTATAATATATATGTGGAGGTATTTTCTAATAATTTTTTTTCATGAGGTGTGATGAACTAACAAGAAGGGGTTCCCTTTTATAAGAGATTGGTGGCCACTCATGGATGTTTTTAAAATATTAATATAACCAAATTCAGGTGTCCAAAGTTATAAAAATCGATAGGCTTCTATTATAAGATGAGTATGAGTATAAATTATCTAATAATAATAAATTTGGACATGTTTTGAATATTATTTTTACCTTATCTTTTGGTTTTGACCCCCGTTAACCATTTTCACACTTATTGTGATAATAACGGTTCTTACTCTTTGAGGGTCAATAGTGTTTCCATGAATGTAAAAAGTACCCCATAAGTGGGACATGGGTGATATATTAATACATATCATTATCACATGGATGAATATACTACTTTATTAATTTTTTATCACTTAATAAAATATTATTTATTATAAAATATCATTTATGTAATTTCTAGAACTATTTAATTAGCTTGACTTTAATAATATCAAAAAAACAAATGAATATGAATCCAATGCATCAAAACCCTATAATATTTCATTTTTAATTGTATATTTTTTTAACATAATGATACAACCAAATTATATTTTTTAAATATTTTAATATCATTTATTTTATTTTCCCATTATTTGAATAATTACCACATCATCATTTCGTAAGTATTTTAGAAAAAAATTCATCACTAAAAATGAAAAATAAATTTTCGTTATGAAAATTAATAATTTATTTTTAAAATGAAAATTTATTTAAACAATTCATAGTTATTAAATTAAAGTGTCACGTTTTTTTCATTTCATTACATAGCATTTTATAAAGGTGATAATCACTGTTGAAACCACTAAAAGGGTGCCACACACTTTTCTGGGGATGGAAACAAGTGAATTGTGATTAGATTATCATAATACATGATGAAATATGATAATAATGTTTTTGGAATGTGAATTGTTTGATTAATTGATGGAGTGTTATTATTGTTATTATATTTAATATTATTTGTTTTAAAATAAAAATAATGATAACAAATAGAATAAAATTTTAAAAATGAATTTTCCATTTTCATCAATCTAGCTCATATCACATGATAGATAAATGAGGTTATGGGTTTCCTTCAACCTACTGAATGAATACCATTCTTTCTTCAATGAGAGATGAACTAAATACTTTAGGAAAAACATATCAACAATGAGAGGTGGTCTCAATGCAATGAAATAATGTAAAGGTCGTGGGATGAAATGATGTTATTCTCGCATGGATATATACATCATGTGTGGATTCTATGGATAATATTCTATGTGGAATCTTTGGAAGATTAATACTGCATGAGTGATAACTAATATTGGATGAAAAATGATGATAATGTGTGGTTCCTCAATGGTTATGATCATCTTTCGTTTCATCATAATTAGCTATAAGAACAACTATGGAATTAACCCCTATTAGGTATAACTCCTCATGTCAAGACTTATATATGAATAATTGTGATATGAAAATCCAATGATGGATATTTTATCATATAGTGAGAAGAATGAACCATAAATATTTTTATATGATGAAAAACTGAACCATGCTCTCATATTAGCCCCCAAAATGGCCTGTATCCTGAATCCGAATATCATGTGGTGAAATTATATTATGGGATGACATATCAAAGGGATAACTATAATCATGGGATTTGGATCACAAAAATAGAATTATATGTATATTTTGGGATTATGTGAATCCCCTATATCGTTAAATAATTTTACAAATATGGTGTGTGGATAGGATCATATCGCAATGAATATGGTCCACACTTATCAATATGGATATCTTTTTTGTGTATGATCATGATAGAAATTTACTCTAGAATCACTAAACCCGCAGATGCTCTATATCACATGTATTAACATCCTAATATAAGTCAAGCAGTTCATGATATAAGAGTTTCTATGCACACCCTCCATGAGAATATGTCATAATCAGAGTATGTGGATGATCACATGGTTTGATATGATGATCAGGTGATATGAATATATGTATACAATAAAAAATTCCACAAGATCATTTTTTATATGAGATGAGGACATGAGGTTGGTACACATGATGTATACATGCCATGTTATATGACATCATTTAAATAATCCCAGATCAATAATTCCACAGTGTAAAAAGAATGTTGATACATGATATCTAAATGTTGACATACTCAGAATGGGGATAATTTGAAAATACCAAGAGTTTTAGTTCTTCAAAGACACATATTTTCATAAAATAGACCTCGAATATAAGGTATCGTTAGTCATTCAGGTTAATGGGAGAACACTTTTATCGGACACACCTCCTATGTCAAATACACAAAAGATTTTATATAATTCCTCTATATATACTCAATGTGGTCATGAGTTAAATTTGATTTCATTAAAGAGAATATAGCTCTCATTTTCTATGAAAACCCATGAATTATGTCCCACATGAAGGTTATTCATAAAATATTACATGAATTAAAAAAACATCACTTAATCCCTCATGTGAGGAGATGGTGAACTACATAAGAAATTATTAAAAGGGAAATATCACCACATAACCTATCACAAAGGACTCAGATATTATAAATGAATCATGACAATGTAAATATAAAACTAATATCTCATATATATATATACAACATAATTATATCATGGAAATGATCACATATCACATTCATGAATTCTCCAAAAAGAAGATTTAATTACTACATACCTATTATGAATGTAATTATGATTAAAAATTTGATGTATATCTTTTATTGAGATCTGAAGAGTTTTTTTGATGCACCACAAATCCAAGAATGAATAACATTAACGATTACTATAGTGTATCAATTTGATGGAAATCCACATCACATATATAAAATATTCATGTGAGTATGGTAATATCCATTACATACTTTATAATATCATGTTAAGATAATATATATTCTAAACATGGGTGTTTTGGGAATAAGAAGTGATGTTTGATAAAGAATCCATAATGTGAACTCCCTTATATGATAGCATGATGATTTTAAATTTATATGACCCCATCATGTGAGCAATCAGTTTCCGAACACCATTTAGTGTCATGGGTTTTGCGACAGATTCATGTAGTGTCTTTATACACTAGTAATTCCCCATTAATCATGCAACCTATAAATATGAAAACCCTTGGCCACACTAGGAATTATGCTGCCTTGGTAATGTGATTATCTAAGGACAACCAATGTGGTCTTCCCATGAAAAGGGGTTCACATCGCATCCTGAACCATCATGGGCCTCATTATTCCATATTTAAAAATAATATAATCGACAAGAAAAAAGTTGCATCTTGATAAGGAATTAAGTGATTAGCTTGATTGCCTCTTCTTGATCACAATATGCCAGGGTGAAAAATTGGTTGATAAATACCAAATAGAGTCATGCTATCATTCTTCCAATGTGGCACCCTTTTAATTCACGTGATTGGAATCCATGAAAATCGAGATGTGTGACTCTATAATTTGGACCCAAAGTCGTTAAAATTATCACATGTCATCAAAAGTCCATGCATTGATCATGCTATATACCACAAAAAAGAAGAGAGAGTATCTCGGGAACTGGTCTCATTCGATCACTAAGCTCAAAATTGATCTTATGATTCCTTGATAAAAAAACTGATGAATGATGGTCATTTGATTTAGAAAATAAATGTTGAAAATAGTGTATTATTCAGGAGAATGGGAGTTCCACTACTTTTCAAGTAAAAGGATGATTCATTTCATGTGATTGGTTCACTGGTCCTTAGAAATCCTAAGGTACATGCCAACTATCTCATGAAAATTTTACAGGGCATGTAATCTTCATCATGAAAACGAATTCATTCATGTATATTTGATAATTAGACACACTAATAAGAGACCTTATGGGATAACTCCATATACTTAATAAGATAAAAGCTGAAATGGGGTAGCCCTTATGTGAAGGTGATTTACACTATCTTTCATGAAAACTGTTAATGGAATTTGTGTGACGTTTTTACAGAACATGGGGAGGCCATCCGATAGGCCTGCTTAATCATGTGAATAACTCTATAAAAGACCTCCTCAATAGGTTTCTTGATCTTTCAAAGTCACAATTCATTTCAACCTAATCTTTCGAAGGGAATTGGAAATTTTTATTTTATAGGAAAAGTCGCACTTGAGCATCATCCTAGTTGGTGAGGTATCCTTAAGTGCATCCCCGAGACCCATGTGTGAAATTGGGTGGAGGAATATTTTAGGTTTACTGTTGAAGTACTATAGTATAACTGTAGCAGGTACTACAGAAGTGCTTTAGCAGTACTGTGTAGGTACTGTAGTAGATACTATAGCTGGTACTTTATGGTATAATTGTAGTCAGAACTATTCACTTTGGGCCACCGGTTTGGGCATGGAGTCCTTATGACCTTCATGCCACCTAGTAATTTTGGTCAGTATGGCTTGCAGGCCACCTTTATGGCCTTCGGCCAACATCAAGGACTTCGTTCCACAAGACCAGCCCCAGATAGACTCTACAAAAAAGGAGTATCCCCAGACGAGGATTCAGAGTTGGAGCACTCACCAGAGAAGAAAAAATGGTTTTGGAAAAATGATAGGGTATTGATTAGACATCAAGACCATCCTATGATTGTAATGGAATCTTAGACAGATGACCATGTGAAAGGTGGAGAGCTACAATCACGATTCAGATTCTGGGTTGGGGAAGTTCCTTATAGTTATATTTTGGTTGAATTCACTAAGACCTTCGGTTTATGTAATGTCTCTTAAGCCCATGGCCCATGTAATCACTAAGCCTCCCGGCCTAGTATGGGTTCCCCTTCATCCCTTTAAAATGGGGTTATCAGAAATCAATAAATATGAATGCCTTTAGGCCATTCAGGTATTAGGATAAGACATCTTTTAAAGAAATGGGTTTGATAAATATGGAAATAAAAGGGTGATCATGCAATCACTATTTATCATGTGACATGAAGATTCTGCCATAGATGACCTTAAGTGGTTTCATGTGATACACATAATGCCACACTCCCTACACTGACTTAATCCCATGTATTTGATTTTAGTTTCATGTGAATCGATTTAGATCTAAGGTGGTGATGCCAATACCCCCTCCCATCGGCAAGAAAAAGAACACAAACATGTTAGCACAGAGGTGTGAGAGGACTTCTAGGAGTAGAAAGACATGCTATCACAATATTCCTCCACTAGGTAAATCCATAGAACAACTTAAAGTATTACATGGGATTTATATACCCTTCAAGTGATCATCCTATTGATCATGAGAAATAATTTTGATACACTATCTAGATCACATGAATGTGATTCATCATGTCTTCTGGGTAACAAAAAGTCTCAACTATCCAATTACTAATGAGAATTGTTGAATTTATTTAATGAAGGTTAAAAAATTCAGAACCCTTATGTGAAGCAAGATACACGGATTTTAATTCAAAGGGTCCATGAACCTCACATGAACTATAAAATAATCATGTGATGGCATCCATAAATTTCATCCATACCATGCAACTGTACACTTACATCTCAAACATATAATGAGACAACACCCGGATATGTTTTTTCAAGTCTCATGAAGTCCACCAAAAAACACATCTATGTCATGTGATGGACTCAAAAAATTTCAACCAAGTAATTTGAAGACGCCCCAAGGAATCATTGATGCCACATAGTCCTAAAAAAAATCATCGATTTCACATGATATCATCCATACTTTTCATCCAAGTTAAGTGGTGTTCTATAGACATATCAAACATGGCATGAAATTTCCTTCATAAATATGATACATTCCACAGGAATCACCCATACATGTTAGTTATATTACAAAACAACACATTAACATGTTTTCCTTGATCATTATAAGCACCCATGACATGTGAGCCTTATCATGCGATAGACCATAGAAAATATATTTGGTTCCTGTGACATTCCTCAAACATGTCAGGAAGATAATTTTGACACGTCCAGACACCCTCAAATAGGTTAGCTAAGTCACATGAAATCCTCTGGACATGTCATATTGGTCACATATCAGTCCATAAAAATGTTACCTTTGATCACATGAGCTAATTTATAAATTTATTCCTTGATAATGTGATGAAACCCATATATGTCTGGAAAGAACCCCATAAATGATTGGTTGACACCAAGAACATGTCAATCAAACACTCATAACATGTCTGGAAGACCTTATAGAAGTGCCTGGTGGATACCCCCCATCATGTCAGCATTGTCTAGCTTGAGTACTGGCGCATTTTCTCTTGAACCATGTAAACCCCAATCCATGAGTCTTTGGTAGGTTATTCGCCCTTAATATTGGAAAGTAACAATAAAATACTAACATTGGATAATCATGAAATTATATGGGTATTATGGGATCCTCATTCCATCCCAACATGCTCACTATGAAATTATTGGTCCCCACTCTATATAAATAAGTGTGTAATGGGTTATATATCACTAATTGAGCATCCGAAGTGGTGTAATTCCCTCAGTATCTCAAACACTCCAACCCATAGAACAAAAATCTCCTCTAGATTGGCCATTCTTCCTCATCCATCAGTGAATTTAGATGCTAATTAAACAACATGGACTCTAATTCCTACTATAAGTGGGATACATTGGATTCCTTCTTAATGTTCGAGCTTAGTATCAAACATCCTATTGGGGGTACACCCAATGAACATGACCAATATACTTTCACAATATTCCTAAAATTTTACAATCTCTTATTTCTGAAATAGATAATGGATCAAGTGGATTAAGGGACATGCAATGATCATACCATTGGCACAATAAATTAACATATTGAGGGAATCCTTAGTGTGTTTTCCCCATTAAGTGAGATGATACAAATGCCTCCATATAATGGTTTCCCACTATAGGGTAAATCCTGAATTAATTTCCATATTAGTACTCGTTGGGGAAATAATTCCTATGGTACAAATCATTAGTCCCTTCCCATCATCTATATGAGGGGTGACCAAAAAAACTTAGAATCTTATTCTTATTCTTAGAAGGATATGTTGGGTACCATATTAAATCTATAGCTCCAAACTAGTTTCCAAAGTTACCTCATAAATTTCATTTTTGCATTAGGTTAAATTTCATGGATTGAACTTAAATAAACTAAATGAGTTTTTATTATTATTATTATCGTGATATGTAGGAATTCTCATGAAGTGTCAATACAATCCATGAAACACCAATCACCTCCCTGAATGAAAATAAACACTATATTTCCTAGTTATATGTATTAAAAACAATGAGATACCTATTTCAATGAAATAATTGGAAACAGAAGGATATACCCAAATACATATAGAATATATCATTAATATAAAATATTCTTCATGTAGAAAGATTCAACACCTGATCATTTAGTTCGGGTTACCAGTAATGTATCAAGATCTATAATAGATTCATGAACATAAATTAAATTTACCAGAGAGTCATGGATTTGGAAATAATTCTCCTAAAAAGGATGTAATGAGCTCGCCTCCCATTCCCCTGAAAAATTTGACTTATTTAGGGTTATTGGTTTTGAATCCCCAAATGACCACTTGACATTGGAAAGGGGGTTTTTAACTTGTTATATATTTATGATATGTTTGTATTTTCCATGAGATATTAAAATTTTAAAACCAATATAAATAATTGTGAAGCCATAGTTGACCACCCCAAATCATTATCATCACCAAATTTTCAAATGGGGGAAAATGGTAAAATAGATTTGAAAGCATGTGATGACAGAATAACCGAATAATTATAGATTTTGGTCGTATGTTTTCCAATAAATAAGGAATAATAAAACATCAACAAAAAATTTTGAACCTAATGTGAATACTATCAAATAATAAAAACTCTTTACTGATCACACATCAAGACATTCTATTTAATGTATTCCATATAAAAAATGGTACAACTAATCTGAAACCTAGATATAGTATATCAGGGTTCCCATGAAATATTCAATTCTTATTATAAAAAATCCATGAAAGAAAAATGGTTGAACTGCTTAAAAACAGAACAATTTTGTTACACGTCCATAACTAAGTAATAATGTCTCATAGTTGAGATGACCAAATGATCACTGACCTTAATCCCGATTGTATTTATGTCTTCGGAAACATCTCCAAAATATATCTTGATCTAATATCATTTATTTATCAAAAGACTATTCTGCAACCACAATTATGAATGTAACCTATGCTGGTTAAAAAAACCTCACCATCATGAAGAATTCAGTTTCAGATTGAAAATATGATGGTCTGGTAACACCACAAGAATGGTATGATATAGACCCTCTTGGATGATCATATAGGTATATGGATACTAAATATGATAAGTCAATCTCATTAAATGATTGATGAAATGAATCCAATGGAACCTATATCCACTACTAACCACTTTAGGCACATGAACCTCAGCCCAGTTGGTGAGGTATCCTTAAGTGCATCCACAAGACCCAGGTTAAAAACCAGGTAGAGGCATATTTTCCAGGGGGACTGTAGCAGTACTATAGCATGCACTGTACACTATGCGGGTATTGTAGTATACTCGACACTGTACACATATTGTAGTAGAAGTGTACACATTGTGGGCACTGTATCAGGCACTGCAGCAGTTACTGTAGCAGGTACTGTTCGGTACTGTAGGAGCTAGAACTATTCACCTTGGGCAACTAGTTTGGGCTTGGAGTCTTTAAGGATTTCGTGCCACCCGGGCCTTTAGGTCAGTAGGGATTTTGGGACACCTTTAAGGCCCTTGGGCTACCTCAAGGCCTTCGTGCCACATGCATTTTCCCCAGACACACTACAAAAAAAAAGATAATCCCTAGAAGAGGATTCAGAGAAGGTGAACTTACCATGGTAGAGGCAAATGGATTTGTTAGAATGAGAGGGTATGGCTATGCCATCGAGACCAAACTTTGCTTGCACGAGAAGCCTATCCATATGACCATGCAAAGGTGGTGAGATACTATCATGACACAAATGCTAGGGAGGGTCAGTTCCTTGTAGATAGTCTGGTTGAATTCCCTAAGACCTTCAGGTCATGTAATCTCTTAAACCTATGGTCCTTGTAATCTCTAAACCTACGGGCCGTATAAGGGTTCCCCCTCATCCCATGAAATTGGGTTATCAAAAATAAATAAAAATGAAGGCCTTCGGGCCATTTGGGATACTATCCACTTCAGATGATTTTCCCCTTCACGCGATAATAAGATACTTTTTTACCCTAATAAAGTGGATCAAGGAGTCGAATATAGATCCATCACAATTTAGGAGCTCCATAGGTGAGATCCTTTCCACCATTATCATCAATATCATTCGACCAGTTCTCCTCAATATTCAAATGTGGGTTCCACCCAATAAATTTCCACCATGGAAACTAATGAATGATACCAAGGAGGAATTATCAGGTACAAAAAAATATTTATAAATGGGAGAGGTATCATATCTCTTCCACCAATGATGAATCCAGTTTGCATATTCTAATGGAGGCCAGTGGGAAACCTCATATATTTTCTCACTTGGATTGAGTCTGCATGAAAATTATTCCAGAATGTATTGGAGAGGCACATATCCCTTCCACCAATAATTAATCCCACCAGAAAACTATGATCCAACAAGTATTAAAATAGTGGTTTTGTATCCTTAAATCAATTGAAAACATATTATATTATATCTTATAGACTGAGAACATGTGTGCCTATATTCATGCACACTTTGTTGAAGTTTCATTACATTTTAGCAATAATATAAGAGATCCTAGGCTATATTGATGCATTTGTATTGAAATATAGATATTCACATATCCATATCATTATAGATAGGTATTAATATCTCACTGATTAGTATGAAAAGGTGGAAACTTTGGATAAAAAAGACATTCTTCCTTGCAACTAGGAGGATTATTCACATATTCTTATAAATAATTAGGAAAAAGAATAATATCATATATTTGTTAAAAATATGTCTCACCAAATTCTTCTAGAACATGAATTGGCACATGAATGAATTCCTATAAAAAATGATAAGTGGATTACTCCAAAGTAATATGACCAAACTCATATCCTGAATCTGATTGGTGTGAACCAAATTATTTTTTCACATCCCTTAGGATATTCACATATTCCTATCATAAAATAAAAATGAAATACTCCAATGGAAAATGATTGAGCTCATATATTCAGTTTGTCCTATATCATGAGCTCAGTTGGGAATAATCCATGAGACGGGTGCACATTCCTATCGAAAAAGACCACCGAAATATTCCAAAGTCACCAAACCTAGCTTATATTCCAACTCTAACAAAGGATAAATAAATTTAAAGTAGGATAATATCAATTCCAATAAATATACATGTAATATTCTAGTATCTTGTGGAATCCAAGATCGTATCCCTACTTCTATTGATGAATAAGTACGCCAACAACATTTATAGGCTATACATGCTAATGTTCATATCCCTTCTCCCATTTCAAATGTCTATAAGTATATTCCAAAGGGGAATGGATATTTTAATTGGGATAATATATATTCATAAACCAGGATAGATCAAAATAATTTGGAAACTACCCATAGGCATGCTCATATTCTTTCATATAATATATAAGATCACTGGAATACTTCAGAAGCATCGAAGTAGTATGATCATACCATTGAAAAACCTAATCTTTTCAACATATTATACCTATAATCATGTTGTTGGAACATAACCCTTATCAACCCCAAATGATTAGTTGACATATTTTACTTAATATGTAGAATGAGTCTCATATTAATGATATTCTAAATTCCAGTGTCCTTGAGTCTTTATAATATATATTAGCAATACCTCAATAGTCTTTTTGACTCTTCTACTATAAAAGAATATTATTATTACCTGGATAGTCCTCATTATGTTAGTGTTGAGATGTATCATAGTTTATTTACTATTGATATCCTCTATTGAATACCACCTCATAGAAATATCTCTATCATACAAGGAAGTCCTCCCCTTACCTAGACACCCTCAAATAGAGAGGTTCTCAAAACTAACACAGCTTCATATATGGAGGTGATCGAAATTTCAAGGCCAATAGAATATAGTTCCGTAAAAATAGTAAGCTAAACGTCACCATAATCAGCTTGATTCCTAGGGAAATGATCATAATGTTCTTACCAAGTGGATGAATATGAATCAAACAAATAATAGGATGAAATGGATATATACAGTGTGTTATCCATAAATAACCTCCAAAAAAAGTTCTGTACCATTTCTAATTATAACTATGATATCCCAGATAAGATAGATAATGATTGTATATCATTATTATGAGTTTAAATATTAGAAAATCATTAGTGATTTAAGGCTATAATGCACCCTTATTAAGGATATGATTGTATCTTCGAGATCATAAATACACATTGTTGTTATCTTGACATGGCTGCCTCCTATATAGACTAGAAACCAAATCAGAAGAGCATGATAAATACCTAAAATTTTCTTGTATCAATATCATAATGACTCTCTTCCAATTGATTTCCAAAGCCCCATCAAAAGTACATATCTAAATACAGGGAATGCATGGATCTTTGCATGTCACTATGTCCCCAGAATAAAAAATCTCCCTAGTTATTCTATCGTATAATGTTCTAATCACTATAGAAATTAGGGGGATGGGTTATGTGTTTGGTATTATATAAATAAAGTGAGACTCCACTACTTTTAAGATTTGAATTCAATGCAAATTGAGAGAGAGGGATTCTAGTAGTCCCCGATGCTAGGCCTCTCAATAAAATTAGAACACATCTCAAACATGGGTTCAAAAGAAGTATACTACCCATGAATATCTTTTATGATGTGACTGCCATCACAAGTTTCCATTTCACTTGGATTAGACAAGAATAAGAAATTTTCAAAATAAAATTGTTTAAAAAAGAAACCTCTATAACATCAGTCTATGAGTGAACCTCGACAGTAGGAATGGAAGAATTTTTACCACCACCTCCTCCCCAAGAACCATCAAAACCTAATAGTGTCCTAAAAATATATTTAGTAAATAAAAAACAACCCCATCACGTATGTCTGAAGATTTTTTTTCTCAGTCTCCACCACTATGTGAATCACCACCCAAGAGGACCCTAGATAAATTAGTGGTTAATCCTATTCAACCAAAGTCTTTAGAGCTATGGGAATTTATATTTCAATTTATATATTGGTATCCCTCTGTTCCATGACCAAAGCCCTTAAATCCTCAACAACAAGATAAAAAGGATCTAATAGCTACCAAAAATCTTCCATACCCCATAGGGCATGAGGAATTATTATCAGTATGATCATCCTGAAAGGAGTTATTCTTCTTTAGGTAAGGAGAAAATTATTGATGGTTGTCATCCAAGATATTCCTCCCACCACAAGACATACCTTTTTCATTTAGGGAACATTTTTCCATTATAAAAGGTAACTCCCTTAATGTAACTACTCAAATACCAAGGAAGGAAGAACATATTACAAAGAAAATCGAACCACATAAGGGTTATAAAATAAAATAGGTCAATTCTATATAGTAGTTCTAATAACATCCCTTATACTACCCCTAACGGAGGATTAGGTTGTGTAGAATTACTCTATTGCATGGAAATTAATGATATAACCATCCTATCCTAATATGAAATAGTAAATGTTAAACCATAAATGGAGAAAATGATAAATACTATGAAGTAAATATTGAGGGAAATAACAAAGAAACCATTCATCGATAAGTGGGTGGTCTAGATGCAAAAACTAATGTTGTACATATGCAAAATCATAGAATGAGAAAATCTTGGAACATATGAATAATTAAATGACACCACCATAGAAGAAATTTTCCAATAATAAAGGTAATGGTGTGGCTTTATCCAACACACATACCAAAGGAGCTAAAATTCCCTCCATAGAGGAATGACTGGAAAATTTTGAGAATGAAATATAAAATATTATATAGTTAAATGAGGAATTAATTATGTTCAATTTTCCAAATGGGTTTCAACATCAAATAGAAACATATATCCATCATACCACACATCTAGAAAAAGTTAATACACATGTAAGAGAGGAATATGTACATAAGGTGGGATCTGGGTATATGAAGCTAGTCTACATAAATGAGAACGTTGAGAATGATCGATACATTCCTCCATTAAGGTTTTCATATCTCTCCTATTAAGGGGATCATTATTTCTATGCATGAATCTAGAATCAATGGGATATAAAAATGGTCCAACCTGGAATCATGTGGTTATCTTAAAAACCCATGTATTATTTGTAATATTATTGGATCCCTCCCCCTCAAGTGTGTTATCCTAGTTCATGTTGATTGTTTATGTTTACATTATATTAGACTGCCTTCGCTTGTTTTAGGACATGTACCCTTTTTAACCTTTAAAACAATTCTCAACTATGGACGGAAAATGTGTCTACATGATCAAGAATAACTCAATCCCTATATATGATAAGTGGTATAATCAATGATACCTCCAAACCTCTTTAATGCTATTGAATCTATGTCAACTCTAATGGAATATATTGATAGGTGGTATAATGTCACAGGCTTAACTTATATGGATATGACATCAATTTAGTTGAATATTCAAAACATTACATATTTAAATTATTTAGGAACAAAATAGTTTAGTGTCTTTTTAAACTGGGGAACATTTATTCAAATTTGGTTGATGAACATCCAAATCTCCAATAATGATATTCCCCCATTTTACTCATACTTAAAAACTTTTTTCATAAATTTGGGATAATAAACATAATAATGGGTGAGATTATATTCTCAGTAAGGCTAAAAATAATGGAGATACATAAGAATAACATGGGAATAACAGTTTTATAACATTAGCATAACATTTGATGATTATAACATGAATATCCAAGATCACAATTTTCTGACATGGCATAAGGATTGGAAGCTCATAAAACCTAAAAAAAGTAAATAAAATATAATAATTCATAATGGAATGAGATTGGAAAATGAAATATAATTTTGGAATAGACAACAGCTTATAACAACATGAAAATCTGTAAATAGAAACAGGTTCACTAATTTGGTTAAGGACCTGAAATCAAGACCTCACATAAACTTATGGACATTAAAACAATTTCAATCATATGATTGGGAATAGTTAATATGGTTCACTCATAAAATTTTAATCCTGTAATAAAGTATATTAATAACATATGGACGTGAATATAGGTCTATGAATGACAATGTGAGCATGTAATAATGTTCACTCATAACATTTTTTCATGTAATCAGGTCCAAACATAAACATATGGACATGTAAACAGGTCTATATATAACATTGTGAACACATAATAAGATTAACTCATAAAATTTTGAACAGATAATCAGGTCCATTCCTAAACATATGGACAAGAAACTAGGTCCACACATAACATTATGATTACACAATAATGTTCAGTCATAACACTATGGACATTTAACCAAGTTCATTCATAGGTTTTTATGCCACCAGGGTGGGATACACAACCATCCCCAGTGGTAACCCTTTATTCATTGTAGATCATGTTACACATTCTTCCCATAATGGATCAAGCCTGTTGACTTGATCCCATCATTATCTCATGATATATAAATCATTACCCAATTAATTGGAGGGAGACATTGGTCTGACCCATCACATAATAAAATCATATAAATTTTTGAAAAAAATATCCTAAACATTTTCGATACAATAACCCTTGAAATAAAATTTCTATTATTAACACATTATCTTATCATATCCTATGAAATAGAGATAGGTTACATAATCATTTAACCATATAATAACCCATGAAAGGAATATAAATTCAGAATAATTTCAATCATAATATAACCAATGAAATAGAAATGGGGTTCATAAGAATGTTTTCCTCATAAACATAAATCATTAAAAGAGGAATAATAATGGTGTCCTCATATAATATCCCCAACATATCATAAACCACATCAATGTATGTCCAGTAAGATGGAGAAGGATTTTTAATGATCAATTAGAGTATTTATTAACGGAAATAAACTTTCTTTGAAAATAAACTTTTAATAAATAAGACCTTTTCAAGATCTATTCCTTGGAATAATAGTTTCAATGCTTATAAAGTGAGATTCAAAATTCCTATAAATAATCTATTTAGTATAATAATCTTTCCTCTAGGAAGAATTTTATTTTTAAAACATTAAAAATTATAAAAACAATTATATTTGAAATAAATGTTGAAAACTTATAAAAGAATTTATGAAGTCATTGAAATAATTTTCTTTTAAAACATCCTTTTAAAAACATATAAAATAACCATTTATTTGTCTAAAAAACAATTAGTAAAAATTAAAAAAAATTAAAAACTTATTCATTGAAAATAAATCTAAAAAAGACTCAATTAAACCTCAATGAAATGGTGATCATGATGGAAAATAAACCTGCACATGCCAAAAAACCCCTTCTGTGCCATAAAAGGATTAAAAAATGCATCAATCAAGAATCAATAAAACGATAACATTCAAAAAATTATTGAAAAAGTTAAAACATGGGTAACACATTATTTTAAATATAATACGAGAATAGTAGAATATTTTTGAAAACATTTTTTAGAAAACATTATTTTTCAAGAACCAAGATTTCTGGCTGAAGAGAAAGATAAAGTCATAATTTCTAAAAAATAAAATCCTAATTACATTAAGTAAAAAATAGTATAGAAATTATTAAATTATAGGAATATATCATGAATAAATGTATTATAAGAAAATTTATTGGATTTATTAAGAGATTTATCATAATATTTTATCAATGGGAGAATAATCATAAACAATCCCAATAAATGATGAAATTGTAGCAATAAGCTATTACAACTTGTTAATATTGAATCATAATCCCCTTAAAAAGAATAAAATTAAATGACTCAAAAAAATTTATGAAAGTATGTATATTCATGATATAAAATATCAAATCTATTTATATACCTGTCATTGAATAATATAGATGCATAACATAGAAAGTATCTCAATGAAAGAAAGATGAGACAAAATTACTTTACCGAATAGGTGAATTTCGAACCCCGAAACCCATGAATGAATGATAAATATGGACATGAAAATACCCATAACATTAATTATAATAATAATAGAATACATTCATGGGAAATATATACACCACACATAATAAATGATAGGTGAATATGTTTAAGAATCACAGAAATAAAAGTGAGACTAGAAAACCCTTACCTTAAGTATTAACATTACTGGTACACATTCAAACCTATGGTATAATAAATATAAGTTTATTATAAATCATTTAAATATCATTATTATTATATATAATACCATATATAATTTAATTACGACATTATATTACCTATTTATTAACAATTCCATGTTACTGTTTGGATTCAGGTAGTAACCACTTTGTTTTTCGTATGTCTTTTTAATTGTTATTCTTGGTCATATTACATAGATCATAATTTAATAATTTTAATAATGTATAAAATTATATTAATATCATATATAATCATTATATAAATATTTTTAATAATTTATAAATTATATAAATATGAATTTTAATACTATATTCATAGTGACGGTAGGTCGTACGTACGCATGAATATTGTTTTTGTTTTCATATTAAATTTAAAGAATGAAATTAAATGATATATATATTATCATTCCAGTATAATTATTTTTTCAAAAATATCATATATTTTTACTTCACTCTTCTTTAATTCGTTAAATGTAGAGTGTGAATGAATCACATTTCTTGGCAATGACGATAGTTCACGCGTCCGCAAATGAAGTTATTGTATTCCCAAAAAATTATAATCATGAATGTTTGTATTATATAATAATTAATTAATCATAATGATATAATAAATGGATTGTATATCATATAATAATATTAATTCCATCATTATTCCACACCAATAAATGATGTAGTAGAAGAATGAAAAACATCTATTTGTGAGGTGTTTGTCCTCTGTACACTCAAGCGATGATTGTGTATCCATTTGATATAAGTGTGTGTAGGTGTAGGTAAAAAAATTAAAATTAAAAAATATTAGTGTATTTTGGATACACTGGTTATTAAATAATTATGCAATAAGTATAATTGAGTGTTTGGAGATTGAAATAAAATAAATGTTCTTATTGATGGATGTTATTTCTTCTTTAGGTAATTCCTTTTGGTTTTCACTAAAAGAAAAACTTGGTTTTATTTCATCATAAATTTAGGCTTATAGAAAGAGTGTGGGTAAAATGGGAGCTTATTTAGGCATGTTTTGTAAGAGAATAAAAATATATATTGGTGGTATGAAGTTAGAGGGAGGTGTGAGTTCCTTTTCATAGAGGAGGAGTGGCATTCTTGTAAATATAAAAAGGTAAACACTATTTACAGTTCTCCCTTAAATCTTATGCCTCTGGTAAAAAATAATTTTATAAAAAATGGAATATACTATCGAAAAATGGACATAAAATGTCTTTTGGACATGTTTCATGGTTAGTTAATCTAATTAGTTAATGTTTAACTACTAAGAAAGCATGTTTTACCTTAATTGTTGTAATTAATTTTAATTAATTTCACTATTATTTTATTTAAAAAATGTTGTTAAACATAGTATAAAATAAATATTATACTGATTATAAATATAGAATCAATTTTAACAAATTATAATCGCAAATTTTTCATAAATTAATTTACAATTAATCCCACAAACATGTCGTGAATGAGAGTTTTTAAAGAAAAAATTGTTCGCAATTGGAAATGTTCTTAAATCCAATTTCAAAGTGAAATTGATTTAAATGAAATAATTAAATTTATTGATTTTTAATTTAACTAATTATACTATAAACAAATTTAATATATAATTTAAATATATAAATAAACAAGATGAAAATACAATTTTTAAGTAAAATTCAGCATTTTCCTTATTCAACAAAAATGAAACTACTAAAAAAATAACAAAAACTAATCGAAAATAAAATTTGATATTAATTTTTAAAAAATTAATTTTTTAAGGATAATCTTTATAAATGTATCAATAATTATATTTATTATATGTACTCCATTAAAAATTTATAAAATTACCCTTTAAAAATATATATTTTTTTATTCATAAAATTAAATTTATTTATATATTATGACTATAAAATCTATTTTATGACGGTCAAAAAATTTTGATTTGATATATAATAAATAAATTTTATTAAAAACCTTAATGAAATGTGTTTTTTTATATATATTGATATGAATCATGTTTGTACATAGAAAAATATTTTTCTTATAAAAATAATATATTTATTTATAAATAGTTTTTTGTTTCATTTATAAAAAATTCATAACAAAACAACTCATTTTTATACATGTGTAACCCATATTTTTAAAATTTATTTAATCATATTCTTAACTTCATTTAAAATATATAGGTTATAGCTATAATAATATTTTAATAATAATATTAATAATATATTTTAGTTCTCTAAAATTATGTCTTACGCATAACAAAAAAATTAAAAAGAAATCAACATTATTTGTTAGAGAAGAAAAACCCAGTGTTGATCTAAAATCTAGTCTAAGTGTTGTGTGTAGTGTAATATTATCATGTTTTTGTGTGAAAAAAAAAACCAAATATATTTATTCTGTATAACACAAGCTATATTTAGTTTTGTGTGAAATGGTGAATATTGAAAAGATTAAATTGGTTAAAAAAATATTTCCAAAAATATTGTGTTGATATATTCTACCACCCTTAAAATGATTTCTTCCCTCAAAATTTTTTTGGTTCATAATTGGTTGAGCTCCAAAATGTTCCTTACATAGAAACCCACATTGTAAAAATGGGAACCAAAAAACACATTAATAACGGAATGATAGTAACATTAAAGTTACACAATGTAACTCATAATTAGGTTCCCATCTTGGAGAACATAGGTGGACTGTGAAAACATGGACATAGAAGACAAATCTATGAACCATGTTCTGATGGAGAGGTATAGAGAACATGGTTAGTAAAAATTTAATGACCATAAAACCACAAATCTCTAGTGATCTAAAGGACCATTTGATTAATAAAAAATAAAGGTACATGGATAACATTTTTGGTTTTGAGATCCATTTCCTAATGTTGAATGACTTTCAAAAGAACTTATAATTTCTTGATATTATTACAATATCTCCTTTTGTTTGTGACTTATAAAATTCCAATTCATATCTTACTTTAAAATTGAAGTTTATTTTCTTATGCCTAAATCACTAAATGTTCATAAGATCCATAATATATGATAATTCATTTCATCTATATTCTGTTTCCATTATCAAAAAATGGTTATCAACGGTTATCCAATATGAATAAATTATCATGCGGTGAGATAATAAATTAATTTCTAAAACATCATCTGATACTTACCTTCAATAATTCCATAAATGATTAACCTTATAACCCTTCCAAAATATAAATATCTAAAACCTTATAAATAAGGTCACTTAATTTCTCAAAATCTACATAACATTGATCCCCCATATATCACAAAGTAGCACTTAGTTGTCATATACGAAACAATTTAATATCATTATCATGTTTTCTCTAAACTATGGTAATAAACAGAGTTATCATGAACCTAATTGAAAGCATACATTCTCCCTTACTTAAAATATTATTGGATATACTCTTTAGAGACATGATTTCTGAAATTTCATCTATAACAAGAAAGATCACATATTAAAAAAATCTTCTATCAGTTATGAGGTCATAAATACAATTGAATTTCATTTATCTATATCATTATCTTTTTAGAAATATAAAATATCATTTTCCCATCCCCAAGAATATTTTATAGTTATATTGAATTCATATATACATTCTATGAAATATATTTTAATTTTCAGTAGTATCATTTATCAATGTATTTAAAATCCATAATGAAAAACTACTAAAAATTCCCTATATACATCGTGAATCATATAACGTAATCATTGAATTCCAAAAAATAGACACATAAATAATCCATCTTAATTATTAACCCATTAATCAAGATTCATCATATTATTCCTTAATATCCCTTTATAGAAAATAAAATAAGAATAATTATTTAAGAATCATCAACACCAATCTAATCCAGATTCTTACATTTATTGTAAACAATACTGTAAGAAAATATCATACCTTTCACATGTCATTTGTGGTCCATTTATATTAGGATATATAACCAATACTCGCAACATCGTCCTAACTCTATTATTGATATTTCCCCATTGTAAATTGAATTTTATAATTCCCATTATTTAATTATCGAAAACATTTAATGTTAACATGGTTTCTTTTAGTTCCTAATATTGAATATGACAAGAAATCATAGTGTGTGAAAGACTTATAATATCAGAAAACCACATAATCATGAAAAATTACTTATAAGACTAGAAAATAACGAAACCTACTTTTATATCTACATCACCATAGGATCATCCTTAGAGACACCCCTAGACATATAATTAGAAATATCCCTAGGGATATCACTAATGTTTTCTTGTCCTTTATTACAATGGATGAATAAACCATTCCATTGGTACTAACTACTTTGACTAATGATTAACATAAATTGATATTACATCATTTTAGATGAAAATTCAGCTCATTATAAAACTAAATTCCTAAGGATAATAATTGTTATGTGTCTTTTGAAAATAGGAACACATTCTTCATATTTTTTTATTGATCTTCAAGTTATCCCAAAAATATTTCCCCCTTTAGTACTCCTAATTGAAACCTATATTCATATCCTTTGGAATGGAAGAATAATAAGGGAAGATATTTGATGCTCATTAAAGGTGAAAATAAAATAGATCTGTAATCATAACATGGGTATAAGTTTATAAGAACATGAAAATTACATTTTAAGATCACACCGTGCATATTAATGATTATTATCTTAAGTCATGGGATAAGTATTAGCAGTTCATAACACATTAATCATAAGGGAATCAAAGAGAACATCCATGAGAGAATTTCATAGGAATAAGTCATAGTCTTTTACAATACACATCATCTTCTAATAATGTGAAAAATCATAAATAGAAATAGGTTCACTCTTCAAATTAAGGACATGAAATCATGCCCTTAAATAAACTTATGTACATGAAACTAAGTCTATTCATAACATGGTGAACACATAAAATGGTTCACTCATAACATTTTGAAAATGTAATAAAGTCCATGTATACCATATGGACATGAATCTAGAACCACAGATAAAATTGTGAACACATAATAAGGTTCACCAGTAGCATTTTGAACATGTAATCAGGTCCACACATAAAAAAATGGACATGAAACCATGTCCACACATAACATTTCTACCACATAATAAATTTCAATCATATCATTGTGAACATATAATCATGCCTATGAATAAACATACGGAAATAAAACTTGGTCTAGACATAACTTTGTGAACTCGTAATAATGTTCACTCAATCGATTGTGAACATGTAATTAGGTCCACACATATAAAACGATACTCATGTTCTAAATATACCACCATCCCCTATGGAAACCCTTTTTTAATTGTAGATTATGTTACACATTTTTTCCAAATTGTATCTTTCTTGTCGAACTATTCCCATCATTATTTCATAAGAAATTAATCATTACCCAAATAATTGTAGGGATATGTAGGTCACCTCTATCACAGAATGAATTTGTACATATGTGTTCCAAAAGATCATAAAAATTAAAAATATGATAATCCATAAAGAAATACGTGTTATAAATACATCATCTAATCATAACCTATGAAAAGGAGATATTATTAATAAAAAGTTTATCATAGTATAACCTGTGAAAGGATGTGAATTTCTGAATTGATTTATTCATGGTATAACCCATGGGAAGTGGGCTTTATAATAAACATTTCATTATAAACATAAACCATTGAAATAAAGAATAAGAATGATGTCATTAGATCATATTCCAAAAAATCAATAAACTATATCAAAGGATTTCATATTAGATGAAGGATTTTATAATGAGAACTTGGAGTATTTCATAAGGGATATAACCATTATTTGAAAATCAATTTTTAAATCACATTTTTTTTTCAAAATCCTTTCATTCAATGAAAAAAATTGAATGTTTAAAATGTAATATTTAAAAAAAATTAAAACATTTATTAAGGAAAATATAATTTATTCTTTGAATAAAACTTTTTTAAAACATAAAAACATTAAAAAAATTAAATTTAAAACAACATTGAGAACCTATAAAATAATCATTGAAATCATTGAAATCAATTATTTTCAGAATAACCTTTTGAAAATATATAAATAAGCATTGAAAAACATTTATAATTCTTCTCAAAATAAATAATTTGAAAACATCTTTCATTGAAAATAAAGAGGAACACATATAAAATAATGTTTATATAAAATGTTATCATTATGGGGAATAAATCCATACAAGCTGAACATTCCTTCTATAATAAAAAAAAATTAGAGAAGGGGCTTGATCAGATAATGATATAAGGATTAATTTTTTAGAACAACATTTGTTAAAAATGTAAAACATGGAAAAAAATTATATTAAATATAATATGAGAATAGTATAATGATTTTGAAAAAAAAAAGAAAAAACTAGGTTTTTGAGGAAAACATATTTCTGACCAAAGAGAGAGATAAAGGTTGATTTTAATAAAAAACATTCTTAGTTATCAACAGTATAAAGAGTCAGAAAATGGTACCATTTCATGAATATATCAATAATAAATAGATTTGAATCAATTTCATGATATTTCTTGAGATTTTTATCAAAATATTTCATCAATGTAAGAATAATCATAAACAATCCAGATAAATGATGAGTTGTACTGATAAATTATTATCACTTTGGTATCACTGAATAATAATCCCCATGAAATAATAACATTAAATGAAGCTTAAAATGTCATGAAAATAAATATATTCATTAGATAAATTTTCAATGGGTATTATATCCACATAATAGAAGAATATATCTCCAAATCCTGGCATGTATCTCAATGAAGGAAAATTGAGAAAAAAAATTTTTTTACCGATTTGGTGACTTTTGAACCACAAACACCAAGAAATGGAGATAAAAAATGGATATTTAAATACACAAAAATTTAGAAATAATAATCATATAATAAATTAATGGGAATAATATAACCCAAACAAATGAAATCAGTGGTGAATGAGGCATAAGTCTCAAAGAAATGAAAGTGATACAACAAAATACTAACATTTAATATAGTCTTTATTCATAAAAATTCAATCCTCTTGTATAATAAATAAAATTTTATTATTCATATAACTAATAAACATATTATTATATATCATACCATATATTATTTTATTATGACAATATATTACCTAATTAATTACAATTCCTTGTTAATGTGTTGTTTTCTGTAATAACCACTTTATTTTATTTATATGTTTCGACTTGTTATTATTGATCCTCTTACATATATAATGATTTTATTATTTTAATAATATAAAAAAAATTATATAAATATCATATATATTCATTATATATGTATTTATAGTAATCTATAAAAGATATAAATATGAAATGGAATACAAAATTCATGGGGATGGTAGGTCGTACGTATGCATAAACTCTTTTTCTATTTCTTTTTTGTATTAAAATAAAAAAATAAAATGAAATATATGTATATATATATTATCATTCTAATATATTTATTAGATAATTAATATCATATAATTACACTAAATCGATTGTTAATATATTCCATGTAGAGTGTGAATGAATGGAATTTATTTGAGGAGGAGGTAGTCTAAACATACACAAACAAAGTTATTATATTCCAAAAAAATAGAATTAATAAATGTATGTGTCATATAATAATTCTAATTTAATAAATACAAAATAAATATATTATATATCATATTAAAATTGAAATCCCATCATTATTCCCTCCCATGAATGGTGGTAATTGATGAATGAATGACATCCGTCCGTGAGGCGGTGGTCATCCATACACACAAACGATGATTGTGTTTCCCATTTGATAGAATTGTGATTAGGTGTAGGTATAACCATTTAAAAATATCTATATTTATATATAGGATATATAATTTATTCTATTATAATTAAATTAGAATAACTTATGTGGTTGAGAATGAAATAAAACAAAAGTGATTTTTTAATAATGACACAGATTCTTTGGGTAATTTCATCTGGTTTGCACTAAAGGAAAAACATGGTATGATTTATGAAAAAACATTCTTCTAGGATGAGAATATGGAATTTAGGGTCATGTTTGGTCATGTTATTTATGAATAAAATATATTTATATGAGTGAATAAGTGGGTGGTGGTAAGTGTGTGTTCACTTTTATAGTAGAGGAGGAGTATCATTCTTGTAAATATAAAATGCTAATCTTAATTGAGTGTACTCAATTACATCATATGCATCAAAAAGTGGTAAAATTTATAGAAAAAGGGATTTTTTTATAAATATTTCCATAAAATGTATTTTCCAAAATTTTCTAGGTTATTTTTTCCCTTCTGCTAATGTTTGACCACTAAGTAAACTTGTTTTTTACATTATCTCTATATTTAGTTTAAATTAATTTAACAAATATTTTTAAAAAATAATTTAGTTAAACATACTAGAAATTAATAATTAAAATCATTCAAAATATGAAATACATTTTATAAAATTCTTCTCATAAAATGGGTAGAAATTAATTTAAAATTAATCCCGTATACATATCATGAAATCCAGGTTTTAAAGAGAAAATGTTTAGATGTTTGAAATTTTTTTATATCAAATTTCAATGCTAAATTTATTTTAATTATCTAAATTGGATTTATTAATATATAATAGAAATAATTATTCTTTTAAAAATTAATATATTATTTATTTATACAAATTTACTAGAAAAAAATACAACTTTGATTTGAAATTTAGTGTTTTCACTATTCATCCCAAAATGAATCTTCTGAGAGAAATACCAAAAACTCACACAAATTAAATTTTGATATTACACTTTAAGAACAAATATTATTTTGTAAAATAAAAACTATAACTGTTCCTAAAATTACATTTAAAACATGTGTTCTATTAAGAGGTGGCAAAATGACCGATAAGAAAATATGTATTTATATCATAAAATTATATTTATTCATATCTTATGCCTATAAAATATCTTCGATGACTATAAAAAATTTTCATTAATTATATAATATATATATAATATAAAATAATTACATCAAATAAATTTTTTTTAATTTAATGGGATAAAATATTTTTGTACATAGAACAATTGTTTTCTTAAAAATGGAATTTCATTATTTTTAATAGTTCTTACATTAATTTATATATAATTGATAACCAATGGATTTATTTTATATAAATATAAAAATCCTATTTTAACAATTAATTAATTTTATTTTTAACTTCCATTCTGACTGATATGTGGAAACTATAATAATATTCTTATGTTAACATTAATAATATTGTGTAGTTTTGTAAAACTCAATACTCCATGTAACTCAAGATATCATTGGAACTATGAATTTTTTGTAACATAAGCTGAAAATTATGTTACATGAACCAAAATATAATATAGGTTTTTATTTTGTGCAACCACAACTTCCTATAGAATGAAACTAAACCCAAACTTATTTTTTTCATATAATGAAATCTATATTTAGTGTTGTGGGAAATATAGATTATTGAAAAGATGAAATTAATTAAAATAATATTTCTCAAAATACTAGGGTATTACATGTAGCACACCTTCATGTATCCTGAATATAATCCATATCCAAAATGGGTGGGTGACACTTTTCCCTAATCAATTTTGGAATTACTATATTCTCATCCTTTGATGGTCTGGGAGATCTATAACAGCATATCATGCACTTCTTTCCCAAATGTGTCCTGATGAAAGGGCCCTAAATATTATAATTTAGTGAACAAACACAGATTTTTTGTGTATAATCTAGTATGGAAAACATTTATTAGGTATAATATTTTTCTTCCAGAATCCATTGTAGGAAGATAAGACCATCCTCACAAATTCTTTTATCAATTTAACTCTCTGATAGTGTAAACGAAAATTATCGGCATCACAAATCCTAAAAACATAAAAATTAAAAGGTGTATGAATTCATCTCCAAATAGAAAGGTTTAACCAATTCACTATGTATCCATAACACAAAAAATAAATTTTTATAAATTTTTTATGATAATAATTAAGAGGAGCTAAAATACCTAAAACACCAATTAACTATTCATGAAGATTCAATGAGTTCAAATAGGTGGAGCCATTACAAGAAGTTAAAATTAGGCGGACCTAAGATAAATCTCAGCCAATTAACATTACAGAGAAAAAATTCCTAGTAATGTAGAGAAATATACTGTTACCCACAAACTAAAATAAGTGCTTATTCAAGAACCCAGGCAAGCCCCAAATCATCCAAAACCTGCATTTGAGAGGCAAAAATAACAAAATTTTACTTTTCTAGAAGGAAAAAAATAGATCATCGGCCTTGTTATTTGAGTAACATATGAATAAAATTTAATCCTCTCAATACGGATAGGTTACTAGATATTTCATTTCATCCATGGAAAATAAAATTCTAAAACTATAGAATCCTAGGAACCTGAAAGTGGTCAACATCACTGGTCATACTGGATATTAACATTTCCTTTGGAGGTTGTGTCACAACATCCTATAAATATTTTCATCCAAGAAATCCACTAGAGCATGGTTTATTCTAGACATCTGATACTAGAGGAGGCCTTGGAATAAGATACTTTTTTAACTTTAACTTAACTGAAAAAATATGGTGCTAGAATGATGTTCTAGATATGTGGGGATATAAGTTTAAAAAATTTATGACTCAAATGAAATTAAACCATGCCCTTTCCATCCTGAGTGTATTTCATTACAATCCATTAAAAAACCTAACCTATAGGGAGGTGTCAATGATTACACCTCCTAGAGGTAGACGTAATCATTAGAAATACTAAAAGAAAAAAGATAAAGATTAATAACCTACTCATACTGAAGCTCTACAACTCATATATTTATTTCCTTCATCGTCTAAATTAGGTGAATCACCCAACCAAATGAGATCCTAATATAATTAAGAGATCATATTTTGTTATATTAACATGGTTCCTAGAATAGATAACATCTCTAATGATGAATATGCCCCAGAGTATGTATTTCTCATACCTGACTGTGGAGTTAGATGTTGATAATGCTGAATCCGAGGATACAAGGGATAGAGTAGGTGTGTAAAAACCCATATGTTATATTCATATCTTTGCATAAGCATTATATAAATCTCAAAACCATCGCTGGGAACTTCACCAAGCATAGTATAAGCATGGAGATCCCTTGTATCCTTCTTGGTGTCATTCAACCAAGATATTTTTACATGATTGACCAGTGGGCATGAAATTTTCCAATATACCCTAACAAATGGTAAGAGTGCAGGGACCAACATCACTAGAAATAGATTCCCCATAGAACTTCTCTCAAACACCAAGCCCATCCATCTCAAAAAACTCAACAATTGAGCCATATAATTGGGATAAACCACACCTTGGAAAGCATAGAGAAATGGCATAAAATATGACATTATGATTGAGTTCTCAATTGTTCCAACAGAAATCTCAATCTTAGATGCTCTTAATATTTCAAAATAACTCAGGGAGGAACACATAGAGACCCTTTGGATCCCATATGAGTTTGAGATTCAAGTCACTACAATTGAGGATTAATGATTGGAGAATATACCCCCAAAATGTAACATAGCCTTCTAATTCGAAGAATATGACCATGGAAAATATATCCAGGGACATATCCTATCCTTGTATGTTTTCGGAAAACATGAATATGTTGATATCCAAAGGGATTTGGTTTAAAATAGTTCAGGGATCAAACTCATCCCAAATCAGAACCTCAGGAATTTAGGATATTGAAATGGGGAATTTTCTCCAATAAGGATAACTATTGAAGGGTATGTTAAGTGTGAGGAAAATCCCCTTGGGAAGATCATTCACAATGAACTGTTTGGGGATATGACATCTGATGCTATGTTCATGGGTATCCAGCAAGACAGCATGAAATTTTCATCATGGAATAACTTGGCATAATAGCCATATAGTGCTGAATTATGTATTTCATCAATGATTAAAATAACTCAATGATGGGAAGGCTAACATACAATATGGTGAAAGCACCCTCTTCAAGTATTGTAAAGATATATATACATAGTAAGGTTTTGATATGAAGGATGGAAAAAATCAATAGTGGATAATTATACGTAGATTTATACTCCCAGTGGATTGGGGAAACCCCTAAAAATCAAAAGAGGATTCTTAATAATGATTATGTGATGTCCATAAACATTATCAAGGCAGCATAATAAATCCCATAAATCATTAATGAACAAACAATTTCAATAGATTGTCTCTATGTTATTACAATCACCTCAGCTAAGATGAACTCATATAATGGTAGTCAGACTATATCTATATCAAAAATCAAGAATTCCTTTATGACATTAGGAGATATTGAATATTCCTCCATTATTTTCTCTGAAACTCTGAATGTTCATATCTCTCATGCCCATTATAAAAATGTAAAGGAATAAAAGAATCCCCAGAATCCATTTATGATGAATCTAGTAGTACAGAATGTCAATGTATCTTATCTTGGATTTTCTTCTCTTCATAGTGATATATATTACAGCAAATTACAAAAAATGTCAGAAAATACATCTCATATATAGATATAGATTAATAATAGGTGACCATAGGAACATTCATCTCCTATTGTACAATGGAATCTCCACCACCATTGTTGTGTTCAGGTAAGTGAGAATTGGAATATAATATGACACATAATCTGTGATTATTAGTGTCACCAACTCAAGGAACTAGTGATGTATATTTCATTTTAGAATAGAATCAATATGTGTTATCTTAGAATTAAATAAAGAATCCATGGATGAAACCTGATGTGGTTAATCATCACCTAGGATTGCTTGATCATCATCAAGGATTATGGTAGGTAGCCAGGAGAATGAACCATTACCATTCTACTAGGAAGAGTTCGATGTTGAAAAATTTACCAAAGACAAATTTATCTTGGAAGTGCAGTACTGAAAATGGATTTCCAACATCATGCCCATCAAGAAAAATAATAGTTAATTCTGGGTATCCAATGATTTCTGTGAGCTGAATGGATACAACCTGAATTTTTAATTCCCATTTCTGATCACCTAACTTTAGATTATTGAAGTAGATGGATTACAATACATTTTCATCATGTATGTGTATTCATGGAATAATCAGATAATAATGTCCCATAAATATTATTAAGTTGCCATTTTTTTATAACTGAATGGATGTATTTCTATTAGTTCATGCCCTTAGGGTTAATGAATACTAGAATTAAATTCTTGTGTTCTATGAATCATATTTTTAATATCTTCTTAGGATGAATTGTTGAATGTTATGGTGAAGACATAGATGTTAAATCTGGACAGTAATGTGATCACCTAATTTATCTTCAAAGAATCACCAATGAGTTTATATAGCATAGTTTAATAATGAATCCTTAAAAGTGTTCTTTTGGGTTATCATCAAGAAAATTACATGGATTTTTGTACACAACCATAACATTATGTTTGATCAATAAATGAATATTATAATCCCAATAATTCAACCTCCTCTAAATATTAAATAGTCATGGCTCATCAGGGGACTTTTTCATGTATTTGGTGTTTAATAGAAAAGCTTTTCAAAAAATATATGCCATTAACTAGGTTAATGATTAATAGAGTATCTTACCAATGGGATGAGGACTCCCATGAATATTTTGAGAATATAATGTGGTACCTACTACACCCACTGGTAATGATTCCAAGAGTGGAAGGAAAGACTCTTGTCTTATATCTAAACCCCATGGAACAATTTATTGGTTATCTCCATGAATATAAAAATTATTTAGGGAATGAAAACACCCTATACCATATCGGTTGACTAATTATAGGTAATCATACATGGTATTCGATAATCGAGAAGAACTACCTAACAATCATATTTGCAGTGAAAATGATAAGGCATTATATACAGCATCATAAACTCCACCTATTATGTCTTATTGACATGCTCAAGTACATTGTTGGATTCCCGATGTTAACTAGGATTCTCGAATGATGGTTTGTAATTCTGAAAGAATTTTATATTCATTTCATTTCATATAAGATAACTAAATGGAACACCTTGGATGATTACCTATCGAAAAATACCTCTATGGAGAGCACTATAGTAGAACGTAGGCTTTTAGATTGTGATGTCTTCTATTCCCATGATATTCCCCAAATATGGTAGATATATTTTGATGATGCCTCATAAATTTCTATATGAATACTGATGGAGAAATTGAATCTTAACAGGATTTGTCCGGGGATTTTATTTGTTTACAAAGACAAATAAATGTTTTTTTCTACACTTTTTCACTATCTGAAGGAAGCAATAATAATGAAACAAATATAATTCCCCCATTTTCTATATGGAACTAGACTTACCACTATAAATTTCCTACATGAAAATCAATGGGTATTAAAAGATAGTGATTAAACAAATCAATTATGAGTATACCATTATGATGGAATAATTATCCCAGTTCATCATTTACATTAGAGGCCTAATGTTATAATTTATTTTCTAACCAACATTTTATCAAATCCCATTATTATAAAATACTTAAATCAATACAATTTCTAATTCAATCACAATCCTGGAATATCCTCATTAAGATGAAATGAATTTTCTCATCACTCATTGAACGATGGTCTCAAAAGTCATGATATATAACAAGGATGAAATAAAAAAGTATTAAACTACAAAAAATAATGATGATACAATATCCACAAAAGGATGATTGGATCCCATATATAGTACCTCAAAAAACGGACCCCACCCTTATATTTTTCCAAATTCAATAGTCTCCATGCCAAGCAACAAAAATCAACCTTAGGAATCAGAAAAAGTGAAAAAATACATCTATAAATGTGTATTCAATAGATTCCACCTCAAATAAATCATAGAAGGAGAGATTATCACCAGTGTGAAATTAGTTTATATAGTCTCCCACATCACTCATGAGTCTAGGACTGGACTCCCCTACCAAATTAAAAGGCTTTTTTACTAGTGAAAACATGATAGCAGAATATTTTTAATTTTAGAGGAAATTTCGAGCACAGAATATTCATACCAAGTAAATTCCTGAAACAATCAACTTTTTAAATATATCTAAATATTCCTTTTCAATTTATAGATGATTAATGGATATTTGGGGGCTATATAGACCATCTGCAGCTATACAGTTTAAGTACATCCCTACTGTTAGTGACTACTATTACAAATTGGGTGAAGGAATACCTCTTAGGGAATTTAGAATAATGAATATGGTAAAATATATGAATTCCAAAATTATCACCAAATTAGATGTCCTTGACATGATATTAATGGATAACAACACAAATTGTTTTCTACAAAATTAATTTTTTTTACCAAGACTAAAACATCATATCCATCCATTCATCCCACTTATCATGTAGTGGGAAATGGATATATAGAGTCTTTCAATAAGAATCTATCTAAAATACTCCCAAAAATTGTAGAAAAGGGAATAATTTCTTGGTCGTACAAGATTTTTCATTCATTATAGGCCCACTGTACCATCCCATACACATTTATAGACTCCATATATGTTGGTGTATCGAACTAAGTTAGTGTTTACTATATAAGTCTAGTTTCCATTACGTTGAATGTCTACATGTGGAAAATGATTATATGTCATGTAATTGAAAAACTAAATGTATGGGTCGGAATAACTCTTTGAGAAAATTTTATGCACACTGAAAAACCTTTAAATTCATCAAAATCATATTACATGATCCTTTAATAAAAAAACTAACCTATACTAATTCCATTATAGAGAAATGGTATAGGTTATCAGAACCCTAATGATACCATGAATGGAACCTCAAAAGTTGTAACCCATGTTTTAGTGGACATACATCAGTATATAGGATATTATAATTGATATTACTCATTAGAAAAAATGGATGGTGGACATGTTACACCCCCACCAACTTGAGGTTTCTCATGAAGTACTTTTCATGGCTACAATGAAGAATTCTAGGTCCTAGTATAAACACTTCAAACTATATATCATATTACGTCCTTTCTAAATGATGTTAAATTGTACATAAGACACCCATAACACATGATGTTAATCTACATGGTCGATATCCATACCATATAAAGTGAAATTGAACATATTATGGTTCTCCAATATTGATTACGAGCACATGATCTAGATCTATGTGAATAAAAAATAGATCACCCCTTTCTAATGTGTGATTTAGATCTACATAGGGAATTTTCTTTTTATCATTAGTTATTCAAAATACTAGAAGCAAGTCTATAAACTACATAGCATCATTTATATTTACTACATGATTGTAAAAAACTTAGAAGACGTCTTCACTATGTGATGTTAAACAAAATAGAGGACATCCTTAAAGAAAAAAAGAAAACAACATGGAGCATATTAATTCCTAAATTATTCACTTCAAAGGAGATAGATTTGTTTGAATTTAAGAACTATGTGTGGCTTGATTCTTTTTTACATAGGATAAGTAGTGATTTATGAATCTCCAATCATAGTTCTAGATGTAAAATAAATTGAATAAATGTTACCCTTTAGGTATGGGTGAGATCATCAATGGAAATTTACCATTTCGAGATTTTTTGTGCCCAGATTCTATTTTAAACAGTATATATATTGAAACCCAAATCCCAAATACTTGTTCTAGTTGCAATATAAACAGAGAAAATGATTCCCACTATTTTTCCGATAGAACTATATATGGAATTTCCATTGAATAAAAATATGTTTCATGATTCATATTACTATATGATATGTCTTGATACCCATATCTATTTTACTAGGTTCATCCCCTTTATAAGAGTGTCTCCCCTCCCTTTGCATTCTTTATACCATCCAAAGGAATTTTTATAAAAAAACCTATGTGTGGATTGATTATAATTTAAATAGGATATTATGTGACATCCAGATCCAATGTATTGTGTTCAACATTAATATAAGTGGAAAAATTATTCCTCTAATGCATGGTCCAGATTTGCAAAGGGAGATTTCATTTAATAAATATGTGTGGCTTGTATCATGTTTACATATGACATGTAGTAACACCTTGATCCTAAATCCTCAGTCTAGCCATATTTTAAAAAATATTCCCCACCCATTATATGGGTAAGACATGTGTCATGATGTTGACTTCTATGAAGTATGTGTGATATTAATCCTGATTATCATATCATAAGTAGTGATTCCTAGATCTAAATAGTGGTCCAAACTACGACATATATAAATTAAACCCACCCTGTATATGGGTCAAATATATATAGAGGCCTTTATATGAACTACATGTTGATTGATTCCTATTGAAAAGGATTTATAGTCATGCCAAAATCCTGAGTCTTGGTACTAGTAGAAATATAATCAAAAATCACCCTCTCAACGTAAAAACTAAAGCACTATGAGGAATGGAATTTTTAGAACTAAGTATAGCTTTATTTTGATATTATGTGAAACATTGTGATTCCTAGATCCTCCATATCATTATTTTCTATAGGTTCTCACCACTCCCAACGATGCTCCATGATGGGAACCAAATTTGTGTTGGTATTCTATATCATACAGAAATGTTAATACCACTACATATTATCTATTATAAATAATTAGACTGCTCAATAGACAGTTTAATTGTCTCTTTTTTACCAATTATATCATGAATTATGTGAGTATGGGTAACCTATGAAGTTACTATTACCATCTTGACCAAGGTTTATTCTATGAATATATAGAGAACTATATCCTAGTTAAATGATAGTAAACAACATGAAAAAAATCCTACTTGAATGATGTTAAACATATAGATGATGTACTTGTATTAGGATATTAAACTACCCCTCAAGAGGTATTCGCATTATATATATTTTTCCCTCAAATGATTATGTGCTTATAAATGGAATTTTTTATCACTTTTCAAGAATATGTTTTTAATATAAGCGTTCATAGCCTTTATGGTCCTCTAACCCTTATTATATATTATGTATTCCATGAAAAACCATATTATCATCAATTATTGAGTTGATACTAACAAATTACTCAAGTTTATATTCTTCTCTTGGACCCCATGGACCATTTCCCCCTATTCCTTTCTCTATCCTATATAAAACTTATAAAAGATATTGGTTAATCCAATGTGACAATGCTTGGATAATTCATGAACAAAAAAAATCCTTCAATTTTATCCAATTAGAAGTTTTGTTCCTAGAGGCTATGACTCTCCCCATAAACATAAGATTTATTTTCCGAACTACAGGGATTATAGACTTCTCTATAATCAATGGTTGACCTGTACAATCCAATTTATGCCTCCAGTTAAATCAAATATTCTTGGTTCATAATTTACACTTCCCATAAACCAACTTTTCAAGATAAATTGGATACATTTTATGTTACACCTCAGTAAATTGTATCCATTTTAAAAGGAATATTATAATATAACATTCTCATACCCCTTCATATCATGGTATTAATCTTATGTGAAGAACCAACCTCCCTGAGTTAGTCACTACTCATGGTGATAATTCTTAGTCACATGATTTTATGTTCTTGGAAAATATCCTATTTACAATATAGTAAATTAAAAATCGATGTCCTAGTATGTTGAAATTAAATTGTATGAAAATGTCATATTTTCATAAATCTAAACTGAATTATGACATACTTACCATATGAAATTAAAAAAAGAAGGACATCTTGGATACATGATGTTAAAATACATGAAAGATTCATCCACATTGCATGAAACCAAACTATACATAACATAATCAATCATCAAATATTATGAAAGGACCAAAAGATCTTGACCATAGTCATTAAATGTTTTTCATACTTCTATCATCATTCTAAGAACTTCAAACCATAAAACAAAGTTCATTTATTGAGTGTCTTGAATTGCCACAAACCATCCATAGCCCATTAGAAAGTACATCTAGATTCATGGGACCCTTTGTTTGACTAATTATGTATTCCCCTAGCTTCTGTATATGAGCTCTCAAATGTTAACTAAATATATTTTTTCCATTAAAAATGTTATTCTGATCATTTTCTTCCCAAAAATCATCATAGTGGATCTCGTCACATTAGAGTAACATTCAATCATCCTCATCATGATGGTCACATATCATTAATCGTGATTTGAGATCCATGATCCATGATTCACAACATTATCATATGTCATCTGGGAAGGTTTTGGGTACTCCTAACAATATGAATCCTAATTATTAACCAATATAGCACTTCCCTCATATCAGGTCCACATGCATCATTAACATTAACTGCATGAAATGTGGTCAATGTCATATGATCTTTAAAATTATTCTGTTATGGCCTAAATTGAAGGACCTTGAACTACTAATGAATGTGACATAAAATTGGTTACGTATAAATCCTATAGAGGGTAGTTTGAGAGAACTTTAATTATATTCTCTATAAACCCATAAATTGCATTGTTTATGTAAAAGTTAGAGAATAAATATCAAATTGATAAAGATCATAGGGACCATATTGTGGACATAGAAACAATGATCCATGCGCGATGGACACCCTAATATGAGAAAGAAGTAATTGTAATGATTTTTTCTCAACTCCTTATCATTATAACGTTTTCATTAAGATGTGAAAAAACTATTAGAGTACATGAATCATTCTTGTCTATTATTTTTTCCATAAATACCTCCAAATATTCAACACCTGATTTGATACAAACAAATTGCAGAAGTTGATATTTGTCTCATGGAACCCCATAAACCTTGAGATCCCCTTCTATTGGTTCCCCTATAGAAAGTTGGTAATTTGTATTTTTTCCTCTAAATAAACCCCACTAGTATTCAATAGTGAATAAAAATTTCCATGGAACATTATCCATGTGAATGATTTGGTCTTATAAGAATATCCCCCACAAACCTAGAAGTTATTTTCCTAATTTTATTGAATACAGGCTATAACCATATTCATTGGATTATTTATACCTATTGTATTCCATTTTATTTAGCAAATATATTTTGGGGTCTTGATTGACACTTACCATGACCCAAATATTCATGTGGATTTATATCCCTGATCTTATGTAAATATTTTTCATACCATTTTTTCTATAATGGAACATAATATTCCATTCCCAAACCTTTATATGGCCCACACTGTGTGGCCTTAAAAATATTTGGTGTAGGTAATGAACATTCAGACCATATTCTAAACTATATGTGAGTGATACTATCTTTCTTGGATAGTTATTTTCTACATATCCCACATCGTGAACCAAACATTTGAATCATCAATAATTTTTTATATCCCTTTTATGGGAGTAGGGACCATTATTCATGAATATTCATTTATTCTCTATGTGGTCATGAAAAAGGGAATGTAACCCACTTACTAGAGGTGTTTCCTCCTTGTAAGAAAGTAACTCAACTCATATTGATCCTGGAAAAAATCATGGAAAAACAAGACAACTCAGATTATTTCACAATCATCCCCAACATGTATGCACCATCTCCTCAAAATTTGTTCAAACATTTGGGTTATCACATTTGAATATCATATTCATACTAAAATTATAACTATATGAGTGGAATTGGTATCCCTAATACTATACCACCATACATCAAACTAGACCATATCAAGGATATTGGGTGTTACAACCCAAAATGAATAAAAATCTTTTTTAATTTCTATAATAATAAAGGGTTACAAAACTATCATTGAACATTCTTTATTCTGAATATGAATTAATAATTTAGGGTATAAAAACCCTTCATGGATAGTCATTCTTCATAAGCCCAATAATGATGTCGGTCCCTAAACCCCTCATGAATACCGATCCTTAAAAACAAGTAATATACATTCTCAACTAAAAGACCATAATCTGTAGAAACCTATAGTTAGATCTAGATAACCATTAATTGTATCAATATGAGATCTGATCTAGAATACCCTAAAGTATATAAATAGGTGGTTCGAGATGGAATACCCTAAAATATTGAAACATAACTTCTAATATAGAATACCCTAAAATATACCAACAAACGATCCAATCTAATAGTCCCAAAACTAAAAAAATAGGTGGTTAGAGAAAGAGGAACCTAATATATTGAAATATATAGTTTGAGTTAGAAGTTCATCTACTACAAAAATAGAATCTCTTGACTCAAAGACAATAAATTTCAATAATGGCCTAGTTCAGAAGGCCATAAACATCATATTGAAAGAGACACAACACTCATGAGTCTGAACACCTATAAAGGTAACCCTAATAAAATTAGTATTTTCTCTATGGATGTGAGTGTTATGTGATCCAAAAAATATATATCATTATGTAATGAAATAGGCACAAAACATGTCAGGATAAAAATTAGTAAAGGGAGCCTGGGGAAATTCCATGTCCATTCCCATGAATCATTCTCCTTTTGAAAGTTGATAAAAAGTTAAGGAAATATAAAAAAGAGGTAAATATCATTAAATATCATTACTAATCCCTAGAAAAAATAAATCTATGTTCACAAGGTCCATTGACCTGGGAATAAATTTGGTCACCCTCTCTCAATATCCCATACCTAGGTGTAATTATTCATTGTTCATATATATGGTAAATATTCATATGTTCACCTTATAAATAGATTCTTTTCTGTCTAAATAAATTATATTTTATGGACTAGTGGATTTATTGACACCAATAAATGTGATACACACACTTTTCAATATAATTAAACACGTGACAAGTGATTATCGGGTCATTATTAATAATGATATATGGTAATTATGTTTAGGGTTTTGTAATTATTTAAAATATTGATGGAATTTTTTTATTACTTTTATTATTATTATTATATTGATTATGTATTTACAAATAATAATAGTGATAATAAGTAGAATAAAATATAAAACTAAACTATCCATTTTCTTCAATAAGGGGCATATCATGTTATGGATAATAATTTTTGTGGGTCATCATCGACCAACCACTCACCTACTCAGATTTTTTCCATGAGAGTTGAACTGGAAACATTGACATAGAACCTCATTTCCATGAGAGGTTGTCTTGATTCGATGAATGGTTATAACAGCCCTAGTATGCAATGTTGTCATGGTTTCATGCATCCATACCTCAAGTAATGATTCCTTGTATGACCTTCTATGAGGAATATCATGATGAAAAATATAACATGAAAGATGATTTATCCACTATGAAAAATGAGGATATTATGAGGTTCCCCCATGGCTATGTTCAAATTCCAATTCACCATCATAAACCAAAAGAACAATCAATGAATTGGAATTTTCATGTCTAACAACTCATGGAGAAATAGACATATGAATCATAATTATAAGAAAACCCCACAAATAATATGTTATCATGTGAATGGAAGAATAAATCTCACATATTATAATGCAAATAATAGTGGAACCATGCTCCCAAATTAGCAGGTGGGATAGACTTCATCATGGATCCTTGGTTTAGGTGTAGAACTGGAATTATGGTATGACATAATGTAGAATTTGTTACAATATTTTTATGTGGATTACACGAACTTAAGGATATGTGAATTTTGGGAATACAGAATGCCTATATATGGACACATGATGTAGTAAGGGTACTCTACGGATAGGATTTGAGTGAGATGTGTATGATCCACAATGTTCGTTATATATAGCTTGTTCTTGAATGATCCTATAAAAAATTAAGAAGTGATAAAAAATTTAGGCCATTAACCCTAAATTTATGAGTTTGGGTTTTTCAGTATGAATTTTTTATGTAAGAACATGTGTACACCTAACTTCTTTCTATGAATACCAAGTGAGTCCTTTTTTTCCTTATAAAAGGCCACCACCTCTACCCATTCCTCACACCTCTAAACCCTATTATGTTTAGCCAATACCTACCCGAATAGTCTCCCGTCATTCCTCTCTAGGGCCTAGTATCAATACATTTGAAGAAATTCTTTCAACAATTCCTTTTGGTTAATCCAAAAGAAGTTACCTGATTAAAAGGTAATGCCTTTTCTTAATCTATCTAGATTCATTTAAATTAAACAACCCCTAAAATATCATAATTATATTCTTCTATAAAACACCATTATCTCCAATATAATCATATTTTCTTATGATTATAGTTGATTCTACACTTATACACACCACCACCTAATGGGTAACGAATATAATGTTTTGTGTATAGCGAACTACTGCCTCACGAAACGATGATTATTCATTTTTTTCCTACCACCTCTCATAGTGGCCATTATGATGGAAAAAATATTTATATATATTATATATGATATTTAATGTGTCTTAATAAATTTTTAATACTTTTATTACACCTAAATTTAATACTTTCCATTTTATGATAATACGATAACATAGTTTCAGGAATTGTGGACTACCACCCCCTCAAAGGGGTGTAATTCGTTCACAGAGAACAAGGAATGTATAAAAGACGATTTTAATTAAATGGGACAAAAACATATATATGATATTCAGTACATAATTTTCTTTCTAGAAATATAATATATTTCTAAATAATTTTCTTTATTATCTATTCACACACTTAAAAAGAGATAACATCATTCGTGGATGTGTGGACTACCACCTCCTTAACATGATGTGACTCATTTTAGACCAAATAACTATAGAATAAGTATATTTGATTAAATAATATGTTATTTATTTTATAATTATCATTCTATAAGGATTTTATTTACTTATCTTCTTTCTATAATGATCATTTAAAAATGGGAATGTTACTGATGTGTACATATGACCTACCATTTCTATGATTGTAATATTTGTACTTTTTTCATAACCATTTTTAATAATTTATTTTAAAGGTATAATTAATTTAAAAAAATGATAACTATGTCATGTTTATTATCGTGGATATGTAATATAATAATCTCTATTACCATAGTTGACCAACAATAGTTGTTTTGATACAAAAACCGAATTTGGTCAAAAACACCAGACCTAAAATTAATTGATTATGTAGTGTACCTAACACGGTAATAATTGATATAAAATTAATTATAAACATAAAAAAACTCTGTAATCATGTATGAAATTAACATAATATTATTATACCCAAATTTAATTCACATTCATCCTAAAGAAAACACAAGGTAAGGGATTTTCATCTCGCTTTTTGAATCTATGAGATTGGTGTCATATCAATTACATAAATATTTTATTTGTTATAACTAATAGTTATTCTGATATGTTATATCATTATTTCCATTTATTTTAGGATTTTAGAAATTTCAAATGATTTTACCCTTTCACGGAACCATTGACTGAAAATCTACTCATGTAGTAAGGGGTTATTGTCTAATTTTTTTTTCATGAGGCATACTTAATTGTTGATGACCTAATTTCATATATATAGTGTAAATAATACCACATATATATATAATAGAATGAAACCATTAAATTCATGTTATTTAATACATTCATTTAATATTATCATTTAATGAGGATTATTATTTTAAAATGTTTCAAAGTGGTATGGGACTCTATGGAATGTTTAAAGGTTATTTTTTTCAAGACTAATACTATTGATCTTTCTAGGGAATTTACATTAGAGGAAATTATATAACCATTTTTGAAAAGTACTTTCACTTTTATCTAGTTATTCATGACAATTTTAAATTGTTATTACCATTTTTCCACTCTGTGATACTATGATTTTTTTTAAAAAAATTTAGAAAACAAGACTTTATATCTCTATTTAGTCAGAGAATTTGTTTTAATCAAAAAACAACATTTTATTAAAATGGTTATCAAAAGTTATGTTAAAATGATTGTGTAATGAAATTTTTACCATTTTTTTCTTTTACAAATGTTTCAAAGAAATATTCATTTCTCTTTCCTAATGAGGCATTTTCTAATAATTTTTCATACAAAAAGAATATTCTTTTTACCTTGTACGACATGTATAGATTCATCAACCGTAATTTATTTTAATTGTATTTTCATCTTTAAAAATATTATTTATTATAGAATTTAAATAAAATATTTTCAAAACAAAATGATATTTTCATCAATAATATTTTTAAAATTTAATCATTTCGTTCATCAACTAAAAGGAACATCTATTTTACATCACTTGGGTTAGTTGTATTGATAGTATCATTAATCTTCCTCAAAATGGTTTATTATTGATTTGGCTAAGGATAGTATTCACATTCACTGCCTTGATTTATATGTTAGTCACCATGATGTGCTAAATTTCCTAGGATCATTATTTTGGAACCATGGTCGTTTTATGCATGAATTGGAGTATAGTTTTTGTTTCTTGTCAATCCTCAGTAGAAGTTCATAATGATTTTCAGTAAACTGATCATACAGTTCAAGGAGAGAACAGTATTGCAAGTGGTGCCATTTTCCAGTGTTTTCCAAATTTTTGGGCCTCAAAATCGGAAAATGAAGGCATGGATTGTTGGTAAAAGGAGGTGTGTGCAAAGAGGAAGTGGTGTGTGAAAAAGGATGGTTTTGCGAGAAATATTTGAGTTGCGCTTGAAAAACCGCATGGTGCGTGATATAGAGGATGAAGTTTATTCGTGCAAATAGTTTTTCGAAATTAGAACGTCGAAAAATGAAATTTTCATGGGCTGCGTGAAAAATCTGGAGATGTGCGTGAAAAACGGTTCTTGCGCAAAACATTACGCGCCAAATGAGATGTTTTTCACACCACATAGGGTTTGGTGCGTGGGGGTTTGAGACCCCTATAAATAAGAGGTGACACCCCTCATTCCATATGGTTGAAGACTAACAGAAGATCTGAGGTCTAATGCATGAAAAAGGTTCACGTAAAGGGAGTTTCATGAAAAAGGACAAGATTCACGAAAAAGTTTAAGCTATGTGAAAAAGTATGAGCAGCGTGAAAAAGTCCGAGATGCGTGGAAAATTCTGGCTTCCGTTGAAAATTCTGAGCTTTATGAAAAAGGAGAGTTTTCACGTAAAAAGATGAAATTGTGTGAAATATTTTTACATGTGAAAATCATGTATTGTGCGCAAATGTGAAAACTTGCATGCAAAGGGTAGTTGCTGCGCAAAATCATTTATGTATCCTATTTTCACTTTTTGATTATCTGGTTCAGTGGTTCAGTGCATTCAACTGCATCATTTCCAAACTTCGATGTATGAAGAGTCTAATGCTAAGCAGAGGCAAAGAATACACTGCAAATCTATGAAAGAGACCCTCACGTCTATAAATTTACTGGGAATTCACCAAAGTCAGTGAGCCAGGGGGAGTTAACGGGAGTTACCCGAGGGACACAGTGAGCTATCATTGAACTTTTGTAATGGCAATGTTCCTGGGAAAGAGTGACTGTACCTAAAAATTGTAATCCATAGCTAGTGATGTTTAGTGGAATTAGGTGCGACCAACAACCTGTCGGCGTATGCTCCTTGGACGTAGCCCTTAGTGGTGAACCAAGTAAATGTGTTGTGTCCACTTCCTACTTTTATTTTTTTGGACAGGTTTAACAAGTTCCTACCAACATGGGAATAATATCAACAACTTTAAAAAGAAAAAGTTAACACCCTGATTCACCCCACCCTTCTCAGGGTGTTTCAGGGTCCTTCACATTGAACATTGAATTTCCCCTAAATTATCTATTTCATTTATCATGGATATTATTATTTCCTAAATTGTGTACCAATTTACATACAGCGCCTACATTGAAATTTATATTATTATTTTTAAAAATATTGATAAATCCATATAATTTATTTAATATGGATATTTAATAAGGAGTATTATTTATTTGATATATGACGAATGATTGGGACATGCAAAAAACGGGTTAGGGACCGGTGAATGAAAGCCCCTCAATGAATTTTTTGTCTCATGGGACAGATTAGTTACATCAAATGGAATGGTTAAACTATCTTTTGACGGAAAATGTTTTATGTTCCTATGAAACATGACATCCAAAAAAAATGTATTTCCATTATTGAAATTTAGTTATTATTTATCCATGATATTTTCCCTTGAAAGGTCTATAGATACATTTCATTTTCAATTATTTATATGTATTGTGTTTCAGTTTCATATCATTCAATATTTATTTTTCCTTATCTAGTTATTTACATTACATGTGTGTTCAGTTATTACCTTTCCATATTACTTATATTCTTACATTCAATTTATTGATTACATGGCTTGTGTGTTCAATCATTTACCTTTGTATATTGACTATTCTAATTTATTCATTATTTCTTATGGTATATTTTTTCCTTACTGATCATTTGAGATCACCCTTTTTATGTTTCATTCCCCAGGAATCCATGAATCATACTATGAACGAAATTTAGGAATATACATGATGGATTAGAGTTATCATCAAGTTGTTTATTTGTTCAGAAGAAAAAAAAAATTATGTTGTAATTAGTGTATCCAATTGTAATACAATTCTCATTTATTCATTTATTTTACCAAGACTACTAAAATGATTGGTCCTTCTAGGCTTGATTAATTGTAATCATGTCAATGTATTTAGTTGCATACACCGTCTCTAGACTATCTGGGGCTAGGTCGCAAAAAAAATTTCTAGATCAATTAATAGAAAACCATGACACAAAAAAATCAATGAAAATGTGATATAAACTAATGAAATGAAATTGAGTTAAGAAATCATTTACCACTTGGTAAAATTACAGTTAAATCCATTTGAAAAAAAAAAATTTATTTTAAAAATAAAAATATCATGAAATATTTTGGATTAATTACATAAGATTTAAAATGTAACTATATAAACCATATTATATAAATTATATTCATAATAATAAAATATTCTTCAATGAAAGGATGTTTTGATCAAATCCATTAACTTATGTCCAAACATTCCATGTGTGTCCCTAATATCCTATATAATAAACTCATATATATTATTTAATTTATAAAGAACATTTCATAGGTTTATTAATGTTTCATTGAAACATTTTTTTCATTTATTATAATTACATATTTAATGACATATTGAATTAATCCATTCAAAAGTTCTGGATGATATTTCTTTCATAGGACCAAAATAAAATTAATGGGTCAAATATGGTAACAGAAGTTGATATTAAATAATATAAATAATAATAATTAGCTAATAATTATAATTTATACACATAAATTTTACTTTCAAATTTTTTCATGAAATATTTTTATGAAAAACGAACTACATTAGAATCACGAAAATGGTTGGTCATACACGTGCATGAGTAACATATAAATTTTTCAATGATCATTATGAAAAAAAGATAAGTATTATTTTAACATTAAATAGTTATAATTTTATAATTAATACCACATTAACTCATTAAAAAAACTTATATATATCATTCAATTGATATGATGATTAGAAACAAATCATGTCACTTCATGTAGGTGGTAGTCCACAAGTCATAATGAACGAACATACCATTCTTCAGTGAATAGAAAGGTAAAAAAATTAAATATATATTATCTTTTAAGATTGATAAATATGTCATTAATTTCATATATAAACATTAATTCTATCAATTTAACATCCAAAATAGGTTGTTATGGAAAATTAATTATGTAGTTTTATGAGGTAGTTGTTCGCATTACACACGAATGATGGATTCCATTCCCATTTGATGGATGTGGAATATGGATATAGGTTATGTCATTAAAATATAATTTTATTGAATATAATTATATTATTATATATATAACTTATTGAATATTATTTCATGTATATGGAAGAAGAAATAAAAAAATAATTTGTTAAATGCTATACCTATTCTTCAAAAAATCCAATTTTTTTACACCTTAACAACTCTAACATTAGAAAATTTCCCAAATAAGATGTAATGAACATGGGAAAGGATATAAAGAATTTATTTTGGTATGTACGATCCAATACAAATGGTTCTTGAGATTTTATGAAATAATAAGAACATGCACCATTTTATAATAGAGTGAAGGGGGAATCTTGGATGTTCTAAAAATATTAAAATAAATTGATTATGATAAAAAAGGTCTGAAATATATATTATTATAATATTATATGAGGTTCAGTCATAATAATACCATCCAATTAAAATTTTACACATTTTGCCTATATTTTTTCCCTTAGGTTTGATTTTAACCCCCCTTCCCCACCCCCATCAACCCTTTTCACACTTACCATGATAACATAGATTTTTACTCCATGAGGGTTAATATATTTAAAATAAAAGAAAAATAGTATAAATGGAAGTTGTTTGATAGTTTCATTAATATTTTAATTAATTTTCCAACTATAGGATATTACTAATTTTTAATCATTTAATAAAATACTATTTATGTAACACCCCAAGCATCCATAGTACTCTTCTCTTTGAATAATACAATTTCTTGTGATGTATGAAACTTTGAGTTCTAGCACACCATGACCAATCAAACTAGCCATCTTAAAAGTATTAATGAATAGTTTTATAGACTTTTGAAATTTTTATAAATTTTATTTTTCAAAATGGACTTAATTTTGGGATTCGGAATATCAACATTTTCTTAGGCTGAATTTTTGGTATTTTTCCGAAAACATTCAAATTTTTTTATGAATAGTGAAAAATACTCAATTATTGTTTAAAATAGAATTTTTTTAATTAATTATTATTTTTATTTAAATTTATTTTAGGTCAAAATAGATACATAATACATATATAAGTTCAATGTAATTCATTGCAATAATTTTATAATAAAATAAAATGTATTAAATTTTACTTAATATTTTAAAGTCTTTTTCCCATATTCTAGGCACTTTTGTAAATTCACATAAAACATAATTTTACCAACTCTGTAAATTGAATTTCAAAAATACAAGAGACACGGTTTACGTTAGTAAATAAAATTTTGTTCAATAGGATGAAAATAATTTTTGGTTAATAGTAACTTTTGAATTTTATTTACCATGGTTAAAAGTTAATAGGGAAATTAAAGGTAAAAAAGATATTATAATAACCCTAAAACAAGTCCTATTTCTTTTGGATAAGTGAATTTTTACAAAAATAATCCTTGTGAATTAAATATAATACTTTTGATTCATTTGGATTAGATTAGTACATTTAGTATTATTTTATTTAAAGAATAGTTAAAAGTGTTAAATTAATAGTTTAATAACTAAAATATTTTTAATATAGGGTAATACATAAGACAACATTAAATGGTCATTATAAAGATAAAAAGATTTACTACATAATGGTATTTTATTTATAATTTTTAGATGTTAAATTATAAAATTTACATATGACACAATGATGATGTAGTAAATACCTTATTATCAAAAGATTAAAATAATTGATTTTATAAATATCAAAATAAATTTAAATTTACACTTTTGAGGTATTACACGAATTTTATAAGTTAATATGAAATTATAGTGTTGATTAAATATATTTTTTTAGTTATACAGTTTTTATGACTTTCAGAAATAACAAACACTAAATAGTGTCAAATTTGACATAAATGAGTTTTTATAACAAATACTATATTGTTAAATGATATAATATCCCTAAAAATATATGTTTTACCAAAAGACTGATATTATGATATATATTTCATTAACTAACCACTATAGGTTCCCTTGTAAATTTATAGTAAGTTTATTAACCATTTATTATAATAATACAAGAATACATAGTAAATGTTAAACTATCTAACTAAGAGTTAAATCTAAATGATAAGGTTAATATGGTGACCTAAACTAGTCTAAAACCTATTGGTTGAGAGGTTTTCGACCCATAACCACATTATCTGCTAAATAAATCCTTTTAAATCCATTATAAACTGAATATGATTGTATAATAAAAAAATATTTCAAGCTTTTCCTAAAGTGACCCTCACTTCTTTTAAAAAAGGGTACTTCCCCATCTCTCAAAATCACACCTCCAATGCCATTTGCATATGCCAAACCCTACTCAAATATCCTCCAAACTAACCTAATTTCAACCTAAAGGGAATAATTTTATTATAAATTCATCTTAAGGAGGACTTTTGATAAAATCAAAAGAAATCACCCAAAGAATAGGTAATAATATCATCACCTCTTTCAATGTTCTTTCCGTCTTCCACTTCCTCTTTATTTGTTATTTCCAAAGAAAAATAATAACTCCAAAACCATATACATAAACTTATTTTATTATAAATATCGTACAACCATATTCATTATTCTATCCATCCTATGAATTAAAATTCACCATATGTGCGTACGTACGACTTATCGTCTCCATGTCATGGTGTAGTTTGTTATCCAACACTTCATTTTCTGGATAGGTATAATAATGAGAATAATTGATGTAAATAATAAATATAAACTATTAATTATTCTTTAAATATGATATACCATCAAATTACATATGATTTTACCATCAATATAATGATATTTTCACTCGTTTGTACGTATGGATTACCGTCTCCACGAACATGATGAGATTCTTTCCCCATAATAACCATTTAAGAATAATTTTCATTTGATGATTAAAAATAATGTTTAAAGAAGATAATATAATTATATATATTAATAAAATACATCATATTCATGAAAAACATTACTTACATAACAAAACATATAACGGAAAATGAATCTATTAACTCATGAATCAATGAAACTGCTAAAATATTTGTAACAAAGAAATATTAAATGATCTTATATGATATCATAATTATGTATATGGTTATTGTATAATTTCATATCAATGATTTAACAATTATACTATAGTTTAACATACCCTCAACCAAGTAAAATTACAAGGTAAGGGTTAATTTTACAATCTCTTTATTATCTGAGGTTTTTTATACTTGAGTATCTGCTGCGACCACTTTATCATCCACATCTATGTTTCATAAAAACGTTTATCAAAACATTTTTACTATTTACTAGAATATATGTTAAATTAATTTATACCCTTGTCATAAATTTTAGAAAATGGATTGAAATTAATCTTTCTGTCTCTTTCCAAACAAGGTACTTTATGACCTTTTCTGCTCATTAAGGAAAGACTGTTTTTTAACTTATACGAAAGGTGCGAATATTTTCCACCATTATAACACCATAGAAGATTCCCTTACATGATTATAATAATATGTTCAAAATAGATGTTTTCTTCTATAATTATGTTACTTTTAAATGATTTCAAAATACAAATAGATATTTCTATCAAATTTTTTTGATTTCAACTTTGTCAATAACCTTTGATGGATTTTACACTTGTTTGAAGTTGATTTATTATGATTTAATATTCCATATAACATTGAAGGTTTTTTTGGTATGTCTGACTGTGGATGTGTTATTTTTATACCATTCATGGCTTATGGTTAAAGTATTAACATTTCACATGCTAGTTTTAATATGAATGTTTATGTTATGTTTCAAACCATCCATATAAGGAATGCATTGGACTTAGTAAGTGGATGGTGGAGCCCTATATAGCCCCCCGATGCATCGGTAGGTCTCATGAGACAAACTAGTGTCTTAGAAGAAAGCCTTGAAGAAATATTATATGTAGTCTTGGCACGAGTCCTTGACTATGTGGTAAGGATGTCCAGTATTTTGAATAACATCATTATGAAATTAGCTGCTGAGATTACATGTGATTATTTGACTTGTAAAATATCCATGAGAATAAGTAAATGGAATTAAATGATTTATCTTTTTCATATTATTCTGAATTTTAAGTTTTAAAGGCTTGGGTTTTTGTCTAAAAAATTTCTTTAAATGTTTATTGTTATTTATGATATTTTCCACTATATTATTATCCTTACTGAGCTTCTGAGTTCACCCTTTTCTTATCTTTTTTATTTCCCAGTATGTGAAGAAGTTTATTATGATTTAATATCAGGGATAGGCTAAGGTATTTGAGTTTGTTCCAATAGAACACAATGTTGTTTTTTTTTTATTTCATAATGTAATGTAGAACTTATGTTTGTATCTAGTACTTCCAATCCTACTAAACTAATCGGTCTTTTGAGACATTATCTCTTGTAATCATGACAATGTTATGTAATAATTCACAGAATCTGGGTAACTAGGGTCAGAGAGTTATTGTTGGTATGAGAGGATGTTTAGTAAAAACCATGGAAACTCAATTTAGAGAAAATTGAATTAGTGAAAATTACCCTAAAATAGACATTGAGGATTAGAATAGAAGAACATCCAAGAATTTTGTTAATGTAGAGATTTTTTGAATTTTATTTGAAATACATCACTGTCTAGATACAAGAAGGTTGATGTGGCTCTGGCACAGATGTACCTATGGGGGAAAACTCTTACAAGGAGTTTCGAGCTTGACCCTGTATCCTGGTACACGATAGTGGGATTTGCTTCCCTCTTGGTTACGACACTCCTGGGGGACATTCCTAGGAATATTCACATTTTCATTACAAACCACTATGAAGGATTTATGAGTAAATACTTACTCAAAGAAACTTTTTGTTATGATTATAGACTATATGCATAAATTGTTCAAATTATTTTAGGTATTTTACTAGATAAGAATTATGTATTGTGATTCATAAACTAATCTAGTGTATGCCATTGTTTATAAATGGCGCCTAGTGGAAATAATGGAAATAGTATCAATGCATGTAAAACATGTAAATATTGACCTGCTACTCAAGATAATTATGGTGGATCTAGTGATGTAACTACTGTGGAACATATTATAACCATACTTGGCCAACTCACTCGGGTTATGAATAATAACATTACCCATATGGAGCACCTAGATCCACAATGCGGAAGATCAATGTTAGACCGTTTCATGAGGAAATAACCACCAACATTTAGTGGGACTAAAAATACATTTGTAGGTGAACAATGGATAAGTTCCCTAGAGAAAATATTTCATGTTTTGGGGAGTAACGAAAGGTAAAAAGTTGTTAGGGCATTTTATCGCCTCATAGGATATGCAGATCAATGGTGGTCATTAATTCAAAAACAAAAGGAGGATGAAAAAGAATAAAATATAGAATGGAGGGAATTTAAATATATTTTATTATAAAAATACTTTCTTCATGAACATCGAGCAGATATATAAAGGAAATTTCTGAGTCTGAAGCCAAAGGAGGATGAGAATGTCACAAAGTATGAGGATAACTTTAAAATGTTATCAAGGAATGCTTCCGATTATATACATAACCCAAGAAGTAATATTGATAGATTATTTTATGGGTTAAAACTATTTCTCTATCGAGCATTATTCTCACAATCCATCTCAGCACACGAAGATATAGTCTCATGTGCTATCAAGACAGAAAAAAATCATCTAATTCATATAACTTTAATGCAAACAAAGAGAATAAGTGATATGTTGAATAGTCTAAAATCGAAATAAGGGGAGGTAGGTAAAAGTTGAATTTCCATTCTATAGTAAATGAGGGAAGAAACACCCCTGTAATTTCATGATGGGAATTGTATTTTGATACATGTTTGGAGAAAAAGTCCACGAAGATCGTGATTTCAAGGGGAAGAAAGTGTTTGTCAATGTCGAATTCTACAGTTGTAAAGAAATGATGAATTATGACAATGAATGTCCTAAGAGTCAAGGAAACATACCTCAAAAAAGCTAAGGGAGAAAGTCCAAGCATATAAAATCACTACATCAGAGGTTGATACTCTGAATGACATGGTGGAAGGTACTTTAATCATTTCATCAAAATTCAGAAATTATTTTTTTGATTCTATATCATCGCATTCTTTCATATCTTCCCAATTTCCCAAGAAAATTAAATATTTTTCAATTGATTTAACAAGGGAGTTTTTAGTTAAAACTCATAAGGGATATATCATTACAACAACATTTTGTCAGTCAGTTACCATTATGTAATATAAACATGGTTTATATTCTAATCTTATTGTCATATCCATGATTGAATTTGATATAATCCTCTCCAAGGATTGACATTCAAACCATGATGAAAAAATGTATTGAATGAATGAAGAAGGTTACAATTGTTAATGATTATAAGGAATACCTTATCTTTAGAGCAGAAACATCACCAACTGATTCTCATATACATCCACCCCAGTTACTCTACTAAATTAAATTATTGGGGAGGAATGTAGTTAAATAAATATGGTTGATGAAAAGAATGATGAAATAGAATATATACCTATTGTGCACAAATATGTTGATGTTTTTCTAGAGGATTTACCTGGACATCATTTAGAATGGGAAATTTTGTTTTCCATTGATTTAATTCCTAGTTCAAGGACTGTATCAAATACCCCTTATAGAATGGTCACTGTATAATTAGTGGAACTCAAGAAACACCTAAAGGAATTGAGTGATAAATGATTTATTCGCCCTAGTGTTTCCCCAATGGAAAGATGGATCTATGAGGTTTTTCAATGAATACAGGGAGATCAATGTTATTACAATAAATAAAAAGTGTCCCCTACCTCACATTGTTGATTTATTTGATTAACTTCATGGATCTCAATATTTTTCAAAGATTGACCTTCGATCGGGATACCATCAGTTGTGTGTAAAGAAGTAACACATTCTAAAGACATTATTTTAAACCAGGTACGGGCATTATGAGTTTATAGTAATGCCTTTTGGACTGAATAATGAACCCTCTATTGTCATGGATCTAATGAATATAGTTTTCAAGGAATATAATGACGACTTTCTAGTAGTATTTATTAATGATATATTGGTATACTCAAAAAGCTATGAAGATCATGAAAATATCTTATGCACTATTCTGAAAACCCTCAGAAGAAATGAATTATATGGTAAGTTTAGAAAGTGTGAATTCTGGTTTTAGGAGATTTCTTTTCTTGGCCATATTTTCTCTATGAAATCTATGTTGATCCTTCTAAGACAAGAGAAACACTAGAATGGCCAGCATCGACGAGTATAACTGAGGTACGCGGTATTATTGGTTTAGTAGGTTACTATCAGCATTTCATTTAGAATGTTTCTCTATTGTCTAAGCCATTAACCATGATCACATGTAAAGGGGTTAAGTTTTTTTGAACAAAAGAGTGTAAAGAATGTTTTGAAGAACTGAATAGAATTTTAGTCGATGTTCCTATATTGTCTCTACCATCGAGGAATGATGGATTTTTTATTTAGAGTGATTCATTAAAGAATGTCTTTTATTTTCTCCCTATACAAAATCAGAGAGTTATTATTTATGCATCACGAGAACTAAAAATTAATGAAAAAAACTATCCTACTCATGATCTTGAATTAACAGTTGTAATCGTTGCTTTGAAGATATAGAGACACTATCTCTATGGTGAAAAATATGGTATATATAACAATCATAAGAGTTTGAAGTATATATTTTCTCATAGAAAGAACTCAACGTGAGGCAAATACGATGGCTTGAACTACTCAAAGATTATGATTACACTATACACTAAGACCCAGGGAAAGAAAATAAGGCGGAAGATGCTTTGAGCAGAACAGATCATGGTGTTTTGAACAACATAAGAGTTTAAAGGGATGCTATGTTTGTGGATATAGTAAATATGGATATGAGAATAATCATGGAAGGTGAAACATCAGTACATATTCAAATAGTTGACAAAACATCTTTACTAGAACGAATAAAATGTTCTAATATTGATGACAAAGAGTTTCAAAAGAAAATTAAAGCTGCGAATGATGAGAGATTTATAGACATTATATATGAAGATGGAATTTTGAAATTTGGGAAGAGACTTTGTGTTCTTAATATACCTAATCTAAAAAGGGAATTTTTGGATGATACTCATTTCTCCAACTTCTCTATACACCCTGATAGCACTAATATGTATATAGATTTGAAGGAAATTTATTGGTGGGACAACATGAAAAGAGAGATTGTTGATTATGTGTCAAGATGTATGGTTTCTCAATAGGTGAAGGCTGAAAGACAAAATCCTGGATGATTCAGGCAACCTATTACCATACCTGAGTGGAAATGGGATGGTATTACAATAGACATTGTCATGGGGCTACCAAATACTCCTAAAAGGAATGGTGCAATATGGGTCACTGTTAATCGTCTTACCAAGTCAACACATTTTCTGGAAATAAGATAAGATTTAGCACTTTAACGTTTAGAAAGACTATATATTAATGAAGTTGTAAGATTTCATGGTTTATCCCTATCAATTTTTCCTGATTGTGATCCACGTTTTACATCAAGATTCTGGAAATGTCCTCAGAAATCCCTAGATACTGAACATCATTTGAGCACTTCCTACCACCCAAAAACTGACAAAAAATTATAACAGACTATTCAAACAGTAGAATACATGTTGAGATCTTTCTCACATGACTTTCTTGGTATGTGGGATCATTATTTAACTCTGGTATAATTTTCATATAACAATAGCTTTCATTCATTTATTAATATGGAACCAAATGAAGCGTTATATAGAAATAGATGTCGTTCACTAACTTTTTGGGATGATTTTAGTGAATGAAAACCTATTGGCCCATAACGTGTTGAGAAAACAATGGAAAAGTTGAATATTATCCAAACGCACATCAAAGTAGCTCAAATTAGGGAAAAGGGCTATGCCGATAACAGAAAGAAGGATTTGGAATTTCAAGTAGGAGATCGTGTTTTCATGAAGGTATCTCTAAGGAAGGGTGTTGTACGATTTGGTAAGAAGGGTAAATTAAGTCCTAGGTACCTCAGACCTTTTGAAATTATAGAACGAATTGGAGTTGTAGCTTACTGTTTGATAATTCCTCCAAGTATCACCAAAGTACATGATGTGTTCCACGTATCCCTGTTGAGAAAATACATTCCTGACCCAACACATGTACTCACCTATAAAGAAATTGATCATGAAATTCATATGCCTTATTGTGAGGAGCCTATAATAATTCTTGGCACTAGAGGACAAATGTTGAGAAACCAGATGACTAGTATGATAAAAGTTCTTTAGAGAAACCATAAAATGGAAGAGGCAACATGGGAACTTGAGGAACTTATGATGAAGAACCTTCTGAATCTTTTTATGTAGTAATATTCTAGAAATTTTTAGGATGAAATTAATTTCAGGAGGAGAGAATGTAACACCCCAAGCATCCACGGTACACTTCTCCTTGAATAGTGCAATTTCATGCTTTGTATGCAACTTCGAGTTTTAGAACACCACGTCCAATCAAACTAGCCTTTTAAAAAGTAGGTATGAATAGTAATACACAATTTTTAAAAAAAAACAAATTTTATTTTTCAAAATGGACATCATTTATAGATTTTGAATATCAAAATTATCCTAGAGTGAATATTTCATATGTTTTCAAAAACATTCAATTTTTTATGAATAGTAAAAAACACAAAGTTATTATTTAAAATCGACATTTATTTAAATAATTATTATTATTTTTTAAATTTATTTTAGGTCAAAATAGATACATAATACCTATATAATTTCAATGTAATTCATTAAATTAATTTTATAATAATATTAGATATATTAAATTTTATTGAACATTTTAACGAATTTTACCCACCTTCTAGTCACATTTGAAAATTTTCATAAAACGTAATTTTACCGCTTCTATGAATTGAATTTTAAAAAACCGAGAGACACAATTTACATCAGTAAGTAAAATATGGTTCAATATGATGAAAATAATTTTTGGTAAATAGTAACTTCTAAATTTTATTTACCACGGTTAAAAGTAAATAGTGTTATTAAAGTAAAAATTGTACTATATTTACCCTAAAACATGTCCTAATTCTATTGGATAATTGTATTTCGACCAAAAACAACCTTTGGAATAAAATATGATATTTTCTATCCACATGGATTAGATTAGGACATTTATTATTATTTTATTTAAAGAAGAGTTAAAAGTATTAAATTCAAAGATTAATAACTACATCATTTTTAAATATAGGGTTGTACATAAGATAAATTCGACTATAAATATTCATTAGAAATATCAAAAGATTTATAAAATAATGGTATTTTATTTATAATTTTTACACATTAAATAATTAAATTTATCTATGAAACAATGATGACGTAGTACTTACCTTATTAACAAAAAATTAAAATAATTCATATTATAAATATAAAAATTAATGTCAAATGAGTCTTTTGATGCATTCCAAAAATTTTCTAGGTTAATATGAAATGTTAGGGTTGATTAAATAATTTTTTTTGAAGTGATAAAATTTTTATGACTTTCAAAAAAACCAAATACTAAATAGTGTCAAAATTGACATAAATGAGTTTTTAAAACAAATTCTATATTATTAAAAGATATAATATTACTAAAAACATAAGGATCGGCCAACAAACTTATATAATGATATATATATCATTAATGAAACACTTTTGGATCAATTTTAATTTTATAGTTTGTTTATTAACCATTTATTATAATAATACAAGAATACTTGGAAAAAGCTAATCTATTTAACTAAGAGTTAAATCTAAAAGATAAGGTTAATATGATGACCTAAACCTATCTGAAACCAATTGGTTGAGAGGTTTTTGACCTATCCTCACTATATCCTCTAAATAAATCCTTCATTATCCATTATAAACCGAATATGTTTGTATTATAAATTAATATTTCAAGTTTTTCCTAAAGTGACCCTCACCTCTCTTGTAAAAGGGTACTTCCCCTTCACTCAAAATCACACCTCCAAAGCCATTTTTTTCGTCCAAAACCTGCTCAATTATCCTCCCAAATACTCTCAATTCAACCTACAGGCCTTAATTTGATCATAAATCCAACCTAAGCAGCCCTTTTGATCAAATCAAAAGGAAGCACCCGAAAAAGAGGTAATAATTTCATCTCATCTTTCAAAATTCATTTCTTTTTCAACTTCATCTTTCTTTGTTGTTTCCAAACCAAAAGAATACCTACAGTAACTTATACATACTGTCACACCCCAACCGCAGACACTTTTTTTACTCATTTTCTTGGTCTCGGTTTGAAATTTTCAAGGTTTAATTGTGTTGGTGGGTTTCGCGCCTGTGCGCTGTCACCGCATCGCTAGCGGTGACTGTGCGTTCGACCGCTGTTTTAAATATTAAAATTTTTTATGTTGGAATTTTATTACTTTTATTAATAAAAAAAATATATTACAATTATTATTATTATAAATTTAACAATTATTATTACTATAAATTTTATTATTATTAATATAGTTATTATTATTATTATAGATTTTATTTGTTTAAAAAAACCCTAACCCTAGCTCTACCCGGCGCACCCCTCCCCTTTTCCGTGACCCCCCCCCCCCCCCCTTCTCCCCTTCTGCGTGCCACGCCTGCCACCTCCCTCCCTGCCTCGTCGTCATCCCGTCCTCCCTGCTCCGCCCATTCCCCCCTGCCCGCATCACCTTCGGCGTCCTCCACCTTGCGCCGACCCCGCCTCCTCCTCTTTGCACCGCCACCGCAGCCCGCATCGTCTCCCTACCGCTATCCCTCCTGGCCGACCCCGCTGCTCTCCCTCCCAGCTCCCACTACTCAGATCCTGGCCGGCAGCCACCCCCACTGGCCTCCGGCTCCTCCTCCAGCCGACCTCCCCCTACCACTCTGACCGCCAGCCTCCATACTCCGGCGGCCCGTTTTCCAGTGAACCCCTATCCAGAGGGTCTCTGGCGTGACCCAAACCCCTGTCGGACCTCCCACCGTGGTCCAGTGTGCTTCTGGCGGACCTGAGACCCCTCTGTTGTCCAGCATTTGTTCTGGAGCGACCCGTACCCCTTACGCAGCACCTCTGCTTTGTTGTGTCAGACTCAGCATTGCTGTGTCGGGCCTTGCCTTGCTGCGGTGTGTCCGCGGTTCCCCTCACCGGTAGCCCTCTCCTCTCCTGGTCATGGGTATTTTTTTAGTTCGATTAATTTTGATGTTTTTATGCAATTTTATTAATTCCTAAATGTCGTGTTTGTGCTTGTGTGCTTTTCTGGGTGGCGCGCATGTGCGAAGGGACCGTGAGGCTCGGCTCATCCTTCCACTGAAGTGGCATCGCGTCTGCCCTTGGTTTGAGGTAGGTAAATCCTGGTTTATCCATTCCGACACATTCTTTAACACTTACATTATTCAAATTATTTATTTTCATTGATTCACAGCTTTATAATACCACTTATTTAGTTCATTGTTGTGTTTATAATTCTTTTGAATGTGTCAAAATCATATTTTGGTGCGATACTTTGATTATGCATGTGTTGGTGCAAATTGGGTGCAAAATAAGTTAAGGGGATATTTGTGTGATTTCTGTTTATTAAGGGTCTTTATTTTAAATTTTTATAACTTCTTAAATAAAAAAAGGGGTTTTCAGGTGGTTCCTTGTTTGATTCTATGTAATTTTATATGAATCAGGTGTATTTTTAGTGTAAACCATTTTTTCTAGTTGATATTATTTTATAAATTGTTTAAAAGTTTTATTGAATTATGGACGAGGTGAAAAACATGCTTAAGAAGTGTTTTGGGGTGCGTATATCTCTAGGATGAGAAGTGGTGTCTTTGATAAGTGTAATTTTAGGGTAAATTTGCTTTTAGCGTTCAAATTTTAAAGATCATGTACATTGATTGGCTGTTTTAAAATGGTTTCAGGTTTGGGATTAGTGTGAAATCAAATGATGACTTTATAAAAAATTCATTATTTTTTGAATCGTGTTTGTTTCTTAAAATGATGGTGGTTTGACAAATGTGTGTGCCCGATTGGCAACTTGAAATGATTTATGAAATGGTTTAAATGTTGTGAAGGCTCGGTTGACACTTTGTTGATGTGAAATGATTATATATGTATATAGGGGTGCTCTTATCTAGGGTAACCCTTTATGGGTGAATGCATAGGAAGCGTCCGTGTTTGGGGTAGGCAAGTGCGGTGAGATGAGTCACGCGTGCGAGGGCCTCCTACTTACACAATGATATAACTACCATGGGTTCATGGGTGTCTTATAGATTATCGTGGGATTATTGCTCACCAGCCCCGATTCGATGGGTTGGTTCCCTCTTGTAGATTGAGAGGCCAGGTAGGATTTGCTACTGATTTTTTCGCGAGGGTGATCAGTGGGTTATAGACTTTGGGGCTTCACCATATACCGGTAGGTGGTTCCGAACCGAGTGCGTCTAGGGGTTGTCTAGGGATGTTCAGGATCGCCCATGGTTTTATCATATTACTTGTTTACTTTCTGCTTCACTAGTTTATTTTCATCCTGCACTGTTTACCTGTTCCTTTATAACACAGCCTTGATATCATTTGTACCAGGTTTTTTTTTTATAAAACAGAAAATGGTTTCAAAATGATTTATAGTGTGCATTGGATTTTCAAATGGGAAAAAGGTTGTTTATTTTAAAATGTGAAAATCCGATTTTTATAGTTGTATTGCAAACATGTGTTAATGGATTGTTTGAGGAAAGGTTATACTTGGATTAAGTGGTTTACATTGGCATCCCTACTGAGTATTTTGTCCTCACTCCTATCTTTTACTTTTTTTTAGTTGCAGGTTCTGGTTTTCTTCAGGTTTCTCTTTAGTGATTTCTCCTGTTGGGAGCAAGTCTTGTCTTTGGCTTGGTGGTGACCTTGAAGGTCACATGGAGCTATGTTCTGATCTTTTTTTTCTTTCTACTGCCAGTTTTAGTTTTTCGTTTTAGTCTTTAATTGTTTCTTTTCTTTCTTTTATGGTCCAAATCCTTCCCACTTGTTAGTTTTGATGCCCGGCACTAGTTGCCAGCCCGTGGGGATCGGGAACGCCCTGCGGGGCTTGTCGCGCACCGTCTCGGTTGACCGGTTCAGGGTCGACCTGGGTTGGTTCGTGAAAAAATGGTATCAGAGGTGGCCCTTGTTATTTGGCGGTGTTTGGTAATTGGAGATTAGAATTGTCAGGATTCGAGAGGTAGGTATGAGAAGGGCATCATGAACCCTTTCTCGTTCAGAACCTTGAGTTACCAAGGGTAGTCTGGGACATGAATCCTTTGCCTTTGTTTTGGATTGAGGGATGGCAACGGAGGCAAACCGGTGTTACGTCGTGATTTCACATGGATTAGTGACCCATGTGGAGTCTGAGTACACGGTTTAAAATCCCTCCTAGTTGTTAATGCTTACTTGGGGCATGGCCCACGACCATGTCGTCGAGTTAAGCATGACTTCTAGTCCCTCACTCCACTAGTTTGATGCATGTTGGACGTCATCTTGGTCTCGGTTGGTGTAAGTGTACTTTTGAGGGAAAAAAGTTGGTTTATTTTAAATAAAAGAAAGAATGTTTTCTCTAAAATTGTTTTAAATTAGTAAAATGAGTTTTGAAATTGAAGGTGTTTTGGTTTCAATTTTTTGTACTCTTTTAGAGTTGGTAAGGAAATGGTTTGGGTGCGTCCCTTGGTATTCCTTATGAATGATCGCATGTGTGTGGGTTTTTGTGAAAGGTTCATGAGATACACTTGTTCATGGATGATGTTAGTGGAATGGATGGACACGCATGCGACGATTCATGAGATGCCATGGGTTTTTTTTAAACCAAAGGTGTGACCTTGTCTTTATAAAATGATTTTTTCAAAGAGGAAAATGATTTCAGAAATTGGGTTTTATTTTAGAAAGTTGGATTTTTTTTTGGAAAATAACATTGAAATAAAGAATTTTTTAAATTGAAATGAAATGGTGATTTTCACAAGTGGATTTTTGGTGGGTGAGCCAGTTGTTGGTATTTGATTTTCCCTTTGATTAAGATTTGTTTGGATGATGATTTTTGGATTTGTGTTTTTATGTTGTTTAGAGAATGTCACCCAGAAAGATCCCCAAAGCTTCTAATAAGTCATGCCGAGTTTCTGGTCCTTCTCGGATATTTCCTATTCTTGGTGGTGATCGAGGCCTGCTAGAAGCACTAGTGTGGCTTGAAGAGGTGGAGTGTGTCTTCAGAATGTTGTGGACTCCTGAGGCGTTAAGGTTCGTGCTGTTACAGGATTGTTTGAGGGTCCAGCGTTAGACCAATAGAAGATGATTTCCCCACCGTCAAAGCAAGTTGGAATGACGTGGATTGTCTTTAAAACCATTTTCATCCAATGTTTTATACCTGAAGAAGTGAAGGTGAATAAAAAGGGAGAGCTCGTACATATTCAACAAGGTCAACAAATGGTGAAGGCATATATTAACAATTTCCAAGAACTGATTGTATTTTCTCCAGAGTTAGGGTTGCATGATCTCATTAAGACGTCTCTTTTCACTAGGGGTCTTCATTCGGAGATCAAGGAACAGGTCCTCCCTCCTAACGAGCATCGTTTCACGAAGCTGGTGGACGAAGAATTTTTAGCTGAGTTGGTTTCTGTAGTGCCGGTGGTCAGCAGTCCAGCCTACCCAGTTGTTCGTAAGGATTCCCCATCTGGCGAGGAAAGGATGTCAGAGAAACCTCTTCCCAAGGAGTTGTCCCCTTTGGCCCCGACTCCCAGTTCCTCAGATCGTTCAGTGGTATGCTATCAGTGTGGTCGTTTTGGGAATTTAAAGTCGTCTTGCCGCAACCCTACGAAGATGTGTCATCGCTGCGGCAGTCTGGGTCATCTGGAGAAGTTTTGCTGGAAGTGTTGCTTGAAGAGGATGCCATGATTTGAGAGTGTCAGTACCTGACTGTGAGGCAGGAGATGCTTTAGCCATCAGAGCCCCAACCACACTCCTCGGGGTGAAGCTCGCACATAGTCAGGAGTTCCCAGGGGTGTGAAGCCTTGGTCTAGGTTTTGTGTTCCGTGTCGACGGTGGATCACTTAGAAATCTCTTCAGGTTTGTTTTTATGCTATTAAAGTTTTAACATCATTTTAAGGGCGTTGTTTGGCCATAAAGTTATGTTGGACTTTTTTTTTATTATAATCCAAGCAGTCTGTTTTGTGTGGACGTGATTTTCTGAATCGTGTTTCTTTCTTAAAATTGTGTTTGACCCTCGTGTAGGTTGACCTCAATTTATCTATGCATATCGAATGTGGTTATATTTTGTGGATCTCAATGGGTCATTTCTCCAACTCGATATTCGGGTTAAGTCCTTTTTGTGGGTTTTCTTTGGTGTGATGGTTGCTGACTCTGGTCGAGGGTTCAACGTTTCGATGGGGGTGTTTTTTGGAACGTGCTATAGGAGTTGGTTTGGATCGGTTGGGAGTTCCCGCGTCGCCACCCCCCCCCCTCCCAGGGTGCTATGGATAATTGTTATTTTTTCCGCGCTAGATTAGTTTTTTTGGTGGGGAGAACACTTTCGTGTTCTCCCATTCTCTTGTATGGTGGCTTCTTCCAGTTTCACCCGGGCATAGTTCCTTATTTTATCCATTGTTCAGCTGGGTGAGTTTCTAGGGGAAGAAAGTGTCTGTGGTCGAGAGAATTGTCAAACCCCGATCGTAGATGCTTTTTTCACTCCTTTTCTTGGTCCCGGTTTGAAATTTTCAAGGTTTAATTGTGTTGGCGTGTTTCGTGCCTGTGTGCGGTCACCGCATCGCTAGCGGTGATCATGTGTTCGCCCGACGTTTTAAATATTAAAATTTTTATGTTGTGATTTTATTATTTTTATTATTAGATTTTTTGTTATTATTATTATTAAAAAATATATATTACAATTATTATTGTTATTATAAATTTTACAATTATTATTAATATATATTTTATTATTATTAATATAGTTATTATTATTATTATTATAGATTTTATATTAATTAAAAAACCCCTAACCCTAGCTCTACCGGGCGCCCCCCTTCCCTTTTGTGTGAGCCCCCCACCCCTTCTCCCCTTCTACGTGTCGTGCCATCCACCTCCCTCACTGCCCCGTCGTCGTCCCGGCCTCCCCGCTCCGCCACTTCCCACTTGCCCGCACCGCCTCCGGTGTCCTCCACCTTGCACTGACCCTGACTCCTCCGCCTTGCACCGCCGCCGCAACCCGCATCGGCTCCCTGCCGCTCTCCCTCCCGGCCGACCCCCGCCGCTCTCCCTCCTGGCTCCCACTGCTCAGATCCTGGCTGGAAGCCGCCCCCACCGGCCTCCGGCTCCTCCTCCAGCCGACCTCCCCCTACCACTCTGACCACCACCCTCCATACTCCGGCGGCCCGTTTTCCGGAGAAACCATGTCCAGCAGGTCTCTGGCACGACCCGAACCCCTTCCGGACCTCTCACTGTGGTCCGGTGTGCTTTCGGAAGACCCGAGACCCCTCCACTGTCTAGCATTTGTTATGGCATGGCCCGAACCCCTTGCGCGGGGCCTCCACTTTGCTGCGCCGGCCTCCGCTTTTCCGTGACGGGCCTTGCCTTGCTGCGGTGTGGTCGCAGTTCCCCTCTGCTTTAGCCCTCTCCTCTCCTGGTCCTGGGTATTTTTTTTAGTTCGATTGATTTCCATGTTTTTATGCAATTTTATTAATTCCTAAATGTCGTGTTTGTGCTTGTGTGTTTTTCTGGGTGGCATGCTTGTGCGAAGGGACCGTGAGGCTCGTCTCATCCTTCCACTGAAGTGGTGTAGCGTCTGCCCTTGGATTGAGTTAGGTAAATCCTGGTTTATCCATTCCGACACATTCTTTAACACTTGCATTATTCAAATTATTTATTTTCATTGATTCGCAGCTTTATAATACACTTTATTTAGTTCATTGCCGTGTTTATAATTATTATGAATGTGTCAGAATTATATTTTGGTGCGATTCTTTTATTATGCCTCTGTTGGTGCAAATTGGGTGAAAATTGGGTTAAGGTGCTATTTGAGTGATTTCTCTTTATTAAGGTGATTTATCTTAAATTTTTATAACATCTTAAATAAAAAAGGGGCTTTCAAGTGGTTCCTTGTTTGAGTCTATGTAATTTTATATGAATCGGGTGTGTTTTTAGTGTAAACCATTTTTGTGCTAATTGGAATTATTTTATAAATTGTTTAAAAGTTTTATTAAATTATGGACGAGGTGAAAAACATTCTTAAGATGTGTTTTGGGGTGTGTATTTTTCTGTGATGATAAGTGGTGTCTTTGATAAGTGTAATTTTAGGGTAAATTTTTTTTAGCGTTTGAATTTTAAAGAACATGTACCTTTATTGGCTGTTTTAAAATGGTTTCAGGTTTGGGTTTGGTTTGAAATAAAATGTTGACATTATAAAAAATTCATTATTTCGTGAATCGTGTTGGTTTCTGGAAATGATTGTGGTTTGAAAAATGTGTGTCCCCGATTGGCAACTTGAAATGATTTATGAAATGGTTTAAATGTTGTGAAGGCCCGGTTGACACTTTGTTGATGTGAAATGATTAGATATGTCTATAGGGGGTGCTCTTATCTAGGTTAACCCTTTATGGGTGAACTCATAAGAAGCATCCGAGTTTGGGGTAGGCAAGTGCGGTTAGATGAGTCATGCGTGCGAGGGACTTCTACGTACACAGTGATATAACTACCATGGGTTCCTGGGTGTCTTATAGATTATCGTGTGACGATTTCTCACCAGCCCCGATTAGACGGGGTGGTGCCCTCTGGTAGATTGAGAAACCAGGTGGGATTTTCCGCTGATTTTGTCGCGAGGGTGATCAGTGGGTTATAGAATATGGGGCTTCACCATACACCAGCAGGTGGTTCTAAACCAAGTGCATCCAAGGGTTGTCTAGGGATGTTCAGGATCGCCCATGGTTTCATCCAATTAATTGTTTACTTTTTGCTTCGTTGGTTTATTTCCATCCTACACCGCTTACCTATCTCTTTATAGCATATACTTGATAACATTTGTACCTGGTTTTGTTTATAAAACAGAAAATGGTTTGAAAATGATTTATAGTGTGCGTTGGATTTTCAAATGGGAAAAAGGTTTTTTATTTTAAAATGTGAAAATCCTATTTTTATAGTTGTATTTCAAACTTGTGTTAATGGATTGTTTGAGGAAAGGATATACTTGGATTCAGTGGTTTACTTTGGCATCCCTACTGAGCATTTTGTGCTCATGCCTATATTTTAATTTTTTTGTTGCAGGTTCTACTTTTCTTCAGGTTTCTCTTTAGTGACTGGTCGTGTTGGGAGAAAGTCTTATCTTTGGTTTGGTGGTGACCTTGAAGGTCACATGGAGGTATGTTCAAATCTTTTTTTTCTTTCTACTTCAAGTTTTAGTTTTTATTTTTTGTCTTTAATTGTTTCATGTCATTCTTTTATTGGACAAATTGTTCCCACTTGTTATTTTTCATGCCCGGCACTAGTTGCCAGGCCGTGGGGATCGGGAACGCCATCCGGGCCTTGTCGCGCACCGGCTTGGGTGACCGGTTCAGAGTCGACCCAGGTTGGTTCGTGACACATACTGTGATGTTATTATAAATATATTACAACCATATTCATAATTCTATTCATCCTATGAATGACAAAGTCATCATAAGTGCATACGTACGGTTTACCATCACCACGTTGTGGTGTAGTTTGTTATTCAACAATTCATTTTTTGGACAGGAATAATAATGATTATAATTGATTTAAATAATAAATATAAAATTTTATTGATTATATATATATGATATACCACCCAATTAAATACTATTTTAGCATCAACAGAAGGATATTGTCTCTTGTGCGTACATACAGATTACAGTCTCCATGAATGTGATGAGATTCATTCCCCATCGTAACCATTCAAGAATAATTTTCATTTTATGGTTAAAAATAATGTTTAAAGAACTCAATATCATTATTTATATGAATAAAATAACCATATTCGTGAAAAACATGAAGTACATAACAAAACATATAAAAGAAAACGAATCAGTTTACTTCCGAATCAATGAAACTTCTGAAATATTATTAACAAAGCAATATTAAAGATCATATATGATATATTATTTATATATGTGGTTCTTATATAATTTAATAACAATGATTTAACTATTCTACAGGAGTTTAAAATACCCTCTTCCATGAAAAAGTACAAGTTCTGGGTTAAGTTTACAATCTCTTTATTATTCGAGGTTGTATATACGTGAGTATCTACTGGGACTTATTTATCATCCACATATGTGTTTCTTAAAAATATATTTCAAAACATTTTTTCTATTTACTAGAATATGGGTAAAATTAAATTATACCCTTTTCTAAATTTTTTTAAATTTTTTTGAAAGGAATCTTTATATTGCTTTCCGAACAAGGTACTTTATAACCTTTTCGACCAATTTATGAAAGAATGATTTTTTAACTTATATGACATGTGCAGCTATTTTCCTCTATTATATCAACTTAAAATCTTCCCTTACATTATTATAATATAATTTTAAAAATAAAGATTTTCTTTTATTATTATTTTACTTTTAAATGATTTCAAAATAGAAAGAGATATTTCTCTCAAATGGTTTTGTTTTCATCTATGACAACATCCTTTGATGGATTTTACACTTGTTTGAAGTTGATTTATTATATTTCAATATTCCATATTGTATTGATGTTTTTGTGATATGTTTGACTGTGGATGTGTTATTTTTATACCATTCATGGTTTATGGATAAAGTATTAACATTTTGTTTGCTAGTTTTAATATTAATGTTTATGATGTTTCTACCTTTTCATATGAGGAATGAATTGGACTTAGTAAGTGACTGATGGGGCCCTCTATAGCTCCTTGATGCAGCAATAGGTCTTATGAGACAAACTAGTGTCATGTAATAAGGCCACGATAAAATATTATTTGTAGTCTTGGAACGAGGCCTTAACTATATGACTATGATGTCTGGCATTATGCATTCCATAATTATGAAATTAGCTATTTATATTACATTTATTATTCAACTAGTATAATATCCATGTGAATAAGTAAATGGAATTATCTTGTTTATATTTTCCATATTATAATGATTTTTATGTTTAATTGGCTTGTGTTTTATTCGAATACATTGACTTAAATATTTATGGTTGTTTATGATCATTTCTTCAATATTGTTATCATTTCTGAGCATCTAATCTCACACCTTTCTTATGTTTTATTTTTCCCAGGATGTGAATAAATACATTATGATTAACCTATAGGGATATTATAAGGGATATGAATGTGTTCAAAGGGACACAATGTTGTTGTTTTCTTCCTAAGGTACTTAAAGCTTATGTTTTTATCTAGTACATTTTTAAGGATACTAAACTAATCGGTCTTTCAATAATTGATGTCTTGTGATTGTTTCATGTTATGTAATATTGCACTGACTCTGGGTAAATGGGGTTGCGGTGTTACAATTTATTATAAAATATCATTAATGTTAATAATAAAAATAGTCATTTACACTGACTTTAATAACATAAATAAAAAAAATAAAATTGTATAAAATGAATCCAAACCACTTTAGTATGTCATTTTTGTCTAAAAAATGTGGAAAATATGTATTCATTCATATAATACTATTTTTAACACTTTTATATTCATTTATTTTCTATTTTGATTAACATAATAATAAATGTGTCTTCGTTGTGTAAGAATTTAAGATAATTATTTATTGAATAAAAATGAATGATATTATAAAATCAATAAAATAATTTATTCTGATTTCGAGTAGCTATTTATAAACAAAAATAACTTCTATTTATCCCTATATTATGAATATTATATATACTAAATACATGATTGTTACATTTTTTGAAATTTGATTACAGTAACTATTATAAATGTCATAATCATATTAAATTGAATAAAAAAGGAATATAAATAAAATTTATATTATTTTGGGTTTAATGGACTCATAGAATAAATTTAAGGCATTTGGTAGGGTCATGTTTTATTCCATATGATATTATTTTAACACAAAATTACCTGATTTACCCATTATCGTGTAAACAAAAATCATTATGTTTTCTATTCACATTGAAATGATATAAAGGGGAAATGTTTTCCAAATATTAACCCCAGGATTTAAAATATTGAATTATTTTTTCAATATTCAAAATACACAAGTGGTAGAATTAAAATTTAAATTATATCAGAAAAATGTTATGAAAAATAATTTTCTGAAAAATTCCCTCTTAAAAGTATATTGTTTTTATTCTAAATTATTGTGTAAAATTAATTTAAAAAACATAATTTTATTATTATAAAACATAAGAAAGTAATTAATTTTTAAAACATTCCAAAAACCATTTCCTTGGAAATACTTTATATGAAAATATAGATTTCAATAAACATTAGTATGGTTCACTATTCACAAAAAAATTAATCTTTTCAGAAAAAATTATATATTTTATCAGAGTATAATTTTGATATGATGATTTAAATAATGATATTTATTTTTTAAAATAAAATTTATAATGTTTAGAGATATTAATTATATCATTTCCTTACAAAGAGAAATGAAAAACCATTTCTAGAAGAAAGCATATGGTTAAAGAACAAAATGGATTCACTAATAATTGAGTGATAATTTCATAAGAATTAATAAATATATTTTATTGATTATAACCTTTATATATATATAGTTCTAATGTTATATAATTCTATTCAAAGTCTCCATCATAACGACATGGTTATAACCGTCATATTTAAACAATAATATTTTGGAATATGTTTATTCTTGGTGTTGTGTATTTTCTACAATATCAAATATATAATTCATTTAAAATATTTTTATGTTACATAGATCATAAAATTTCATCATTTTAAACTTAATCACAAACAACCAGGAAAAAATGTAGATTGTAACACAAATCACATAACTTAAGTCCCACTTTAGTCGGAATCACTCGAACCTATTGTGTAAGAAATTTTAATTTATTATAATTTTATAATAAATTAATGTAAATAATTATATCATAATATATTATCCACTTATAACAACTATGCAGCCATTTATTTAAAATTATTTTTTGAAATTATTTTTTCTTCATGTTTAATGTTTAGTTTTTCATTGATGTTTTTGTTCTACAATTCTAGACAATGTAATTTGATCATAGATCCATAATATCTATAATATTATGCATGATATAAATATAAAATATATTCATTATATATATATATATTAATATATTTATTTTCATCCATAAAAGGTTGTGATAAAAAATTGATTTAGACCAATCTTGTATATGATAGGTCGTATGTACACATCAATGTTGTTTTTATTTTTCAAAGTATGGATTGAGAGAAAGTTAAATAATAAGTCACAGTTTAAATAATAATAATAATATAATACATTACACATATATTTATTAAATACATAATTATAACCACCCATGTGAATTTTTGGATGAAAATAGATTTACACTACTTCCTAAAGAAAGAATGTTGAACGTACATGCGAGTAATGTTTTAACATTCCATAGGATGGAAATAATGGGGATAATTGTTATTAAATAACCATAATAATAATTAAGTATATTTTAGATACTAAATTAATTATTTTTTAATTTATACCTTGGATTTTTAGGAGGTATGATAAGAAATAAAATTCCTACTCCTTGGTTTTGAATTATTCCTCTTCATTAAAAAAGCTCTGTTGGCATACAACATAAGTCATAAAGGGAAGGTCCTTTGGAAGGAGAATAAGTAGTGGAATGGGTATAAAGAATATACATAGGTAATATCACATGTGTGTTCTGATATATAAGTCTCAAAATAAATTTATAAGAGATAAGAAAAGGTTCTCTTCTATAAGTAAGGGGAAGGGAACTTTTCGAATTACATAATGTACTAAATTGACATATTTTATTTTTTAGAATATATTTTCTCAAATTTGATATATTTATAATATATTATTATTATAATTTTAAATTTCCTAGTTTAATTTTATTTATACAAGATTTAGTGATGTTATTACCGTTATATCTTATTTGTAAAACTCGTTAATCCTTTTGAAAATTACCAAAATATGCATGTTTTAATTTCATTATGAGACATGAGTGTCACCATTAAAATAAAATTGAACCAATAATAGAATTTGGATGATATAATCAACCATATCCCATTAAACTAGATGAGTTTATTATTTTTATGAATTTTAAATCAATTAATAAAACATTTTTTACTATAAAATAAAAATAAGGTCATTTTTGAACTATTCTTTTATATTGACATTAAATTCATTAATATATTGTGATATTTGAATATAAAACTCTAAAACACAGTTAAAATTATATATTTATATAAAATATTTTGGTATAAAGATATTCATCTAAATGGTATTACATTTAATATTTTTAAAATCATTGATTCTATTTTTCTAATAATTAAATATATAGTTTTTGGTGTTGTGTAAGAATTTAAAATTATTATTCATTCACTAAAAAATAAAAATAAATTATCATAATAAAAAAATTATCTTCCAAATAAAAATATATAACTTAACATGAACTTTTTTATCCTTATGATGTTTTACATATAAATGTCAAGATAATGATATTATGTATTTATCATTTTCTTAAATTATTTTATTGGTAATAATAAGTGAAAAAAGAAAAAAAGTGGTCATATGTTTGAGACATGGACGATGATGGTCAAAATATACTTATCCAATAGAATAGAAATATTTTCAATGAAATTTTAAATCCATTCCCTGATGTTTTATCCCTCTTTTATCTTCTTTACCTTTACTATGGTGACAAAAATTTACCAAGGTTACTATTCATCATGGCCAAAAGTAAAAAAGGAAATATTTAATAAATTCTATTATCCTGAATATAAATATGGAATATGTTTTTCGATATTCTATCTAATAGAATTTAAAAGTGTAATTTAAAATTAATCTAGCAAAATGAGATGAAAAGTAAGTTTCCAAAACATGTTTTATAGAGTATAAATTGTTTTTATAAAATTACCAATATATAATTAATAAAATTAACTTAATTGAATTTCTAAAAATATAAATAATTTAATGTAACTTAAAAACCATTTTAAAAAACTAAAACATAATAAATTAATTAGAATTTAATAAAATATTCAATAAAGATTGTATTTTTTTTACTATTTATCAAAATATCAATACTTTTGAAAAATTATATAAAACAAATTGTAAGTTAATTATAAAATTATGATATCCAAAAATAATTTTTATTTTCAATTTAAATTCCCTTGATGATTTGAAATTAATTATATTATTGGCTCTTAAAAAATAATAAAAACCAATGTTTGGGGAAAAATATATTTTTATCAAATTTAATACCATCAAAAAAATTGGGAAACTATTTATCATTATACCTTATTTATCTAAAAATAATTTTTTTCAAAATATGGTTATTATAATTCACTCCACCCATTTGTTTACTAGGTTAAAGTGGAATACTCTATTTATTTTCATTTAGACTATGAGAGGAATTTATTTAACACTATCGATGAAATTCAATTTATTTGGAATGAAATATATCAGAAATTATTATATTGTTTTAGGTGTTTTCATTTGGGTTTAAGACATGGAAAATATAGGAATTAACTTGTTGACTAATTGAAATATGGGGTTTCATATAATAGATGTACATCCCGGCTAGTAGGGGATTCATTCACCTTCACTTCTCCTTAGATAGACTGAAGTGTCATTATTTAAGATTAACCTCCATTACACTAAATCTAGATATGTTATGTATTTAGGAAAACAAAATTTTTTTAACATGTTTTACTTATTTCAAACATGTTCATAATTGTATATTAAAAATTTTAGGTTGAATTGTATGGTATGAAACCTTAAGATTCTATATAATTTTTCATTCTTGATAGAAATCCCTATTAAATAGGATAGTACTTCCAAGGGTGTTTTTTGGTTATTATGATAGGAACATACAAAAAGTTTATCTTTCATTCCCTTAACTAGCAATATGGTTTTAATCATAATTTTGGATGATATCTAATTAAACATTAAATATTAATTTTTACCTATATTTTTTCTTTCATAGAAATTCATTGGTCATATACATGAAAACTATCAAAACAAATTGGTATGATCATACTTTTATATGAATAGAATTATATATAGAATTTGAGAAATCATTATATGGTTATAAATCTAGCCAAATAGGGAGGATTTCAGTTGAATTTGGTTTCAGAGACAATTATTTTTGGAAATGATTATACCTCAATGATTGTAAAAACTAGTCTATAGTAGTGGGAATGATCTAGATGATAATGGTTCCCATTTGTAATTAATCATTGATTAAAGGATGTATCTATGATATCATTTAGTTTTTATTTTTTAATAATCCTTTTATAATTATTTTTTTTGGTTCATCAAAGAAAAGATTTTTACTTTTCTAATAAGTCGACAAAAGGTAAATGTATCATAGTAGATCTGGAATCGTAAAACATATAGGGAAAACATGTGAAAGTGTTTGAGTATTTTTCAGGCTCCATTGATACAAATCCTCTAGGGGTGTTGGTTATACATATGAATCTTCATTTTTTTAAAATGATGGTAATTGATATAAATGGAAAAGAGGATTTTGATTCTATTACTGGGGAGAGCGGTTCATCTCAACATGGGATTTAAATTACATGTACTTTTCTAAATTTAGTGCCTGAGTAGGCTCAATACAAAGAGGAAAAATACTAATCAAAATGAATTATTGATAAGGAAATTTTTTTGATTATGATATCTATGATGAAATAGAAACCACTGGTGTCATTGGTAATTATGTTCACATTTCAAATCTTGAGTATTATCATTCTTTTAAATTTTGTATAACCACTATAGATGAAATGAACAAAAGTAGAAAATGAAGGATCAATAAGGTTTTATAGATATTGCAATGCAGTATATGCTAAGAAAATATTTTTCATATTTAATGAGCAGCATGAGTACTAGGGAAAATCCTTTAATATAAAATAAAATGGTTCAACCTAATTTCATCAACCCCTTAGAAAAATAATTTTTCTAGTATGAGGTTTTTATGGAATATAATTAGTTTGATTATGTATTTTGATGTTTTTTTGTATGATTCTAAAAGGAGTTATGGGTGGTATATATAACCCCCTTTTTCCATAATAATTTTTTAATCCATTATTTTCATTTTAATAAAGCGGATTTGATCCTCAACCTTCATTCAATATTTTAACATTATATCCTAATCTTGTTTATTATATAGTGAAATTTAATTTTTATTCCTAAAATCATAATCTATTATTTGTTAAATTTTATCTTCTCAAATTTCCATCAAACAACCTCAAGATTCTTAGAAATTATTTTCACTTCAAAATATATTTCTATTGTCACACCCATGACTTATTTTAAAGGTAAATTTCATTTAATTTACATTCATACTTGGTTTTTGGGGGGTTCCCAATTTTTTATGGAGGAATGAGAGAGTTTTCATGAATTGGGCCAAACCGTGAGCCCAATTCCAGATTTAAAAACCATTTTTGTTTTATTTATAACTTTTTCATTTTTTAATATTTTTCACCCATTAAACCTTCTAAATGACCTCCCCTGACATATTAACACCACCATTGAAATTTGGAGATTTTAGAAATCCATAACCAGGGTTGATTTGGGTTTTTATCTAAGGGGTTGGACCTTCCCAAAAGCTCAATTCCTGTTTTAAGAATACATTTTGATTATGTTATAACTTGATCCATTTTTGGTATTTTTCGGTGATTCCAAGTCTCACCCAATCCCAATTAACCCAGACGCGTTTCTAAAGTCTCTTCCCCACCTTTGGAGGTCTGGTTAATCGCTATTCAGTGTCGATATTTATAGGATTCCTCAAATCGTCCAGATTTGATGAGGTAAAGTATTTCTTTCATAACTCTCTCAATTCTCAATATTTTTCCTCCATTACAGTTCCTAAATGACCTAAAACATCTTTTTCTAATGAAACCTAAATTTTGGATCTTTTAAATTTCAGATACTGGTGGTTTGGAGTGGTTACTTCAAGATACTTCAAGTAAATGAGCCATTTTCTTTCCTCTTTCAAATTACATTGTGTTTAACTCATTGTTCATAGGGTTTCTTCGGTTATCATTGAGTTTCATAATTTCCATAAACAAGGTTTTCGAACCTAGGGTTTAAAATTGGGATTTATTAGCCTATTATTGTGGTTTTAGGTTTGATCTATGTCTCTCTTAGTGCGACAGGGGTGTGATTTGATTTTCGCACGGAGATTCAAGGGTTTTGTTACTTTGGTAGATGATTCCATTTTGTGTGCAATTTCTGTGAATTAGATTGTTGTTTTCATGGTAACATAATTTTTATTTCACTTGAATGTTTCTGTAAAAATTGTTTTTAGTTGCAATTATAATGAAAATGATTTTTAAGTTCCAATTGTTTGTTAAATTTAGGGTTTTTCATTCAAATCTTTTATTGGTTCATTTTGGGCTGACCTATAATTACTTAGTTGATTTTATTGAACTTTATTATGACTGAAAATCATGTTTTTAATGTTTATTCTTTTTTTTTCATTTCTGTGAATGTTTGTTTAAATGGTTTTTGGGAAGTAAATGGGCTTTAAGTGCCATGTTTGTGTGAAAATTGTAGTTTTTAAAAGATATAACTTCTTGGTTCACATTAGGCAGACCCATAACTGAATTGTTGGTTTAATTAAAGGGTATTTAACTGAAATTTTGTTTTAATGACTTAAAAGTGTTCACATAGTATGTAAAGTGGATATCTTAAAGAGCTTTGGGTGCAAAACAATGAGATGTTTTGAGAGGTTGTTTTATTGAAAATAAAATTATTTTATTATGTGTTTTAAATGGTATAAAATGTGTGTAGATACATTACTATTTGTTTGTGACCAGTAGTGATATTTTATATTCAAAATTATGTTTTTTGTTTGCTGAAATTGTTTGAGCACAAAAGGGGAAGCCCGGGTACCTAGGTGGGGCGGATTTGTACTAGTATGGTTAGTGGATCGGATGGGTTTTGTCCCTGTTCCACTTAGCATTTGGATAAGGACAAATATAACTAAACTATGTGGATGATTATTGGGGACCACTAGGTTATGGGTATGTTCCCTACTATTGGATCTTTCACGGGAATGGATTTTTCTATGGTTACTCTACACCGAGGTACGAGGTACATAGGTCCCGAGACAACCTAGTGCTTAGGGGTGTTCCCAATTTTGATGCTCATTGAATTTTTTGTATTTACGCTTGTTGTGGGGTGTTTTGGTTGTACTTTACAGTATCTCACAAGTCTATTTAATGTGTTAACATCCTGAAATTCTCGGATTGAATACCGTTTTCATTTGAATGTTGCATTTCTTTGAATTTTAACATTGTTTCACCTTGTGTATTAAAATTACTTGTTTTGTTCACATTGTATTGCATGATCTCTGGAATCATCTGGTGGTATCCTATTGGGATTAGGATTACACCCTACTTACACCCCTTGTGTGTAAGTAGACCTGCTTATTCTTGACTCAGGTAAAGGGAATGCTAAGGGTGATGGCTGTTCAGGGTGATAGTCCCCATCGTTGGGGCGGAGTTGTGGAGAAGGCTTGCGGGTGATGACCCCCTTGTCATGTGGAGTCCATGGGGATGTCTTTATGTTGTCATTATTTTTTTTAGACCACTTTTAGTGTCTTTAAACATATGCATTCAGTTCTGGTTTTTGTGTAAACCTCGTTTGGTTTACATTTTTCAGATTCAGTTTATTGATTGTTTTTAATGTTTTATGCCATCATATTCGGGTAAATCATTCCGAAACAAAACTAAATGATACCTGGGAACTTGTGCCAGACCGTGGGGATAGGGAACAACATTCGAGTCATGTCATGGGCTGAGTTTGGTGCCAGTTTTGGCAGCGACCAGATTCTGTTCGTGACAAAATGGTATCAGAGAAGGTTCGCTCCTTGGGTCATGTTATTTGGGGAAGAGTCAGGATAGTCTGGAGCTAGGATTTTCGGGACTTGACATTTCAGTCATGGGTAGTGTGCCTGTCCAGCACACCTCATGATGGGATTCAAGTCACCAGGGGAAGTATGGATTTATCTGAGTCCTTTGGTTTTCTTTGTTTAATGATGACTATGGGAAATGAAAAGAGAGTTTGGAGAATAATCTCAGTGAGCTCGTAGGGCCTGGAAAGCCATTTAGAGTCGTGGATATTTCCCTAGAATACTCTATGTGATGAAAAAGTGATTGGAATATGGCTTCCAACCATATGTCCAAGTCACCCACCGAAACTAGTTTCCTCTCACATTGTCTTGTGTCTTTTTCTTTTGGAATTTTGGAAACTTGGTTTTTTTAAGCAAAAAAATGACTTCACTTTAAGAAGTGTGAATTTTTGTGATTTTATTTTCTAGTAAAGTGAAAATGGTTTTATTTATCTAAAATTCTATAAATGAAATTTCAGAATTATTTCAAAAGGGTAAATTATGTGTTTACCCCTCTTTTGAAAGTATGAACTATGTTAATTGGGGTTTTGAAAATATGTTTCTAGTGGAATTTTCATTGACTGTGGAAAAGTGTTTTGGATTGAATTAAGTGTTCTAGAATTTATTTGTGGGGGTTGAAGATGGATTTTGGGTTTGGTGACTACTAAACATTTGAAAAAAAATTATGAACTTTTAGAACTTTGTCTTGAAATGAGAAGAGTTGAGTTCTTAATTAAATGGGGATTTATGAAATGGTGTTTTTCATGATATTAGAAGTGTTTTGAAATTGGTTGAAATGTTTTGAAACAATTGTGAAATGAATGAATATGTGATTTTATTGAATTATGCATTCTTTTCTAAATTGGTTTGTGAGATGAAAAATTGGGTTTTGATATTATGGTTAGTGATTTTGAGAAAGGAAAATTAAGGTTAATTGTTTGATTTTAAAAAGAGGTAAGGTTTGGTTTTTGGTATTTGGTGTTCTCAAGGGTGACTACATGCATAGGTTTATTTGGGAATATGTATGGATATGAGGTGGGTTCCCAATGTGGCATGTAATCATGCATGTGTGAGGCTCATGAGATACCATCGGTAAATGCGCAACCGACCAACGCTATTTTTTTTAAATAATGTTTTTGAAGGAAAGTGTCGTGTTTTGATAATGTATGTTTGGGAGGTATGGATTATGTGTTTTTGGGATTATTATTGTGGGATGTTTCGAGTTCAATAACCCCTCTTGTTTGAACGATGTTTTGGGTTGGTGTTTCATTGATGAGTTGGATTGACTTGTTGGTCAGTGGTCTCTTTTGAGGAAAAATTTGGGAGGCAAATGTGGTGGCTCCCCTCATGTGTTCGGTTCAGGTTTGTGGTATGTTGTGACAAAATGACCAGATCAGTTGGGTCCTTGGGTTTTCTTATAGGCTAGGGTACTCCCCCATAAAGTGTTAATGTATTATTCATGTTTGGCCTATGGTGATTCACCGTTGGATGATCCTCCAGTTGATCAATATAAGGAATTTATTCTTGAGGCTTCGAGATTGAGTTTACACCTCTTATTTTTCAATTATGTGGATTTTACTATTATGGGATAGTGTTTGTGGGAGGTTGAAATAGTCCTTAGTTTCTTATGTTTCCTAAGTTGTCGATGGTCAATGAATTTTAGGGTTTTCAATGTAGAATGATGTCTTAAAGGGCCTCTGGGTCTTTTGTGAGTCTCATTAAAGCAAGAGTTCATGTTAGGCCCCCAGTGTGAAAGATCTAGCCAAGAGTGGCTATTATGGACACTTTCTGGAATCATGTTCTATTTGGGACTCAGTACAAGGTCCCTCTCCTTGTGTTTTATTTTATCCACAATGTTCATGTTTGGTGATGCCATTCTATGTCATGTGTTTATTTGACTATAAGGGTGAAGATTGTGCAATCTTATGAGAGTAACTATTTTGTTGGATGTTTTTCTATCTATAGGAAATTATAATTCCTATGTTCTAGAGGAATGTGTTTCTATATGTCATTTCATTCTGTTGTTTAGCATCCGATGAAATAAAGGTGAGATGTGTGTGCATCCTCTATGTTCTTGTTTTGGTAAAATGATGGGTTGGGAAAAAGCGGGTTTGAAGTGTGGCATGTCACAATGAGAAAATCTGAGATTACATTATAATTTTTTTGGCACTGGAAGAAGATGTTCAGTTTAGGGGTTTCCAAATCCTAACTGCGAGGCCGAAGATGCTTCAATCCATTGAGCTCCAGCCATTAGCCCTAGAGAGAAGCTGGCGCGTAGTTAGGGGAAATCCTAGAGTCGTTCACACTTTTGGTCAAGGTCATATCCTCAATATGAAAGATAAGAATAGTTTAAACCTATGGTTTCATTGTCTTGTTCCAATTTCTCACATTTGGTGTAAATATGTGTGAGTGCCTTGTTCATATGTCATACCCTGAGTTGGTTTTTTTTCCCATTGGTTCCCCTTGTGTTTTTGGAGAAAAGTTTAAAATTTGGGTTAATCAGGTTGAAGTGCCTAGTTTGTGCGTGGTTAGCAGTAACCGTGTTCCAACCCAGGGGAACATGTGATAAGAGATAGTAACTACTGCATGGTCTCTGCACGTCCATGATCCTTGTCCAAGGAAACTATGTAAAGTTTCCTCTTTGTACAGAATGATCCGCACAATTAACTCACGGCTTCCCAAAACATGTGAACCAACCGTGCGGCCATGCCAGCTCCTTAAAATTCTATTTTTGTTTTTGTTATCCCATACTAGTTAGTTAATATGGTTGGGTTTTGTTTTGGGTATTCCCACAATGAGTCTCATGTATGTTTCATTGGATTAATTCTGATATTAATCTACCCCTAATGTGGGGAAGTCCGTTCGAGGCCCCCTGTTAGTGTCTTGATTTTGTCTTATAGAAAGTCGTGTTCGTTATTATGGTGGTGAGACCCATCAAGGGAATCATGTATGTTCTCTTGGAAAAGTAATAATGTTAGTTTAACCCTTATGATGGGGATATCTTCCGTTCCTTCCCCAATTTTTATCCTTATTCTATCTTAGAAATTGAATTGTCCGTTGTGGTGGAATGTCCAGATTGGGTCACCCCGTACTAGGGACTTAGTTTTCTCCATGGTGTATTCTAGGTAGTAATTAGTATAGTTTAAGTCTATCTATCCACAAATTTTTTACTTGTGTAAATTTGGGGTTGGAGAACACCCAATGGTTTTGTTTATGTAATATTGTGGTAGCGTTATTCGAGTTCGTTGTCCATGTCAAGTGGATTTCTTGAGCGTCGTCTTATAGTGATTAAGGAGTTTTGTTTTGGGATGTGTTTTTAATGTGTTTCATCATTTTATGTAAGTGGGATACTTTTTGTTTGGTGAGATTATTCTCTTCCTTTTTTTGATCAGCTGGAGATGTTCGTGGTTTTTGAAGCGGGTGAAAACGTGGCAATGAAGTCTGTCTTGGTCTATCGTTTGGGCTTTGCTTTTGCATATGGTGTTGTTGGGGCATTCCGGGGGAGGAATGATTTATGGGGGGGGACAATTGTCACACCCATGACTTATTTTATAGGTAAATTTTATTTAATTTCCATTCGTACTTTGTTTGGGGGGGGGGTTCCCAATGTTTTATGAGGAATGAGAGATTTTTCATGAATTGGGCCAAACCGTGAGCCCAATTCCAGATTTAAAAACCAATTTTGTTTCTTTTATAACTTTTTTTCATTTTTTAATATTTTTCACCCATTAAACTTACTAAATGACCTCCCCTAACCTATTAACACCACCATTTCAATTTGGAGCATTTAGAAATCCATAACCAGGGTTGATTTGGGTTTTTATCTAAGGGGTTGGGCCTGCCTGAAAGCCCAATTCCTATTTTAAGAAATAAATATTGATTATTTTATAACATATTCAATTTTTGGGATCCTTTAGTGATTACAAGTCTCACCCAAGACCAATTAACCCAGCCGCGTTTCTGAAGTCTCTTCCACCTCTTTGGAGCTCTGGTTAATCGCGATTCGGTGCCAAGATTCATAGGCTTCCTCAAATCGTCCAGATTTGAAGAGGTAAAGTCTTTCTTTCCTAACTCTCTCAATTCTCAATATTTTTCCTCAATTCCAGTTCCTAAATGACCTAATACATCTTTTTCGAATTAAACCTAAATTTCAGCCCTTTTAAATTTCAGATACTGGTGTTTTGGAGTGATTACTTCAAGATACGTCAAGTAAATGAGCCAGTTTCTTTCCACTTTCAAATTACTTTGTGTTTAACTCATTGTTCGTAGGGTTTATTCTGTTATCATTGAGTTTCATAATGTCCATAAACTAGGTTTTAGAACCTAGGGTTTAACATTGGGCTTTATTGGCCTATTCTTATGGTTTTAGTTTTGATCTAGGTCTCTCTTGGTGCGGCGGGGGTGCGATTTTATTTTCGCACAGAGATTCAAGGGTTTTGTTACATTGGTAGGTGATTCCATTTTGTGTGCAATTTTTATGAATTAGATTTCTGTGTTCATGGTACCATAATGCATATTTCACTTGAATGTTTCTTTAAAAATCGGTTTTAGTTGAATTTATAATGAAAATGAATTTTAAGTTCCAATTTTTGGTGAAATTGAGGGTTTTTCATTCAAATATTTTATTGGTTCATTTTGGGATGACCTATACTTAGTTGATTTTATTGAACTGTATTATGATTGAAAATCATGTTTTTAATGTTTATTCTTTTTTGTTTTTGCTGTGAAAGTTTGTTTAAATGGTGTTTGGGAAGAAAATGGGCTTTAAGTGCCATGTTTGTGTGAAAATGGTGGTTTTTAAAAGATATAACTTCTTGGTTCACATTCGGCTGCCCCATAACTGAAATTTTGTTTTAATGACTTACAAGTGTTCATATTGTAACACCCCAGGTAAATAAAGAATATGGCATTTTTATATTTATCCATATTTGTGAAAAAAATGTCAATATTAATTTAAATGGAACGCTATGCTCGATGGCTTACCCAATACGCAACAACGAGTTCCTTTGAAATCGTACGTTGCATTCTAATAATAAAATAATATTATTTTAAAAAGTAGTTAACACATAGTCATTGTATTGGCGGGAATGAATATAAATAACTAAATTACGATTATATGTGTGTGTTAAATGTTTTTACTTTTATCCAATAAATTTTAGAGGCTTAAAATACAAATGAATCCAATCTTAAGCATAGAATACACTAGTATTTTTAAAAGATTCTTTTACTACCTTTTGATGGAAAACCATTTTTAAATCAAACATTTGACAATTTTATAAGCTATATTTTTCAAAATAAACATATTATTTATGATTGGGACATAGAAATTTACCTTGGGATAATTTTTGGTATTTTTCTGACAATGTTCATTTTTCATTGAATAGTGAAAAATACTGCATTTTACATCAAAACTTATTTTTCATATAATTTAATTATATGGTTATATTATCTTTTTAGTTTTTTTAAGTGTAATTGGAATATATTTTTACCATTTAATCCAATGATGGTCATTGGGATTAATTTCACTTTGGAATTGGGCATAAACAAGTGCCAAACTTTTCCTAAATATTGTTTTTAAAAAAACCCGCTATTTGTTTTGACAACGGGAAGTTTTTTTAAATTAATTAGTGAAATTTATGTGTTTTTAATTTAGTAAAATGGATTACATATTTGGAATCAAAAGGTCCAAATTCTGTAATTACGACTCTTTTGTTTTTGGACATTATGAATAGTAACGACGGTAATTATCTTTAATTATCTTGATTAATGAGTAATCGGGTAGTTAAAGATAATAAGATAATATCATAATAATAAAAAAGACCACAACATGTGTCCTAAGGCTACTGGTTGTCTCAGGGCCGACCATGGGATGCCTTGTTCCAAACATGGGGGCCCCATGGAATCACTTTTGTGAGAAAGTGACCTTTTATCTATTTATTTTTAAAGAATGTTAAATGTAACAAAGAATGTATCACCTAACTAAAATATTTTTAATTTTGTCTACATAAATGATATTTTGGAATATAAATAGTCATTGGAATGCTAAAAATATTTTCTACATCATAGTATTTTTTTAATAATTTTTAAATATTAAATAAATTAAATTATTTATGACATTATAATGATGCAGCGATGACCTCATTATTTAACGATTTAAAGAAAATGGAAAGATAATGTAAAATCTAAGACCTACACATGTCCAAAACCTATTGGATGGGTGGATTTCGAACCCTTATCACCTTATCCTCGAAACACATCAATGTGGGACCATTAAAATCCGAAACGCATTCTAAAATAAAGTAACATTTCCTTACTTTCCAAGAGTACCCCTCCTCTCCTCTTATAAAAGACCTCCACCTCTACCACCTTACCCACACTTCCAAAGCCTTTTGCTCGGCCAACCCCTGCACATTTTGTCTCTCCACATCCCTCTATAACTCCTTGAAATCTCACTTTGGGCAGAAGTCTTCCCAAGGAAGCCTTTGATTCGTTAATACCATATGTGGTACGTATAAAGGATATATTTAATGATATTATATATTATATCATACTGGAATTAAAATACTATTATGTATCATTATGTTTTAATTCCGTTAAATATGAAATAGAAAATGAAGTAGCGTTCATGCGTACGTACGGCTTACCATCTCCATGGACGGTACATTTCATTTCTTATCTCAAAATGTTATGTACTATTATAAGTACATATATATAATGGATATATATGTAATATATTACATATAAATGATGGATATCATTCTGGAATTATAACATATATATATCTATCATTTTTTTTATTCCATTAATATGACAAAAAATGAAAGTAGCGTTCATGCGTACGTACGGCCTACCATCTCCATGAACGGTGCTTTTAATTTTTATATCCAAATGCTATGGAATAGAATAAAATGAATATATACTGGATATATATGATATTTAAAACATCAATACTATTCTGGATATGATTTACCTATAACTACATGGAAAATTCTTTTCCAACAAGTTCAATTTTTTACTCAAGTACCAATGATCGTTTAAACGACCGTTATTAAATAAAATAATTATATAGTGTTCATGACATGGTAATAAGTGATATAAAAGTAATAATGAACTTGAAATGGGTTCTTAAGGAAGTAGAAATTAACTCAAGTTTATTATTCAGCAGATTAAAGAACGATCGAGTCAAGTCGGACCCGAGGTAAGGGATCCTACTCCTCTCTTTCTTTTTAAGTACACTATTTTATGTCATTCCTTTTAAGCTCATCTTTATTGTGATTGGGATGTTATTTTATATTAATCTTAATGTAATTTTTATGTTCATATGATGAGAGATGCTATTCTCTCTTATCGATCCATTTTGGATGTTTTGAGTGGCGCTGTTAGGCTACCGAATTTTCGTAAGAGATCTAACCTCTCTCTTTATTTTTAAGTACTCTCCTTTATGTCACTTATTTTAAGCTCCTCTTTGTTATGATGGGGGATTTTCTTTTATGTTCATCTTGTTGTACATTTTATTTTAATATTATGAGAGACTCTATTTGATCTCATCAATCCATTTTTGGAATTTTTAAGTGGCGCTGTTAGGCTGCCGAGTTTTCATAAGGGATTTTTCATCTCACTTTTATTCCCGTGATATTTATGCTACATTTGCCACAATTTCCGTTTATTGGTGTATTTAATGACCATTATTTTTACTCATTGTGTAATATACTTTCATTTATGAGTATTTACATCAATGTTGTATTGTCTTTCTTTCATGGGGTGCATGTCTCGAAAGATACCCATGTCGGTAATGGAACCTTTCACCCTCCTCTTTTTAAAAGGCTTCTTTTGCTATGTCTTTTAATTCACATACTATTATGTTGGGATATGTTCTTATATATCCTTATTGATTTAAATTTTCTGTCCATGTGATTAGATACATATTTTATCTCTCATCAACTCTTTTCCTGAATTGTGAAGTGACGTCGTTAGGTTGTCAAATTTTACCAAGGGAACTTTTTAACCCAATTTTGATTTCTTTGGGTTCAACATGTAGTTATTGAATATGTCATCCTTTGAATATGTGTGAATGACCTTTTATTATTTTACACTTAATATCCACTTATATTGGGTGTATTTATATTTTTCAAACATAATTTTGAGATTGATTTATCCTTAATTCAAGGATACCTTCTTTATAAGGGATTTCATCACATTTTACATTTCTTTTGAGACTTCATTGTTGTTATGAACCAATTCACTCTTATATGGTGTATATAATGTCCTTTGGAATATTATATCATGAATCCATTTATTCTCATTATATTATAAAGTTCTGATTAAATTTTATTCCTCAATTATTGTATTCAAGTGTCTCAAATTTTGGTAAAAACCCTTTTACCAAAATATCGCTTTAAATGTTTTAATGATTTTTTGTTATTAATATCCATGTTTTCAAAATGGTTTTAAGGATTTATTTATATGGATATTAATGGTTTAAAATGTTAAAATCTTCAAGGTGGTATGGGACACTTTGATTCAGAAATCTCTTTATTAAATGTTTTAAATGGTTTTGAAAATGGTTTTTTAATGGATTCATTATATCAAAATCCTAAAATGTTATATTGTGTTTTAAATGTGGAAATGTTATGTTTCATTTATGAATGTTTTATGTGATACATATATGTTATGGTTCTTGGGAATTGTTATGAAAACGGGTGGTTCCGTGATAAACTAAGGGCGGGTGAGCCCGATATAGCTCTCCAATGCATTGGGTAACACGAAGGAGTGAAACGTTAAGGTTTCTCTGAAGAGATTTAGGGAATATACTGTGGTGGGTATTCCAAACATAACCAAGAGGGTTACTCCCAATTTAAGAATGTTATGAATGCCTCAAGTTACGTTTTATGTCTTATGATTTCTATGATTTATTCATGATTAGATGAGGTATGTTAAAGTGCCTATGTTTTATGGGTAAAGTATGATTTCATTCATATGTATATATGAACTCATGTTTCTTTTCCATATTTTTATAACCCTTACAGATATTTTTATGCTCATCCCATGTTTTTCCTTTTGAAAATATTTTCACAGGTCAAGGGAAAGGTACATGATACAATGATAGTGTCAAGGAAGTTTCAAGAAAGAATCCATGTTTTATTTTAAATATGTTTCCATTGATAGGAAAAATGAATACTATCTTTATGTAACCACTTTGTTTAAATTTGGAATATAATGAAAGTTTTATGATCTAATTCTCTAAAACTCTAAACCTGAAAAGATCCTCAATGAGTAATCTTATAAAAACTCAAGATTAAGTAAGGTTTAAGGCCGGGGCCTTATAGTTGGTATAAGAGGTCGGTTTAGATAACTTTAGAGGTTAGGGTATTCTTTAAGCATAAGTAACATTACCATAATGGTTAGGATTTCAGAAAGAGTCCTAGTTTTAGATAAAGTGAATGAGTAAGTATATCTTAGTGTTTATCTTCCTCATTAGTACATGATGGTTTTGTTGATATACTCACACTGACCTTTTTGGTTTTAGTAAATGGATGGATCTAGCAGGCACCAAAGTAACAGTGGATGTGAAGGATATTGTGACAGTTTTTTGAACAAGCAACTGAATGATATGGGAGCTACAATGAGAAGTCTTGTGATTATCCTCAACCAACTATCTGGAGTCATGATTGACCACCTAAACCTTGGTGATTTCTCTAAGGCATCATATATGCGAGAAAAAAATCCCTACGGAAGTACAAGTAATAATCATAATGGTAAGTGTGTTCAAAAACCTATGTGTCAAAGATGTGGAAAGAACCACCTAGGAAAATGTTTCAAAGGGACAGAAATATTCTAAAGATGTGGAAATGAAGGTCATAAAGCAAGAACCAGCCATGGAAAAAGGAAGCATCCAGTTTACTCAAGGAAAGGAAAAAAAGTTCTTTCTGAGGGATCAATTGAATGTTGTAATTGTGGTGTGCATGGTCATTATAAAAACACATGTCCTATGAAGAAGTTTCATGAATGGGATCACCAAGATCTTACAAATTTTTGTTTACCAATACCTAATGCCATTCCAATTGAGGATGAAGAAACTGAAAATGACCAATCAAAAGTATGGATTATTTCAAAACTATTGTTTTCCTATTTTGGAATCTTAGGATATGATTCATGATTTTGTTTGTAGGAAAGAAGTATTTCAGAATAATTTTTAAAGGAATGGTTAATGGATCATGAAGAATTTTGAATGAGTAAGAAGTCAACATATAAGGGCTTCAAGAGTTATGGTGAAATTATTAAGAGTATTAAGTATCTTTTGATGATGGGGTTACATTAGATGATTTTTTATAGTATGTGTAACCCTGATGTTTAATATATGAAAATTTTATTCAAGGAAGAGTTATGTATTCTTTTTTGGACATAGTTATAAAGAACCATTTGGGTTTTTATGATCTTTACTTTTTAGGTAATTATGGGTTACTATATGTTATGATGGAAGTGAAGGTCATGAGATAAAATTGAGGTTAAATTATGTTATGGTTATTTTTGATGATTATATCTCTTTTTGGGGAATGATTTGAGAATTATATAGTTTTGGAAAAAGGACAACACGCAGACTGTGTGACAACCCGTCGCGTCGGACAAAGCTGCGGGAATCGAACCCATAACCAAAGTGCAACTGGTATTTATCGCCTACCACTGGACTACGTGAAGTCCCTGGTTAGTTTGACTGATTCTTTTTAGTTAGATTATTTTATTAATTAAGAGTAATTTGATTTTGGGTTATATATGGAAATATATTAACCTATCATGGAGGATATGTGATTAGGTTAATTACTTTCCAATACGAGACTTTAAGAGAAACTGATGTTGTTTAGAGATAAATGTTACGATTTAACTTGGAAGACTATGTGACTAAAACCTTCAAATATTTGGGTTTCAATCTTAGTTTGGTTTACTTTGATGGATTTTATGGAAAAATTGTTTATCGAATGGTCCTCGTTGAAATTTGGGTTTTGTTGGACAAATTTTGGAGATTAAGAATAGATTTTATTTTTATAAAGGGTTATCCTTTTTTGGATTATCTAATCTTGTACTAACCTTTTTTTGTTTTGGTTAAAGTCTAAACACATGTTAAGTATATAGTTCTCTTTTTTGGATTAGTTGATTATCTAGAAGTTGATTATAGTACTCTTAATGTGAACAAGTCTTCCTAAATACTCGTCTTTTGGGGAAAGTATGAGTTTGTGTAATAAATCTAATTAAAGTTGAAAATCAACATGATAAGTAGTTATGTTTCCTTATGAATAAATTCCTCAATAAAAAGTAACTCAAAACAAAAATGTTGTCTATTAACTTTTTCTACTGGGGAATCGAATACCATTTAACCCATCACAAGTTTGTGATTTTATTGTGGTTAACTTTCTCCTAAACATGTTTTCTATCACTCTCCATCAGAACATGACCCTATGTTTTCTCCTCCATGTCCATTTTTTCCTACATGGAATCCTAGTATGGGTTAACTCGGGTGACCTCTATACTTCTCTTTCATTATTTTAAAGTGATTGTTTTACCAACTCTTGTTCTGATTTGGGATTTTCAATGATGTTTCCAAGCCCAGTTTTATAATTGCGAGGGCGCAATTTCCAGAAGGGGGGAAGGATGTAACACCCCAAGTAAATAAAGAATATGAAATTTTTATATTTATCCCTATTTTTTGATAAAAAGTCAATATTAATTTAAATGGAACGCTATGCTCGATGGCTTACTCAATATGAAACAACGAGTTCCTTTGAAATCTTACGTTACACTCTAATAAAAAAAATTATGTTATTTTAAATAGTAGTTAACACATAGACGTTGTATTGGCAGAAATGAATATAAATAACTAAATTACGATTATATATGTGTGTTAAATGTTTTTACTTTTATCCAATAAATTTTAGAGGCTTAAAATACAAATGAATCCAATCTTAAGCATTCAATACACTTGTATTTTTGAAAGATTGATTTACTACCTTTTGATGGAAAACCATTTTTAAATAAAAATACTGAAAATTTTATAAGATCTATTTTTCAAAATAAACATATTATTTATGATTGGGACATATAAATTTACCTTGGGTTAATTTTGGTATTTTTCTGATAATGTTCATTTTTCAATGAATAGTGAAAAATACTGCATTTTACATCGAAACTGCTTTTTCATATAATTTAATTATATGGTTATATTATATTTTTAATTTGATTTAATGTTTAATTAGAATATATTTTTACCATTTAATCCAATGATGTTCATTGGTATTAATTTCACTTTGGAATTGGGCATACACAAGTGCCAAACTTTTCATAAATATTGTTTCTAAAAAAACCCGCTATTTGTTTTGACAACAGGAAGTTTTTTTTAAATTAATTATTGAATTTAAAGTGTTTGGAATTTGGTAAAATGGATTACATATTTGGAATCATAAGGTCCAAATTATGTAATTAAGACTCTTTTGTTTTTAGACATTATAAATAGTAACGAAGGTAATTATCTTTAATTATCTTGATTAATGAGTAATCGAGTAGTTAAAGATAATAAGATAATATAATAATAATAAAAAATGACCACAACATGTGTCTTAAGGCTACTGGTTGTCTCATTTCTGACCATGGGATGCCTTGTTCCAGACTTGGGGGCCCCATGGAATCACTTTTGTGAGAAAGTGACTTTTTATCTATTTTTTTTTAAAGAATGTTAAATGTAACAAAGAATGTATCACCTAAGAAAAATATTTTTAATTTTGTCTACATAAATGATATTTTGAACTATAAATAGTAATTGGAAATATAAAAAGATTTTCTACATCATATTATTTTGTTTATAATTTTTATACATTAAATAAATTAAATTATTTATGACATCATAATGATGTAGCGATGGCCTCATTATTTAATGATTTAAATAAAATGGAAAGATATTTTAAAATCTAAGACCTACACATGTCCAAAACCTATTAGATGGGTGGAGTTAGAACCCTTATCACCTTATCCTCTAAACAAAACAATGTGGGACCATTAAAATCCGAAACTCATTGTAAAATAAAGTAACATTTCCTTAGTTTCCAAGAGTGCCCCTCCTCTCCTCTTATCAAAGACCCCCACCTCTACCACCTTACCCACACATAGAAAGCATTTGGCTCTTCCAACCCCTGCCCATTATGTCTCTACACATCCCTATATATCTCCTTGAAGCCTCACTTTGGGCAGAATCCTTCCCAAGGAAGCCTTTGAGCTCAATCCAATGGGAGTTACCCGATTTTAAGGTAATGTCTTCACTTGTGTCCTTTTGTTTTATTTTGCTTCTCCAACCCCCTAAACTATTTTTATTCACTTATTTTGTAACAAATACATTATATTAAATATACTAGGATGTTTTTATAAGAAGTATTATAGCTACACTTACACACACCTACATCTAATGGTTAAAGAACATACTGTTTCTGTGGATGGCGAATTACTGCCTCACGAAACGATGATTGTTCAATCTTCTCTTAACACATTTCGTGGTGGAAATTAAGATGTCACTATATTTATATATGATATATGATATGTTTATGTTTTCCTTAATCTTCTGTATTTTTCATTTATGACATACCTTTATGGCTTCCATTGTGGGTATACGCAATATCTTCATTTAAGGAAGTACGGACTACCGCCCCCTCAAAGTGATTTGATTCATTAATACCATATGTGGTACGTATAAAGGATATATTTATTGATATTATATATGATACCATACTGTAATTAAAATAATATTATGTATCATTGTTTTTTAATTCCATTAAATATGAAATAGAAATGGAAGTAGCGTTCATGCGTGCGTACGGCTTACCATCTCCAGGAACGGTACATTTCATTTCTTATCTCAAAATGTTATGTACTATTATAAGTACAAATATATAATGGATATATATGTAATATATTACATATAAATGATGGATATAATTCTGGAATTATAACATATATTTATATATCTATCATTTTTTTTAATTCCATTAATATGACAAAAAATGAAAGTAGTGTTCATGCGTACGTACGACCTACCGTCTCCATGAACGGTGCTTTTAATTTTTATCTCCAAATGCTATGGAATAGTATAAAACGAATATATAATGGATATATATGATATTTAAAACATAAATACTATTCTGGATATGATGTACCTATAACTACATGGAAAATTATTTTCCAACAAGTTCAATTTTTGACTCAAGTACCAATGATCGTTTAAACGACCGTTATTAACTAAACTAATTACATATTATTCATGACAAGGTAATAAGTGATATAAAAAGAATAATGAACTTGAAAAAGGTTCTTATGGAAGTATAAATTAACTCAAGTTTATTATTCAGGAGATTAAAGAACGATCGAGTCAAGTCGGAGCCAAGGTAAGGGATCCTACTCCTCTCTTTCTTTTTAAGTACACTCTTTTATGTCATTCCTTTTAAGATCATCTTTATTGTGATTGGGATGTTATTTTATATTAATATTAATGTAATTTTTATTTTCATATGATGATAGACCCTATTCTCTCTCATCAATCCCATTTGGATGTTTTGAGTGGCGCTGTTAGGCTGCCGAATTTTCGTAAGAGATCTAACCTCTCTCTTTCTTTTAAAGTACTCTCCTTTATGTCACTTCTTTTAAGATCCTCTTTGTTATGATGGGGGATGTTCTTTTATATTCATATTTCCATACATTTTATTTTAATATTATGAGAGACCCTATTTGATCTCATCAATCCATTTTTGGAAATTTTAAGTGGCGTCGTTAGGCTACCGAGTTTTCGTAATGGATTTTTCATCTCACATTTATTCCCGTGAGATTTATGCTACATTTGGAACAATTTCCTTTGAGTGGTGTATGTACTGCCCCTTATTTTTACTAATTGTGTAATATAATTTTATTTATTAGTATTTACATCAATTTTTTATTTTCCTTCTTTCACGGGGTGCATGTCTCGAAAGATACCCATGTCTGTAAGGGAACCTTTCACCCTCCTCTTTTTAAAAGGCTTCTTTTGATATGTCTTTCAATTAACATACTATTATTTTGGGATATGTTCTTCTATATCCTTATTGATTTAAATTTTATTTCCATGTGATTAGATACCTATTTTATCTCTCATCAACTCTTTTCCTGAATTTTGAAGTGACGTCGTCAGGCTGTTGAATTTTACCAAGGGAACTTTTTAACCCAATTTTGATTTCTTTGGGTTCAACATGTAGTTATTGAATATGTCATCCTTTGAATATGTGTGAATGACCTTTTCTTGGTTTACACTTAATATACACTTATATTGGGTGTATTTATATTTTTCACACATAATTTTTAGATTGATTTATCCTTAATTCAAGGATACCTTCTTTATAAGGGATTTCATCACATTTTACATTCCTATTGAGAAATCATTGTTGTTATGAACCAATTCACTATTATATGGTGTATATACTGTCTTTTGGAATATTATATCATGAATCCATTTATTCTAATTATATTATAAAGTTCTGATTAAATTTTATTCCTCAATTATTGTATTCAAGTGTCTCAAATTTTGGTAAAAACCCTTTTACCAAAATATCACTTTAAATGTTTTAATGATTTTTCATTATTAATATCCATGTTTTCAAAATGGTTTTAAGGATTTATTTATATGGATATTAGTGGTTTAAAATTTTTAAAGCTTCATGGTGGTATGGGAATCTTTTATTCAAAAATCTCTTTATTAAATGTTTTAAATGGTTTTGAAAATGGTTTTTTTAATGGATTCATTATATCAAAATCCTAAAATGTTATATTGTGATTGAAATATGGAAATGTTATGTTTACTTTATGCATGTTTTATGTGATACATCTATGTTATGTTTCTTGGGAATTATTATGAAAATGGGTGGTTCTGTGATAAACTAAGGGCGGGTGAGCCCGATATATCTCTCCAATGCATTGGGTTACATGAAGGAGTGAAATGTTAAGGTTTCTCCAAAGAGATTTAGGGAATATACTGTAGTGGCTATTCCAAACGTAACCCAGAGAGTTACTCCCTTTGTAAGAATGTTATGAATTCCTCAAGTTACCTTTTTTGTCTTATGATTTCTATAATTTATTCATGATTTGATGAGGTATGTTAAAGTGCCTAAGTTTTATGGGTAAAGTATGATTTAATTCTTATGTATATATGAACTCATGTTTGTTTTCCATATTTTTATAACCCTTACTGAGCTTTTTATGCTCATCCCATGTTTTTTTTGAAATTTTTTTCACAGGTCAAGGGAAAGGTACATGATACAATGATAGTGTAAAGGAAGTGTCAAGAAAGAATCCATGTTTTATTTTAAATATGTTTCTATTGATGGAAAAAATGAATAATATCTTTATGTATCAACTTTGTTTAAATGTGTAACATAATGAAAGTTTTATGATCTAATTCTCTACAACTCTAAACCTGAAAAGATCCTAAATGTTTAATCTTGTATAAACTCACGATTATGTAAGGTTTAAGGCTGGGGCCTTATACACATAGTGTACAATGTGGATATCTTAAAGAGCTTTGGGTGCAAAACAATGTGATGTTTTGAGAGGTTGTTTTATTGAAAATAAAATTATTTTATTGTGTGTTTTAGATGGTATAAAATGTGTGTAGCTACTATAATATTTGTTTGTGACCTGTAGTGATATTTTATACTCAAAAGGATGTGTGTTTTTTTCGGAAATTGTTTGAGCACAAAAGGGGAATCCCAGGTACCTAGGTGGGGCGGATTTGTACTAGTACGGCTAGTGGATCAGATGGGTTTTGTCCCTATTCCACTTAGCATTTGGATAACGACAACTCCATCTAAACTATGTGGATGATGATTGGGGACCACTAGTTTATGGGTATGTTTCTTACTAGTGTCTCGTGCACGAGAATGGATTTTTCTGTGGTTACTCTACACCGAGGTACGAGGTACATAGGGCCCGAGACAACCTAGTGCTTAGGGGTGTTCCCGATTTTGATGCTCATTGGATTTGTGGTATTTACCCTTGTTGTGGGGTGTTTTGGAAGTACTTTATAGTAGCTCACTTGTCTATTGAATGTGTTAACATCCTGAAATTCTCGGATTGAATACTGTTTTCATTTGAAAGTTGCATTTCTTTGAATTTTAACACTATTTCACCTTCTGTATTAAAATTGCTTGTTTTGTTCACATTGTATTGCATGCTCTTTGGAATCATATGGTGGTATCCTATTATGCTTAGGCTCACACTCTACATACACCCCTTGGGTGTAAGTAGACATGCTTATGCTTGACTCAGGTAAAGGGAAGGCTAAGGGTGATGGTGGTTCAGGGTGTTAGTCCCCATCGTTGGGGCGGAGTTGTGGAGAAGGCTTGCGGGTGATGACCCCCTTGTCATGTGGAGTTCATGGGGATGTCTTTATGTTGTCATTATTTTTTTTAAACAACTTTTAGTGTCTCTAAAAATATGTATTCAGTTCTGGTTTTTGTGTAAACATCGTTTGGTTTACATTTTTCAGATTCAGTTTATTGATTGTTTTTAATGTTTTATGCCTTCATATTCAGGTAAATCTTTCCCAAACAAAAATAAATGATACCTGGGAACTTGTTCCAGCCCTTGGGGATAGGGAATTCCCTTCGGGTCATGTCACAGGCTGGGTTTGGGGTCGGTTTTGGCGGCGACCAGATTCGGTTCGTGACATCTATGATTTAAAAACTCTTTAGTGTTGAAGAAATCACTATTATTTCCTTTTGTATGAATATTTCTCACACAATGTATTATTATGATATCATATATAGGATTATATGTCATTAGGCTCTATTCGGGAAAAGAATATTATTATTTGAAATATAACACTAATGGTGGTGAAATTTCAATTCATTATATGTTTTACACACATCTATATAAAAATCCATTATCCTTCGTAAAATATTTTTATCCTTAAATTTTTCTCAAATATATTATAAAATTAAATTAATTATAAAACTCTATCTATTAATAGGATATATTTTATAAGAAATTATTGTTAATAAATATCTGGTCTCAATATATAATTGAAATAATATTATTATAAACAACCTTTATATTGTTCTAAATAACATTGACATATTCCATTTCATTCCAGTCGTTAATTTATCACACCTCTACATCATCACGTGAATTATAATTATAGGATGTTTCATTTATTTACAAAATCTGAACTTATGAATATGAAAAAAAAAATTATTTTATAGTAATATAGTAGGTTTCATAATATATTATATATCTTCTATAATACTCGTGGTCAAATATTAAGAACCTTTAATGATTTAATGTCTGAATTTTAATAAAATTTTGAAAAATGAATCTTAAAATGTGTGTTTTCCTTTAAAAAATACAAATTATGAATCATCCACAAAGGAAAGTGGTATAAAAAATAAATTCCATTTTAAGAGAAATATAATAATTTGATTATAACTAGGTTTTTAAAAATCATTAAAGTGTTCTTTACTATTATATGATTTTTATTATTGTCTATAATTATGCTATTGATGGTGTACTAAGGTCTTGGTTGACCACTAATCCTATAAACTATAGAATATAGAATAAAACCCTTAAATATATATCATGTATTGAAGTTATAGACTCAATGAATATTAAAAGGAAAGCTAAATAACATTGAAATACCTACCATTGGGAAATATATATTTTTTTGTTTTCTAATTGAAACAACACATGACACATGAATAAATTTAAGACTTATTGAGGATTGAAAAAAGCTTTTCATTCAAATGAATAAAAAAATTGAACTAAAAAAATTAAATAATCTAAGTTAAAAGTAAATGTAATTTTTCAAACATTAAAATTTTCTGAACTAGTACTAAATATTTTTCAAAACTCCATCTACAATTTATCATCTCTTAAAAGTTATTTACCCCTATTTATATAACTATTGAGAGTATAAATCTTTGGTTCAACATCCCTATCACAATTTCTATCCTTTTTGTAACTAAAGATACTAAATTTCATGTATGAAAAAATAAATAAACTACACTCTTAAATTTATCACTTCACCCCATTTTATGAACATACAATGAGATTCCCCGGGTTATTGTTTTAAGGTGGACATATGTAGTATTTTTTGTACCATGATATCATAATTTGACTTTTAGATCTGTTTTGAGGAAGTTAATGTTAATGTCATGAAATTTAAGAACAGAATGAGTTGTTTAAATACCTATTTAATATATACGTATATAAATATATTATTTTTTCCAATAGATATCTATGTTTTGAATTTTTTAAATATACCCATCTATACTAATGAAATCAAGAAATATTCATTTTATGGGTAGATATATTTATTTTAGCCACTATATGGATGAACATGCAAAGGTTTCTCTTAGATATTGTATCCCACAATTTCATTGACGTTTAGACCAAATATTTAAGCATATGTTTCATAATTTAAAATGAACGCACATGTGTTCTTTGGATTTCATATATAATGGATCGTTTTGCTTCAAATTTTTCTTTGGTTTTCTCTATCACCTTCACATACAATGATAAAATTACAAAAATTTATTTATCCTTTTTTAACATCAATTAATGTTAATTGATTGAATTAAATGAGGAATTAAATTTATTATCACGTAGGGAAAATATTATCCAAAAATAGTTCAATATAGTGATAAAAGGATGGAAATGAATTGTGAAATTATATGTGATTACACCCACACACCTAAACATTCACATTACATGGGAATGTCACATTTCACTAATTCTGTATAAATAATAAATAAATGATGATATTACTTATTTAAATTACATTTTAAATTCAATGAAATTATATTCATGATAGCAGTGTGAACAAACCAAGAAGTACACCATGAAGTTTATCACTGTAAGGATGGAAATGAGTGATTCCTAAACTATATGAAGAAAATATTATGAAGTTCATGATATTAATATGAAAATGAAAATATATGGTATAATCATACAACAAAATTCCCATATTTTTGTGTGGAAAAAATATCATACTAATTGTAACACATTTGATCCTCTAATTGTAATCCATTTTGAAAGACTTAATCATACAAGATTCATTCTAAAAAACCTACCCTATAGCCTATTCAATTAAAAAATCACATACACAGTCATAGATGTTATGAAATTTTGGTTTCATCCTACATGTTTTGTTGTATTGTGATTTTAATTATTTATGTTTGTGTATATTTTCAACATTTAATTTAGTTACTTTTCGAAAATAAATCTACTAAAATAGAAATACAAATCAGATACGAAATTAATGTATTGAAAAATAAATTTTGAATGTATGCAAACTCTTCCTAACATATATAAACCTTTAATTTAGTAAAAAAAATATTCACACTTTATCGTTGAGTGTAATGATGTGTGGAGATGTAAAATTACACAATTAACCAATAATTATTTTTAAAAAAGGGTACCAAAATGTCAATGGTTTTATTATCATACAACCAATAATTTCATATAAATCTAACAATTAACACTAAAATCAACCATTAATGTTACATTTTTACACAACCCTAAATCCATAGAGGATTTTATTTGAATCCAAGGAACATAAATAAATTTAAAAATAAAACCTATTATAAATGAAAAATTTCCAATAATTCAAAACCATCTAGACAAAATATTATTAAAAAACATGAAAAGTTTATTATAATGTTTTAATTTCCATAAAAAATGGAATTTAATTTTATACTCATAAAAACCATATTCTGTTGATTCAACATGATGAAACTATTATATATGAAAATTAATCAGAGAGTGGATCACATCTTCTTTAATAAATACATAATCTTTAAATCAAATCTATCCTGAAAATATAAAATTATTCCATGGAATTTAATGTACAAAAATTCTAACCTGAGATTCAATAAATTGGTAGAATAGTTCAAACATTCACAGTAATTAATTCACATATTACCCTATTGAATAAATCTATATGTACACAAGAACCAACAAAAGTAGAAATTTACACAATTTAATTAAACAAATTAATGGATCAGTTATATATATAATTCACACCCATATTTTACATTATATTTTAAAAAAAAATAATAGAATAAATAGATTTTTTTCTTCTCTTATTCTCCTACTTTAAATACTATAATATAAAGAACAAGATGACATAAGGGATTGATTTTTTCATACATTATCCCTTGATGGTTAATTTTTGAGAATTCGTCTTCAAACTACATGTATTATCACTCACACAGAAATTTTCCAAATAATAACATTGATCAATGATATATTTATTTAAATATTATTTTGGATTGGGAGTAAATACATTCTTCCTAAATAAACCATATAGCATTATGACACGAGAATATTTTTTCTACAATTGAAATTTTCATTTTTAGAACATTTATATAGTTATCTTTAACTAGAACCACAATTTCGATATTTCATATTATAATAAATTATTTTCAATATCACTTAATTATATTTCTATATATATATATACAATCCTATAATATTTTCAGAGTCAAAAATCTCTAAATAATTCTCTAGAACTTATATTTTTCTCTTATACTACATATTATTCTTCATATTTACACCAACATTATACATGATTCCCCATGTAAGTTTTACTCTCAATGAAATAGTTCCATTTATCTAATTCTTCAAAATAAAATAATTTTCCAAAGAAACCACATCATTTCCGTCATTATAGAGGTGAGACAATCTATTTAAATTGATCATTAAAATAATAAAAAAAATTATTCAATTCCTTATTATGTACCAATATGATTACTAAACTAATAACTCAAATTTTTAGTGACCCACCATTATCAAATCTCATCAATGATATCTTTCACTAATTTTTATTCTTGAGATAATTAGATCTACTGTAATATGTTAACATAATCCATTATCTAATATCCATACACATTATTTTATTAACGATTTATGAGTAATTTGAATAATCAATTATTTTTCATTATGTTTTTATTTATTATTTTGGTACTTCTCATTATTGCAAATCATGCTCAGTTGGGATGATAAAATGGTGGGAAAAACCATAGTATATCGACCTAAGTGTCGATACCACCAACAAAAATTATCAAAATCCTAAAATATATTATCAATCCTCCATGAATAAATTTCATATTTCTTTTAATAACCTTTTCTATATGTATGGTGTCTCCCATTTATTTTTTCCCTTAAAAACCTTGTAGTCCCATAAAAGTAGTTTTTATTGATGAATTTTTTTGTTGGATTCCCAATACCTCCACTATTTAAATTATATCTATAAAAGTCTTACATAATTCTAAAAAGGGATTGTTATCCATATTTAGGTACATGAATTTCCTCCATTCAATATCAATTAACCATTTCTCATTTTTTGTAAACCAAAATTTGGTATATTACAAAAATATTCTAATTCAAACTAGAAATCATTCAAGATTGATGAAGTCACTGATTATTTTTGTTTTTTCATTCATGCTTCTATTTTTATTTCTTTTTATTTCAGAGAAATCTCAATTTTTTTTAAAAATTTATTATTCCTAATAATATAACACCTCTAAAACTATATTTTATAAATTTTACAGTTTTTTCTCTTTTTGGGAGTTATTTTTATTAATATTGATCGGAATTAATTTTACATTTACATTATCCATATTATAATATATAATTCCTTAATAGGGATCTCAACTTATTTAATTATTTATTTTCTATGACCAACTTATATTGTGTAGTATCATGATCTATTTACATATCCATCATTATTAATTCCATATTGATGTTTATGTTTTTATAATCATTGATAAAATTCTTCATGTAATAAATATTTACCAAAATATGTATTTTTCTATCTTAGAAACAAATTCACTGCTTTTAGAAAACTCATTATCTTTATTTATACATATGTTCTCTATCACTAGTTTGTTGTTCTTTTAGAGACACTATTATAAATTTATTTTCATAAATAACTCTATTTCATTCGTTTCTTCACTTTTCTTATTGTTTTATTCATCACATAGGGACCCCTCATTATTTTCCATTATAAGAAATATTATTTTAACATCTTCACTGGTAGATTCTACTTCCACTTGATATTTACAACAATCACTACCATCTTGATTAGATAATAAATTTTTCTTCATAAATTGTGAAAAAATAATAAATTTTCTCTTTTAAGAATACATATATTATTTATTACCAACGGAACTTATTAACATCTCATGATTACCTTCACAAAATTCATCTTCATTTTCTTTTTTACTTGAATAAATAGTACTAAATTGTATAGTATTTCCTTAAATGAAACACTTTAAATGTAAAACCCAATAAAATTTACCATTAATAGTAATATCTTGTAATTAATTAATTTATCTTGTCAAATTTTTCTCTGATATCATATACGTAAATAATATCCTTATCTTTAAAAAAAATTCCATTTCTAATTTTTTATTTCTTCAAATCCGTTAAGGAAAATTCATTTTCGGTATTATTCGTACAAAGAAAATAACATTCCGACATGTTCTCCAAAAAATTGAGAATGGTGTGTCAATCATTTAATGGAATTGGTTTTTAATTTCTATAATAAATTTATAGGATTTTATTTGTAATATTTTTAAGAATATATGCATTATATTCTCATTAATAATAGTTTCTCTCAACTTCTTACCAAAACATTTGATGATTAAAAAAATATCATTTCAAATTGTTAATAAATCATTCAATGTATCATCGTTTTTAATCATGATATATTTATATATCAATTACCAAACTATTGGATTTTATTTCAACACGTTTACATTATATTCATAAATATTTTCGATTTTATACTATATTTCCATTAATATGTTTTTTCCCATGATATTTAGAAACCCTTTCAATGATAATTATGGAAGTATTTAATTTCAAGAAAGAACATCATTATTTATATTCATCATATATACTTCTATAATATAAGTACATCTATCATTCATAATAACCCCTTTGATAGAAACCTTAATAACATTTAAATTGTTTGACTATAGATAAATCAACACTTAATCCTTAAAAATAAATTAATTCATCTCATAAAAAAGGTAATACCCCTAGAATTCCTAAAATTGATATGATCAGTATCAAAACTAGTAATTATTAAACCAATACATTGTCCATAGAGGGTGAAATTTTTAAAAATATATTAAATACAATATTATCTTAAAATTTCTTCAAACTATATAACTCTAAAAATATTGATCATTAGAAGAAAAACTGAGTGATATTATACCAATTGAGGTGGTGGTAGGGATGGTAGGTTCCCTGTGGGTTGGGGGTTGGGGTGGGGTTGGGGGTATGTGGGTGGAATAAGGGGTAGAATCAATGAATAATATTCAATTTATTTTCCTTTATAGTTTAGGCTAAATTCAGACACCATTACTAGTTGGAGTTATCAAGCTCACTATGCAACTCACAAACACTAAGGAAAGTAACAAAAAAGACACTCAATGTAAAAGGTTAACCTCAATAAGTGAGAAGTATAATCATTAAAATGATTGAGACTCACCTAAGTATATAAAATATAGTATAATCACCATCCATAATAATAAAAGAAAGGAATATCATGAAAATGTATTATAAGAGTAATAAACAAAACTATATCCTGAAAAGAAAGCTAAAAATATAAAAAAAGTTATTGTAGCCTTGGTAAGGATTATACATCATCTATAATGACTGTATCATAAAAATTTGGTGTTCTATACCACTTATTCTTCACTATTTAAAAAGGTGTAGCCACATTTGTATCTAGTTCACCGCTCTTCTCTATAGTAATGATCAGATCTAGAAATTGGGGCACCCATTCCCTTTTTTCATCTATATACACTAGTGAAAATTACTATATTATTCATAAATATTTGTCTTATTCCCCTAATATTTCATGGTGTGAACTACATTTCCCAAAATACTATCTTCCATGATTAATTATTTGGGATATTATATTATAAAATGTAAAAATTACTATTCTCTCTTTATATAATAGCACTTTATTTATTATTATAAGCTTCCTTTCTATAAGATTTATGTTTTATAATGAAGTCAAAAATATTATCCAAAAATAATCCCTCTACACAAAAACACGTTCCATTTTTATCTCCCAAAAATGATAAAGAAAATTTGAATTTTATTTTTAAAATTTAATTCAAATTAATAAACTCCATAAAATGTTTCATACTACATATAGCTCTTCCCGATGCATTTTTCTTGTTTCAAATCATAATCCATGTCTCCGGAAGCATTAAATAAATTTCTATAGTGGTATTAGCTATTAATATATAAATACACTTTATTGCATTTGATAAAATATTTATTTATATTAAAAACCATTTTCTTACATTATAATTATAACAAATCTGACTCTATGTTGTTTAAACCACGATCCAATATCTTTAGAATAATGTAAAATAAATAAATTATTAAAATCAAATTACCTATAAATTTCATATTTTCAAAACAAAACATTTGTGTATGGATATCCTTATGTCTATAGGGGAATATTAATTCAAACATCATACACCAGTGACCTAGTTGATAATCCACATAAATTGAGTTTTATGTGTATATGGGTAATCATATGTCAACTATATATCCTATGTCTATTTAATACATTTATCAAATCCATTTTTTTTGTTATATATATACATTAAACCAAATATATTGAGGGGATATTTTTAATGTAGATCCATTTCTTTATTTATATACCCAAATGTGATTCTAGAAACATATGTGGAAACCCTTATCTAAATTGGTCCAAATAAATTTTTATCATATACATGAAATCAAATTATAATAAATTTTTATCCACTGATAACAACTTTTAACACTTTATATCAATATTAAAAAACCAAAAAACATTGAACTCACCTATTAAACATAAAAACAATTGGCATCTGAATAAGATTTATTTTTTTATAAGAAATAAAAACAAACCATCATTTCAACATCAAACATCACAAGAACTTATTTTCTAGATATATTCCACGTTCTTGAGAGAATTTCATACCTCAATAATATCTCCATGTGCTCAAAAACATTAGAATATTTGTTAGGTTTAAAAAAATCAAACAACATCAATGAATTAAATTTTCATTATATTTAAAAAAAACTTATAATTGGTCAATTCAACATTCACTTCCAATGTATTACATGATGAGATGATATTTTAATACTAATATTTTTGTTAACATTAAAATAATGTATGAGGGGAGAAAACAATTGATAAAACATGAATAAAATGAAAATTTACAAAAAGAATAAATATAACAAATTTCATAAATAACTAAATAATTAATCCACCAACATAAATATAATTTATATCATGATCATTATAATTATGTTAATGGTGTAATGTAATGAAATAATTCAGTGCAATTCACGGAATGCTAGACTTTTGAAGAGGAGTTCCTCCACATGGGACTCTAGAAGTGTTTCACCTATGTGATTCAACTATTTCACTATGATGGTGAATGTATGTTATATTTCATTATTTATAACTGATAAAAACCTAATAGAATATACATTAATGATATTTAATGGTCCAAAAAGTGGTAAAATATATTAATGAGGTGAAAATTATATTTTCTTTTCACAAACCCACCTTTTTTACAATGTGTATTTAAATATAAAAGATGTGGAGGACTTGAGAAGCCTTAGTTTTTTCCTTATGCATTTAGGAGTTCTCCAATGAATTTCTTGATATTTCGTCCAAATTTGTACTCTAAAATTTATTTTTAGATTTTATACTAGAAATAATAAAAATAAATTATTTTAATAGACCAATATTCTTGTACATCTATCTCAATCGAATGAAAACAACACTCTCCATGTAAATCATGATATGTTGAAATTCCAATTTGTGTTTTGAATGTTGTGTAGTAATCAAAGAATGAATAATCAAGTCTATGACGCAAATATTTTATGATAGGTTTGACTAATTTTAAAGAATTTTTTTACCTATCCATTAGAGAACTCATATTTACCATTTTCATGTGGGTGTTAAGATTTAGAAACTATATTTTTAAACCAATATCAATAAACAAGTGCATGAATTGTGTGGGTGTTGAAATTACATCCATAGTCTCTAAAAATGAAAATAGAAAATATCAACCTACATAATATTTGGGTTCTCAAATATTTTGTAACTACAATTAATTCTTGGTCATTATTGTTCATTATTCATCTAATTTAGACACATATTGAACTACAATGTAATTTATAATATTTCCATTGATTTTAGAAATGGCCCCATAAACTCAATACTCATAACATGAGAAATGTAATGGAAAATGGTTTTTTGGGAAATTTAACTTCGTTTGGAGTCCTCCCCTATCCATTGAAAATTAGGAAAATCTATACAAATATAATGAGTATCGAAAAAATATTTTCCTAAATAACCAAGAATAATCTACCTTATATGTTTCCCATATTGAACCAAAGTGGCCCCCCATATAATGAAGTGTGAGAAAACATGAGGACTATTTGAAACTCATAATTAGGAATACAACACCTTAGTAAATTATCACTACTTTGGTTGTAATGGTAGGGATCCCCCAAAATTATTTGATGAGACTCGTGTTTAATATTATCAATATGGTATTTATTGAAATTACAATGAATAGATGATGATAAAAAATATTTTTTTAATATTTTAATAATATGTAATAACATTTTATACTCAATGAAATTTCTCATCTAAAAACATTCCATTTATGTGAATTCCAAGGTATGTTTCAATGAACATGTATGAATTTATCCCTATTATATAATCATCCACCACATTCTCATCTCCATTTTATCCAAAATTTTAAAATTAAATTTCTAGACGCTGGTATCCAACAAATGAGATGTTTTTATTCTTTTAGTTTCTTAAAGATATACTGGAGTATTGAATTTTCATAATCCACCATAAAATTAGACCTGAAATTTTTTCACCTGAAATTATCCATGGGAAATAATTGCCTGAATTTATTTTTCATTTGTGTTGTGGTTTTCCTTAGATATTTCAATGTTTGTGAGGCATGTAAATGAAATGTAGAGATCGAATGAAATTTTATGACATGTCTCCCCTGACTACATTGTTAAAAGAATAATACATGAGATTAAATGGTAAATCATATAGAGGTGGTTTTATTATTAAGGGTAACATGAGACTACATATCCATTTATTAAAATAATCCAGATAGTGTTTATCATCAAGTAAATATTCTCATTTTTAGAGTAACTAGATGATGGGTATTGAAATAATACTAATTTCATGAACCAAATGATGATAAAATCCAATTATACTTATCAAGTAACACATATCTGATAAATATCTATTGAATGAAGATATTAAATGATAACCATTTTTGATATTTCGACTTAGATAGAATCACTCAAAATGAAATTACCTATACACTCCACTATTTCAAAATTAAATACAATTTTATATAATGTAATATATTATTTTATTGAATATATTGACTGAGGAAATAACCTAAAAAATAAAAGAGTCATCAAAAGTGTAACCATATATAGTGAAATAATCCATGAATACATCTATGAAATTCTCTAGATAATCCAAAAAATATTAAAAGATGAATCAATTGAAAATACTTGGAGCATTACACTGAACCAATGGAATCCACCTATATAAAATTGTGAAAAGGGTGAAACAGAATGTTATATTTTCTTGATTGATCTTCTGGGAAAATATATATTTGAAGATAAATATAATACCCATTTAGGAAGCAATAGTGTGACTTACTTACTATTATATCTAGAATCTAGTCAATGAATAGAAATAGGGATTTGAACTTCCTTATGATCATTTTTATTGTGTGAGTGTCTATAAATAAATTCCTCTTATTCAACACATGGGTTTCTATAAATTCCTTACTTTTAGTTTTAGTTAATGTTAGATAGGTTTTCTATGTAATAATATACACTATATTGACCTGTTGGTTTTTATAAACATGGTAAATAGTTTAAAAAAACAACTATCTAGTTACCTTCTTTTCATAAAGTAGGTTTGGGTTAAGTAATAATTGTTGTTACACATTATTCATTCCTAGGATGATACTATTCTAGTTTGGGATTTCTACGTCTTTGGAGGTCGCTTGATCAGGTTTCGAAGAAGTTGGAGATGAAGTTATGCTGGAAAAGGTTTTTCATGATGTAAATAGGAATTCATAATGCGAGATGTTGTTTATGAACTCTATGCTAGTGATTCATTATTTGATGCTTTATATAGGATTTATATTTATATCAATCTAATTATGTGAAGGAATTTTATTAAATAATGAATAAATTACATCTCTATGTTCCATGAAAACAATAAAATGTTCACTAAGTATTGAGTTTGATGGATTTAAAGGATGAATATGCTTCATATCATGAATTGGTGGGACTGTAAAAAAAACATGACCTGAATATGGTATTCAGATGGTGGATGTTCTGAGGCCTATATTTTTTTAAATACATATTCCCTTAGAATTTTATTTGTCCCTAATGGTTTTTGGGAAAATTCATGATGATTTTTCAAACATTCAAGACCTCCATTCAATGATTTTATCCTATGATATAAGGGATTAATCTTTTGAAATCCAATGTGGTTGCACCTCATTATCCCCTTGTTTACATTTTTCTTTCATCATGGATAATCATTACTGATGAGTTTTTGAAGAGGGTGTGTATGGGCAATAATTTTGAGGATCCCATAGTGTGGTTCAAGTTTTTTTTGGGTAATGCCTCGGTCAAGGACCGAAGCACCATTTAATAATTAAAGAAGCAAAAGTTTACATGAGTCGAAAGGATGGGATCTTATTACAATCTCTTTAAAAGAGGTAAAATAAATCAGCTGGCAGTGCATCCAGCTAAGTCATGCTCTGGTGAACACCATTGTTGGCAAGGGCATCAGTAACAGCATTTGCTTCACAGAAGACATGTGTGGCATTGTAGTCAATTTCCTGTTTCGAATTCAAGAAATTCATCCAAAGTGTATTGAGCGTCTAGGCGAGATGAATGACTCCATTCCAAATGGCTTGAACAATGGTGGTAGAATCACATTCAATCCAAAGTTTTCGTTATCCTCTTTGCAGTGAAAAATCAACAGCATGGATGAATCCTAGCATCTCCGCATCAAGGGATGAGGTAATCCCACACCCACTGTAAAAGCAACCCTGGCACTGGTCAGCAGAATCTCTAAAAATGACCCCACAGCTGGCAGGTCCAGGATTTCCTTTTGAGGCACCGTCGATGTTCACATTAATCCAACCCGGCATCGGAGGTTTCCAGAAAAAATCAAAGGGGTGCCTGGTCTTCGGGAAAATACCTGGGACATAGATATGTCGGAGGATCTCGAAGTCTCTAATATAATTGCTGCAAAAGTCTATTTAAATTGAAGAAGCTTCATGTATCATAATGAGAATTTGCTATTTTCCTTCATTGATACTAAATGAGTGATTATTATGGATAATATCATATCATATGTACCATATTTCTTGTAGGAGTTCCACCACTGCCGCAAGAAAAATGTTTTTAACTTGCTGAGAGGCTTCATGTTTAGTATATTTCTTCAAAAGCAAACAAATCGGGTTAGATAAAAACCATGAGAAATTAAATAACTCAAAAATGTAGTTCCATCAAGCTGAGGCTGTAGCACAAGACAAAAGGAGATGATCAGAATCCTCCCTATGTTGATTACACAAATGACATTTAGAGCATAGCTGCATGCCAAAGGCTTGAAGGCGAGTTTAAATGGGAAATCTATTGTGAGCAATGCGCCAAATAAGGGTGAGCCTAGAGGGTCTGATCCAAGTATTATTGAAGGTGCTCACCCATTGATAATTAGGTACATTTCCAGAGAAATTGTGCATGTAAATGTTTTTCGAGTCAAGGATGCCATTACGAGCAGGTTCCCAAACAAGGAAGTCCCCAGAATTAGAGAAAGTGTAATCCTCAATGATCTGAGCAATGTTGTTAGGGAGATCATGCCTATGAAGCTGTATAAAATCTTTAATATTATTTATGGTATCTTCAAGAGTGTTAATATGAGGCAGAAAGGATATCAATGGATTACCCATCCAGTTGTCACACCAGAAATTAATGTTGGAGTCAGCGCTGACCATCCATCTAGAGTTGGAAATAATCTTCTGATACGTGTTTCTAATAGAGGGCCAGATCGAGGAGTTAATGAAATTAAAATTTCCTTTTAAATTTATATTTAGGAATCTATGTTTTAAAAATTCAGAGGCTTTAGAGTTTTCATTAATGAGATGCCATGTGAATCTCTCTTGCAAGGCATCATTAAAAAATTTTAAGTTTTTGATGCCAATACCTCCGTTATCAAGCGGTTTACAACAGGTCTTCCACGGGATAGTGATGAGTTTCCTTTCAAAGATACTTCCCATCCAAGTGAAATTTTTTATATAGGTATTAATTATCTTGAAAGTACCTATAGGACATTTATAAATCATGAGGTAGTAAACCAACTTTGAGACAATGGTTGATTTGACAAGACAGATTCTACCAGCCATGGAACGGGATTTCCCCTTCCAATTAGAGAGTTTATTGATGATTTGATCGGTGATATTAGAGAAATAACAGGATTTAGGATGTCCCCAAAAAATTGGTACGCCTAAGTACGTGAAGGGAAGGAAACCTTATTTAATTCCAAGGTTACTGATGATAGTAGTTTTCCTTATAACAGGGAAGTTTTTTCCAAAAAAAATATGAGATTTTTTCTAGGAAATGGTTTTGCCAGAAATGTTCTCATAATGAGAGATATCGTGCTTAAGACATTTAATGTTTCATTGATCTCCTTTTAGAAACAAGATAATATCATCAGCGTAGAGGAGGTGAGTGGGGACATTAAGGTTTTTAGCAGCTTGAATGGGTTTAAGTTTATTTTGATCGACCAGATTATGAATGAGTCTGCTAAAGTGATATTCCGCAATAACAAACAGAATGTTCGAAAGGGGATCTCCCTATCTAACACCTTAAGAACATTTGAAAAAACCACGAGGGGTGCCATTTATGAAGATGGAAATGATAGCAGATTGAAATAAGGTCTTGATTATCTTGATAAAAATCTCATGAAAACCAACGTTTTTCAAGACTCTAAATATAAAGCCCCAATAAATGGTATGAAAATCTTTTCTAATATCAAGTTTAATGGAAACACAACCCCCTCTATTTTTTTTACTAAGGGTGTTGGTACATTCTGAGGCAAGACAAATACAGTATTGGATGGATCTGCTTTTGATGAAACCAAACTGATTCCATGAAACAATTTTGTTGCGAATCGGGACCAATCTGTTGGCAATGATATCCATGAGTGAAAAATGACCTTACCAGTTTACAAACATCTGAACAAAGGATGTACCAGTGTTTTTGAAATAAACCATTTTTAAAAACATCCGGTCCAGGGGCACTATCTGGCTTTAAACTAAAGACGGTGTCTTTAATTTCATGCTCCAATGGAATAGATAAGAGAGAGTCATTGTCATTCTCATCCACAATTAAGGAAATAATATTGGGATTGAGATAAATTTTCATCTCAGGGCCGTTGAAAATGTCATTAAAGTAAGAGACAACATGATCCGAGATGGCCTCCTCTGAGTCAATGATCAATTCATTGTGAATCAATTTGGTAAGAGGATGATTGGATTTTCTGGTTCTTTGAAGAGAGTTATAAAACATAGTATTTCTATCCCCATCAGCCATCCATTTAGTCTTAAACATTTTTTTTCGAATGTTATCCTTAAAGGTGAGTAAATTGTTTAGCTTAAGAGCTGTATTGACCCCCAGTTGAGGGTCAAGGCTAAAATCAGAGTTGGTGTTATGAGTTTGGATTTGATTAAGCTCATCTTCAAGAGAGGCGATGTCATAATCCATTTGAAAGCTCTTGGTTTTACACCAGCCTTTGGGGGCCTATTTTAAGATTTTTTTTTTTGAAAATACAGGAAAAATAGTCATGATGATGATTCATAGAATTACAAGTGTTATTAATAAAAGTGACATAGTCAGGGTCTAAATACCAAGCATTGTTGAATTTAAAAGGAAGGGGAATTCTGCGTTCATTAGAAAGGGAGATGAGTAATATGGGATGATGGTCAGAATTATGTCTGGGTAGTGTTATACTAGAGGCATTATCCCAAATTTCCAGGGCCTTAATGTTAACAAAGGACCTATCTAGCTTACTGGAAACTATTTTATTATAATGTCTTCTATACGATGTATATTTCGCTCCATTAAGGTTAACTTCAAAGAGATTACAATCTTCAATAGAGGATCTAAAGTCTCTTGTGGATATAGAAAGATGTGAGGGTCCAATTTTTTCAGTGGGACTAAGAATAGAATTGAAGTCTCTACTAATCACCCACATATCCTGAATAGAGTTAGCCATGTCAAGAAGATCATGCCAAATATTCCTTCATTGCTGATACCTATTATTGGCATAAACCATCGTTCAAATGATGTGATGATGATTCCATATAAAATCACAGGTGAAATGTTGTTCAGAGGTTTTAAAAACATTGATGTTTTGACGGGAATTGTAATAAAATATCCACATAGAGTCCGTTAGAGGACCATTTTTGCAGGATCCTAGGAAATTGTAATGAAGGGAGCCAAGTCTCATGAAATTATAATTGAAGTTGACTTTGGGTTTAGAGATGGAAAACAGCTGAGGTTTATGAGTGTTTAAAAGCCTCCTAATAGTGGTGGAGGTGTCATTGTTGGCAATGCCTTGACAGTTCCAAAATAGGAGATTCATTATTACTTATGTTTTGGGTTAGAACCACTTTTTTTGGACATCCCAGAATCCTTCTTCCTATTAGATCTTCTAACTTGAGGGGGGAAGTAGATTTTGATTTTTTCTCAATTTATTTGACATTGGAAGTTGAGGAGTTAACCTTAGCAGGCTCAATAGTAGAAACCGAATCAGAAATAGCAAGAGTTACAGGTTGGGTAGAATAGTTCTGAGAGTGTTCTGGATTTGTTTCATGAACAGGAGGTTCCATTGAGGTTGGGACAGTATTAGTAGTCATGGGGAAAGGAAAAAATTTCAGAAGGAACAACATTAGGTTTTTGTTCTCCAGTTTAGTCCGGAGCAGATTTTTGTTTAGGATAAAGATGTTTAGGGGATTTAGCCAATGGAGTGGGGGAGTCATCCAACATTTTCTTTCTAGGGAGAGAAGTAGGAGTAAATAGGTGGATCTGTCTAGAGATAGGGTCCTGCTGTCCCAAAGCAGGTGTGGATACCTCGCTGTGGGGATAACTGGATGAAAGTAGGACATGCATGGATTTATCAGTAGAGGAGGAGTTGGGAACATGAAAATCAGAGAGTAATTCAATAGGAGCAGTGTTGACATTTGCCTCAATCTGTATGTTTGAAGCAGAATATATAGCATGATCAATCATTTTAGATTTTTCAGGGACAGTGATATGGGTTTTATCAGTAGTATCATGAACATCAGAAAGAGTTTCAGTAGGAACAGTGTTTAGGTTCTCATTGATATGAATGTTAGAAATAGAGTTTTTAATCTGAGCAGTCATATTAGAGTTTACACAGGCAGTAGCATTTCTTTTATCAGCAGAATCATGCAGATTAATAACTGTGTTACCTTGGTATGATGATTTTTTCATGTTACCAGGAAAATCAGTGGAGTCATCTCGAGTGTAGAGCTCCTCTTGCTGGCTCCCTGGAACATTCAGTGTTTTGAAATCTGTCCCAGCCCCATCCAGAATAGAGGCAGTGCCAGAATTATCAATGTTCCAGCAAGAGGTCACCTTCAAAGCAGAGGCATTATGTGCAGAGTCATTAGAAGTCAAAAGGGGGAGATGGGGGGCTTATTGCTATCAATATTAGTTCCATTAACCTAAAGGTTATTAGTAGTTTCAGCCACCATGTTTTTTTTCTACTTCCACTATTTTTTCCCATGATTTCCTCTCAAGGGAGGAAAAGTTATTAGAATTCATGACCCATACATCTTGCTTCTTATTAGGGAGGCCGGTTTTCTCCATCATAGATATTCCTTTCTTATTATGTTTGATTTCTATCCAATCATTTTTAATAGGGGGTCAACTTTCTTTCTAACCCCTCTACAGTTAGAAAGATTGTGCCCTATCAGTTTTCAAACCTCACAAAAAAGAGGTTTCCATTCATATTCTATCTTGATATCAGTTCTATAGTTGGTAACATTGATAATTATGACCAAAGGAAGTTCTGAATCTAAGTTCACCTCAATCGTGATTCTAGAAAAAAGTCCAAGGACTTCATTCAATGTTCTATGATAAATTTTAATGGGAGAACCTATATAGGAGGCTATGTCATTTATGATATTAGGGTGACAAAAGAACCAATTAAGACCATGAATTTGAATCCAGACTTGTGCCATAAAATTCCTTTGTATCTGAGGATTAAAAGAGACATCCCAATCTGAAATTCTAAGGAGTCCTGGTTTAAGATGTATATTACCTAATCTCCCAACCTATTCCAGTTGCTCCTGAGAGTTGAGGAGTATGTGATAATAGCCTTTGCTGGTGGGGATCATCTTCCATTTGGCCGAATCCCAGCAATGTGCAATTCTGTTTTTTAGATCTGTTAAAGACCATGGTCGGTCACCTGTGTTGTAAGATACATGACCAAGAACTGAATATTTTTACAATAATTCCCTTTTCTTCAGCGCTTCCAGATCTACATCAACGGAGAAGCCACCATCCTCTAGCTTTTTTAATAGTGTGGGTCTCTTCTCCTTCATGTTACTGATATCTAAGCCTTGAAGTTCATTTCAGAAGGAGACAGGTAACTTTCGAAGTGGAACCTCAATATTTCCCACTTCAATTTTGGATGATCCAGCATCTAGGGTCGCCGGAGTATCCAAGGGGGTGGATTCCCACTGCGGATCAAAACCAGTCATCAATGATGATTAGGTCGAAACCAGGGAATAGATTAGTGTTTCTTGACGCAACGCTCTCAAGTGATCCATCCTTTCCTTAGTGTGATTCATAGTGTGGTTCAAGTTGATTCTAGGTTTACTTAAGTGGTTGTTCTCTCTGAGTTCATTCTGTTTTAACCTGATATGCATAAACATCATAATTCTTCTTTGAGGTAGGGGAAAATATGCATACCCAATTAATCTGCATGTCATAGGATTTAATTATATTTCATTTCATTGGATGGATAATAAGGTTCCCCTTAATGATGAAAATGAATTGTATTAATATTAATTTATGAGAATTGGGTGAAATACCATGTCTACTACTTGGATGACATTGATGATGAGATTTTTCTTGATTTTTGGGATTACTGAAAATCGTAGATGTTTACAACATTACCTAAACCATAGTTAACGTGTATGTGAGACCATTATGGTTTTAATTGTATAAAATTCCCATAAATAAATGTTTAATAACTTATATATGACTAATTAATTGTTTTCCCAAAAAAATATATAATTTTTATTAAAATATATATAATAAATAATGAATTAATGTAATGAAAACCTCCAAAATTAATTTCTTGAAAAATTGAGTAGTTTGGGATTTGATGATATGTATTGTTATTCTTGTAGTGTTACCTTATGTGATGTGAGCTATAGTGTTGTGATTGTTCTGAACGATTACAATGTGGTATGTGTGGGAAATGTTACGAGGGTATGATTTCATTGGATGCGGCATTGTGATAGTATGATGGGGGTGATGTGTGATGTTTTATGATGGTGGTTATGTGTATTGGGTGTTTTTCATGGTTGTTGAGAAGTAAGGTGGTGGTGATATTTTGTGGTGGAGTTTTTTAGTGGTTGTGACATGCGGTCTTTGAGATGGGTGGTTATTATGGTGAGATTTCTTTTATGTTGTTGTGTTATGATGATAGTTTTTAAGATATTGGTGATCTATTCTATTGTGTGCTTGTATTAGTTGTCTTGTTATCCATGGAATCAATTATAATAATGTAACATAAATTACATGTTTTTTTAAATGAATATTAATTGGATAAAATTTATTTATCCTAATTGGGTTAAATGAAATAAATGATAATTGAATGGGCTCTGTAAATATGAAATGAAAGCGATGGTTAAATATGAGTTAGGGGAAGCTCATTAAATTAAGAAAATTGTTGAACCATTAATTGAAAGTTGAATTCTGTGTCTTTATATGGTGTAAATGTAGTGTATGCTTTTTGTGTTTGGAATGGTGAAATATATGTAGTGTGGTACAATAGAGGTGATCAAGAGGACACTACTGCATTTTTGGTCAAACTATTGGCACTATATTACATTCCTTCCATCAGCCATGTATTTTATGATATTTCTATATGTTCCTCACTCAATTTTGATAATTTTTAATCCTCATAAATAATTTTTATTTATATTTTTTTCCAAAAATAACTTGGTTATTCATGATATGTTTGTATGCTTACCCCCTCCTTCCACTCTTCATTAAACAACATTTATGATATGATTAATTGTTTTAGATTACCCAGTAAAGATATTTATTGGTATTGGAAAATTAAAAATTGATGATGCGGGTTGGTATTAGAGATCACCCAGTGTTGATGAGGATTTTAAATTTGTTGTGTATCATAAATGGTGGGATGAGGGAATGGGGTTGATTTCATTTTCATTCCAGATATCATACTACCTTGGATATGTGATGAGGTTTTGATCTATAATGAGGTTATGATGTAATGATTAATAATGCTAAAACATTATTCTAAACCGTATAAAATTGTTGGAAAGGTAGGGATTCGTCTCTTCCAACATGAAATATTTTTTGATATGTGAGGTGATAGGTATTGAAAGGATGAGAGAGAAATCATTTGAGGTTGGGGTCTGAGAGTGGAAAGTAAATGGGGAAGTTGATGTAAAGAATATCAAATTTTATTCTTTTGATACTTTTTTAATATATTAGATGTGTGATTTAGTAAAAATTATATGGTGAATATCATATTTGTTTTTTTAAATGTTTTAGTGAGTAATGGTTGTACTATTTTATGAACAGAGCATTAGTTTTATCTTTTACCCTTTACAATAGAGATCTTGGGTATAATCCTATATAGCATAGATGATATGATCAACCTACATATAAAAAATATTTTTTATTTATTCATGAGGATTGCATGGATTGATCTTGATATTAATATCCTGTAAATTTGAGTTTTATGGAGTCGTTGCAATAGGAATGTGTTTGATATTTACATAGAGAATTTTATTTGTATTTGGTATCATTGTTCATTGATTCTGGGATGTCTTAGGTTTACTTTTATATTATATGGTTGAGTTTTTTGTGGTTTATTATCCTATATCTCAATACTATACTATTATATATGTTAATTCCTTCATGTGAGATTTTATACCCTTAGTTCTTATTACAAACATGGGGCCTACAGATGGTGAGAATTGGGGGTAAGTATCTCCCTTCATCCATTTTCGACCCGGGAGGTGTACCATTGGAGTGAGGGTGTTTTGAAAGTGTGGTATCGCTGTTTTTGAGATATTTTATGTATTTTTTGGATATAAACTATGTATTTTTCTTTTTTTTGGTATGGATATAATAATATTGGATCACAGGTCATGAGATAGGTGAGATTGATTAGCTATGATATTGGATTTTATGGACCCCTAGCTCTGATACAAGGACACTATGTTTATTTAATGACTATGTATTCATTACATATTTATAGGGTATAGACCCATGTGGGGTACATGAATTTGGATTTAGTTTATTCATGCTTAAATTTTTTGATTCTGGGGAATTAAAACCAAACTAATTTAATAAATCCTAATTAAATTTCATGCAATCGAGATTAGGATTTCTCATAGGTTTTAAGAAAAGGCCCCTCATTCACATCTATGAGTATCATTGGTAGTAAAGGTTTAATATGATGAACTGTTTGATTGTCAGAGGATCAACAAAATTTATGATCATGAGGTTTGCTATATGGTCTTCTCACCCCATTCAGTGAAAAATCATTAGGATTCATGATAGTGTATGTAATATCTAAAGATAGTTCAAGGGTTGGAGTACCTCGAGACCACATTCATTTTGATTCAACATCAGGTTGATTTTCGGATATAGGTATATGTTAGTTAGGTTTGAGGAGATACAAATCATTAGTGGATGTTGTATATCGAATACCTAATGGAAGAAAAGTCATTCCAGTTTGAAAGTTATAAGGGGTTCGACATGGAATTCTTGTCAATGATGATATAGGTGGAAAAAATACAGGAACTGGTCTCCATTTAGTTGGGGAATCTATGTGTGTGGTTGATTCTAGTATTTTTCATGTATATCTTGCACAATCCTATTGATTTTTTCCAAGATGGGTATTCCATAGTGCTATTATAGAAGAGGTGTTGTTTTTAGTGATCAGGTTTGTTGCCACCCCATCTACACTCCCTATATATTTTATAGTATAGTAGATGGAGGTTTATATCATGACGTTTCTTTATATGGGAGGTGGTATTTGAGATAGTGGATAACACCATTTCATTCGGAGTAGGGATTGACACTATAAATTACTAATACCAAACAGTTGGGGATTCAACCATTGTGGAACCAGACTCTATAAAACCCTTCACATCATTCAGGGAAAGTGGATCCAATGAACCTTCTAGGGGATTCTATTTTTAATACATTGTCTATAGGTTCATGGAAACTAGTTTTATTAGTGTTTATTTACTCATATAAGGTAGATTCATATGGGGTGTTTGGGACCTTTTATAATTAATTTAATCTGAAGAAATTATTGTAGTTGGGACTACCGATGATTATTTTGTAGCTAAGAGAATACGAATTCAATTGAGGGAAGTCTTATTCTGTCCATTCTAACTAAAAACTAGGTAACATAATGGTTTTGGAAGTCTATAAATTGATATAGGATCTAGGTGGGCTCAAATCAATATGATAAACCCGAAAATTCCATCTTGTCCTAAGACATCCTGAGGCATGATCAGTTTATCATCTACCCTTGTTTGTACCCTATTTGAATATGGAGATTTGGACACATTTATTTCTCCTATTTTTATCCATACCATGGGACTATATTTAGAGTGACTTCTAGTTCCAATGGTGATATGTACAATAATTGGAGTATATACTACATTACATGATGTTTTCTAGGGATTTATAATGTTTATGGGGAAACAAAATTTAGTTAGCTTCTTTCAATAGATAAAACTATAGAATGTTAACCTTAGCATGTATTGAATTTATTATGCATCAGAATTAATTGAAAGATTTTATTAGAGATAGATATTTTTTTATATGGAGGTTTTGTGAGTGGAATTCATTGGTGAGTGATGTTATCAGATATTTGGTAAGAAGGTGGATCTTATTTTGTCTGATTTAGTAGAGGTTTCATTGGATGCACAATTAGAAAATATCCTTAAGGTTTTGGGGGGAGTTCTTTTATGTTTTCTTAGATTAGGTTATGAAACTACCCAATGGAAATGACATCCAGTTAATGTTATAGTTGAGAAAAATAATGTATCTTATTTTGATGGATCCTTATTTAATGGTTCCTATATAGTTGTTAGAATTGGGGATAAAGGGTGATGATTTGATGTGAAGGAGTTTCATCTCTCCTTTTATGTCTCATTTTGGTGCTATATTGTTGTTCTCCAAGAAGTAAGACTTTATACTATGGTTTTATGAAGACTTCTTAATGTTTAATGAAGTGATAATCTATAACCATTATCAACTTCCAAGGACCGATGATGAGTTTAACCAGATAAAGGTTTAATGTTTTTTTGATGATCAATTTTCTGATTTTATATCACTAGATGTTGTTTAAAATCATGGATGTTCTAAAGATACCAATTTTGTAAAAATATAGACATCTCGATTTTAGATGATACCATTTAATGTCCCAAATGTAACATCCATTTTCATTATTCTCAAATACTGTATATTATATGATTTTCAAGCCTTGTTCATTTTCTAGTTCATAAATGATATCTTGATCTACTAAAAGTTATATAGGGAGAATGTTAATCTTCTCATAGCTAACATAAAGGTTATTTTACACCACAAACTCTATGGAATGATGTATATGTGTAAGTTGTAGGCATGAGAGGTTAATTTATATAGACATGTGGGGTCCTATGAGTTATTTGTCTTAGACAAGTCAACGTATAAGGACGTTTTCTCTTGAGAAGCACACATGAGCGTGGTATATGTTCATAGTTTCCTTGGTTTTTAATACATTATCTGTTTCTTGTGTCTAGTTAATCTCTAAATGTGGCCCTTTAAATTGTTTTAGACAATTAATTACTAAGATTTCGTTTGAACTGATTAGTTATTGGTGAAATTTGATTACCTGATGGAGAAGTTGATTAGTTCTAAAGTTATTTGGTTATCAGAGGATGATTGGATGTCATAGGTTTTCTATAAGGTATTCCATATATGATTGGGTTACATTTTGATTCGATATAGAGTTTGTATCTTCTTGTGTCTCTAGGACGTTTCACCCCCATGAGTGTAATTATTACGCAAATGATATGAGGATGGAATAAATTGTGTTAGCACTGAATTTTATGTGTTATTACCTCATTGGATGGATATTTATGGATTTATGGAGCACAAACTGCAAAAATATTTCCCATAGTTTTGGGATTTGTATCTATTACAATAGTTGTGGATGAGGTTTCTACAAGATTATGATTTAATGATCTCTTATACCATATGAAATGGGAATGCTATTGTCATTACACTAAGTCTGATGTCCCAAATGGAGGTTTGTTGTGAGTATGTAGATGATTGAGTAGGGATAGAGGAGATTGTGGTGATTCATTTTTATGTTGAAGAGAGGAGTGATCAAATTTATCATTATAAGATTACTATGGAGTCATTCTTGATGAATTTTGTTAGGAATTATTAGTAGGAAGAAATATGTAGAGGTTATTCTTCACAGTTTTGTCCATAATGATTATATTGAGGGATGTTCAGAGGATGATCATAATTATATTTTATTATAAGAATAATTTTGTCATTAGGAAAATCCTAATGTTATTCTAATTTATTTTCATGGATCACCCTTAGTGGTATATTCATGCCTGGCTATGATGTACAAAATGTTGGGGATATATGTCCATGTGTGTGGTAGTCAATGAAAAATTTTGTGGTGAATTAACTTGTTTTAAGTAAATAAAAGTGTAACCTTGTGTTCTTGGAGGTTTTTTTCTTCACATTCTTATTACCAAATTAAAATGGGATGATATATTGATGGATATCATCACATGGTTACATTGTGATCAGGGAGTAAATTATTTATTTTGGGTGATTTTAGAATAGATGATAATGTTGACTCACTTTATAGAGATCCGTGAATTGAGTGTCATGTAATTTGTTTTGAGGTAGTATGTTAATGATGTGGATAGGCCTCATAGGGTACCAAGGAACATCATCTATGATCGATATCTTCATATTATATTTTGATTATCTATGGGATTTATTATGACCATTTATCCCAGTTTAATAATATTATTACTTTCCATCCTAAAATATATATATAGGTAGAGAAGACCATCCAGATGATGGATGATATTTTGTGAGCCTATGTGTTAGATTTTGGTAGATCATGGTCAAAGAACCTTACTCTATTCTAATACACCTAAAATAATATCTACCACTCATCAATTTTTATGTATTTATCTGTGGAATCGTATGGTTGGTTGTCTCATTGTCCATAGTACTGGACATAGGAAGGGTAGTGAAAATTTATTTATCTAAATTTTTTGTGGAGAATGAATGAAAATATATAGATTTTCTACAAATGGACAATGTGATTAAAAATAATTAGAAGGCATATGTGAATCATATGTAGAGGCTTGTGGAGTTTGAAGTTAGATTACATTTTTTGTTAAGTGGATCCCCTCTTCAATGAAGTAGATATTTGGGATATTGAGTATGATTTATCCATAATTAATTGAGTTTTTTGGCATGTTGGGGTGTGTTGGTAGGGAGGTCTATCAATTGTAACATCCAACATGACAGGAAATTATCCCCAACATCTTCTAGGTATCCCATATTCATAGATATCATTAGAATAGTTCCCACATTATTTCTAGTTGAGGATTTTATATAGATGATGGAACAATATTTTTGGAGTGACCATTATAGATAAAATATCATCTAGAGAGAGTTTTTATTAGACAAACCATACTATTGGTTCAGGTTTAATAAATTCATGGATTCCTATAGTAGAGTAATTGGGATCTTGAGATGCATATTCATGCCCAGTAATCAGACAAGTTCTGTGTTTTTGTTTGTTTTATTTTTCATTGATGATGTGATGTTTTAACCATGTTGATTTATGAGATGTGCCTTTTTCCCTTTATAGTGATTTTTAATTTTTAATTGTGTATATTAATAGTGGTTAAATCTTTCTAAATAATGTTATATTACGATTATGACATTTTTTAAAAACATTTAGGTGAGTAAGTGTAAGGACCCAACCCCGGTTTCCAAGATTCGATTCCTTATTTGATTGCATTGGCATACAAACAAGGAATAAGCATCATAAAGGACAAAGTAGTTTAGTATTATTGGAAACAAGATTCATACAAAAGTTAAACATTACTACTTGAAAATAAATACAATATAGGAACTACTTAGACAACATCCATAACTCCTTGGTTATTTCAGCATGTCATTCATAAGAAACTTCTTCATGTCATGAGAAAATGACACTAAATAAATGGGTGATCTTAAATTCTCAGTAAGTTTAAGAAATATAGTGGAATATAACATAAATATTAGACCTCGTGAATAAAGGAAAACACAGGCTTCTAAAAATACACGTGAATATAATTTGGTAGAAAATGAGCTGAGTACGTTTTTCCATAACATAACATAGTCATGGGTATTCAACTAGTCTAATAAACACATGAACCATAAATAATATTTTCATAATGATGGAATTAATAATGTATGAAAACATAACTAAACTGTAAAGGCCTCGTGCCAGGACCGTTAGTGATCATTTTTTCAATGCCTTGTGCCATGACCATATTTTGTCTCATGAGACCTAATGATGACCCGAGGGGCTATAGTGGGCCCCAAATATCACTAATTATGTCCAATTAATTCCTTATATAAACTAGGATGAACATAAATAATATACAAATTCATATTGAAACTAATACATTAAATGTAAATAGCTATCCTCGAACGTTAAACAAAAATAATAACCATTCGAAGTAAACAAATGAATGGTTTTAACATAGAACATAAATAGAGAAAATAATCATAAACCATTAAATTAATTATGGTAGATGATAACATGTAATACTAATCCAAATAATACATGATAATCAACCAGAGTGTTGATATAGATGATGATACTCTTATAAAATCTTCAAGTAAATCTTGAGATAAATACTCTTTTTCTTTGAAAAGAAGAGTTATTTTGGAAAAATATCTGTATAAAACCAGAATTTAAGTAAGATAGTATTTTTATAATAAAATAATTGATTTTATAAAGATAATTGTTTCAGAAACAGATTATATAGTTCCCTTAAAAATTTATAAAAATTTGAGAAATTCCCTTGAATCGAGCATGTATTTTGGAAAAGTTTTAAATGTTTCTTTTAAAACATTTAACTATCCATAAAATAAATGTGTATTATTGTTGGTGTACATATATATAATTATCACATAGAAAATATTATTAGTGAATAATAGTACATAATAATTTCATTGAGGTAATTAGACAATGAATGTAACCTGAATGAAAATGGAAGTTCAAGTGGAAACCCCTTACCTTAAATTCGAATGTATTACCCTCTAGAACTTAATGTCTGAAAATATGAAATTTGACTCATTAATAACATAATTAAGAACATATTAGAAATTTAATTAGTTTATCATAATTCTTTTTAGTTGATTAATGTTCTTATTGATAAGTTATAATATTGAATTTCTTCATTCTGGAGTGTTCCTTTTCTTGATTTTCATAAATAGTTATCTTGTTTTTAAGTAATAGATTTCATTTGGAATGGATGTAAATATCCAGAACTGAAATTACATATTATTTATGAACATATAGAAGAATTAATTTTAATTTCTATCATTTTATTACATGGAAAATGGATGAATTATTAGATTAATTATTAATGATATTCACTAAGATATTTTAAGCGGTTTTTTCATTATTAGGAAGTAGTTTGGTCTTATGATTTAATAATATGTACATATACTGGTTCATGAAAATTAATTTGGTTCAAGTACACAAATTATAGTCTTGTTCAACCATAAAAATGGTTTCATGACAAGTAATTGAGGCAAAATTGAAGAATGAAACTCTGTCATCTACAAAGGATACAAATTGAAACCTCATGGACGTAGATAAAATTTATAAAATAAAAGGGAGAGATGGAGAGAAAAAATATTGAGGATGGTTATTAAATACACATGATATAATTCCAATATATATATGATACTGTGGTTATCATGATCATTTTGATAGAGGAGGTGAGGAGAGGAAAAGAAAAGAGATGAACTTGAAAATAAATGAAAAGTTGAGAGATCCCTTATGAAAATTTGGCAGCCTAACGGTGTTGCTTAAAATTTCAAAAAATGATATGATGATAGAAAAAGGGTATATAATCATATGGATATCAAAAGGATAGTAATATTAATAGATAAAATAAAACTCCAACATACGATAATATAAATTCAAAGAGATAACATAAAAGAAGTGTCAACTAAAAGAGGTGGGTGAAGGATTCTCTTACCTTATAGAGTAACACCTAGAACATTAAGGTTGGGAACTTGGGGGCTTAAGAACACCTTGGGAGTACTCCTAGAGAAGTAAAACCCCCAGATATTTGAGGATGGGAGATTTAGAATGAAATAAACGAATGGATGAGTATGTATTTATAGAAAAAGAGAGGGAGTTTTTTTAATAATTTCAAAGGGACGCCTCATTGGTGGTTTTTCCCAAACAATTGGATTTCCCAGGGTATTTCCCCATTATTTTAGCCACTTGGGACACCTCATGTCATATGTTATGATAAAAAATTCTACCATCCTTTTATTATGTCATTATGAGGTCATTAAACTACTAAAAACTCAAAACTATATTTTTTCTATTCACAAAAAATTTAAGTATTTTTAAAAAATATGAAAACATCAACCCTACCATTATTTGATGTGTAGAATTCAAAAATGAACTAAATTTTTCAAATATAATTTTTTAAATATTATTAATTTTATTTTTAATTAAAATCATATTTAATTCAAAAAATAACTATTTTAAGGTATAATTAGGTTTATATCACATTGAAAAATTAATTAAGATCCCATTATCTTATTACCATATGAAAATAAAATAATATCATTATTTACTATTCATAAGGGTCATATTACTATTGATATTAATATTTATAAGGGTATGTTATTATTCACCAAAAATAAAGTTTGTTATATCAGAATCCAAATGACTTATTGGTCACAACTCTATATAACAGTTTTTTGAAATTCAAAACATAGCAGATGAAAATTTGTGTTTAACGGATAGATTATAAAATGAATTCAATATTTATTTTGAAAACCTTGGGGTGTTACATTCTACACTCCTTACAAAAATTTCATCCTTGAAACTCACAAAATGTTACCTGAAAAGATTCAGTTATGTCTTCAACATAATCTCCTCAAGCTCCCATGTTGCTTCTTCCATCTTGGGGTTCCTCCAAAGAACCTTTACCAGACAATTTTTCTAATTTCTCAATACTTGTTCTCTAGTATCAAGAATCTTAATACGCTCTTCACAATAAATAAGATCGGGCTCATGTTCTACTTCTTCATAAGTGAGTACATGTGTTGGGTCTAGCAAGTATTTTCATAAAATTGTTATGTGGAACACATTGGTAACTTTGGAGAGACTTGGTGGAATTTCCAAATGTTAACATATGGATCCAATTTAGTCAAGAAATTAATAAGGTCTGATGTAACTAGGACATAATTTTCCCTTCTTACAGAACTGTATAATACCTTTCCATGGAGATGCCATTATGAAAATGTGATCTCCTCCTTGAAATTCCAAGTCCTTTCTTCAGTTATAAGCATAGCTATTTTGCCTATTTTGAGCTTTTCTTATATGGGTTTCGATAATCTTCACTTTTTTGTTGTTTCCTCAACAAGTTCTTATTCTACGAGATTTCTTTCACCAACATCATCCCAGCAAGTTGGTGTACGACCTCTCTTTCAATAAAACACTTCATATGGTTCAATCTGAACACTTGAATGGAAAAAATTGTTATAGGAAAATTAAAGGAGAGGTAAATAATATTCCCACACTCCTTGAAAATCAATTTAACAAGAACTAAACATGTCTTCCAATATTTGAATAGTTGGTTTTGATTTTCCATCAGATTCTGGGTGGTAGGCAGTGCTCAAACGAAGATCATTATCAAGGGCCATCTGAAGACTCTTCTAGAATCGTGATGTAAAATGGGGATCTCGGATGGAAAAAATTGATGAGGGTACACCATGAGGTCTTACAACTTCATTAATATATAGTCTTTCTAAACACTAAAGTGGTAAATCTTCTCTTATAGAAAGAAAATGTGCAGATTTTGTAAGACGGTCAACAATGACCCATATCACCTCATTCTTTCTTGGGGTCTCTTTTATCCCCATGATAAAGTCCATTGTAATATCATCCCATTTCTAAATAATAATAGTAAGGGTTTACATGACTCCTCCCGAACATTGTCTTCCAACCCTCACCTATTGACAAACCAAACATCTCGACACATAATCAGCAATCGCCCCCTTCATGTTTTCCCACAAAAAATGTTCCTCTAGATCTCTAAAAATCTTGGTGCTACCTAGGTGAATAGAGAAATTAGAGATATGATCATCATCCAATAGTTCCCTCTTTAGCTTAGGATTAGTGGGAACACAATGACACTTTCCGAATTTCCAAAATTCCATCTTCATATGCGAAGTTAGTAAACATCCAATCATTTATAACTATTATTTTCTTTTGAAAATCCTCATCATCCTCCAAAGAACATTTTAACCTTTCCAGTAAAGAAGGTTTGGAAACCATTTGAAAATGTAGTTATGTGTTACCATCCTTGATAATTCCCATATACATCTTTACTAGATCCATGAACATAGGTTCCCTTTATACAGTCATCTTGTTTATAATTATATTGTCTTTTCTACTAAAAGCATCTTCCACCTTATTTTCCATCCCTGGGTGGTAGTGTGTTGTGCAATCATAGTCTTTGAGTAGCTCAATATATCTCTTTTTCCTCATGTTGAGTTATTTTTGTGAGAATATATATTTCCAAATCTTATGATCTGTATATATCTCACATTTTTCTCTATAGAGGTAATGTATCCAAATCATCAGAGTAAATATTACCATTGATAACTCAAGATATTTAGTTGGATAGTTTTTTTCATTAATGTTTAGCTTCTTAGACGCATATGCAATCACTCTATCATTATGCATAAGGACACAACCATGTCCTTTCTTTGATGTGTCGCTATAGACAACAAACCCATCATTCCCCAATGGTAGGGTAATTATCGGAGAATTCACTAACCTCATATTCAATTCTTCAAAAAATTCTTCACATTCATTGTTCCATACAAACAAAACCCCTTTTCATGTAATCTTGGTCATTGGATTGGTTAAACGGGATATGTTCTGGATGAAACGCTGATAATAACCTACTACACCAATAAAACTATGTACCTCAGTTATGTTCATTGGAGTAGGCCATTCTTGCATCGCCTTTGTCTTCACAGGATCTACTGATATTCCATCCTTAGATATGATGTGACCTAGAAAGGAAACTGATTAGAGCCAAAAATCACACTTTCTAAACATCCCATATAATTTATTTCTTCTAAGTGTCTTCAGAATAGTGTGCATGTGATTTTCATGATCTTCATGGCTTTTAGAGTATTCCAGGATATCATCAATAAAGACCACCAAAAATTCATCAATATATTCCTTAAAAACACTATTCATCATATCCATAAAACAGATGGTGCATTAGTTAGTCCAAAAGGCATTACTATAAACAATTAATGCATGTACCTGGTTCAGAATGCTATTTTTTGAATGTTTCCTTCCTCTTAAGAAACTGATGATACCCAGATTGAAGATCAATCTTTGAGAAATACTGGGCTCCATGAAGTTGATCAAATAAATCATCAATTCATGGAAGAGGATACTTTTTCTTTATTGTAATAACATTGATTTCCCTATAATCAATTCACAACCCCATGGATCTATCTTTTTTCTTTACAAAGAGGATAGGGTCTCCCCATGGGGAAAAACTAGGTCGCATAAATACTTTATCACTCAATTTCCCAAGTTCATTCGTTAGTTACACTAACTCCACAGTGGCCATTCTATAAGGGGTATTTGATAAGAAACATGAACATGGAATTAGGTCAATAGAAAACACAATTTTTATCTCAGGAGGATGTCCAGGTAAATCCTCTGGAAAGACGTCAACATATTCTTGTACAACAGGTACATCTTTTATCTGTACATATATCTCCTCACCCAAATTTATTTCATTCCCTTCCTCCCTAATAATTGAATACAGCAGAGCTACTGGGGGTAGATCTAGATGAGAATCAAAGGGAGAGGTTTTTGTACTAAAAATAATGGATTCTATACCAATCTCAAAAATTGTAACTTTCTTCTTCTTGGAATAGATCCTCAAATCATAATTTGATATCTGATTCATACTAAGAATTATATCATAGTCAGTCATTGGTATGATGATAAGGTTACCAACTAAAGCACATTTATGTGTCATGAGGGGGACTAATTGACCTGTATTTTTTCAATGATACATCCACTAGGAGTTTTGACTAATAACTCCTTTACTAAATCAAATTGGACTTGAATAAATTTCATGGAAAACTGGGAAAATATAAATGAATGTTATGATCCAGAATCAAATAATGAATTTTCTATGTTTGATGAAACAATCAATGTACCTACCACCACTTTGTTAGGAACTTCAACCTCCATAGTTGTGACTGCATAATCTTGGCCTTTCTCCCTTGGCATTATTTTGGGAACATATTGTTTTATCGTAGAACATTCATGTGCATAATGTCCCATCTCCCTCCAATTGTAGCACAGAACATTGGTAGCTTATATCTTACCATTACAATCCCGAGATAGGTGGACATTTTCTATGCACTTGTAATAGACTCACATTCCCTTCAGCAAAGTTATAGATTGTTTATTCCCATAATTACTACATGATGTAAATTCAAAACTTCCATTCTTCTCCATTACCTTATTTCCTTTCCGAAATTTTTTAGTATCCCTCTTCTTCTCTTACATTCCCTTAATTTCATAGGACATAGAGAATTTATTTTCCTCTATTATAGAACATGATATTATGTATTCATATGATGAGAAATTCTGGGAGAGTAGATCCCTTCAGAGGAATGGTTTCATACCATCAAAGAATCGATCAATTTTTCTCCTTGGATTACGTATGTTGTCTACAACATGCCTTGTCAGCCTTGTAATGTTGGATCAATACTTGGAAACATTTTCATCCTCTTTCTACCTCTTATTCAAGAATTTTCTATCCACATATTATCGTTGTTCATGAGGGAAATATTTTTCTAAGATATTTCCTTAAAATCCCTCTATTCTATCTCTTATATTTATTCCTCCTCTGTTTTGTTTTGGATGAATGACCACCACTAACTCACATATCAGGTTAGATGATAAACTACCATGACAATCTTCTCTCTTTCATTACATCCCAAATCATGAAATATCTTCTCGAGAGAACTTAACCACTACTCAGCTACAAATATTTTTTTAGTCTCATGGAATGATAGAGGTTTTTGTCAGACAAAGAGATCTAACATAGCTCCTCCATGTGGTGGATTGAGAAGCTTCATATGGGTAAATTTATTATTCATAACCTGAGTAAGTTGTCCCAGTATTGTTATAAGTTTCTCATCACCAGTCACAACACCATATCCAACATCATTATCTACCATAATAGGGAAATCCCTATGTGTATTCATGTGGTTTTCATTCATTCAATTAGGGACCATTATTAAATAATAGAAAACACTAGATTAGGGTATGAATCATAATTTATAATCTAAATGTAGAAAAATACTTATCATAAACCAAAATTTTATGTATAGATATTCTCTTTATCATAAACATGGTATATTTGAGGAAAAATTTACATTTAAATCATTTATAATGGATTGTAAAGAAAATGTGAATTATCATAAACATATCCCCTAGGAGTGCCATAACCAAGAGTATAGTAAGGCCCGTTGTCATGTACCAGGATACCCCAAGTCAAGCCTGAAACTCCTTGTCAGAGCTTTCACTCCTAGGTACATTTGTGCCAGAGCTGCCTCTACCTTCTCATATCCAGACATGGATACATTTTTTGAAAGATTAACATAATAAATTACTTACCAAAATACCATGATATTATTGTATGTTTATCCTCAATTACTATCTTAGGGAATCTTTCCTAGTCTATATTTTTGAAATCTAGTTTCTATGTTCTCTACTAAACTTCCTCTTATACAAACTATAAGGAAACGACCCCAATTGGCTAGAGATGGTGCCTTATTTGATTATATTGGCATAAAAAGAAAAAATAAGCATCTTGAAGGACTGATTAATTTAGTATTACTGCAAAAAATATTCATACATAAGTTAAACATTACAACTTTAAAATAAATACAACATAGAAACTCCTTATACAACATCCATAACTCCTAGGTTATTTTAGCATGTCGTCCATAATAAACGTCTTCATGTTCTGAGAAAATGAAACATAATAAAGGGGAGAGATTAAATGCACAGTAAGGGTAAGAAATACAATAGGATATAACATAAACATTAGACATGTTGAATAATTGAAAACACATGCCTCTAAAAATAAACATAACATAATATGGTAGAAAATGAGCTAAGAAAATATTGAAAAAACATAACATAATAATGAATATTATACTAGTTTAATAACCACATGAACCATCAATACTATTTTCATAATGAGTGAATGAAAAATATGGGACTACATAACCAACCCGTCAAGGCATGTTTCCAGGACCGCAAGTAATCATTTTCTCAAGGCCTTTTGCCATAACCGTAGATTGTATCATGAGACCTACTAAGGCATAGAGGGGATATAGAGGGCCCCACCCGACACATACAATTTCAAATTAATTACTCATATTAATAAGGTTAAACACAAACAACATAAACATTCATATTGAAACTAATACATGAAATGTAATTAGACTTCCCCGAACATTATGAAAAAACACTAACAATTCTAAGTAAATTGATGAATGGTTTTAAGATATAATATAAATAGCCAAAATAAAAATAAAACACTAAATTAAATATGGTAGATGATAACATGGAATACTAATCCAAATAATACATATGAATCAGTAGGATTGTTGAACTAGATTAACATACTCTTATAAAATCTTCAAGTAAATATTGAGATAAATACTCTTTTTCTTTAAAAAGAAGAGTTATTTAAGAAAAATATTTGTATAAAACTATTAGTAAGTTAAGATATTATTTTCATAATAAAATGATCTATTTTAAAAAGATAACGGTTTCCAAATACCAATTATAGAGTTCTCTTGAAAATAGATAAGAATTTGATAAATTCCCTTGAATCGGGCTTCTTTTTTGGAAATAGTTTTGATAGATTCTTTTAAAAACATGTAACTATCCATATAATATGGAAGGATTCTGGTTGGTGGACAAATATAAAAAAATAAAACATAATTTATGAGGAGTACATAATAATACATAAGAATTTCATTGAGGTAATTAGACAATGAAAGTAACCCGAATGAAAATGGAAGTTCAAGTGGAAAACCCTTACCTTAAATTCGAATGTGTTCCCATCTTGTACTTAAGGTAATGGAATATAAAATTAGACTCATTAATAACCTAAATAAGAATTTATTAGAAATTTATTTAGTTTTTAATAATTATTTTTAGTTCATTTATGTCTTTATTGATAAGTTATAATATTGAATTTCGTCGTTCCGGAGTGTTTGTTTTCATGATTTTCATAATCGGTTCTCTTGTGTTTATGTAATGGTGTTCATGAGGAATGGATGTAAATCTATAGAAATGAAATTAAATATTATTTATTAACATAAATATGCATTAATTTTCATTTCTATCATTTTGTTACATGGAAAAATGATGAATAATTAGATGAATTATTAATGATATTCACTTAGATTATTTAATTGGTATTTTGATTATTAAGAACTAGTTTGGCCTTATGATTTAATAATATGTACATATACCAGTTCCTGAATATTAATTTGGATATAAAACATATATAATAGGTTTTTTCAACCATAAAAATGGTTTCATGACTAGTAATGAATGAGAAATTTAAGAAAGAAATTTTGTCACCCACAAAGGCTATAAATTGGAACCTCAAGGATGTTGATTTTGTTTATAAAATAAAAGGGGGATAGAGGATATTGATGATGGTTAGTCCACTCACATGATAAAATTAAATTATATAGATGAGACTAGAGTTATCATGGTCATTTTTATAGAGGAGTTGAGGAGAGGAAAAGAAAAGAGATGATCTTGAAAATAAATGAAATGATGAGAGATCTCTTATAAAAATTCGGCAGCCTAAAGGTGATGCCTAAAATTTAATAAAATGAAATGATGAGAGAAAAAGGGTATATCATCATATGGAAATAAAAAATTACAGTAAAATTAATACATAAAATAAAACTCCAACATATGGGAATAGAAATTCAAAGAGATAACATAAAATAAGTGTCAACTAAAAGAGGAGGGTGAAGGATTCCCTTACATTATAGAGTAACTCCTAGAACAAGAAGGTTGGGATCTTGGGGATTAAAGAAACATTTGGAGGAATCATAAAGAGGTAAAACTAACATATATTTAAGTATGAGGGATTTGGAATGAAATAAAATGAATGGATGTGTGGGTATTTATAGAAAATGAGAGGGAGTTTTTAATAGTTTCAAAGGGATACCTCATTAGTTGTTTTTGCCAATCCATGGGATTGCCCATGGTAATAGCCCATGTTTTTAGCCACATGGGACACCTCATGTCATATGTTACTATGAAAAAGTTGACCATCCTTTTATTATGTCATTATGATGTCAATAAACTACCAAAAACTCAAAACTCTATTTTTACTATTCACGAGAAATACTAGTATTTTAGAAATATCCCAAAAATTCACCCCTACCATTTTTAGACGTGTAGAATTTAAAAATTAACTCCATTTTTAAAAAATAATTTTTTAAATATTATTAATTTAGTTATTATGTAAAATTATAGTTAATTCTAAAAATAACAATTTTAAGGTATAATTAGTTTAATATCACATTGAAAAATTAAGTAAGATCTCATTATATTATTTACTTAAGAAAATAAAATAATATCATTATTTACAATTCATAAGGGTCATATTACTATTCATATTACTATTCATAAGGGTATGTTAATATTCCCCACAAACCAAGTTAGTTCTATCAGAAACCAAATGACTTACTGGTTACAACTCTAGATGATAGTTTTTCGATATTCAAAACACAAAAAAGGAAAAGTTGTGTTTAATGGCTATATTATAAAATACATTCAATATTTTTTTTCATAACCTTGGGGTGTTACAGTAAGTACTTCCCAAATAAGAAAATATCAATAAGTAAAGGGATTATTTCCTCTATTTTTTGTTTTATGTAGTGTTGTGTGCAATTTTAGATGGTTGTTATCTTGGTCTATATAGTGGATAAAATGGTTGTGTAATTATTAAGATGGAAGATAGGTTTCTTATGGTTAGAGTGAGGTGGTGTGGTGTTCTTCCTAGAGGAAGATTGAAATGTGGTTGTGGGTTGTTTTATCAAATGTTTTACACGACATGGTGTGTTTAAGTGTTTGTAGTGTTTGGGGGAATGAATATTAATAAGATGTATCTCATGGGATGGTTGTTCGGACCCTTAGATATAATTTTCGGTTCGGATTTGATTCATTATATTGTGAATCATCTTATAAGTATATAGTGAAATGGTTTATTCCTTCCTAGATATTTTCTTTTCTATTTGGAGAGTTGGAGTTGTTCGAAGGATGGATTATGATGGTTTGATAGATTTTTTACATCATTTCTACTGTAGTAGTTAGTAAATGAGTTGAATAGTTATTTATTATGTGAAATATAATTTATATCATAAAGGATGGAAATGCATGACATATAGATTCAGATGTGAGTTATGTTCATAATGAACTCCAACACTAATGAATTATCCATGGTGTGAAATAATTAATTCTCGATGTTTAATGAATATTGGTGCTTGTTCCCTGGGAAATTAAATTAAATGATTCATGGTATAAATATTATTCATGGATTGAATTTGAGGGTTTCATGAACATTCATTATTCAAATCTTTTTTGTATGTTATGAATTTTTTGAGGGATATATTTTTTATAAATACCTAAGATCACACAAACTCATTTTCCTGCCTCAGTTTTTGGGAAGTACCTAGGTGGTTATGGGAGACTTTCCCTACCTCCCTTAAAATATTTAATCATTGGATACTAGAGGATGATCACTAGAAATATGAGGTAGGTTCTCCTCTTTATCCCTCTATCACCTTTCATCCTTATTATAGAATTCATTGTAGAGATATTGTTTTGATCTAGATGTTTTTGTGATATAATTTTGAGGATCCCTTGGTGTGGTTCAGTAATATTTGAGGGTTACTTGTGCATTCTTTATCTCCCAATTTTTTCTTTTTTATGTCATTTTGTCTGATGAATAAGAAATATTTTTGACTTAGGAGATACTCATTCACACACTATTATGTTATTTTATGGTGATTGTAAGCTTCTGAAATCCATTGGTTAGAAATTAAGGGTTATCATAAGTAATAAAATGAATTGGATAGATAATAATTGATTACAATGGGGGATAAATCACATATATTAATACATTATTTATATCACCGATGTGATTATGGAATCGTGTTTCCACTATTGAAAACATGGCTTTCAGGATTCTTTCTTATGTAGTATCTAAATATAATGTGAGACCCATTATATTTTGATTATTTGATATCACCCTAAATAAATGGATTATAATTTATATAGAGATAATGGATTTTTTCACATATAAATATAGTATTTTATAGTGAGTATCCATGGTTAATATTGTTATAAGGCAATGAAGTTCCATGAAACAAAATTATTGTAAATTATAAAAGACAAGATGTGATGATATATATGGTTTTTTTATTCTGTTTCATTTTTGATTTGTGGGATATTGTGTAGTGATGGTGTTGACATGTTGTTTTTCTTAATTTATAGGGTAGTGAGAAAGGGTTGGTTGGAATTCAATGCATTTTGGGTGGATGTGTGATTGTGGTGATGTGGAATGTTATGAAATGGTGTTGATGTGCAGTGTTTGTGTGGATTGGTGGTTGTGATGTTAAATGGTTGTTATGAATAATAATGGGTTGAAATTTATATATATAAATTTCCTATATTGAAATATAAAATGAATGAATAAAATATGATAATGTGATGTGAAATGGTTTAGTAAGTTGTGGTCAGTGTAAAATCATTAAATCTAGAAAATAGTTCAACGTGTTATTGAATGTTCAATAGTGTGAATGAGTGAGTCTGATATTTTTTGTAATAAATTTAGTGAAGTAAATGGTTGGGATAAATTATATGTGGTTCATTGGGGTGATGTGAAGTGAACTATTATAGTTTTGTATAACCCATTTGTCGAGTCTTTTATACTATCTATCTATCATGTATTTAATTTTAATTCTATACATTCACCACCATAGTTGGATAACCATATGAAATCACATATTTTTTCCATTTAAGTTGTTTTCATTAATATCCGTGTTTATTGTGATATAGATGGATAGTAGCCCCCAATTTCTCACTCATCCATCTATAATAGTGATAATTTGTTTTGATGTTAAATATTACCCAATGATGATATGGTTTGGTGTTAGAGATTTCCTTGGGATGATGTTATTTGATTTCATAGATCACCTAGTGGGAATGGAAATGTTATATGTGGTGGGGGTCATGTGTGTTGGGAGGAGGTAGTGAGGAAAATTTCTTTAATGTTTATTATACCATGGTTCCTTTCATATGTAAGGTTGTGTTTTTTTTGAGGTTTTGATGTGTTCATGACATATGCTAGCACCTGATGAAAGACCCTATAAAAAGATGTGATAGGTAGGGATGCACCCCAAACCACATTAGAGATGGATAAATATGTGACATGATATGTATGGAAGGAATAAGGAAAAAATACATTTGAAGTTATGACATGAGAGTTGAAAATAAGTGGGGAAGTAGTTTTTGGGTTACATACTTTGTAATATTTTTATAATATATTACTATATGGGATGCATGATTTTCATTGAATATATTACTGATTCTAGGATTGGTTAGTTGAACAATTTTATTGGATGTTGGTTCTCCTATTTTTTAACTAGGGCATCGTTATTATCTTTACACAAGTACACTAGGGACATTAGTTATGGTCAGACTAAGTATACATGTTATGCTAATCATATGTATCTAAACATTTTTTCAGGTTTCCATGAGGATTGCGATGACCAATAAAGACATTATTAGCATGGGATTTGGAGATTAATTTGATTTTCATCCATAACACTATCTACTGAAATTTACATATATAATTTTTTTTATATGTTGTCATTGTTCATTAATTTTGGGATAGTTTCGGTTTACATTTATATAATTTTATAGAGGTTTCTTTGTGGTTTATTATTCTATCTCTTGATCTTTTATTATTATAGATGTATATTATTTCCATGTGCGAATTTTATATACCCTTGGTGCTTGTTGAAATCTAAAGGACAATGGGAGGTGGGACCTAGGTTTCTTTTCTCTCTTCATACATTTTTGACCTTAGAGGGGTACCTTTCAATAGAGGTGATCATGGTAATTGTTCTTTCCTCAATCGGTAGAATCATGGTTTAATAATACCCAATTCATGAATATTGATCAAATAATACCATGAATGTTAGCAATAAACATTCCCAATTTATCTCGATACTCTGTTAAATGTTCATGAATTCAAAATGTATGATTTTTTGTAGTAAAAAATAAATTATTATAAAAAATTCTATTATAAAGATATGAATATTTTATATTTTGAGTCAGTGGTTTATGGTTCATTTTAAGGGAGTTTGTGATTTATGGAAGGAAATGAGAAATATATATTTATATGATATCATAAAAAAATTGGTCATAACATTCCCATATGTGGATTGAGCTCATACAATTTATATAGAATCAAAAATGGTTATTGTGTTCTTAGTGAGTAGGAAATAAATAATGAATAATAATTAATGGAATTTTTCTAATCCCTTACCACATAAAACTCATGAATCCTAACCCTATATATAATATTATATTGGGTAAATCAATAATATTTACGGTATTTTATAGGAATGGTCACACCAATTTAATTTTTTAGTTTCCTTAAATACCATCACCTTTGTTTTTTAACACAAAAAAATATTTAATTTTGTATCCCTTAGAAGATTATCCCATATCTCACATATTGGTGTTTTGGTACTCTGTTTTAGAATTTGAACAAGTTTTCTAGTAAAATTCACCTCCCAAACCGGTAAATAAGTTAAAATTGAGTGAGGAATAACATTATAGAGGAAATTGAATCTATCATGTTATTAAAAATAAATACTCAATTATGTTATATAGTATCAATATTGTTCAACGATATATGAATTTTGAGGGATGTAATGAATTTATCCATTCTATTTTATTCATACTCATTTCCACCCTTCCTTCACATTGATTTGATCACTATTCATGATTATAGAATATCAAGGAATTTTTATAATAGAATAAATAATGGTATTGTCAACCCACAAATTCTTATATGATTCCAAAATTTCCTTTTTATATTATTTTTCTTTTGGAATGATTGGTTTTATGTTTCTTTAAGGGAGAGGAAGTGGAATTGTTGGTCTATGTGTTAAATAAAACTATGCATTGTATCCTTTCCAGGGAATTCACCTTGGTCAAGGTATTTCTATATTTCTTTTTCTATTGATGGTCTGAATGGTGGTTTTCTCTTGACAGGTGTAATTCCCTGACTCCAAAAGGCCAGAGTCAGTGCATTATTTTAATACATTGGCATGATTACAAGGAATCAGGTCTCGAAGGACCAATCAGTTTAGTAGTCTTGGAAAATATATTATATACATGAATGTTACATTACAAATTCAAACATAAAACACAACATAAATAATCTATTGATAACACCATTATTACACCAGCTTAACCATGTATATCAAACATAATACACTTCTCGGAATCCTGGGAAAAACCATTAGAAAGTGGTGATCACAGATTCTTAGTAAGGGTAAATAATTTAGTGAAAGTTATAAAAATTTAAGGCAAGATGTGTAATAAAAACATAAGCTTTTTAAAAATAATCTTGAACATAATATGAAGAAAATAAATCAAAAATTACCATTTAAACATTCACATAGATATTCTATTAGTTGAATAATCATATGTAATAATTAATTTCATAAGGAGGGAGTGACTAATGTCGGACATCATTACAACATAGTCAAGGCCTTGTTCCAAGACTACAAGTAATTTTTTTTCAATTACTTGTGAAAAGACACTAATTTGTGTCATGAGACCTACCGATTCATCGACGGGCTATAGTGGGCACCACCAATCACTTAATAAGTTCACTGCATTCCTTATATGAAAATGTTGAAACATAACATAAACATTCGTATTAAAACTATCATAAAAAATGTCAATATCTAAACCATAAACCATGAAGGGTATAAAAATAGAAATCCACAGACAAAAATAGCATAACTCATGCGATACAATATGGAAGATTGTATTACAATAAATCAACCTTAATCAAGAATTATATCGAGTAAAGAATTTTGACATAGTTGAAAATGATTTGTTAAACTTTTTGATAGAAATGTCTATTTTTGTGAAATCACTTAAAAGTAACTCATTTATAAAGGATTTCATGTAAAATATATTTTTGGACCAATGTTTCCCATACCACTTTTAATCTTATTAATGGAATTAACATTTTAAAAGACTCCAGTCCATATAAATAAATCATTATAACCCTTTTTAAAACATAGACATTAATGAGAATGATTTAGAAGAATAAATATTTAAAACATTTAAAATGATATTTTAGTTAAATAGTACCTTAAAAGGATAATTTTGAAATTTCTTTTATCAAACATGGACATTAATAATAAATATTTCCCAGAAAATTCTTACACATAAACACTCTCGGATAATAATGATATTGTGGAATTAACCCTTACATTGCACTTTCCTTTGGTCGAGGGAACATTTAACCTCGTGTATAATGACAATAGTATGTTATTAAATTATAAAAAAACCATATTAATATTTATTATATCATAAATGATTCATTTATGAATTTATACTACCCATTTAATAATGATTTCCATTTTAAATTAACATTTCAGGTAATAATCGCTTTTTTATCGTGTGTGTTTTAACTTGTCATTCTTGATTGTATCATATAGATAATAATTTAAATACTTAAATAAAATAAAAATTAATTTATATATAATATATATTTAGAATATAAATATGTATAATAGATAGATATATGAAATGGAAACACCATTTATGGATATGGTAGGCCGTACATACGCATAAATACGATTTCCGTTTTCCTATCGTATTGAACGAAAGTAAGTGAATAATATTTATGTAAGTACATAAATACACATAGATATATCCTGTATCATTATTATGTCATATATTACATAATTATTAAAAATATATACATTTAAAATCATCATTGAATTGTGAACCTGGAAATTAATCTCATCGCGTTGTGGAGACAGTAAGCCGTACATACACAGGAGAGACGATATCATTTCATTAATTATTAAAAGGTGTGTAATTGGATGGTATATTAATTTTACAGAGAAATTAGCATGATATTTTCAATATTTATATACATATTAGTCATCATTATATCCATCCAAATAACATAGTGTTGAATAACAAATTAAACCATGGTGTGGAGACGGTATTCCATTTGAACGCACGTATGGTGACATTATATTTCATATGATGGATAGAATAATGAGTATGGTTGTACCATATTTATAATAACATAAAAATATGTATAAGGTATTGGAGTTATTATTTTTGTATTGAAATGACAAATAAAGTGAAAGTGGAAGAAGAAAAGGAATTTGAAAGAGGTGATAAAATAATTACCCATTCTTTGGGTGTTTCCTTTTTATTTGAACAAAAGAGATCCATAGGATGGATTTCTTCTAAAGGTAAGGCCTCTATCTTGAAGTGAGTGATGTTGGGAGGATATATGGGCTGGTTTTGGCCAAGCCAAAGGGATTTTGAGGTGTGATTTTGAGGGAAGGTGAAGTACACTTTTATAAGAGAGGTGATGGTCGCTAAAGGAAAAGTTTGAAATATTATTTTATTATAAAATCATTTTCAGTTTCTAATGGCTCCAAATTGATTAATTTAGAATATAAGGTTGTGATGGGTCGAAAGAATCTTAAAAAATAGGTTTTATACATATTTAGGTCACAATATTAACTCAATATTTTAGATTTTACTCTTAGTTAAATAGTTTAACTATTACCATGTCCACTTGTATTATTATAATAAATTGTTAATAAACATAGTATTAAAAACCAAGATAACCCCAAGTGGTTTGTTAATGACATATTTATCATTATATAATTCTTTTGGACGAAACTTGTATTTTTAGGAATATTATATCATTTAATAATATATTATTTGTTTTAAAAACTCATTTATGTCAATTTTGACACTATTTAGAATTTGGTTTTTTTAAAGTCATAATAGCATGATTACATTGAAAAAAATTTATTTAATCAACCATAACATGTTATATTAATATATAAAATTAGTTTATGGCATCAAAGGTTTCAATTTACATTTACTTTTATATTTATAATATCAATTATTTTAATCATTCATTGATAAAGTAATTACTGCATCATCATTCTTTCCATAAATAAATTTAATTATTTAATATCTAAAAATTATAAATAAAATACCATTATGTAGAAAATATTTTTATATTTATAATAAATATTAATAGTCTAATTTATATTATGTATAACTTTATATTAACAATGGTTTAGTTGTTAAACTTTGAATTTAACACATTTAAATCTTCTTTTAATAAAATAATAATAAATGTCCTAATCTAATCCAAGTTGACCAAAAGGTTCATATTTTATTATAAGGTCGGTTTTGATCTAAATAATCTTATCCAATAGAATTAGGAAATGTGTTAGGATAATTATAATATCATTTTTACCTTTAATTTCTCTATTTACATTTAATTATGGTAAATAAAAGTTAAAAGTTACTATTCTGCAAAAAATATTTTCATCTTATTGAACCACATTTAACTTACGGATGTCAACCGTGTCTATATGATTTTTTAAATTCAATTCATAGAAGCATTAAAATTACGTTTTATGAATATTTTCAAATGTGCCTAGAAAGTGGGTAAAAGACGTTAAAAAGTCCAATAAAACTTTATACATCTAATTTTATTATAAAATGACTCCAATGAGTTGAGTTGATCCTATATAGTTATTATATATATATATATTATTAATTAAAATAAATTTAAATAAAATAAATAATTGTTTAAATAAAAAATTTGGTTTTAAATAATAATGCAGTATTTTTTACTATTCACCAAAAATTGAATGTTTTTAGAAAAATACCAAAAAATTCAAACTAAGATAATATTGATATTCCATGTTTAAAAATTAATTTTATTTTACCAAATTCAAAACATAGAGGTTTAATTAATTAATTTAAAATTAATTCTTGTTGTTAAAACCAAAAAGCATGTTTTTTAAAAAGTAAAAACTATCAAAAGATTGACTTGTGGTTATGTCATATTTAAATATGAAGTTATTTATAATGACCTAAATTGTATTAAATGATAAAAATATAATCTAATTATACTTCCATACCATTCAAATTTATAATATAACACTATAAATTATTATGAATAAAAAGGTTGAGTTCAATTAAAATTTACTATTTTCACTATTCACCAAAATATGAATAATATCAGAAAAACCAAAAATATTTAACAAAACTAAATTTTTATTTCCCAACTATGAATAAGAAGTATATGTTGTCAAATTTAATATATAAATGTGTCAAATAACGTATTTTAAAAGAGTTCTCCATTAAAAGGCGGTAAAATTGCATTTTCTGAAAAATACTTCCTTTATCTGAAAAATTTAATTTGTTATTATATTATTTCTAAGAAACAGATAATATGGATGTTAAAATTATATGGAGTAAATTATATTCAAAATTCATTTAATACTATTCATAACCCCTTTTTGAATGGCTAGTTAGGTAAGTCGTGGTGCGCTTGAACTCGGTGTTGTGTGTAGCACAAGTTATTGAATTACTTTGAAGAGATAGCATACTCTGAAATCATGGGGTGTTACATTCTCCCCTCATTCAATAAATTGCGTCCTCACAATTTGAAATTTATCTTCAAAAATAAAAGGTTAAAAATAGAAAAATACCTTTGTGGAAAACCCACATCCGAAATTGGGTTAATAAAATTTAGTCTTATTAAGAGGGAAAGGGAAATGAAAAATCCACCACTAAATTATGATCTCAACTAGGAGAAAATTTGTGGAAATTAGAGACCCATAATTATAGAAAAATTTATACATTTATAGGGAGGTATTGAGGTCATCAATCACAAACAAGTGTAAAATTGAGGCCCTTAAATCCATCAATCTATGATGATTTAAAATATAATCAGTTCAACAAATCATAACGTATTAGGATATCACATTTTTTTAATATCTCTTCTATAATGTTTAATAATTAATGTACTCATATAATAAGAGGAAAAAATATACTTGACAAGTAGGGTTTCACCCATAAACTAATTCCTACAATGAACTCATCTTTCACACTAAAAGATAATAGAATTCAGAAATATTTTATTTATCCTAATCTTTTAGGGTTTCAAAAATAATGAAGATATAATTCATTTGTTGGAATATTTAAAATAAACTAAATTATAAAAATCGGGACATCACGTAGGATAGTGGAAGGTGATGCATCCTTGTCGCCATTTGGTTGCGGGTTCAAGTCGCATGCCCTTGCCCGACGTGACAAGTTATCGCCCGACCTCTGGGTGGTCCTTTTTATAACAATCCAAAAATAATCATAAGAAATTATGTAAACATAACAATAGTATCCAATGTAAAACATAATCCATTCCAACCTTTATACTTATCCAAAATACTTGTGTCCAAACTCACATTCCAAAATTTATAAGGAAGGTAAACTCAATGATGATCTTTTTTCCAAGTAATAACATGTGAATACATTCATCATGTATTCTTTCAAAACACAGTAACAACCTGAATTATCATAATAATTTATTAATTACATTCATCCTCACTTATTCCTTATATAATTCTAGATATACTCCTTATATCCAAAAATGTTGTAAACTCCAATAGTAATGACATAAACAAACAATTAATTAGTTTCAAAGTAGTCAAGAATATCGAATATAATTTATCCAAATAAATCATATCTTATTCCAAAATCACTACCTCGGTATTAGAACCATACAAAGGTTTATCTTTCCTTAAACCATGTATTTTACAAAAATATTAAGTTTCTATTGAGTTACTTTTCTTATAACCATATAATCTCTAAACCTCAATGAAATAGTACTGCAGTACAATCCTTATTTCTTTTTATAATTCATATAACCATTACATCATTGATACAACACTCAAATGAAATATTTATTTAATAACAACATACGAACACTAGTCATTATTCTTTTTAAGTGATAGTATCGTAACTTCATTATTATCTAATAGAATCATTTGGGGAATAATCAGATGATTTGGACATTGATTCACGTAGTGCCCCAACTCCATGCAGATGAAGTATTGTACATTTAAAACCTTTTTCTAACCCTTGCAATCATGTACTTGGTGTCTGTTTTCTCCAAACTTACAACAAACTCCCATTACCTTGTAGAATTTACCATGGTGATTCTTTCCACATTTATCACATATGGGAAAATCCTTCTTTCCCATATTCTCTTTATCCATCTTTGTCTCTACCATCTTTTTCTTGCCTTGCATCCCTTCAAATCCATAGGACTCATAGAATTATTTAATTATCTGATTAAGACATGTTATTATTTCTTCATATGATGAGAATATGTGGGAGACTATTTCCCTTCTAAAGTTTTTCTTAATACCATGAAAAATATGATCCTTATTACTCTTTGGATCATGCATATTATTGGAGTTCTCATTCCTTCTACTAAAAGGCATTTCTAAAAAATGGAATACACTAGGTTAGTTTATGAATCATAATTCATAATTACAAACATGTAAAATACCTAATGTAAATAGAAAAATTATGTATATAATCTATAATCATAAAAAAATTCTTTAAGGAAGTAGTTACTCCTAAATACTTCATAATGGTTGTAATGAAAATTTGAATTATCTTAAGAATATCCCCTGGGAGTGTCATAACCATGAAAGTAGTAAAGCCTATTGTCATGTACCAGGATACCCCAGGTCAAGCCCGAAACTCCTTGTTGGAGTATTCACTCCTAGGTACATTTGTGTTATATCAAACTCTACCTGATCATATATAGACAGGGATGTACTGGATGGAAAATACACAAAATCTCTACATTACCAAATTTCTTGAATGTTCTTCTATATTAATCCTCGAAGTATATCTTATGGTGTTGTTCCCTAATTAGAGTTTTTCTAAATATAGTTTTTGAGGATTGTTCTAAACTTCCTCTAATACAAACTGTAATTCCCCAACTACAAAATCCTGGATCTGGTGCATTATTTTAATAAATTTGCATGATTACATGGAGTCATGTCCCAAGGGACCAATCAGTTTAGTAGTCTAGAAAAATAGATTACATATATGAATGTTACATTACACATTCATATATAATATAAAAGATAAATAATATGTTGAGAACACCCTTATTCCCATAGCTTAACCATGCATATCATACGTAATACACTTCATGGAATCCTGGGAAAACAAAACATATTAAATGGGTGAGATCAGATGCTCAATAAGGGTAAATAATTTATCCAAAGCTATAAAAGTTTTAGGTAAGATGTTTAAAAAACAACAGCATATTAAAAATAAAATTTAACATAATATTGAGACATTAAATCAAACATTACCCTATGAACCTTCACATTGATATTCTACTAATTGAATAGTCACATGTAATAATTAATTTCCAAATAAAGGAATTCCTAAAGATAGATATCATTACCACATTGTCAAGGCCTCGGGCCAAGACTAAAAATTAAATTTTTGTCAAGTCCTTATGGAAAGTCACTAATTTCTCTAATGAGACCTACCGATGCATCGAGGGGATATAGCAGGCCCCACCCATCCCATACAATGTCCACTACATTCCTCATATGAAAATGTTGAAACATAATATAAACAATCATATTAAGACTATCATGTGAAATCTCAATTCTGCAATCATACACCATAAAAGGTATAAAAATAGAACATACATAGTCGAACATATCATAACTAATTCGATAAAATGTGGAATATTGTATTATAATAAATCAACCTTAATCAATAATAATATCCAATAAATAATTTTTACATAGTTGATAATGATCAGAAAACATTATAAGAGAAATTCTCTTTTTGTGAAATCATAAAAAAGTTACACATTTATAAAGGATGTCATTTAAAAGAGATTTTTGAATAAAAGTGTCTCATACCACTTTAGAAACATTTTAAATTAATTAAAATTTTAAAACAACTATGTCCATATAAATAAATATTAAAAACCATTATGAAAACATGGACATTAATGAGAAAGATTTAGAAGAATAAATATTTGAAACATTTAAAATGACATTTTAATTAAATATTACTTTAAAATAATAATTTTAAAATATCTTTTATGAAACATGGACATGGAAAATAAATATTTCCCAGAAAATACTTACACATAAACAATCTCATATAATAATGAGATTTAGGAATTAACCTTTACCTTGGAAATTCCTTTGGTCGAGGGTACGTTTAACCTTCTATATAATGATCATAGAATGTTATTAACTATAACATAACCATATTCATTTTTATTATATCATAAATGATTCATTTATGACTTTATACGACACATTTAATAATGATTTTCATGTTAAATTAACATTTTGGGTAATAATTGATTTCTTTATCGTACTGGTTTTAACTTGTTATTCTTGATCGCACCATTTAGATGATGATTTAGATACTTCTTGAATATAAAACATGATTTATATATAATATATATTTAAAATATAAATATGTATAATAGATAGATATATGGAATGGAAATCACCGTTTATGGAGATGGTAGGTCGTACGTAAGCATAAATGTTGTTTCTGTTTTCATACCGTATTGAACGAAAGTAAGTGAATAAGATATATGTAAGTAAATACATATATATATATATATATCAAGTTTAATTATTATGTCTTATATTACATATTTATTAATAATATATATTTGTATAATCATCATTTAATTATGAACCTAGAAATGAATCTAATCGCATTGTGGAGACGGTAAGCCGTACATACACACGAGCAATGATATCATTTACTTAATGATTAAAATGTGTGGAATTAGATGATATATTAATTTTACAGAGAGATTATCATGTTATTTAAATTATTTATAAACATATTAATCATCATTATATCCATCCAAATAACATAGTGTTGAATAAAAAATTACACCGCGGCGTGGAGATGATAAGTCGTATGTACGCATTCATGATGAAATTATCATTAATAGGATGGATAGAATAATTAGCATGGTTTTACCATATTTATAATAAAATCATAGTTTGTATAAGGTAATGGAGTTATTATTTTGGTATATAAATAACATTGAAAGATAAAGTGCAAGAATAAAAGAACTTTGAAAGAGGTGATAAAATAATTACCTTTTCATTCGGTGTTTCCATTGGATTTGAAAAAAAGGGATCCATAGCTTGGATTTCTTCTAAATGGAAAGCCTATACATTGAAGTGAGGGAATTTGGGAGAGGATTTGGGTTGGTTTTTGTAGAGCCAAATTTCTTTGGAGGTGTGATTTTGTGAAAAGGAGAAGTACAATTTTATAAGTGAGGTGAGGGTCACTTTAGGAAAAGTTTGAAATATTTTTTTATTATAAAATACTTTTCAGTTTATAATGGCTCAAAATTGATTTATATCAAATATAAGGTGGTTGTGGGTCGAAATAATCTCAACCAATAGGTTTTAGAAAAGTTTATGTCACCATATAAACCCTATCTTTTAGATTTAACTCTTAGTTAAGTAGTTTAACTTTTACCATGTCCTCTTGTATTATTATAATAAATGGTAAATAAACATACTATAAAAAGACCATAGAACCCCAAATGGCTCATTAATGACATATTTATCATTATATATGTCATTTGGCTGATCCATATATTTTTAGGAATATTATATCATTGTATAATATAGTATTAGTTTTAAAAACTCATTTATGTCAATTTTGACACTTGTATTCAGTTTTTCTGAAATTCATAATAGCATGATTACATCCAAAAAATCATTTCATCACCCATAAAATTTCATTTAAATATATAAAATTCGTGGATGGCATCAAAAGTCTCAATTTACATATATTTTAATTTTTATAATATAAATTATTTTGATCGTTCATTGATAAAGTAATTTTTGCATCATCATTATGTCATAAATAAAATTAATTATTTAATATCTAAAAATTATAAATAAAATAAAATTATTTATGAGATATTTATAGATTTATAATTAATATTTATAGTAGAATTTATCCAATATATAACCCTATATTAAAAATGGTTTAGTTATTAAACATTGAATTCAACACTTTTAACTCTTGTTTAAATAAAGTAATAATAAGTGTATTAATCTAATAAAAGTGGACCAAAAGGATCATATTTTCTTCCTAAGGTTGGTTTTGGTCGAAATACACTTATCCAATAGAATTAGGACATGTTTTAGGGTAATTATGATATCATTTTCACCTTTAATTACCCTATTTACTTTTAACCATGGTAAATAAATGTCAACAGTTATTGTACACCAAAAATTCTTTTCATCTTATTGAACCACATTTTACTTACTAATGTCAACCGTGTCTCTCATAGTTTTGAAATTCAATTCATAGAAGTGGTAAAATTATGATTTATGCAAATGTCTAAATGGGCATAGAAGGTGGGTATAAGACGTTAAAAAGTTCAATAAGATTTTATACATCTTATTTTATTATAAAATGACTCCAATGAATTACATTGAAATTATATAATTATTATATATATATATATTATGACTTAAAATAAATTTAAATAAAATAAATAATTATTTAAATAAAAATTCGTTTTTAAACAATAACGTTGTGTTTTTTTACTATTCATCAAAAATGAGAGGTTTTAGAAAAATACTAAAAATTCAACCTAAGATAATATTGATATTAAAAATTCAGAAATGAATTTTATTTTACCAAATTAAAAACATATATGTTTCATTAATTAATTTAAAATTAATTCTCGTTGTCAAAACTGAAAAGTGTATTTTTTTTAAGAGTATAAACTATCAAAAGATTGACATGTGTTTATGTCAAATTTAAATGAGAAATTACTTATAATGACCTAAATTGTATTAAATGATAAAAATATGATATTATTATACTTATAAACCCTTCAAATGTATAATTTGATTCTATAAATTATTTTAATTAAATAATTTGTTTTCAATTAAAATTTAGTACTTTTAACTTTTCACCAAAATATAAATGTTATCCGAAAAACATAAACAATTTATCAAAAATAAAATTTTATGTCCCAATTATAAATAAGAAGTTTATTTTGTCAAATTGAATATATAAAAGTGTCAAATAATAGATTTAAAAAGGGTTCTCCATTAAAAGGTGGTAAAACTGCATTTTCTGAAAAATACTCCCTTTATCTGAAAAATTAAATTTTCCATTATATTATGTCTAAGAAACACATAATATGGATGAAATTATATGGAGTATATAAAATTCAAAATCATGTTAATACTATTCATAACTGCTTTTTGAACGGCTAGTTTTGTAAGTCGTGGGGCACTTGAAATCGGTGTTGCGTGTAGCGCAGGTTATTGAATTACAATGAAGAGATAACGTACAATGAAATATTGGGGTGTTACAACATGTTATTCACATATAGGGGTCATTTTTTTAATATTTTCTACCATTCTAATGGATTATATAACTAAAACTTATGTTTTCCCTTGTGATTATTAGAGTATGTAGTGGTAATTTTACAAAACCTTGAAATTTTATTTCCCCCACTAAGTTAGCAAGTTTAATTTATTTATTTTTTAGGTGTTTTTTGGAATATTTTGTTTCTTAATGAAATTAAACGTTATTTGGGTCCATTTATTTTAATATTAATTAAATGATAGGTAATTTTTTGATGGAGATATTTCAAATGATGTAGTGGTGGTTTTTGATTTTGGGTGGTGTTAGAGGGTTAATAGCCTTCCTAGAGAGGTTCAATGACTATTGAGGTTGGTTGGAAAAAACCCATTTGTAACGTCCTCAACCTAGAGGCCACTAAACCGGTGCTCCGTGCTGGGTGGTCACATGACCTTAAGCACGCCTCCCCGTACACCAAAGGCTGCTAACTAGTAGCGGGGTTCGATGTAGTCAAGTGGGGAGACTATACCCCCTTTTTATCAGAGTAAGCCACAGCAATGATAAACCAAATAGCGGAAAAAATAACCAATAATGAGGAAAATGAAATACAACCAATTCTAATAACAATAAATATTCCATGTCATACTACAAGTGCAAAGTGAACGAAAGCCCCAATTAAATGCAATGACCAAAATCCCAAAAATGGTCCCGACTCGATGTCCGGATCCTCCACCAAGTGCTACCCATGTCCACTCAGCTATCTAGCAAGGACCATTTCCCTGTCTTGACCTGCAAACATGAAGTCTACTTGGTTACCCAACGGCGGCCCGAGCAGGGTGTGAGTACAACTCAGTATTCCACCACCAACGGTGTCTACAAAATATCCAGTATAAACAGGAAGTGCATTTAAAAGGAAAATTAATGATAAATTCCAAGTAATTATTTGAGGTTCCATTAACTATTTCAAAGCCAAGCCATTTCCACACTCATTACCATCCATTTCAAACCAATAATCATCACTTACCATTTCATCACACTTCCGTGGGTTAATCACATTCATCATGTTACATGGGTCTAAGGCCAAATATCATATTCAAGAGGGTAAACGCATCGTTATCCTATCTCAATAGGATTAACTCCATCATAGAAACCATACCTCACCTCAAAGCCTCAGTCCAGGTGGATAACCGTACCCTCACCTCGAAGCATCAGCCCGGGTGAATGCAACCGTTAGGAGAATAGAGCATCAGCCCTCATTCTTAACCCATGCATTTAGGGTGGAGTTCGAAGCCACAGTCTTCACATGACCCATGTGTGTAGATCCTCAAGTCATACCCCACCCTACAAAGCCATGTTCACATGATTATATATATATGTAACCATCAACCATCCAAACTGTTACCCCTTGGGCATCACAATCCGCAACAACCCACATGGGAATCCCCATCATGCCTTAACCCATTAACACATCACATTTATCCTCATTTATCCATTTAATCAATTCTGATGTGTTATTCTTATCTCACTAAGCATTAAACACTAGACCCATAATCTATCCCATTGTGGCCTTTAATCAATTTACACATTAACCCATTTAACCCGTTCATCATTTCCATGAATCAACCATTCATTCCATTTCAAATAACCCTTTGGTTAGTTTACAAGTCTAGGTGCATCATCTATCTTCTATTCCAAATTCAACCAATCATGCCAACATGTTTATCAAGTCTACACATTTTATTTCAACAAGGTCCCTTGTTTGATATCAATCCCCAAACCCGGGAAAGCCGACACATCCCATGGATAGCCCTAAATTAGGTCATGTCAACTCAACGCATCCCACGGGGATCATAAGGGTTCCCATTTTCCATTTAAAACACCATTATCACCAAACATTCCAAGGTTATCCAAAACATAACCAAGGGAAAGAAACAACACAACTAAACATGCACAAAAACCCTAAATAACCATGGGATATAACTTGTAGACCGCTTACCTCGAATCTGCGGTTGAACGCACCCTCAATCGAGCCCGTAGACCTCGATTCGACCAACCCTGGAAGATTCAACCTAGAACTCACCCGAAATATAGTGTTTTAGTGTTTTGGAACAAGATGAGAGAAACCACAAGCCTTAATCCGAAGAAGCGAGGGGTAGAAAGGATTAGACTTACCCGAGGCTTTGATCTGCAACCAACGGCATCCAAAACGGCCAAGAATCGAAGGAGTTTGATCTCTTGGAGTCATTGGGAGGCTTGGTCCACACCTAGGATGAAGTGGGAGGAAATGGAGGAAAATCCCGAGTTGGGGTTATAAAGCCCGGAGTGGCAATTTTTGTAAATTTTCAAACTTTAAGTGGCCGCACGGTTTAGCCGCACGATTTGGCAAACAATGCGCAAACCTTGTGCATGCCACTTCCCAAAGGAGGAGGAGCCACATGGTTTAGCCACACGGTTTTGAAAACCCTGCTGAAACCATGTGCTCACTTTTTTCCAGAGGAGGGAGGGTCGCACGGCTTAGTCTGGGCAAGCCGCACGGTTTGGCTGGTCGTGCACAGGCCGTGCGCCTTGGTCTGCTTTGCTCAGACTTCCCTTCTTCTGTGCCCTGAGCACCCAGAACACCCCCATGGCCTCTCCCACTTTCAAGAAAAACCTTTTAATGTCCCAAAAGCATAGGGGTAAACCCAAACACAACAAAAACATACCTTTCCAAAATCTGGGATTTTACAACCTCCCCACCTTATAACAGCTCCTCCTTGAGCCGAGCTTCCAGGCCTCATTGCTCCACCGAAGAGAAAAGTTTGGGCCACTGAGCCAGCATATCTGATTCCCGCTCCCAAGTTTCTTCCTGAACTTTCCCATGTTTCCATAGTACTCGCACTAATGGAACAACCTTGCCTCACAAGACCTTTTCACTATGATCTACCACATAAACCGAATTCTCCTCAAAGGATGCATCATCCTCAATCTCCACATCCACAACATCAACTACATGATATGGGTCAGGGTGATACCGTTGAAGCTGCGACACATGAAAAACATCATGCATTCCCCCATACCATTGTGGAAGATCCAATCGGTATGCCACTGGTTCGATCATCTCCACAATCTCAAAAGGTCCCACATACCTGGGTGCCAACTTACCATGCTTCCGAATCTGATGGTGACCCAACCTTGGAGACACCCGAAGGAATACTATATCACCCACCCCAAACTCAAAAGGTCTACACCTCTAATATGCATACGATTTTTTCCTACTTTGGGCTGTAGCCATTCGCTTCCTAATCAAGTGGACTCTCTCTAAAGTTTCCTGCACGAGACTTGGCCCCAACCAATCAGATTCACCAGCCTCTAACCAACACAACGGGGATCTACATGGTCTCCCATAAAGTGCCTCAAACTGTGCCATCTGAATTGTATTCTGAAAACTATTGTTGTAGGAAAACTCAACCAACGATAGGTGCCTCTACCAAGAACCACCAAAGTCCAAGACACAAGCTCTCAACATATCTTCCGACACTTGGATCGTACGTTCCGACTGCCCGTTCGTCTGCGAGTGGAAAGCCATACTCAAAAACACCTACGTACCAAGCGCCTTCTTCAACCCTTTCCAGAAATGCAACATGAAACGTGGATCTCGGTTCGAAACAATGGTCTTTGGAACACCATGCAACCGCACTATTTCCCAAACATACAGATCACCCATGTGGTCGACTGTATAGGTCTCCTGAATCAGTAAGAAATGATCCACTTTCGTTAACCGATCCAAAACTACCGAGATTGCATTATTCTTTCATGGCATCCTCAGAAGACCCATGACAAAATCCATTGTTACATAATTCCACATCCATTCTGGATTGGGAAATGGATTCGACAAACCACCTGGGCGTTGATGCTCGGGCTTCACCTGCTGGCAGGTAAGGCACCGTGCCACAAAGCCTGCAACTTCCGTATTCATTCTAGGCCACCAAATCTACCCTCGGAGATCACGGTACATCTTGGTTAAACCAGAATGCACTTCCCACTTTGATGCATGGAACTCACGCATCAACTCTTCCCGCACACACTTTGGCACAATCACACAATCACGAACATGAGAAACAGTATCCACAGTGATGGTCCAACCAGAAGGTAGCTCCCCACCTTTAAGCTTTTCCTTCATGCTCAAACACTCAGGATCACCAAGATGACTTTCCTTAACCCGACTCAAAAGAGTCGACCCCATCGTTAAGGAAGAAAGAGTAAACTAACTATTATCCTCCTGCACCTCCAGGTGCATATATGCAAACAAGGACATCACCTTCTACTCGGTGCTGGACTCCTGAACCACTTGATTCTAAACCTTCCTAGTCAGAGCATCAGCAACATTGTTTCCCTTTCTCGCTGTGTACATCAACTCAAGGTCGAAATACTGGAGATATTCAACCCATCTTCTCTGCCGAAGATTTACATCCCACTGTGAGAAGGTGTACTTTAAACTCTTATGATCAGTTAACAGGGTAAACCGTTATCCCAATAGATAGTGCCTCCATCACTTCAAGGCGTACACTACTGCATCCAACTCAAGATCATGAGTGGGATATTTTCACTCATGGGGTCTCAACTACCTTGACCCATAAGCCACAACCCGCTCATCCTGCATCAACACTACCCCAAGTCCAACTCCAGATGCATCACAAAACACAATGTACTTCTTACCAGGCTCAGGTAATATCAGGATAGGTGCGGTCGTCAACCGCTTCTTCAACTCTTGAAAGGCATTCTCACAAGCCTCATACCACTTGAACCTAATTCCATTCTTGTCCAAGCCCGAGAGTGGTGCTTCAAAGCGAGAGAAACCCTGGATGAACCTTTGGTAATACCCGGCCAAACCCAGAAAACTCTGAACATCAGAAACATTCTTGGGCTTCTCCCAAGATACAACTGCCTCTACTTTCTCTAGATCCACTGACACACATGCCTTTGAGATGATGTGACCTATAAAATGCATCTCACCTATCCAGAATTGAAAATTTGATAGCGAGGCGTATAATCGGTTCTCTCTTAGCGTACCCAAGACGATGTCTAGATGTTGGGCATGATCGTCATGAGTTTTCCAGTACACTAAGATGTCATCAACAAAATCAACCACAAACTGATCTAGATAGGGATGAAAGATCTGGTTCATGAAATCCATAAACACCACCAGTGCATTGGTCAAGACGAAAAGTGTTACAACAAGATCAAACGACTCGTACCGACTTCAGAAATTTGTCCGTGGTATGTCGGAAGACCTCACCCTCAACTAGTGATAACCCGAACTCAGATCAATCTTAGAAAACACCAATGCACCACTCAACTAATCAAACGGGTCATCAATTCTAGGATGAGGGTACCAATTTTTCACTGTCATCTGATTGAACTTTCGATAGTCCACACACAGCCTCAATGACCCCTCGGCCTTCTTTGAAAAAATCATATGAGATACCCAAGGAGACGTACTAGGATGGATAAACCCCTTATGATCCAAATACTCAAGCTGAACCTTCAGTTCCTAGAGTTCTGCCGGTGCCATTCGGGATGGAGGAATAGAAACTAGCTCCGCACCCAGCAGCAACTCGATCTTGAACTCAACATCCCTTTAGGGTGGTAACCCCGAGAAATCCTCAAGAAACACATCCAGAAATCGATCCACCAAGGGAGGAAAATTAGGTTGTTCCACTCCGTCACCATCATAAAGCATGATACATGCCACATGAGTCATGAGTCCACTCATCTGTTGAAAAAACAGCCCCGCACGCCCTGCTCGGACATCCCATTCGACACGGTGGACATTAGCATCACCCTCAGGTGACCTAAACGATACTCTATGGAGATATCAGTATATGTGCACCTGATACAACATCAACCAATCCATTCCCAATATTAGTTCAAACCCCGACATCTCAATAATGAACTTGTTCCATGGAAAACGATACCCACCAACTTCAAAGGCACATCCCTTGCACTGATTGATATCCTCAACCCGCACCCCCAAAGGAGTGTCAATTGACATAACTCCACACACCCCTTCCATAGGTAAACCCAACGCATCCACAAATTGAGCAGAGATAAACGAGTTAGTGGCACCTGTGTCAAACAACACACTAGAAAATGCAGAAGATAAATGGATCATACCTCGAATAGTCGATGGTCCAGCCTCGCCACCACCAGGAGAAAACTGAACATCCTGAATCTAACTTGCCCATCTCCCTGGGCTCAATCCTGAACGCCCTGCGCTGCACTGCCCAGTTGGTGTGAGCGATCTTGCCCGGGAGTTCTACATCCACTTCCATTGCCAGTATGGCCCGTGGAGCTCCAACTGCCTGCCTGATACGGGGAAACTGATCCCCTTCCCATATCTGGTACCTACTTTCCACCATCATACACGCCCACCTATCATGGGTTCCGAAAGAACCTCTGCACATGTCCCATCCTACCGCACGAACGACACTCAACTTGAGGTCGAGGACACTGACCACGCACATTCCCTGGTCTACCGCACTGATATCAGAACACCAGATTCCCACTCTGAGAGGTTAACCCTCTCTTCTGACCACCATGCTGAAAACCTTCCAAATGACACTTCTGACTTTTAGAATATGCGCCACTTGTCCACCCAACTGGCACGACAAGCCCACCACCCGAAGCTCCCTTCAGGTTCCCTTCAGAGATGAGTGCCTGATCTATCACCTCTACAAACCTCTTCAAGCAGAATATATTCACTTGAGACCTGATATCATGTCTTAACCCATCCTGTAAATTCCTTGATATCGTTGTCTCATCCCCGGCTAACACTAGGACGAAGCGTCTCAAATCAGTAAAGCGACTAGAATAGTCCATCACCAATAGCGATCCCTAAGTCAGGCTCATAAACTCTGCAGCCCGCTCCTGCCTCAAAGTATCTGGGTAGAAATGCTCCAGAAACTTTTCTTGAAAAATCTTCCATGACACCCCCTCAGCCTCCTCAGTCTGAGCCAGAATGTCCGACAAACGCCTTTCTTGGCCCCGCAACATATAGATAGCCAGCTTTACCCGCTTTTCAATAGGGGTTTCCAGATGATATAGTATCGTCTGGACAGACTCTAACCAAAACTCTGCTACATCCGGCCCACCCTCTCTGGTGAAAGTTGGAGGGTGCTACAGCTTGAACTCCCTGGTCAGCTCAAACATACTCGGTGCAACCCGCCCTGGGTCCCGATCCATCATCTGTACAAGGTTAGCCAAGTTCTCTCGGAACTGGTCTTCTCTACCTTCATTAATCACCACATTGTCTTTCTCTTCTACCGAAGGAGTGTTCTCAGCAACACCCTCTCGTTTCCCAACTGGTACCTGACGTTGTGGTGGCATCTCTCTACATTCCAAGCACGAGATTTAGAACGCATACTACAAAACATTCATGACTTTAACAAAACTATTCACTAGCTACAACAACCCATTTTTAACAACATTAACACCTCAAAATCATTGCCCCGACCTTCCCTACCGCGGGCCATGGTCCACATGGGGTAACAATCATACACTACCACAAACTCACGCAACATTTTTCAAGACATTTTCCACTTCATTTCAAACCCTTAGGTTTCATTAAACATCATTTACCCACTTGTTTCATTTCATTCTTCTCATTATTTCTTGGTTTCATGAAATGCATGATGCACCCTACTTTCCTGCCTCACACACCCACCCTGTGCGTGTTCCTAACACAATTCATGTCACCTAACACCCTAGGTGCCTACAATGATGCATGAGTACAAATCCTCGTTCCCTTAAGGGCACAAGCCAAATATCGTAAAACAATCACATCAAACCACATGTGCATCACCCAACGGTGAAATGTCATCAACTGTAACAACACATAACCAAGAACAACAATTCCCTCCCATGGTGACTTGGATTTTTCCCCCGTACCTGGGTTAGCTACTCCCAAGAATGAGCTCATTGCCAAGGCCCGACACATCCTAACCCTTGGCTATCAATCCGAAATAACAAGACCTCAAAGAAGGAGAAGAAAGACCTCCTCTAATACCACTTTGTAATATCCCTGACCCAGAAGCGACTAAACCGGTGCTCCGATTCGTGTGGTTACATGACCTTAAGCATGCCTCCCCATATGCAAAAGGTTGTCGACTAGCAGTGGGGGTCGATGTAGTCAAGTGGGGAGACTATACCCCATTTTTATCAGAGTAATCGACAGCAGAGATAAACCAAATAGCAGAAACAATAACCAACAACAAGGAACATGTACTACAACCAATTCCAATAACAATAAATATTCCATGTCATACTATAAGTGCCAAGTGAACGAAAGCCCAAATTAAAGGCTACGACCAGAATCCCCAAAATGGTCCCGACACAAAGTCTGGATCCTCCACCAAGTGCTACCCATGTACACTCAGCTGTCTAGCAAGGACCCTTGCCCTTGTCCTGACCTGCAAACATGAAGTCTGATCAGGTACCCAACGGCGGCCCGAGAAGGGTGTGAGTACAACTCAGTAGGCCACCAAAAACGGTGTCAAAAAAATATCCAGTATAAATAGGAAGTGCATGCAAAAGGAAAACGAATGATAAATTCCAAGTAATTATTTGAGGTTCCATTAACTAGTTCAAATCCAAGCCATTTCCACCCTCATTATCATCCATTTCACACCAATCAACATCACTTAACATTTCATCACACTTCCGTGGGTTAATCACATTCGTCATGTTACATGGGTCTTAGGCCAACAATCATATGCAAGAGGTTAAATGCATCGTTATCCTATCTCACTAGGACTAACACCCTCATAGAAACCATAACTCACCTCAAATCTTATGTTCGGGTGGATAACCGTACCCTCACCTCGAAGCATCAGTCCATGTGGATTCAACCGTTAGGAGAAAAGAGCATATGTCCTCATTCCTAACCTGTGCATTTAGGGTCGAGTTCAGAGCCTCAGTCTTCACTCGAACCGTGGGCGTAGATCCTCAATTCATACCCCACACTACCAAGCCATGTGCACATGCTTATATATATATATATATATATATATATATATATATATAACCATCAACCATCCAAACCATTGCCCCTTTGGAATCACAATCGACAACAACCCACATGGGAATCCCCATCATGCCTTAACCCATTAACACATCACATTTATCATCATTTATCCATTTAATCAATTATCATGTGTTATGACTATCTCACTAACCATTCAACACTAGACCCATAATCTAGCCCATTGTGGTCTTTAATCAATTTACAGATTAACCAATTTAACCCATTCATCATTTCCATGAATCAACCATTCATTCCATTTCAAATAACCCTTTGGTTAGTTTCCATGTCTTGGTGCATCACCTATCTTCTATTACAAATATAACCAATCATGCCAACATGTTTATCAATGCTACACATTTCATTTCAATAAGGTCCCTTGTTTGATATCAATCCCCAAAACCAGGAAAGACGGAACATCCCATGGATGGCCCTAAATTAGGTCAAGGAAAATCAACGCATCCCACGGGGATCGTGAGGGTTCCCATTTTCCATTTAAAACACCATTATCACCAAACATGCCAAGGTTATTTAAAACATAACCAAGGGAAAGAAAGAACACAACTAAACATACACAAAACCCCTAAATAACCATGGGATATAACTTGTAGACCACCTACCTCGAATTCGAGTTTGAACCACACTAAATAGAGATCTTAGACCTCGATTCGACCAACCCTTGAGGCTTCAACCTAGAACTCACCCAAAAGATAGGGTTTTAGTGTTTCGGAACAAGACGAGAGAAACCACAAGCCCTAATCCGAAGACGAGAGGGGTAGAGATGATTAGACTTACCCGAGTCTTAGATCCACAACCAACGGCATCCAAAATGGCTAAGAATTGAATGATTTTGATCTCTTCGAGTCCTTGGGAGGCTTGGTCCTAACATAGGATGAAGAGGGAGGAAACGGAAGGAAATACAGAGTTGGGGTTATAAATCCCGGAGTGGAAATTTTGTAAATTTTCTAACATTAAGTGGTCGCACGGTTTAGCCGCACAGTTTGGAAAATGGTGCACAAACTGTGCACTTACTTCTTTCCATAGGAGGGAGGGTCGCACGGCTTAGTCTGGGCAGGCCGCGCGGTTTTGCTGACCTTGCGCAGGCTATGCGCCTTGGTCTTCTTTGCCTAGACTTCCCTTCTTCCATGCCCCAAGCCCCCAGAACACCCCCATGGCCTCTTCCACTTTCAAGAAACATTTTAAAGTCCCAAAATCAAAGGGTTCAACCCAAACACAAAAAAAATAACTTTCCACAATCTGGGATCTTACACCATTCCTCCTATAATATTGGTTATATTTATATTTAGATATGGATGGATAGTATAATTAACTCATATTTGTATTTTTTATTTCAATACATAGAATACGACAACACAACTCTCAAAAGTGTCTCAAAATTATGGGTATTATTAAGAATAGATAGTTTCATCATTATAGATAACATAATAAACTAGAGGATAATGTTGGGATTTCATATGGAAAAGATCATGTTATAGGATTTGGTTTGTAATCTATTCATACATCCTTTCCATATTCTTCTCTAAATTGGATCTCTAATCCTTATTAATGTCTCTAAATTTTTTCAATGCCCTTAAATCAAATTATATGTTTTTTATAAACATTTTTTATATTGTTTTACTTATAATTGTTAAAGACATTCCCACTAGATCTATACTTGAAGATACATCAATAATATTATGATACATATGGATGAAAACATTAAATATATGATGGATTAATATTTGATGAATTATTAAAAGATAATAATATCTTTTAAATAATATTATAATGTATTCTCAATATACATGAAATTATTCCCCATGTGACTTTCATTTTAACCATATTTCATTGAAGGTTATTAAAGTTTAGATGGCTAGGATTTATCTTCCATGAAATGGGTGGTTCATGGATTCATAACATATAATTAGGGTGTGTACATTGTATTTCTAGTCCTTCATAGTGAGTATTGATGAGAATACAAAAGTTTTGTATTTATGATCTAATTTATCCACTCATGTAGGTTTCGACATCAAGTATAATATTGGGAATTCCATTATGTACATATGTTTATTCTCTCCAGCATTTCCCCAAAATATTTTCCATAAATAAATCAAATCATATTTCAATTTGAAGTTAGTATCTTCACTGGGAATTTATATTTAAGTTAATTGATATTGTTCTTTATATAAATTCAATTATTTCTAAATCTAGTTATTTTCATACATTTTATAGAAATAAAATTTTGTTTCACTTTAATATCTTTAATAATAAGTCTTTAGAGGGTTATTGATGAATAGTGCTTCATCCTTCAAAATGTTTAGTATAAGGCCACAACCTTAAACCTTACTTAATATTGAATTAAATGAATAATTCACATTGAGTATCTTTTCATGTTTAGTGTTTTAGAGAATAAGATCATAAATCGTGAATTACATTCCACATTTAAACAAAGTGGTTACATAAAAGATAGTATTCGTTTTTTTCCCATCAACGGAAGCATATTTTAAATAAAACATGTATTCTTTCTTGAAACATCCTTGACACTATCATCATATCATGCACGTTTCCCTTGACCTGTGAAAAACATTTCAAAAACTTGGGATGAGCATAAAAAGATCAGTAAGGGATATAAAAGTATGAAAAGAAAACATTAGTCCATGTATGAAATCATACATTACTCATAAAACATAAGCATTTTAACATACCTCATCAAATCATGAATAAATCATAGAAATCATAAGGAATAAAGGTAACTTGAGGCATTCATAACATTCTTACGTAGGGTGTAACCCTCTTGGTTATGTTTGGAATACCCATCACAGTATATACCCTAAATCTCTTCGGAGAAACCTTAACATTTAACTCCTTCGCATTACCAAATGCATTGGAGAGCTATATCGGGCTCAGTCGTCCTTAGTTTATCATAGAACAACCCGTTTTCATAGTAATGCCCAAGAACCATAACATAATAGTATCACATAAAACATGGACAAAGGAAACCTCACATTTACACATTTTAATCACAAGATATCAATACAACAAATTGATATAATAAATAAATTATGAATACCTTTTTCATTACAAAAATAAATAAAAGTAAAACATGGTATTTATTTTTCATTCAAAAAAAATTTATGGCTTGTAGAGGAAGTCGAAACTCAAATAATGGTCACAGCGGCGGAGAAGTTGTTGTCGCCGCATACGTACGACAAAAAAAAATTCCCTTTTGTCTTCTAGTAAATGCTCTGTATAAACAGATTCCTTTTTAATAAACTTAAAAGTCAAAGGGGATTATACACTGTATAAAATAAAGTTGTGTATAAAACAAAATATTCCTCAATGAAAGGAGACTGAGATTAAGTCCCTTACAAAGACGATATCCTTGGATTAAGGATAAATCAATTACATAATTATGTGTGACAAACAAATACACCAAATATAAGTGGATATTAAGTGTAAAAAATATGAGTTCATTCACACATATTCATATAATGATGTATTCAAGGAGTACAAGTTTATCCCAAAGAATCAAAATTGGGTTAAGAAGTTCCCTTGAAAAAATTCCACAGACCTACGACGTCACTTCAAACTTCAGAAAATGAGTTGATGAGAGATAAAAAGGGAATCTCATCACTTGGACCTAAAATTTACATCAATAAGGATATATAAGAACATATCCAAACATTAAAATATGTAAATTAAAAGACCCACCAAAAGAAGTCTTTTAAAAAGAGGAGGGTGAAAAGTTCCCTTACCGACTTGGGTATCTTTCGAAACATACACCCCATGAAAGAAGGACAATACAACATTGATGTAAATAATAATAAACGAAATTATATTACACATAGAGTATAATAATTGTAATTACATATACCACTCAATGGAAATGGGGGAAAATGTATCATAAATGTCACGGGAATAAAAGTGAGATGAAAAATCCATTATGAAAACACGACAGCCTAACAGCGCCACTTAAAAAATTCCAAAAATGGATTGATGAGATCAAATAGGGTCTCTAATAATATTAACATAAAATTTAAAGCAATAGGAATATAAAATAACATCCCCCAACATAACAAATAGGAGCTTAAAAGAAGTTAAATAAAAGAGAGTACATAAAAAGAAAGAGAGAGGTTGGATCTCTTACAAAAATTTGGCAGCATAATAGTGCCAATCAAAACATCCATAATGGATTGATGAGAGAAAATAGGGTCTATCATCATATGAACATAAAAAGTACAGTAATATTAATATAAAATAACATCCCAATCATAAGAAATATGAGCGTAAAAGAAATGACATAAAAGAGTGTACTTAAAAAGAAAGAGAGGGTTAGGTTCCCTTACCTCGTGTCTGACATGACTCGATCGTTCTTTAATCTCCTGAATAATAAAATTTGGCCAATATATAATTTCTTAAGGAAATCCTTTAAAGATTATTATTCAGTTCATATCACATATTATAATGTTATAATAATTGGTTAATAAAGTGAGTTCATATCAGATGTTTTTGTCGATGTTCGGTACATGAGTAAAAATTGAACTTATTGGAAAATAATTCTCCTTGTAGTTATAAGTACATTATATCCAGAATAGTATTTATGTTTTAAATAAAAAATATATCCTGTATATATTCATTTTATACAATTCCATAGCATTTGGAGATAAAATTTTAAAATCACCGTTCATGGAGATGGTGGGTCGTACGTAAGCATGAACATTACTTTCATTTTTTGTCATATTAATTGAATTAAAACAAAATGAGATATATAAATATATATATATATATATATATTATAATTCCAGAATGATATCCATCATTTATATGTAATATATTACATATATATCCATTATACATATGTACTTATAATAGTACATAACATTTGGAGATAAGAAATGAAATGTACCGTTGATGGAGACGGTAAGCCGTACGTACGCATGAACGCTACTTTAATTTCTTTTTTTTTGTATTAAATAGAATGAAATAATAATGATATATAGGTATATTATAATTATAGTTGGATATAATATGTAAAACCATTAATTCCATCCTTTATATGTCTCACATATAGAATTAACGAATCAAATCACTTTGAGGAGGCGGAAGTCTACACTTCCTAAAATGAAGATATCGCCTTTACCCATAATGGAAACCATAATGGTATGCCATAAATGAAAAATACAGAAGATTAAGGAAAACATAAACATATTATATATAATATATAAATATAGTTACATCTTAATGGCCACCTTTGAAGGTGTTAAAAGAATATTGAACAATCATCATTTCGTGAGGCAGTAATTCGCCATCCACAGAAACAGTATGTTCTTTTACCATTATACGGAGGTGTGTGAAAGGGTAGATCAAATAATTCTTATAAAATCATCCTATTATATTTAAGATACTGGTTTGGTTACAAAAAAAAGTATTAAAAAGATTTTAGGGGTTTTGGAGAAGAAAAATAAAACAAAAGAACACAAGGGAAGACATTACCATTAAATCGGGTAACTCTCTTTGATTTGAGCTCAAAGGCTTCCTTGGAAAAGATTCTGACCAAAGTGAGGCTTCAATGATGAAGAGAGGGATGTGGACAGACAAAATGGGTAGGTTTTGGCCGAGCCAAAGGCTTGAGTGGTGTGGGTAAGGTGGTAGAGTTGGGGGCCTTTTATAAGAGGAGAGGAGGGGCACTCTTGGAATGTTATAAAAGGTTACTTTATTAAAAAAATGCTTTTCGGATTTTAAAGGTCCCAAAATTATATATTTCGAGGATAAGGTGGTAATAGTTTTAAATCAACCCATCCAATAGGTTTTTGACATGTGTAGGTCTTATATTTTACATTTTATTTTCATTTTATTTAAATCGTTAAATAATGAGGTAATCACTGCATCATCATGGTGTCATAAATAAATTACTTTATTTAATGTATAAAAATTATAAAACAAATATCATGATGTTTGAAGTCTTTTTATATTTCTAATGAATATTTATAGTAAAAAATATGACTTGTATAACCCCATTTAAAAATTGTTTTAGTAAAACAACTCATGTTTGTGACATTTTTATTTTAACTTTAAATAAAAAGTTATTTATGTCCTTTTCCTACCAAAGTGGCTCCATGGGGTCCCCAAGTTGACCCATGTATTGTCTTGTTCGGCCATGACACATCCAATTAGGTTAGGACATTTTTCTAGGTTATTTCATATTATTATGTTTACCTTAAATTACACTAACTACCTTTAATCGCGATTAATAAAACTTAAAAGTTACTATTCAACAAAAATTATTTTAATCTCATTGAACCACATTTTACTTCTTAATGAAAAACATGTATGTCGGATTTTTGAAAATAAAATCATAGAAGTGGAAAATTTTCATTTAAATGAAAAATCAGTTTCTTTAACTCGCACTTAGTGGTTTCACTATTCATCAAAAATTGAAGTTTTTCAGAAAAATACCAAAAATTCACCCTACGCTATATTTGATATTCCGAATTCACAAATGATGTATATTTTACAAAATAAAAAACATATAAGTTGCATTAATTAATTTAATAATTAATCTGCGCTGTCAAAACAAATAGTGTGTTTTTTAAAAACAATATCTCTTAAAAGATTGAGACTAGTTTAAGTCCAATTTCAAAGTGAAATTAATTCCAATGACAACAATTGGATTAAATGGTAAAAATATATTCTAATTTACCTTTAAAAAAAATTAAAAAGATAATATAATAATATAAATAAATTAGATTAAAAAGATTATTTGAATTAAAATACAACATTTTTCACTATTCATTAAAAATTGAACATTATCGAAAAAATAACAAATATTTACACAAAGTAAATTTTGATGTCCCGATTCTAAAGAATAATTTTATTTTCTCAAATATAACACATAAAATTGTCAAAAAGTGGATTTAAAAGAGGTTCTCCATCAAAAGGCGGTTAATCGACCTTTTAAAGAATATTAGAATGTTTACGCTTAAAATTGGATTCATTCGCATTTTTAAACCTCTAACATTTATGGTAAAAACTAAAAATATTTGAAAAACATATATAATAATTTTGTAGTTAGTTCTGTTCATTCCCTCCATTACAATGGCTAGGTGTTAACTACCATTTAAAATAATATTATTTTATTATTAGAGTGCAACGTAAGATTCCCAAGAAACTCATTGTTGCGTATTGGGTACGCCATCGAGCATAGCGTCCCCTTTAAAGTAATATTAATATTTTATTCACAAATATGGATAAATGTGAAAATTTCATATTCTTTTTTTACCTGGGGTGTTACATTTAGTCTTTTTTTAGTATTGATGTTATAAGATCATCTATAAATTGGGTTAGAAATGTAGTAATTAACCTAAAGAGGAATTAAAGGTCCAAAAAAATGATACAAAAAATGAACACAAATAAATTTTTATCTCTAGATGATGAAAAAAATATATTTTCACAACACACAAAGATATTATAAAAATTTAACTCTCTAAATGTGAAATACATTCACTAATAGTGCCAAATTTTAAATTAACTTTCGTGATGTGTTAATTTTTTTTAATATGGGATATAATATCGAATTGACCCATAGTCATATCCTATTTAGATTTGGATATTTAATGTTTGGATTTTAAATAATATTTTCAAAATGTAAAGATAAAACATGGGATATAAGAAAATAAAAAAAAAATTATTTATATTCAATAAATAAAAGTGACTTGTAAAATAAGTATTATTTCGATAGAAATATGAGAATATAATCATTACAAGTTTGAAAAAACTATTAGAATATTTAATATAATTTTATATTTATTTTTTTTAGGAATAACTATTTGGATAAGGGTTAACAAATATCCTAGATACCTTCAAAGCCCCTAAATCATTACACATTGAAGTAATCCTTTGAATAACAATCATGTAGTCATGTTATAGATTCTATGATTCTTAAAAGGACTAATATTTAACATTTAAATATAAATATTTTTAATGATAAGGGTTATTTTTTCCAATTATAATAAAATAGGTCACACCCATAAAATTGAAACTGGTCCTTAATGAATTGAATTTTTTTCATCCAAATCCATAAAAACATTAAATTTATATAAAAAGAAAGTAAAGATACTGTGAAAAGAATATTTTAATATAATAAAATTGACTAAAAAATTATAAACTTATGTTTTGACATACTTCTGAATGTGTATAGGGCCATTTCAAGGATTTCCCCAATTAATCTCTTCATGGAGTGATAGATGAAGGTTGTATGAATTTTATCCTTTAATAAAGTTATCCCAATGAGATTTGGAAGGTATAAATTTTCAAGGTTGATAATTAGAACCCTATAAGTATATAAAATATATGAACTTCACCCATTTGTATGGACATGAAAATGAAGATCAAAAGGTGCGACTTTATATAAAACAAAAGGTATTAGTTTTTATACATATATTTCACAACACAAATTTGTTGCTAGTTTAAATGACAGTAGTAAACCATATCTTGAATTTTATAATATATCATGAGTATTTTTTCACCGACATAAATATGTCACTATAATATCTAGAGGAAAATGTAATACTATGATGGGATGTATTTCAAAAATACCTGGCTCTACTCTTCACTTCATGATGTTTTAATTTTTAAAATATATTATGCCAATTTTTTCAAAAATATTAATTAATTAGTCTTATGTTTATAATTATAAATTTTTTGAATTATTTTTCTTGTATTTATATATAAATCATGTTCCCAATTGGTTGAAATTATTTTACATAATTTTTGTCTTAGTTCTCATATGTTCTTGTGATTCAACATAGTTTGGCCATTTTGCTTCAACATCATCATGAGCTATCAAAATCATCTCCTCCTAAGATAAAAATATTAAAAAAATGATATTTTAATTTAAAAAAAATACAATTTAATAGTTGAATCAAATTAGAATTAAAATTTAATATTTTGTAGGTAAATAAATAGAAAAACAAGTTTAACATAATTCTATAATGGTGAAAATGAATATTATATTTCTATTATATCAGTATACTAAAAATATTTATAGAATTCAAATTTGGTATCACATGCCCTTCAAAATTTATGAATTGATATCGATAACCTTGATACATGATGTGTACATTCCATGGAGTTTGTCAAAATTCTTCTAGTATTATGGACCATTTCATATCATTGAATAATTTTTCTCCCTTCATGATAACCCTATGTTTCAATTACCCTGACTAGCCCTTAATTTTTTTATACTTTCAACAGTATTTTTTTATTTTTAAATAAACTTTTACCTACTTTAACTATTAATAAAGAACAAAAAATGGAAAATATATGTTATAGATCATCCTTACTCAATAGGTTAATAAAAATAGTGTAATAATTTATTATGTTAATCTATCTTGTTAGAACATTTTGATCGATGAAAAAATTATTTTTTATTTCTAAAACAATTACTTCTAAAAACATGAATGACTTATTCTATAATTTCAATAATAATCTAGATTAACTTATTAAATAACATCATCATTTAGGTTAACAAGTATTTTTTTTCTCTGTTTTATATAATTTATCATATTAAATTACGTACTTTTTTTTCCATTCAGAGGAGTTACATATATGAAGATTCTTTCTTTTCAAAAAATAATATTAATTTAAGGTTTGGTGATGATGATGATATTTATCTACAACCAAAGATTATATCATATGTGTATCCTATTTCATTATCATTTAACATGTTCTTTTTATTAATTATGTGATAATAGAAATGATAAACCCTATTAAATAAATCACATTCATTACAAGTTTAAGATCCCCAATTCACTAAGCATTGTGTGACATTAGTATCTCTCCCATTACCAACCTATTTATCTAGTTAATTACACCAATAATATAATATATCAATGTATGATGGTTTAGTAGATAACTCTTTACCAAATTAATTATATTGATAAACCTTACCCTATCTGTCTAGTAACCTAATTATATTAAGGTCTCTCAAGTAATTATAACCTATAAAATTCTTGGTTTTAGAACTTAATAGTATAAAGGTATCCTATTACTGTTCTTCTACAAATACAATATCTATTAAATCCTACCTTTATAATGAACTTCTCTATTGGATGACTATGTTCTTGACAAGTTTTTATATTAGAACGAAAAAAAAATTCAAAGTGATTTAATATCACCATGTTATCTCATGATATTCCCTTTCTTTTCATTCCTGTTTTTAATGATTTAGTGACGATTCCTATTATTTTTAACATATCTAAATGTTCGAACAATAATTATTTTTAACCCTTAATAAAACTGTTGACTTGTGTAATCAACCCAAATTAAAATCCAAGTATACTTATACACATATAAATGCATCATAATCAAAATTCACATTAAACCCTCTATTATTATGAATAAATAATATTTATATTATTAAATAGAGTTAATAACCTTGTACATGAAAATGTTATAATAGTACAAACTAAATAATTTATCACACTCAATGTGTTACTATCTAAATTCATCTATGTTATCAAATAATATATTGAAATTCCATTAAACTAATGAAAAAATATTTTGAAAATATGAAAGCAATAATTATGAGTAAACTAGTGAATGAAATTAATAAATGAGAAATTCAAAAATATAAATATGGGTTCAAAAATTTATGAAAACGTTTCAACTATTTTTAAATGTGAACATTTAATAAAGTAGCCATTAATTTTTGAAAATCCATAATATATGTAAATATATATTTTTTATATTTACATAAAACATGAATTGTTTCTAATTTTTAATTTGAGGTAATTTTAAATTTAAATATATGATATTAAATTATTTATAAAAATTTTATAATAAAATATCTATTACTTATGGAATTTACATAATCTAAATTATATTTTTTTTTTAAAAATAATGACAATTAATCAACAATTTTTTTCACGTTTTTTACAATATCCAAGATAATTACAGTAATTCTTATAATTCAAATTAATTATTTAAAAAATAACAATAAATAAAAAAATTTATTATTTTAATTATAGAAATACTATGAATGATTCCTAGTCTCATTTTTGATTAAACCAATTATTTTTTATGATTAATCATGAATCTAGCAGGCCGTTATAATATTATTTCATGCACGACTAAATTTGTGTTGACATGTATGAGATTAAATTTGGCACAAAATTTTCACATAATATTAACTCTATGATTTCATGACCAACATATGATAAAATCACACTTGAACTTGTAACTATTAAACTTATAGTTCTATGCTCTAATATATCACTTATATCGTAATATAGTTACAGAGCTCTATTATTCAGAAAATATATTAATTAGCATTCAAATCATGATTTTATTAACATAGTATCATGAAATAGGATTTGAAACCAAAACTTGTTCTATTAAGATAAAAAATATTCGTTAAACATACTAAAAGAAAATAAGTAAAATCCGGACCAGGTTCTCCATTAAATGTAATAAGAAAAAATGGTTAATAACTGAAGAACTGATTATAATATTTATCATAACATTCCTATTGTGAAAACCTTTATCATTTTCATTTTATATAGATATCCATATTGTTTCCCTAATATTTTCATATTATATAGTGTTTTTATGTTTTGAATTAATCACATAAATATTGGATGTGATTCCATTCCACACAATTCCATATTTGTTCATTTATTGGTAAATGGTGAAGAAAAATAAATACTCAAGAGGAAGAGTTACTCGAAAAGTCTCCATAAATAGTATCACACATAAGTAAAATTCATTTACCTCATTTTGTGTCTATCTAGATGATTCTTGAATGTTTATTAATTTACTTATGCTATTACAACACATTATTAAATGGATTCTAGTTACAACATATAAACATATGGGTATAATAATTCATCGAATTACTTATCATATAAATTAGATATAATTTACGCATAATCTATTATGATAACATTAAGTGTAAGTTATTTTAATGTTGTCAGAAATGCCCGACATCCATACCAAGTAAGTGTCTATGATATCCTATTATCTTATACAATGATATCGATAAATCATTTCATATGATATTTCAAAAACAAACCATTTTCTTATCTCCTTTACTATCTCTATACAAGTTATGATTTGGATGATACCCTACATAAATAGCTATATGATGAGATAAATGATAAAATTTCCCAATTATTTTTGAAATATAGATTATGTTTCATTAGTTGATATGATGGATTAAAAAGGATAATAATTTTAGTGTGGAAAATTTATTAAAATTCCACATTAAATTAATGTAAAATATGTTAATCAACTAATTAAATATTCTTTTATAGATAAATATCTTTATCATTATAAAAAAAATAGATAGAGTTCAATCATATAAATGAATTAGAATAATAAAATAATCAATTTTAATGTTACAAAATATAAACACTAATTATTGAGTGACTTGAAAAATTCAATGTGTTAACCATGAACATCCTGAGTAACCATATACATATGGTTTTTTAAAAAGAAGATGAAATTTTATTAAACAATTCTTGAATTCGCCTATGGTTTCTAATGAATTAGATGCAATTTTAATAATAAAACATTAAATATTTATCTTATATTAAATATAACTATTTATGTCAATGACATGTCGAAATTTAATGTATTATATATGGTATTATCTAGTTATGAAATAATGTACTGAATTAAAATTTTAAATATTCAAAAATGTGAATAATTTAGAGAAAACATATCACTTTTTTCCTACATTTTATAGGACATGTGAAATTGGGCATGTGATTTCCAGTCTACAATATTGTATTAACAATTCATGTTGATAAAAGATTATACTAGAATTATAAATATAATTAGACATTGCAAAAAAAATTCTTCATGTATCTAACCATGTTCATTGAATCTAATGTAATATTTAGGGGGGAATATTTATCTATGATGTAATTTTTCAAGATAACTAAATTTCTATGGAATCTAATTTAAACTTCCTTGTCTAATGTATGTTTTAGACAAAAAAATTGATTTTTAGGGATATATTGTATAAATTATAATGAAACAAGGGGTATTTTGTATAAAATATAATGAAACAACATTTTCATACATTAAAATTATTTAATTTTATTGATAAATAAACGAAAAGACATATATCCCATGATCCCAAGGTTTAGTGTCTTTGTAAAATTAGACTCATACAACAATTTTACATAATAATACATTAACATTATTTTAATTATTATTCATTATATTTCATAATATATCATGATATATTTATTACATGTATCTACAAGATCATATACATAAAATAAATGGGTGAGCTAAAATCCCTGTGTGGGGAGGAATGAGGGACATGGATCAATAAAACATGGGTGAGAATAATAATAATCATCCAATCATAGGAATAAAATAATCATTATAATCATGATGTATAGAATTTATAAAGTCATGGAATGTGGAAAATGCAAAAAAATGAACCCCATGTCACGATGGTCAAATACGACACATCATTGTGAACAATGATAGAATATTTTCCATGCATAAAAAATGTTCCTAAATCATAACATATTCATTATGAACTAATATATAATCATGTTCATCCATAATAGACATAATATCATGATATATATATCACATTACCCATTTCATTGGAAGGATATATAATCCTAGTCCCACCCATGACATAAAAAATTCCTATAATCATTCACGACACATAGAAAGCATAACAATCCCATTCATTAAACTAAAAATTTAATGAAATATGTATCAAATGGATTTAATAAAGCATAAATTCGTTAATAAACTTTTGTGGTTCTTAATTGAATCTGGAAAAAAATATTTTTCATCAAAATCATCATTCATGAGAATAAAATAAAATACTCAAGATGAGTCAAAGATGTGTTTTGGAAGTAAACTTTTATCAGAAAAATTTTGTATTATGAATAAAAGTCATTTTAGAAAGGCTGAAAACATATATATCATCAAGAAGAAAAGGGTAAAATAATAAAAGAATATTTAAGGAATGTTACGTGAATCTCCATAGAGAAAAAGATAAGAAATATTGGTAACCTATGGAAATAGGAGTAGGGTTCGAGAAACCCCTTACATTAACTCCTCTTATATATCATCTCTTTTTTCTGTCCTAGATAATAAAATGTATCGTAATAAAAAATTAAACCATAAGTCAATTATTTTCATTTTGGAAACTATTTATAAATTATATTTATTGGATTATATTTCCTAATTCATATCATTAAAAGGGAACCATTTTGATATCATTTATTCCTTAAAATATTCCCATTACATTTTGACTTCTCTATTTTGTTTAAGGTCATTTATAAATATGAATAATTAAATTTAGAATATTTCAATTAATATATTTACGAAAATATCTCATAAATAATGTATTATTACTATCCTTTTGGCTACTGATAAATAATGATTTTTAAATATCATCGTTTCTGGTTAACTAACCATTAATGAGAAAATTGTATAAATAATAAGAAACACAGATATATAAATACATAAAAACATATTATTTTACTTTTGTTTAACATAATTAACATAATGATAAAATAAATACTTTTCAACAAAATAATATATATATTTTAATGGTATTTAGTAATAAATTTAGAGGGGGCATGAGAGAAGAGATGACTAAAATATACTCTTTTCTCAATGTTACTTCACTTTTATAGAACCAGAATTACATGATGAATGGATTTAGATTATGCTAGTAGACACCTAATCATGATAAGGGATTAAGATAAAGGATTTTTGTAGATATGGGGATTTAATATATTATAGAGGAATGGTTTTCTGAGCATAGGGGTGGAGAAGGGTTATTTATACCAGAGTAGACTGGTATTTTTGAGTTAAAATATTGAATAAAATACTATATCTATGGTAAACATAGTTATAGAAATATTTATTACATATTGAATGAGAAATAAAGAATACATAATGTATTTATGACTTTAAAAACCTTTTAAATATGAATTCAATAGTTTACTAAAAAGGAATTTTGAAAAATGATAAATTTTATTTTTAAACGAATACATCTGAATTTTAAATTTAGAATATAATTAAAATGCATATAAATCATATTTATTTTATTTTAATGACTCATTTATCAAATAAATTGTTTTGGTCAATCATAGAGTTCTATATATTATTAGTTCAATTTTATTTAATGAATGATGCAATTCAAGATACCGCGATTATAGGGAATCTATATTATTACTATTCACATGAAAATTTATGTATTTTAGGTAATTAAAAGAATAAACATTTTTAAATTTTTATGTGATGATTTAGAAAATTGAATTCAATTTATCAAAATAAGTTTCTAGAATATTTTATTTTAATTTTATAATATAAATTATTTTTTATTAAATAAAGTAAAATAGAGTTTATTTAAAATATTCTTATATTTTCTTTGAGTTATTAATATTGATATTTATTTTATGGAATAAAAATATTTACATTAACATAAATTACTCATGATAAATATTATTTATATCACATTTTATTATTTTTATGTTATATTTTTATTCTAATGGATGGGTTACTATTTACAATATTCAAGTTATTATTTCAATGGTCGTATTACTATTACAATGGGTGTATTACTATTGTAATGGTTGCTTTACCTCTTATAAATACTTCTTCAGTAATCCATTCAATATTCATATTGTTTTATCTATTTGTATTAAATTTATATTTTTTATAATTTTGATTTGTTTGCTAATATTGTACTTATTTTCTATAGTTTTGTTTGTCGGAGGGGTGATTCTAGCTGATTAACATGATTAACATTTTTTTATTTTATTTTTTATATTCTAGATATTTTATTGACTAATATATTTTATTTTAATGTGTTTAATTAATGAATGATGTACTAATTTGAACTATTAAAATAAAGTGTTATTGGTTTCTCTATGGGTTTTATGTTTATAATACTAAATAATATTGTATAATACACATTTATTTCAAGAAATAAAATGTGATATATAAACTCTAGGTTGATACATTCTTTCCCCTTTCAAAATATTTTTTTCAAAATTTAATATCATATTATTAATTGAAAATAATTTACGGTGTGTTTGATCCATTATTTCCTTTAGTTCCCATATCGCCTCTTCATACTTATGGTTACACCCTAACACATTAACCATGTGATTTTTCTTATTTAAGTGGACTTTATCACAATTTTTCAAGATATTTCCTTATATATCATCATATGAGATGTCATTATCAAGTTGTACCACATCCTGATTCAAAAACTATGTGGGATCATGTTTGTACTTCCTCTAGAGATATATGTGGAACATTTTATGGTCATTATCCATATTTGGGGGATGTAATATCCAATAAGACACTACTCTTATGCAATCAAGGATCTCAATGCGGACAATGTACTTAGGTTGGATATTCCATTTCTCTTAAAACATCATGAATCTCTTTTATAGAGATATTTAAAGAAAAAAAAATTCTCCAACTTCAAACTATAAGTCCCTTCAATAGTTGTCAACATAGATATTATGATAGCAATGAGAAATTTTATATTTTGTTTTATAAATTGGACATTCTCTATTATCTATTTCAATATATCACATCCATGTAACATTCATTCCCAAAAATTATCTAATATTTTTGGATTTATATATTAATTACCATACAAAGATTCATATAGATCCATTTGAATACTCTAGTGGATGATGTTTTTGTGTGGTAAATAAACTGATAATAGATGGTGTTACTGTATTCATTTAAAATCAGATAAGTAGGCTCTAATTTTGTCACTGAGTGTCTGAATATTCTTTTCATATTATCTATCAGTTTGGGGTAGATTTTCTATTCTAAATTTTAATTTTGAATTCTGATTACATTGAGTTTATCATTTTAAGTTAAAGGTCAAACATAAATCATGATCAATGAAGATCAATAGGAGTTCCCCATGCAGCCTCACCAAATCCATTACATATATAATGTTATTTTTTAAAGTGTGAAATATTACTGAAGAGTGATGTAGTGGGAATTCAAGGAGAATCGATCCACCAAAACCCAAATCACATTATTTCCTTTGGATATATTCAGGTGACCAATAACAATATAAATAGTGCTTTTTCCCATTAACACATGGGTATAAGAAATAGTTTCCTCATCCCATTGTAAAAATGCTGTACTGTTTTAACTCCAGATATATATATATCACCTTGATATACACTGAATAACCACCTTCTTCATGTAGTCCCACCAAAATTTCTCTCATAGATCATATTACATCTTGGTGCTTCCAGGGTAGAGAGAGAACTATGAGCTATGTTCATTTTCTAATAGCTCCTTATTTATTACATGTGAGGAAAGAATTCATGTCGTATTATGAAATTGAATGAAAAAATATTCCTCAATATTGAAGTCATGAATCATCCCGTCTTTTATTGTTTTCAAACTTTTTTGGAGATCCAGATCATCACTTTATGCCTCGATGATATTCTCTTGGATAGATGGTTGTAAAATAATTTTCTCCTGGTTTGATGTTTTACTAACCATTTTGATGAATAGATATGTCCTATGTATATCCATGATATTTGGGTTTCTCTAAATCCACATCATGGATAATGTAGTAGGTTGATTTATACTTAGAGAATCGGCTACCTTGTTCTACTTTCTTGGATGGTAGTGAATAGAGTAATCCTAGTCCTCGATCATCTCTAACCATCTTTTATAATGAATGATGAGGTCCTTTTGTATCAATATATACATTAGACACTACTTATTGGTATATATCTCCAAACTATCCTCATATAGGTAGTTCCTCATAATCATTAAGGCACAAATCAAATTTACTTACTCAAGATAATGTGGCAGGTACTTTTTCTAATGGATCTTTAGTTATTATATGGAATAGGGTATCACTTTATCATTTTTTGTGAGTACCCAACCCAATACATTCATTGAATAATTAATACATATAAAATAAACTTATCCAAATAATGGTAGTGTGACTACAGGAACTATGAATAGCATATTTTTTAGATCCTTAAATAATTACTCATGTTATTCCACCCAAATTTACTTCAATATTTTCCATGTAAACATAGTTATATGGAAACAAAATCATAATAAATGTCTCAAATAATATCAATAGTATCCTGAAACGTTATGAAAACTATGGATTTCAAGGAATCTAATGGTTCTGGGAGATTTCATAATTTTCATTTTTATTTGAAGGGTCCATAGGAACTTCCTTACTTGAGAGCATGTGCCCCATGAAGGTCACTTTTTTGCATCCAAAATTCACACTTACCAAAACAGAATTCATTTTATCCTTTATTTATCATTCCAAAACTATCCTTATATACATTTGGTATACCTAATTTATCTTTTATTAAATGAGAATATAATCAATGTGGACTATATCAATTATTTCAAGGTAGTCTCTATATAATATTTTATCACAATCATGTAGAATATAGGGTAATTAGAAAGTATAATGGAAATAATTATGAAATCATAGTGTCCATACCTTGTTCAAAAATTAGACATCTACATATCTACCTTCTTCACTTATAGATAATGATATCCAGAAATAATATCCTCCTTTAAGAAGTATTAAGATCTTTGTCATTGATAAAACGTGTCATCAAGCTGGGGAAGGGGATACATATTCTTTATATTGATCTTGGTGATCTCCCAATAATCTATACAATGGCACATTAATCCATATTTTTTCATTACAAAGATATCTATCTCACCCCATGGTAATGCAATAGGGCGTATAAACCCTTTAACAAAATTCTATTATAGATGCTTCATTAAATACTCCAGCTAAACAGGGGCTATCTGATTGGGGAATTTAGAGATATGAGTGGTTCTAGGTATCTGATATATTAATAACTATACATAAAAATTTATTATATTAATGGGTAACTCTTCTGGATGTACATTTTTTCATTCCCTCAAAATGGGAATTCCCTCAAAGTCGATACTTTTCTTTGACTAAACCAATCAAGAAAAGAATTATTCTCTATAGGGTAACATTGTTGACACCATCGATGGATTCTCCAAAATGGATCCAAGAACATCCTTTTATTTATATAAGAGAATTGGAAGGTTTGGAATTTATAAATATGTTTCCTTTTTCTAACAGTTTTTGAATGCTCTATTTAATGAGAGAAAATCCATGCCTTGTATATCATCAAATTATATAAATAAAAGGATTCAGATATTAGCTATAAGAAATTTCCAACATATCCTAAATGAATAGGAGTCCAAAAAATTGGTTGAAATGATCACACTACTAGGTGTTTCTATAGATATCTCTACTTTAAGGTATCAGTTCATCATTTCAACAATCGAAGTATAATTTTAGGATATAAAGGATTACATAGATCTAGAAAAAATCATTTTTTATTATTGAGGAAATAGGAATTGTACCTTTATGAGTTTATTTTAATTCTCCACTTTATTTGTACTCAAAGAATAATAATCACCTTACTCATTTGGATTATGAATTTTCTGAAACTCATACCCCATAATTATACTTGGTTTAGATCACTAACCTACATTATTCCCATTCTCCTCAACATTTTAGGTATTAAACTATGGGTAGTGAATTTTGTATGGGCCTTTCTTCCACCATAATGTTTCCAAATTATTCATGTCTCTTCAAAATTCATGTGATTAGTGTTATTCTCATCTACACTTAATGATTTTTACATCCCTTTGATAAAATTCACATGACGCTTCGTTAAAATATTTTTACATGTGGGTGGCTGGATCCTCATTAATCCTTATTAGTTATTCCCACCAACATAAAAACTATTATTACCTTATTTCCTATATAAACTTGGGGAACATCACCAAACTACCTATCCACTTGGATATAACATCAAAATAATTATTCTGAACTACAAATGTCTTATATTAGTAGATCAATTTAATGGTGTGGTTTTAAAACACTTAAGAATCTATCTATTTTTCTATCATTATTGATAATAAATACCAAGGAATGTATTTCCTGTCTTGGGAAGTTATACTCATAATATGTGAAATTTTATATTTCCTTTTTATTAATCTCAATGAATTATCTCTCCAAAAATTGGTCAATGAGTTATATAGAAATACATCATAAGAAATATTTCCATAATGTATTCCCACTCTATGTCTACCATTTCATCCTTTAGTTCCATATTATTTATTAATTACCACCAATGAATGGACTTTGTATCAAATCAATAAACACCCATAGAAACCTCATCATTATTATAATTTTGGAGTACATAAAATGTATTCTCTAATGAGTTATCCCATTGTTTTGTGACAGTTGGATTGGAAGATCCACTAAATTTCATAGGTCATTGCTACATAAAGGACCTGATAACAGGTTTATCATTTAGGGGTGATGGTAAAAAATTCATATGTTTTTGGTTAATATTCATTTCCTAAGACAATTTAGTAAGCATCTCCTTTCTTATTTAAACACCATATGCAATTAAATTTGGAATATTTTTTAGAATATCAAAACATTGTCCCTCACACAGTTTGTTGGCCAAGTTTCTCTTGGTTCCCATAATTTTATAAAATAGAATTTTTTTTGAACAGGTAATATTTTAAATAAGAATGAATAAATACGTAATTTTTATTATAATATTATCATTAATGGAATATCATATATTATCCCTATGTTTATCAATATTTTGAAATTGTTTTCTAGAATGTCTATATATATATATTTATACTTATGGTTATCATTAAAATTTTATTTACAAAATTCACTAATTAACTAAACCATATATTTGTTACCAACTTTTTCAATATGAAAGTTTCTTATATGACTATTAAATCAATTTTAAGATTAAAAACATAATAATTAAATAATCCAGTATCCAAAGGTTTTGTGTCTTTGAAAAATTATGCTCATATCTCAATTGTACATAATAAAATGTAAAATTTGTTTAAATTATTATTCTATATTCTTCTGAAGCTCTCATGATCTACATAGTACCTGTAGTCACCAGCGGATATACACCAAAGAAATGGGTTATCTAAAATCCCATTAAGGTGAGTAATAAGGGACATAAATCAATAGAACATGGGTGGGAATAATCATCATCGTCGTATTATAAGAATAAGATCATAATCTTAATCATGAAGCAAGAATTTTTTGAAGTAATGGAATGTGAAATATTAAAAAAATTAAACATCATATCATAGTGGTGAAATATCACACATAGTTGTAAAAAATATAACACCATTTCCACACACAATGTATGTGCATAATAATAACATATTCTTTATGAACAATGTTAGTATCTTGTTCACAAATAATAAACATAATATAATGACATATATCAAATTTCCCAATAAATTAGAGGGATATATAATTCTGGTCCCACCTATAACATCATATATCTCTTTGTAATGCCTTCCACTTAGAAAAAATAACAACCACAGACATTGAATAAGCCATGGTAAAGAATATGTTTAATATGGAGATCATAAATCATAAATTCATGAAAAAAACATTGGGATTCCCAAATGATTGACAAAAAAATATTTGGAATAAACATATTCATTATTGAGAGAAGATGAAATAGCACAATACATGTTAAGAAGTGTTTTAGAATGTAATTTATTTTTTAAAAGAAATTTTATTTTTATTCAAAATAATTTTTTCAAGGAAGAAACTATGAATTTCTCCAAGAAGAAAATGGAAAAATAGTGAAAGAATATTTGAGGAATATTTTGGGGATATCCATACTAAAAATGAGGATAAATATGGGTAACCAAATAAAAATGAGTTGGTTTCAAGAGTCCCCATAAATTAATTCTCTCTATATTTTATCAGTTTTCCATCTCATAAATAATAATAAATGTTTTATTAAAAAATTGAACCAGAAGTAAATTATTATAAATTTTTCAACATTTATCATTTTAAATCATTGGGTTTTATTTGTTAATTGAAATAATTAAGAGGTACCCATTTTAATATGATGTTTTTTAAAAGGTCTCATTTTGTTTCAATTTTGTTATTTGGTTCAAGATAATTTTTTTTAAAAAAATAATTAACTCCAAAAAGAAATATATATATATATATATATATATATATCATATTTATAATATTATTTCTATACTTTTGGGTGGTAATTAGGAAGGATTTGGAAACATTCACTTTGAAGGTCACCATGTCATCAAGTGGAACATTTTGCAAAGAAGAAGAGAGAATTATATATACTTCACAAATATAATTTTTTACTGTATGTTAAAGTCATTAATATAATTTTATAAAAAACCCAACATTATCTTAGAATAATTTTTTTTAAATAAAATAATAAAAATGGAAGAGAGGAGTAAAACAGGAGTAGAGTTGATAAAAACATACTCTCTTCTCAGTGTTGTTTATATTTTACAACACTAGACTTCCTTGATGAATGGAGTTGGTTTAATCAAGAAAATTCACGTGCTTCTTAAGGAATTGAGAGGGAGGATTTGGTAAGATAATGGGATTTTGAAAATAGAGGAGGATTTATTCCATATACGGAGGGTAATGGTTGTTTATAAATAAAGAGATGGGTATTTTGAGTTAAAATATCGAATAAAATATTATATATAATGCAAACCTTTTAATGGTGGTATGTTTTAATTTTAAATCATACATTTATAAAAAAATTATGACTCTAAACCCCTTTATAATTTGGATTATATATTTTATTAAAAAGGAATGTGGAAAAATTAGAACATTTTTAAAGTAATAATTTAGACTTTAGACATTGTAATGTAATTTATAGGTTTGGAAATAATGGTTATTATATTTTATATAATCCTTTATTAAATTAAATATTTTTGTTCCAAGAATAATGTTATAGAAAATATTAAGAATTTATTACTTCATGAATGATGTAATTTAAGATACACTAGTTATGGTAAAACATTATTTTTACAATTCACCTAAATATGTAGTTTGATTGAAAATGAAAAAAAATAACACATGGAAATTTTCAATTTGATGATTTCAAAATTGAAATTCATTTTATGAAAATTTATTTATAACATAGGTTATCTGAGTTTTTAATATAATAATTATGATGTTTATGAAAACCCATAAATTATAGATTAATATAAATATTATTTAATTTAAACTGAGTTTTAAAACTAATATTTATCTAACACAATTATAATATATATGTCTATCTGAATTACTCATGATGGATATTTTTTGTACTACACATTATTATTTTGATTTTTAAATTCTCCTTAGATGGTATTGTTACTATTTCTAATGACCAGGTTCCTATTTCTAATTGTTGGGGTACTATTCCAATGGTAATATTTTTATTCCAATGGTCACATTAACTCTTATAAATAAAAATTAATTCCATCATTCATTACTCAATCGAATTTCTCATAAAGTCCTATATTTATAATTTATATAACGTTGATTAGTTTACTTATATTATATTTCTTTTATATAGTATTTTTCGGAGTGGGATGATTTTATCTGATCTGGGTGTTCCAAATTTTCCCATTATTTTTTTTCTATTTTCAATTATCCACCTTTTAATATTTGTAATTTTAACCAGTTTAACTACTAAAAATAAAATGATTTGAATTAATTATGTAAAGTGTAGAAGGTTTATCTATGTATTGTATGTATATAATAATGTATAATATAACATAATGAACATTTATTTGAAGAAAAAAAATATAATGTATAAACTATGTGTTGTTATATAAACAATTATATTTTTCATGTCTCATAAAATGAAATGATCACCAGATCAAGTATTGGGGTTTAATTATTTTTTACTTCCTTCAAATAATGAATCAAATGGGTTTTAATCAAACAATTTAATTCAATGGAATATAATAATCTCAAATATATCTAAGTAAATTATGGTTATCATCATATCATATCCATTATAAGAAAATAAAATTTAAGTATTAATAAATATTTTTTATGATCAATAGGTGATGATTGATTTAATACATATGGTTAATGATTCAATGAATTCTATAACATTATTTCAAAAAAAGATATGGATAAAAATGTTTTCCAATGGTTAATGTTTTTATCCTTAATTTCATTAATGTATTATGGGTTTGGTCCAACCAGTATATATGGTATGTTAAGAATAATAATGTATTATTTTAAAAAATATTGTCAAAAAAATACAATACAAATATGATATCGAAAAAATGGTTTATTGTTACACCCCATGCTTTTACGGTACGCTTCTCTTGGAATAATGTGATAGCGTGTGTTGTACACAACATCGAGTTCTAACACACCACAACCAATCAAACTAACCGTTATGAATAGTAATACCTACTTTTTGAAATTATATATATTTTATATTTCAAAATGGACTTCATTTTTGGATTCAGAATATAGAAATTATCCTATGTTGAATTTTTGGTATTTTTCTGAGAACTTCCAATTTTTATGAATAGTGAAAAATACTTAAAAACAACTTTTTTAATCAAAATAATTTATAGTGATAAATTATATTATTTAGTGGTTTTAATGTATAATTAGAATATATTTTTACCATTTTATCCAATGGTGTTCATTATAATTAATTTCACTTCGAAATTGGACATAAACAATTGTCAATCTTTTGATATATATTGTTTCTTAAAAACACGCTATCTGTTGTGACAGCGGGAATTAATTATAAAATTAATTAATGAAACTTTTATGTTTGGAATTTTGTAAAATAGACATCATTTTTGAATTTGGAATATCAATTATAGCTTAGGGTGAAATTTTGGCATTGTTCTGAAAAACTTCAATTTTGATGAATAGTGAAACTAATAAGTGGTAGTTAAAAAACTGAATTTTTCATAGAACTTAATTTTACCGCTTCTGTTATTGAAATTTAGAAAATCCAAAAGACATGGTTAATATCAAGGAGTAGAATGTGGTTCAATTAGATGAGAATAATTTTTGGTAAATAATAACTTTATACTTTTATTTACCACGGTTAAAAGTAAATAGGGTAATTAAGGGTAAAAATGATATTAATATTACCCTAACACATGTCCTAATTCTATTGTAAAAGTGTATATCGACCAAAAACAACCTTAGGAATAAAATATTATCATTTAGGTCCACTTGGATTAGATTAGAAAATTTATTATTTTTTAATTCAAAGAAAAGTTAAAAGAGTTAAAATCAAAGTTTATTTAATAAAACATTTTTAATATAGGGTTATACATAAGATACATTCGATTGGAAATATTCATTAGAAAGATAAAAAATATTTAATACGTAATGATATTTTGTTTATAACTTTTAGACATTAAATAATGTAATTTATTTATGACCCAATGATGATGTAGTAATTACCATAATAGTGATAAATTATTATAATTGATATTATAAATACCCAAATAAGTATAAAATGAGACTTTTAATGCATTACACTAATTTGCTAGGATAATATGACATGTTAGTATTGACTTAAGTAACTTTTTTCTAAGTAATCATTCTGTTATGATTTTCACAAAAATCAATTATTGAATAGTGTCAAAATTGACATAAAAGAGTTTTTAAAACAAATATTATATTATTAATTGATATTAAATTCCTAAAAATCATAGGTTCGTCCAAGAGACTTATATCATGATAGTTGTATCATTAATGTACCACTTGGGGGTCTCTTGGATGTATATAGTATGTTTATTAACCATATAATATAAAAATACAAAAAGACATTGTAAAAGTGAAACTAATTAACTAAGAGTTAATAATTAATGATAAGGTTAATATAGTAACCCAAACCTATCTAAATTATATTGGTTGAGTGGTTTTCAACCCATACCCACCTTAACCTTTAAATAATCCACTTTGGATCCATTATAAACCTAATATGAATTTATTATAAAATTATATTTCTAGCTTTTCCAAAGGTGCCCCTCACTCCTCTTATAAAAGGGAACTCATCCTTCTCATTAATTCACACCTTCAAAGCCTTTTGGATCGGCCAAAATCTGCCCAAATACTCTCTAAACTTCCCTCACTTCGTCTTAGAGTCCTTCCTTTAGTCATAAAGCCATCCTAAGAGCCCTTTTGATCAAATCAAAATGAAGAACCCGAAGAAGAGGTAATGATTTCACCACCCTTTTCCAAGTTTCTTTCTTCTTCCACTTCTTCCTTCTTTGTTATTACCAATCTAAAATAATAACTCCAGTATATTATATATACTAAGATGTTATTATAAATATTTTACAACCATATTCAGTATTCTATCCATTCTTTGAATAACATATCACCATACGTGCGTACGTACGTCTTACCGTCTCCACGTAGTGGTGTAATTGTTATTCAATAAATTATTATTTGGATGGGTATAATAATGATGTGTAACACATGTAAATAATAAATATAAATTGATAATGATTCTGTATATATGTTATACTATCCAATTATATATTATTTTAATATCAAAAGAATGATATTGTCGCTCGTGCGTACGTACGGACTACCGTCTCCACGAACGCAATGAGATTCATTCTCCATCGTATCCATTCAAGTATAATTATCATTTGATGATTTAAAAATAATGTTTAAGGACTTGATATCATTCTGGATATGAATAAGTTATATCTGATCAATAACAAACATGTCTTACATAACAAAACATATAAATGAAAATTAGTAAGATAACACCCGAAACAACGATAATACTAAGATATTATTAACAAATCAATGTTAAAAGATCATATATGATATCATATTCTTGTGTAATTTAATAACAATTATTTCACCATTATATTGGAGGTTAACCTACCCCAACCAAGAAAAAGTACAAGGTAAGGGTTTATTTCACAATCTCTTCATTATCCAAGGTTGTTTATACGTAATAATCTACTGGGATTTCTTTATCATCCACATCCATGTTTCTTAAAAATGTATTTCAAAACATTTTTACTATTTACTAGAATATGGGTTAAAGTAATTTATACCCTTTTTGACTTTTATAAGTGGTTTATAAAGGAATATTTCCATCTTTTTCCAAACAAGGTTCTTTTTTGACCTTTTCGATAGAATTAAGGTAAGAATGTTTTTTTAACTTATACGGAGGGTGTGGCTATTTTCCGCCGTTATAAAATCTTTGAAGCTTCCCGTACAATCTTATAAGAATATTTTTGAAGAAAATGTTTTATTTTAGAAATATATGACTCTTAAATGATTTCAAAATATAAAGATATATTTCTCTTAAAAGAGTTTTGATTTCATCTATGTCAACATCCTTTTATGGATTTTACGCTTATTTGAAGTTGATTTACTATGATACAAAAATTATACATTTTATTGAAGGTTTTGTGATATGTTTGACTGTGGATGTTTTATTTTTATACCATTCATGGTTTATGGATGAAGTATTTACATTTCTTATGCTAGTTTTAATACGAATGTTTACGTTATGTTTAAACCTTTTCATATGGGAATGAATTGGACTTAATATGTGATGGGTGGAGCCTGATATAGCGCCTCGATGCATCGGTAGGTCTCATGAGACAAACTAGTGTCTTGGAATAATGCCTTGACAGAATATTATTTGTTTTCTTGGCACGAGGCCATGGATATGTGGTTATGATAGTCTAGCATTATGCATTCTATCATTATGAAAGTGGTTATTGATATTGCATGTAATTATTCGATTAGTAGAATATCCATGTGAATATGTAAATGACATTATTTAATTTTATTTTTTCCATTCTATATTTAAGTTCAAGTTAAAAAGGCTTTTGTTTTAGTTATACACTGCCTTAAATGTTTATTCTTATTTATGAATGTTTCTGCTATATAGTTATCCTTACTGGGCATTTGAGCTCACCCCTTTTCTATGTTTTATTTTTCCCAGGATGTGAAGAAGTAAATTTGGAATGACCTGCAGGGATATTATGAGGAAATAATAGTGTGGACTATGGAGATAATATGTTGTTTTATTAGTTTTTCACTTTATTATGTAATGTAAAACTTTATGAATATAACAATTGTTTCCAAGGCTACTAAACCAAACTGTCTGTCGAGATTTGATCTTTCTTGTGATCATGACTATGTTATGTAATAATGCACCAACTATGGGTAACTTTGGTCGGGGCGTTACAGTTGGTATCAGAGGAGTTTAGTACAATCCTTGGAAACTATATTTAGATAAACTTTGATTAGAGCACATAGACCTAAGATGGACTTTGAGGATTAGTATAGAAGAACTTCCTAGAATTTTGGTATTGTAGAGATTTTGTGAGTTTTCTGAGAAATACATCCCTGTCTAGATGCGAGCAGGTAGAGGCGGCTCTGGCATAGATGTACCTAGCGGTAAAACCCGAAAACACCGCTTTGAGCTAGACTCGAACGGGAACTGTTGCATGACAACAGGCCTTGCTGCACTCTTGGTTACGACACTCCAGGGGTATATGCTTAGGATAACTCTCATTTTCTTTACAAATCATTATGAAAGGTTTATGAGTATATACTTCCACAAAGAAATTTTTTTTATGATTATGGATTATATCCATAAATAGTTCAATTTATGTTAATTGTTTTATAAGTATAGAATTATTTATTTTGATTCATAAACTGATCTAGTTTATGCCATTGTTTAGAAATGGCGCATAGTGGAAGAAATGGAAACCGTATCAATGCATGCACTCTATGTAGGGATTTCAATCCTTCTCAAGATAATTATAGTGGAGATGGTGATGCAACTAATGCGGATCAGCTAATCACCATATCAGGACAACTCACTCAGGTTATGAATAATAACCTTACCCGTATGGAGAACCCTAATCCGCAGCATGGACGATCAATGGTAGATCACTTAATGAGGAAGAAACGACCAACATTCAATGGGATTAAAAATCCATTAGTAGCTGAGTAATGGATAACTTCCCTAGAGAAAATATTTTAGGCTTTGGGGAGTAGTGAAAGGGAAAAAGTTATCATAGCAGTTTACCGCATCACTGGAGATGCTGATCAATGGTGGTCATTGATTCAAAACACGAAGGAAGATGATGAAGTATCAAATATGGAATGGAGAGAGTTCAAAGATCTATTTTTAGAAAAATACTTTCCTCGTGACCATCTAGAAGATATGGAAAGGCAATTTCTGAGTCTGAGACAAAAGGAGGATGATAATGTTGCAAAGTATGAGGCTAACTTTACAAGGTTAGCAAGGTATGATGGAGATTATATACGTAACCCAATAAGTAAGATTGATCATTTATTTGATGGGTTAAAACCATTTCTCAATAGATCATTAGTCTCACAATCCTTCTCATCATACGAAGACATTGTCTCATGTGGTATCAAAACAGAAAAGTAATTCTCTAAGTCTTATGACTTTTATGAAAAGCAAGAGAAGAAGAGATCTTTTGATAAATCTGGGAATGGAGATAAGGGGAAGAAGGGAAAGGTTGAATATCCATCTTGTGGTAAATGTGGGAAGAATCACCATGGTACTTGCTTGAAGGGAATGGGTGTCTGTTACAAGTGTGGTTAAAAATGCCTCCAAGCTCGTGAATGCAAAGGGAAGAAGGAAGCTACCAATGTTCAATGCTACAATTTCAGGGAGATAGGAAATTATGAAAATGAATGTTGTAAGCTTCAGGGGAACTTACCTAAGAAAAGGCCAAGGGATCAAGGCCAATCTTATTCTATCACTACTGCTGAGGTAGAAGCTCCGAGAGACGTGGTGGCAGGTAATTTAATGGTTTCCTCAAGTTTATAAAATGCATTATTCGATTCTGGATCATCGCATTGTTTCATATCTTCCCAGTTTGATAAGAAAATTAGATATTTCCAATTTGATTTAACAAGGGAGTCGTCAGTTAAAACTCCTAAGGGATGTATCATTGCAACAAAGTTTTGTGAATCAGTCCCCATTAGAGCACATAGATGTTCTTTATCTGCTGATCTCATCATCATACCCATGATTGAGTTTGATATAATCCACAATATGGATTGGCTTTCGGACTATGATGCGAAGATTTATTGTAAGAATAAGGAGGTTACGATTTTTGATGATGATGATAAGGAACACCTTATCTTTAGAGTGGAATCGTCACCACCTAATTCTTATCTAGATCCACCCCCAGTAGCTCAACTAAATTCAATTATTAGGGAGGAAGAGAATGAAATGACTGTGGGTGAAGAAATGAATGTTCAAATAGAGGATGTACCTATTGTGAAAGAATATGTGGATGTGTTTCCGGAAGATTTACCTGGACATCCTCTAGAACGAGAAGTTGAGTTTTCCATTGATTTAATTCCAGGATCAAGGCCTATATCAAAGACCCCTTATAGAATGTCCACTGTAGAATTAGTTGAACTAAAGAAACAACTAGAGGAATTGAGTAATAAGGTATTTATTCGCCCTAGTGTTTCTCCATGGTGAGCCCCTGTTCTTTTTGTTAAAAAGAAAGATGGATCTATGAGGTTATGTATCGACTATAGGGAGTCAATTCCATAACAATAAAGAACAAGTATCCCCTACCTCGCATTGATGATTTATTTGACCAAATGCATGGAGATTAATACTTTTCAAATATTGACCTTCGATCTGGATACCATCATTTGTGTGTAATGAAGGAAGACATTCCGAAGACAGCATTTCTAACCAGGTATGGGCATTATGAGTTTACTGTAATGCATTTTGGATTGACTAATGCACCCTCTATATTCATGGATCTGATGAATATAGTTTTCAATGAATATCTCGATAAATTTGTGGTGGTATTTATTGATGATATCTTGGTATACTCTAGAATCTATGAGGATCGTGAAAGTCACTTGTGCATTATCTTAAAGACTCTGAGAAGACATGAATTATATGGGAAGTTTAGCAAGTGTGAATTCTGGCTTCATGAGATTTCTTTTCTTGGCCATATTGTCTCTAGAGATGGAATCTATGTTGATCCTTCTAAGACCAAGGCAATCCAAGAATTTCCAGCACCAACGAGTATAACTGAGGTACGCAGTTTTATTGGTTTTCCAGGTTATTATCGATGTTTCGTCCATAATTCTACCTGATTGGCAAACCCATTAATGATGCTCACACATAAAACGGATAAATATTTTTGGAAAAAAGAGTGTTTTTCAAAGAACTAAAGAGAAGATTAGTCAATGATCTTATATTGACTCTACCATCGGGAAATGATGGGTTTGTTATTTATAGTGATGCATTAAAGAAAGGACTTGGTTGTGTCCTTATGCAGAATGATAGGGTTATTGCCTATGCATCACGACAGTTGAAAATTCATGAGAAAAACTATCCTACTCATGATCTTGAGTTATCAGTTGTGATATTTTCTTTGAAGATATAGAGGCACTACCTCTATGGTGAAAAATATGAGATTTATACTGATCACAAGAGTTTGAAGTATATGTTCTCACAAAAAGAACTCAACATGAGGCAAAGGAGATGGCTTGAATTACTCAAGGATTATGATTGTACGATACACCACCACCCGGGGAAAGAAAACAAGGTGGAAGATGCTTTGAGAAGAAAAGATCATGGAGATTTGAACAATATTAGAATTGAAAGGGATCCAATTTTCATGGATCTAGTGAAGATGGACATGGGAATAACCAGGGAAGGTGAAACATCAATGCTTTTTAAAATGGTTGCCAAACCATCTTTACTATTAAGGATTAAGAGTTCTCAGACCGATGATGAAGAATTTCAAATGAAGATTAATGCTATGAATGAATGGAGATTGAGAGACTTTGTGTATGAAGAAGGAATTTTGAAATTCGAGAAGAGGCTTTGTGTTCCCGATATACCTGATCTAAAAAGAGAATTGATGGATGATGCTCATAGTTCCAATTTCTCTATGCACCCTGGGAGCACCAAAATGTATAGAGATTTGAAGGAACATTTTTGGTGGAACAACATGAAGAGGGAGATTGCTGATTTTGTGTCAAGATGTATGGTTTGTCGATAAGTGAAAGCTAGAAGGGAATAGCCTGGTGGAGAATTGCAACCTCTTCCCATACCAGAGTGGAAATGGGACAATATTACGATGGACTTTGTCATGGGGCTACCAAAGACTCCTATAAGGAACGATGCAATATGGTTCATTGTTGATCGTCTTACCCAGTCAGCACATCTTCTTTCTATAAGAGAAGATCTACCACTAGAATGTCTAGCAAGACTATATATTAATGAATTTGTGAGACTTCATGGAGTACCCCTATCGATTGTTTCTGATCAGGACCCCGTTTTACTTCAAGATTCTAGAAAATTCTTCAGAAAGCCATGGATACTGAACTTCATTTGAGCACTGCCTACCACCCTCAAATAGATGGGCAATCAGAACAAACTATGCAAACCTTAGAATACATGTTGAGATCCTGCTCACTTGACTTTCAGGGTATGTGGGATCAATATTTACTTCTGGTAGAATTTTCCTATAACAATTGCGTCCATTCTAGTATTCATATGGAACCATATGAAGCATTATACGGAAAGAGATGTCGCAAACCAACCTGTTGGGATGAAGTTGGTGAAAGAAAACTTGTAGGCCCAGAAATGGTGGAGGAAATGATGGAAAAGGTGAAGGAAATCCAAAACCATATCAAAGTGGCTCAATGTAGGCAGAAGAGCTATGCTGATAATCGAAGGAAGGATTTGGAATTTCAAGTCAGTGATCATGTTTTCTTGAAGGAATCTCCATGGACGGGAGTCATACGTTTTGTTAAGAAGGGTAAATTGAGTCCTAGGTACATCGGACCTTTCGAAATTCTAGAATGAATTGGGGCTGTAGCTTACCGATTGGCAATGCCGCCAAGTCTCTCCAAAGTTCACGATGTGTTCCACATATCTCTGTTGAGGAAATGCATGCCTGACCCAACGCATGTACTCACCGATGAGGAATTAGAACTGGAACCCGAACTATCTTATTGTGAAGAGCCCGTCAGGATTCTTGATACGAGAGAACAAGTACTGAGAAACCAGACGACTCGTCTGGTGAAAGTCTTGTGGAGAAACCATAAGATGGAAGAGGCAACGTGGGAACCCAAGGAACTTATGATGAAGAACCACCTGAGTCTTTTCATGCGGTAGTATTCTAGAAATTTCAAGGATGAAATTATTTAAAGGAAGGGAGAATTTAACACCCCAAGCTTCTACGGTACGCTTCTCTTGGAATAATGCGATAACGTGTGTTGTACGCAACATTGAGTTCTTACAAACCATAACCAATCAAACTAGCCGTTATGAATAGTAATACCTAATTTTTGGAATTATATATATTTTATATTTCAAAATGGACTTCATTTTTTGATTCAGAATATAGAAATTATCCTAAGTTGAATTTTTGGTATTTTTCTGAGAACTTCCAATTTTTATGAATAGTGAAAAATACTTAAAAACAACTTTTTTAATCAAAATAATTTATAGTGATAAATTATATTATTTAGTAGTTTTAATGTATAATTGTAATATATTTTTCCAATTTTATCCAATGGTTTTCAATATAATTAATTTCACTTTGAAATTGGACATAAACAATTGTCAATCTTTTGATATATATTGTGTCTTAAAAACATGTTATTTGTTGTGACAGTGGGAATTAATTATAAAATTAAATAATGCAACTTTTATGTTTGGAATTTTGTAAAATATACATCATTTTTGAATTCGGAATATCAATTATAGCTTAGGGTGAAATTTTGGCATTGTTCTGAAAAACTTCAATTTTTGATGAATAGTGAAACTACTAAGTGGTAGTTAAAAAATTGATTTTTTCATAAAACATAATTTTACCCCTTCTGTGATTGGAATTTTGAAAATTTGAGAGACATGGTTAATATCCATGAGTAAAATTTGGTTCAATGAGATGAAAATAATTTTTGGTGAATAATAACTTTTTACTTTTATTTACCACGGTTAAAAGTAAATAGGGTAATTAAGGGTAAAAATGATATTAACATTACTCTAACACATGTACTAATTCTATTGGACAAGTTTATCTCGACCAAAAACAAACTTAGGAATAAAATATTATCATTTAGGTCCACTTGGATTAGATTAGGACATTTATTATTATTTAATTCAAAGAAGAGTTAAAAGAGTTAAAATCAAAGTTTATTTAATAAAACATTTTTAATATAGGGTTATACATAAGATAAATTCAATTGAAAATATTCATTAGAAAGATAAAAAAATTTCCTAAATAATGATATTTTATTTATAATTTTTAGACATTAAATAATGTAATTTATTTATGACCCAATGATGATGCAGTAATTACAATAATAGTTAAAAATTAAAAAAAATTAATATTATAAATACCCAAATAAAAATAATTTGAGACTTTTAATGAATTAAACTAATTTTATAGGAGATTATGAAATGTTAGGATTTACTTAAGTAACGTTTTTCAAATTAATCATTCTATTATGAGTTTCACAAAAATAAATTATTGAATAGTGTCAAAATTGACATAAAAGAGTTTTTAAAAACAAATATTATACTATTAATTGATATTAAATTCATAAAAATAATAGGTTCGGCCAAGAGACTTATATCATGATAGTTGTATCATTAATGGATCTCTTTGTGGTCTCTTGGATGTATATAGTAAGTTTATTAACCATATAATATAAAAATACAAAGAGACATTGTAAAAGTGAAACTAATTAACTAAGAGTTAATACTTAAAGATAAGGTTAATATAGTAACCCAAACCTGTCTAAATTCCATTGGATGAGTTTTTTTTTACCCATCCCAACCTTAACCTTTAAATAATCCACTTTGGAGGCAGCAGAAACCGAATATTAATTTATTATAAAATAGTATTTCTAGCTTTTCCAAAGGTGCCTCTCACCCCTCTTATAAAAGAGCACTCCTCCTTCTCAGTAATTCACACCTTCAAAGCCTTTTTGTTCGGCCAAACTATACCCAAATACTCTCTGAACTTCACTAACTTCATCCTAGAGGCCTTCCTTTAGTCATAAGGCCAACATAAGATCCCTTTTGATCAAATCAAAAGGAAGAACTCGAATAAGAGGTAATGATTTCACCACCCTTTTCCAAGTTCCTTTCTTCTTCCACTTCTTCCTTCTTTGTTATTACCAATATAAAATAATAAATCTAGTATCTTATATATACTGAGATGTTATTATAAATATGTTACAACCATATTCAGTATTATATCCATCCTTTGAATAACATGTCTCCATACGTGCATATGTACGACTTACCGTCTCCACGTCATGGTGTAATTGTTATTCAATAAATTATTATTTGGATGGGTATAATAATGATGTGTAACTCATTAAATAATAAATATAACATGATAATGATTCTGTATATATGTTATACCATACAATTATATATTATTTTAATATCAAAATAATGATATTGTCGCTCGTGCGTACGTACGGACTACCGTCTCCACGAACGCATTGAGATTCATTCTCCATCGTATCCATTAAAGTATAATTATCATTTGATGATTTAAAAATAATGTTTAAAAACTTGATATCATTATGGATATGAATAAGACACATCCTATACATAATAAACATGGCTTACATAACAAAACATATAAAAGAAAATGAGTAAGATAAAACCCGAAACAATGATAATACTAAGATATTATTAACAAATCCATGTTAAAAGATCATATATGATATCATATTCTTGTATAATTTAATAACAATTATTTCACCATTACACAAGATTTTAACCTACCCCAACCAAGTAAAAGTACATGGTAAGTGTTTATTTCACAATCTCTTCATTATCCGAGGTTGTTTATATGTAATAATCTACTGGGATTTCTTTATCATCCACATCCATGTTTCTTAAAAATGTATTTCAAAACATTTTTACTATTTACTAGAATATTGGTTAAAGTCATTTATACCTTTGTTGACTTTTATAAGTTGTTTATAAAGGAATTTTTCAGTCTTTTTCCAAACAAGGTTCTTTTCTTAACCTTTTCGACAGAATTAAGGTAAGAATGTTTTTTTAAACATATACGGCGGGTGTGGCTATTTTCCGCCGTTATAAAATCTTCGAAGATTCCCTTACAATATTATAAGAATATTTTCAAAGAAAATGTTTTATTTTAGAAATATATGACTCTTAAATGATTTCAAAATAGAAATAGATATTTCTCTAAAAAGAGTTTTGATTTCATCTATGTCAACATCCTTTGATGGATTTTACACTTATTTGAAGTTGATTTACTATGATACAAAACTTATATATTTTATTGAAGGTTTTGTGATATGTTTGACTGTAGATGTGTTATTTTTATACCATTCATGGATTTTGTATGAAGTATTTACATTTTTTATGCAAGTTTTAATACGAATGATTATGTTATGTTTAAACATTTTTATATGGGAATGAATTGGACTTAATATGTGACGGGTGGAGCCCGCTATAGCTCCTTGATGCATCAGTAGGTCTCATGAGACAAACTAGTGTCTTGGAACAAGGCCTTGACAAAATATTTTTTGAAGTCTTGGCACGAGGCCTTGGCTATGTGGTTATGATAGTCTGGCATTATGCATTCCATCATTATGAAAGTGGTTATTGATATTGCATGTGATTATTCGATTAGTAGAATATCCATGTGAATAATTAAATGGCATTATTTCATTTTATTTTTTCCATACTATGTTGAAGTTCAAGTTTAAAAGGCTTTTGTTTTAGTTATACACTTCCTTAATGGTTTATTCTTATTAATGAAAGTTTTTTCTATATTGTTATCCTTACTGGGCATTTGAGCTCACCCCTTTTCCATGTTTTATTTTTTCCAGGATGTGATGAAGTAAATTATGAAAGACCTGCAAGGATATTATGAAGGGATAATAGTGTGGACTATGGAAACAATATGTTGTTGTAGTATTTTTTCACTTAATAATGTAATGTAAAACTTTATGAATATATCTAGTGTTTCCAAGGATACTAAACCAATCGGTCTTTCGAGATTTGATCTTTCTTGTGATCATGCCTATGTTATGTAATAATGCACCAACTCTGGGTAACTAGGGTCGGGGCGTTACATTTATTTGTTAAATATTTACAACTAAAATAATTATGATATAGTACCTAAATATAGATTAGTTTTTATATTTTAGTATGATATTCTAATGATGTCATAATATCTAAATGTACATTAGGACAATGCATGAACATTGCTATGTTAAAAATTTTAAAAAAAGAGTTTATTCTAGTTAAAATGTGAAATGAATATCTCATTATAATCTAAATTATTTTTGGATGTGCCAGTAAAGAAAATTTTAATGAGTTATAAATTTTTGAAAAGTGATCACATGGAAACAATTTTATGAAATAGGGTCATTAGATGCTGATGAAAATGAGAATTGTATGAATTCTAAGTTCACAACAAAAGTTATTAACATCATATCATATGATTTAGTGATATTAATTATTTTGGATACTATTCTCAATGATTTGAAAATTAGAAATAGGATCTATAAATATCATCATTATTAAAACTAGAATACATAATAATTGTTAATAATTAAAAATATAATTGGGAAGGTCCTATTTGTTGGTCAAATATATAATAGGTAGTAATTGTGTGTCACGACCTGTCCTCGGGACCCGTGCTGTGACTACACTATGTCCGCCTTCCATAGGCCAGGGGCTGGCGACTAGCACCAAGGTGTAAATATCGACAAAAAGGGGAAGGCATTGACTTTATAAAGTAAGCAAACACCATAGAGTAAACCAGCAGAAGTAAACACTAAGTAAAACAGGGTACAAAAGTAAGGGTGGAAAAGTAAGTGGGCCAGAATACAAACTCAAACTAAAAGTAAAGTACAATTGGAAGGAAAGTACAACAACTGAAAAGTAAAGCAGCAACGTTGAGCCATCCACTGGAAATCCCACCTCAAGGGTGGGTACAGATAATCTCCTCAGTTCCTCAGCCCAGCTATCCACTACGTGTACGTCCCGCCCAGTGGTCCACCTCTAGGTATCGACTCGCTCCGCAAGTCTCAACCACAATCAGCGTTGTCCATTTTCTACATCCAACACAACGTTGTGCGGGAATAGCCCATGTAGGGGTGAGTATACGCTACTCAGTAGGGACCCCGAGACCCCTGAAGGTCTCCCAGAATCCACAAAGGATAATCCACAAGGAAAGATACAATCATGAAGTAACAACCAACACTACTTTGGTATATGCCCATACATATACCTAAGTCATCAATTCCAGTTCATCTCCAACATCCGAGCCCAAGTTTGATCACGTCCACACACGATAGTACAACAAAATCCACATAGGAAAGCACAACCCAATCCATAAAGGAAAGCAAGTCAATCATATCAAAGATAATGATTGAAAATCAAGACTCAGCTCATACAGGTATAAATATTCATAAGGTGATAGAGATGATCAGATGTAGCCATTGATTCATCTAATCTAGGACCCGCATAGGATACTAGACCAGCTAAGTTGTCAGACCCACAAAGGATACAAGACCAGCTACTCTGCCAGACCCACGTCGGATACAAGTACAGAGTCAAATACTGCGGGACCCATGTAGGATACAAGAATAGTAGTACTACCGGACCCACATAGGATACAATAATAGTAGTCATCGCCATCAAACCCATGGAGGATTTCAGTACGGTCATCATTGCTGCCGAACCCACGGAGGATTTTAGTGCAGTCGTCGTCGCTGTCGAACCCACGGAGGATTTCAATGCAGTCGTCATCGTCATCGCAATCGCATCCAGCTCTAGGGTTCCCGCACACAGCACGCTCGTTTTCGGGAGGGTCCGCTCCACAAGACAATGGGTCGATACAGAAACTGACACATATTCAAGAGTTGACATATCCCAAAGTTTCATCTCGTCGATAGGAACTCAACACGACAGACAGCGCGTCAATTAGACGCCCGATCTGAGAGTTATTGGCTTTTTCGTCCCAGGGGCCCGGTTGGGTTTTAAATCAAAACCAACCCAACCGTACTCTAACTATGTCCAAACCTCTGGCGGAGTAAGACAAAAGGGTCTGTCTCACTAAGAGGAATCTAACAAAGTAGACGGCACATCAATCGGACGTCCAGAGCTCATGTTATAAGTGTTTCCTCTCTGAGGGCCCAGTTGGTTTTGTGTTCAAACCAACCCTGCCATACCCAAAGTTCTCTGAAACCATGTGTGTAATATACCGAAACGACCGTCTTGATCAAATGATCGCGTCTCAACTAACGGTGTGTCATTCGGAGGTCCGTAGCCCATGTTATGTGCAAATGAATAAACCAGTCCGATTTAGGGGGTTTTGGGCCCGAGACCGACCCGGCCCGAGACCCCCCCCTGGGTCAGGAAGAACCGGGATGACCCGACTCGAGTCTGGGATCAGCCCATTAGGGCGTGGTCCGGCCCGGTTGGCATGGCTCGGCCCAGCCAGCGTGTCCAGGCCCGGTGCGGGTGGCCTGGCCCGGCGCAGGTGGCCCGGCCCGGTGCGGGCGGTCCAGCCTGGGCGGTCGGTCGGCCCGACAAGGGCGCCACGCGCCGCATGAGCACAGAAGGGGGGAGCCACCACCCCATTGGACCTAATGGAAGACCCGCTGGGGGGTCCTCCCTGCCGCGTTGACCGGGGGTCAAACCACCATTTTTCCGGATCTGGCCGGCCGTAACGGCCGTCCAGTGCACCACGCAGGACCGGTCGGTCCCACCCTCCAAGCGCCGACAGCCGGTGGTTTCTTCCACCGCTCCCTGCTCCTCCATGGCCTAGGTCCAACCGGCACGCCACGCCGGCTCCGTGCCCCTCCGCCGCGGCCCGCTCTGTTAGTGTCCCTCCATGGTTTTCCGGTGCGGCGCGACAGTGCGGTGCCCTTCCGCCGTGGCCCCGCTCCGGTTGTGGCCTCTTTTGGCCTCAATAGCACGGCGTGACGGTGCCGTGCTTCTTCGTCATAATCCTCCTTGTTTCCACGCAGTGCTGTTGCACCACGCCACCTTCATTTGAGCCGCAATAAATATACCCACTAAGGGGGAGGAGGATCGACCGTGTTCGGGCGATCCAACCTACTCCCATTAAATTGATAACAGGCAGCCCAAATATCCAATGAGGAACGCAAAGATTTATTCACGAACAAATTCAAACCACTCCCTCGAAGAAGTCATCGAACGAGGATCGTCGCGGGAAAAGGATGTCACGGAAGATGGCGTCGTGGAACAAGGCTCCGTAAGCATCGTCGGTGTTCGCCCGATGAAGGATGTGGTGCATCGTCGTTCTCCGAAGAAGGCATCTCTCAGTGGCTACGGAGAGGAGAAGAGACGGTATGGAGATCTCCCCTTGCGGAGATGGAGTTCTTCATCGTAGACTCAGCATTATTTGCATTCTTCATTGAGGAAGAAGATGTTTCTTCAAAGTCAAAGAGTTTTCTTCCTTGTTCAACACAACGAATCCGCCAAAAATAAGACCTTGTCTTATTTTATTCACACACACACATGCCAACATTAATTTGAAAATCAAATTGAATTCACGAATTAATTAACGTGTGTTGTCTAAATAAAGAGGACTTTTATTGGCCTGAAAATTAATGTGGAAGCGTTACGACATAATTGCTAGAGAAGAAATAAATGGGGTGTTGGGGAAAATTGAAGGAGGTGGGGGCTCGTGTGGGCCCCACCCCAAATTCCTTGCATCTTCCCTTTCCACAATGCTTAACCATCGGTAAATAAATAAAAATAATTTGTAAAACAATTTTTTTTATTCCTCACATTTCTAACAACTCCTCTTGAGCAAACGCAACTCTAGGAAAAGTCTTCCTAAGTAATTGTTGGCGCTGCGGTTTCATCGGTGCCCTCGGATTTCGGTTCCGAGCACCGGTTCAAAAGTTAGAAAAACCCGCTCGTTCGTTCACTGAATGTACCTAAGCTAAACTTCTGAAATTGATTCCTGGAACATCGGGCCTCAAAATCAGTTTCCGTCAGAAACTGCATACTTGTAAAATTCCAAAGAAAATTAAGAAAAAATTTCCCTTGAAATTTACGGGTCTTTACATTACTCCCACCTTAGGTATTTACGTCCCGGTAAAGATACATCACAAACTAGGGAAACAAATGAGGGTAATGGGCATGCATCTGAGCCTCCCACTCCCAAGTTCTCTCCTGGAGGTTCCCATGCTGCCACCCGATGTGCACAAGAGGAATCGACCGCCCACGTAGGACCTGCTCCTGTCGATCCTCGATCTCCACCGGGACCTCCGAAAAATTCTCCCAGTAATCAATATCTAGCTCCCCATGGTTGATGATATGCATCGGGTCATGCACGTATCTCCTCAGCTGATATGCATGGAAGACGTCATGCACCCAGTGCAATTGAGGTGGTAGAGCCAGGCGATAAGCCACCTCACCTATCCTAATGAGAACCTGGAAAGGTATGATGAAGCGCGAAGATAAATTTCCGCCCCGCCAAATCTCTGTAATCCACATTGAGGTGAGACCAGCAAGAATACATGGTTGCCATCCTCGAACTCTAGTGGTCTCCGCCTCCTGTTAGCAAAAGACTTATGTCGGTCTAAGCTGTCCTCATCCGCTCCTGGATGATCTGGACCTTCTCTGTCATGGCCTAGACCATCTCTGGTCCCACATGTGCTGACTCCCCAAGGTCTATCCAGCACATAGGTGACCTACAAGGTCGATTGTATAATGCCTCATATGGTGCCATCCTGAGGGTGGAGTGGTAGCTGTTGTTGTACGCAAACTCCACCAAGGGTAGGTGATCCTCCTAGCTGCGACCAAAGTCAAGGACACATGCACGGAGCATTTCCTCGAGAGTCTGAATGGTCCTCTCCGTCTGACCATCCATCTGAGGGTGAAAGGAGGTTCTGAGACATAGTTCTGTCCCGAATGCCTCCTGTAGCCCTTTCCATAGTCGGGAAGTAAAGCGAGCATCTCAATCGGAGACGATAGATGATGGCACACCAAGAAGCAATACGATCTCTTGAACATAGAGGCGTCTCAAGCTCTCCACTGAGCCCTGCTCTCTGATGGGTAAGAAGTGGGCCGACTTGGTGAGTCGGTCGACAATCACCCAAAGGGAGTCGTGACCTATTCAAGTACGTGGAAGTCCAGTCACGAAATCCATAGATATCCCGTCCCACTTCCACTCCAAGACCTCCAAGGGCTGTACCAAGCAAGCTGGAACCTGGTGCTCCGCCTTCACCTGCTGGCAGGCGAGGCATCGAGAAATGAACTCTGCCACAACCTTCTTTATACACGGCCACCAGTGCTGTCGTCTGAGATCTTGGTACATCTTCTCCACTCTTGGATGTACCGCTAAAGGGGAAGTGTGAAACTCCCTCAGCACCTCCTCTTGTAAAGCAGCTAGTACCATGGTACGTCCTCTTAAAAAAACATTGTGCTCTCTTCCTATAGAGAATCCATCAGGTGCCTGTCCTGAGGATATCTGTGTACGCCACGTCTCACAGTCAACGCCCCCACGCTATGCCTCTATGACCTTATATAGTAGTGTAAGAGTGACTGTGAGTGATTGAAGAAAGGTTTCTCCATCTCTATCCACGAAGGATATCTGTAAAGCGGCTAGCTGCTCTATCGCCTCCCCAAGTAGCTGAATGCCCTTCCTCTTGCTGAGTGCATCAGCTACTACGTTCCCCTTTCCAGGAGTATACACTATCTCAAAGTCATAGTCTTGGAGGAACTCAAGCCATCGCCGCTGTCTCGGGTTCAGGTCCTTCTACGAGAAGATGTACCTGAGACTCTAGTGGTTAAAGTAGACTGTGAAGCGCTTTCCCATCAGATAGTTTCGCCACATATTCAGAGCGAAGACCACTACTGCAAACTCCAAGTCATGGGTTACGTAGTTCTTCCCATTCTGCCTCAACTGTCATGATCTATAGGCGATCAATGCCTGCTCCTGCATCAGGACACATCCGAGTCCGGTCCCTGATGCATCGTAGTAGACTACGTACCCTACTCCCTCCTTCGGTAGCCTCAAGATAGGCGCAATGGTCCATCTCTCTCTCAGATCCTGGAATCTCTACTGACATCTGTTTAACCACACGAAGGGTTTCCCCTTCATTGTCAATGTTGAATGTGGTGCCGCAACTCTGGGGAAGTCTGGCACGAACCTCTAGTAGTATCCAGCCAAACCAAGGAAACTCTGCACCTCCGTCACGTTCCTGGGTGGCTCCTAAGTTAGTACTGCCTTGATCTTCGTAGGATCCACCGCAACGCCCACCTCAGAGATGATGTGTCCCATGAAGTGGACCTCACGTATTCAGAACTGACACTTTGAGAGTTTACCATAAATCTGGTGCTCTCGGAGTGTGTCCAGTATAGTCCGCAAGTGGTAGGCGTGCTCCTCCTTAGTGGTCGAGTATATCAAAATGTCGTCAATTAAGTCCATGACAAAACGAATGAGGTAAGGCTAAAATATCTTGTTCATGAGGCTGATAAACACTAATAGTGCATTGTTTATGCCGAAAGGAATAACCAAGAACACATAGTGGACATACCGACATCTGAAGGTCATCTTCTGTACGTCCTCGTCTCAAACTCTGAACTGATGATAGCCTGACCTGAAGTCTATCTTCGAGAACCACCATGCTCCCTTGAGCTGATCAAATAGGTATTCAATCCTCGGTAGCAGATACTTGTTCCTCATGGTCACCTATTTCAGGTGATGATAGTCAACACATAGTCGCAAGATCTCGTCCGCCTTCTTAGCGAACAAAATCAGGGAAGCCCAGGGTGAAACACTGGGTCAGATGAATCCCTTGCCATGAAAATCTTCCAGCTATACCTATAGCTCTCTAAGCTCAGCGGGAACCATCCGATATGCTAGAGTGGACATCAGGGTTGTCCTGGGGTACCATTCAATATAGAAGTCTACCCCTCTACTAGGAGGTAGTCCTGGAACGTCGTCAGGAAAAACTTCGGCCTACTGATCCACCACTACAAGAAAATTAGGACTCTGCACATCCAATGCTCCTAGGATGAGGCTAGCTAACTGATGGGTGATTAGCTATCCTCTCCTCTGCGTGAGTCCATCCTGCACTAAAAAGTCTCCCTTCTCGCCGGTGAAGCTGAACCTACTCCCGTTGGTGCGGACACACCACACCTTGCGCCTAATACACTCGATCTGAGCATGGACTATAGATAACCAATCCATGCCCATGATGAAATAGTAAGGCCTCAACGCCACTACAAGAAGATCACAGCCGAAGCTCTCACCTCCCAGAGTAAGCTCACACTACCGGCACTAGTACGTAATCGTTGAGTATGCTCCCGTAGGACTCTCTAGCCGTAAGGATCAAGCCAACGGCTCCGTTGGAATATCCGAGCTCCGAACAAGGGCAACAACAATGAAATAATGACTCGATCTTGTGTCTATAAGAACTGCATAAAGGGTGGAGTAGACACAGATTGTACCTCTAATCATCTCTGGTGCAACATGGTCATAGGCCTCCGCTGCCTGAAGCTGAGCCTGCCTCTACTCGCCAGCTCCCTGTGGTCGGGGTGGACCTCCTGGTGGTGGTGGTTGTGGCAAAGCCTCAACGCATCTCCCACCACCTGATGCTCGGTCGGCTCATCTTCCTCGTCTACCTACTCTCTGTGGACCACCACGGTCGCCCGTCTTCCACTTCCTGTTTGGCCCCTCAACCATCTACTGCTCCTCTGCATTGCGGGTCGGGTAGTCACGAGCCATGTGGCCCTTCCCGCTGCATGTGTAGCATTGTCTGCTCCTCGTAAGACTGGATCTGTGCCGTGTTCCCCGCACCTCTGAGCCAGTGTCTTGAGGCAATCCTCCTGCTGGTCTGGACCGCCTGGACCCCTGTGACATCTGTCGACTGCCAGCTGCCGAAGACTCTACTACGTACCGCCCAACAGTAGGTCTCACTGCTGGTGTAGGCTCAGCAAGAAAGATCTCTACGAGAAGGGCTCCCTCCATTACTCATTCCTGTGTCAAAATGCTGAGAGAGATCATTGATGCCCTGATCTCATGCCTCAGTCCCTTCTTGATGGTACGGGCCTGGAAGAGTGGGTCTTGTACCATGTCCGTTGAATAGCGCGAGAGATCGGTGAATCTCGCCGAGTACTAGGCTACCGTCATGCTGACCTGCCGCAGCTGTAGTAGCTCGTGAATGGGCACCACACGTAGGGTGGTTGGGATAAACTCTGAGTGGAAAAGGATCTCAAATTACATCCAAAGGATAGATGCCTTGTCGTGCAACTGGAGCATCAGGCTCCACCATCTGCCTTCTGCCGCATGCAGGAGGCTCGCTGCAAGGATCACCATGAGGTCATCTGGTGTCCCCACTAACCTGAAAACTTGAACTACATCCTCAAGCCAATCCTCGCCTGCCTGAGGGTCTGTCTCCCCACAGAACCTGGGTGGTATCTAACACTAGAACTCGTACAGTTCACTAACATGACATGCACTCTCAGCGGCTAGGGCTGGTGGCATCGGTGGCTCGGTGGGTAGAGGTACCTCTGGTGCCTCTACTGAAAAAGGTCCATGCACTGAGGCCTCGTCGGTCGGTGGGCTTTCATCTCGCACAAAGCTCGGAACCCTAGCTGGCTGCCGTCGTTGGGCCATCTTGAAAAGAAACAGGTTCGCCATGGTCAAAACAGTATACCTGGTGATTTGACACAAAGTAATCACAAAGAAAACTTTTGAATCACACATGCAATCAATGTTTTCGTGCACTGAGTCGGAAATCAAGAGTCAGGGTCCTTGTATATGGATAAGTCAGCCACCGCACCAACAATGGACTCCCTGGACTGATAACCACAATCAATACCCTTACCACTATTGATTCACATAGAAGAATGATCAGAGTCCTAAGTTTTGCGGTAGAACCGAACTCCTCTGATACCAATTATTCACGACCCATCCTCGGGACCCATGGTGTGACTACCCCAAGCCCGCCTTCCATAGGCCAGGGGCTGGCGACTAGCACCAAGGCATAAATCCCGACAAAAAGGGGAAGGAATTTCCTTTATAAAGTAAACAAACCCCACAGATTAAGCCAGAAGAAGTAAACACTAAGTAAAAAAGGGTATTATAGTAAGTGCAGAAAACTAAGCGGACCATAATAAAAACCCAAACTAAAAGTAAAGTACAACTGGAAAGAAAGTACAGCAATTGAAAAGTAAAGCAGCAACATCGAGCCGTCCACCAGAAATCCCACTTGAAGGGTGGGTACATATAATCTCCTCAACTCCTCGGTCCTGTTGTCCACTCCGTGTACGTCCCACCCAGTGGTCCACCTCTAGGTACCGACTCGCTCCACAAGTCTCAACCATGATCAGTGATGTCTGTCGTCTGCATCCAACACAACGTAGTGCGGGCATAGCCCATGCAGGGGTGAGTATATGCTACTCAGTAGGGACCCCGAGACCCCCTAAGGTCTCCCATAATCCACAAAGGATAATCCACAAGGAAAGATACAATCGCGATGTAACAACCAACATTACTTAGGTATATACCCATACATATACCCAAGTAATCAATTCCAGTTCATCTCCAACATCCAAACCCATGTTTGATCACATCCACACAGGATAGTACAACCCAATCCACACAGGAAATCACAACCTAATACACAATGGAAAGTGAGTCAATCATATCGAAGATAATGATTGAAAATCAAGACTCAGCTCACACAGGTATACTTCTTCGTAAGGTGATAGAGATGATCAGATGTAGCCACTGATTCATCTAAGGTGGGACCCACGTAGGATACTAGACTATGTAAGCTATCGGACCCACAAAGGATACAAGACCAGCTACTCTTCCTGACCCACGTAGGATACAAGTACAGAGTCAAATACTGCCAGACCCACCTAGGATACAAGAACAGCAGTACTGCCGAACCCACATAGGATACAAGAACATTAGTCATCGTCGTCAAACCCACGAAGGATTTCAGTACGGTCTTCATCGCTGTTGAACCCACAAATGATTCTAGTGGAGTCGTCGTCATTGTCGAACCCACGGAGGATTCCAGTGCAGTCGTCATCGTCGTCGTAGTCGCAGCCAGCTCTAGGATTCCCGCACACAGCACGCTCGTTTCTGGGAGGGTACACTGCATGAGCCAAGGGGTCGATACGTCAACATACATGTATTCTGGAGTTGACGTATCTCAAATTTTCATCTAGTCGATAGGAACTCAACATGACAGACGACACGTCAATCAGACGCCCAGTCTGAGAGTTGTTGGCTTTTTCGTCCCAAGGGCCTGGTTGGTTTTTAAGTCAAACCCAACCCGACCATACTCCAACTACGTCCAAACCTCTGTTGGAGTAATCCAAAAGGGACTATCTCACTAAGAGGAATCCAACAACATCTACGGCACGTCAATCGGACGTCCGGAGCTCAAGTTATATGTGTTTCCGCTCTGAGGGCCCGGTTGGTTTCGTGTTCGAACCAACCCGTCCATACCCAAAGTTCTCCGAAAACTTGAGTGTAATATACCAAAGTGACCATCACAATCCAAGGATCTCTTCTCAACTAATGGTACATCATTCTGAGGTCCTTAGCCCATGTTATGGGCAGATGAACGAACCTGTCCAATTTAGGGGGTTTTGGGCCCCGACCGACCCGGCCTGAGACCCCCCATAGGTCGGCCCGAACCGGGTTGACCTGACTCGGGTCTAGGTCTATCCCATTAGGGCACGGCCCGGTCCATCCGGCTCGTCCCGGCCCGGCCTGGTGCGGCCGGTCCGGCCTGGGCGGTCGGTCGGCCCAGCACGCGTGAGCGTAGAAGGGGGAAGCCGCCACCCCTTCAGACCGAACAGCGAACCCACTGGGGGGTTCTCCCTGCCGAGTTGACCAGTGGTCAAACCCAAGGTTTTTTCGGATCTGGCCGGCCGTAACGGCCGGCCAGTGCACCAAGAAGGAATGTTTGGTCCTCGGCCCCTCAGCCACGCCCCTCCGTCGTGGCCCACTCCGGTCGCGGCCCTCCATGGTTTTCTGGTGCGACGCGACGGCGCCGCGCCCTTCCGCCGCATCCCCGCTCCGGCTGCAGCCTCTTTCGGCCTCAACAGTATGGCGCAACGACGCCGCGCTTCTTCGTCGTAATCCTCCTTGTTTCCACACGGTACTGTTTCACCGCGCCGCCTTCGTTCGAGCCGCAACAAATACAACCACAAAGGGGGAGGAGGATCGGTTGTGTTCGGGCGGTCCGACCTCCTCCCGTTAAATTAATAACAGGAGGCCCAAATATCCAACAAGGAACACAATGATTTATTCACGAACAAATTCAAACCCCTACATCGAAGAAGTCTTCGAACGTGGATCATCGCGGGAAAAAGATGTCGTGGAAGACGGTGTCGCAGAATGAGGCTCTGTAAGCGTCGTCTGTGTTCACCCGATGAAGGATGCGGCGCGTCATCATTCTCTAAAGAAGGCATCTCTCAGCGGCTGCGGAGAGGAGAGGAGACGGTACGACGATCTCCCCTTGTGGTGACAGAGTTCTTCATCGTAGACACGGTGTTCTTTGCCTTCTTCGTCGAGGAAGAAGATGTTCTTCAGAGCGCAAGAGTTCTCTTCCTTGTTCCACACAACGAATCGGCAAAAAATAAGACCTTGTCTTATTTTATTCACACACACACATTCCAACATTAATTTGAAAATCAAATTGAATTCACAAGTTAATTAATGTGCGTTTTCCAATTAAAGAGGCATTTTATTGGCCTGTAAATTAATGTGGAAGAGTAATGAAATAATTTCTATAGGGGAAATAAATGGGGTGTTGGGAAAAATTGAAGGTGGTGGGGGATCGTGTGGGCCCCACCCCAAATTCCTTTCATCTCCCCTTTCCACAACGCTTAACCATCAGTAATGAAATAAAAATAAATTGTAAAACAGTTTTATTTTTATTCCTCACATTTTTAACATCTCCTCCTGAGCAAACGCAACTACAAGAAAAGTCTTCCTAAGAAATTATCGGCGTTGCGGTTTCATCGGTGCCCTCAGATTTCGATTCTGAGCACCGATTCAAAAGTTATAAAAACTCACTCGTTCATTCACTGAACGTACCCGAGATAAGCTTCGGAAATTGATTCTGGGCACACCGGGCCTCGGAATCAGGTGCCATCAGAAACTGCGTACTCGTAAAATCCCAAAAAAAATTAAGAAAAAAATTCCCTTGAAATTTACGGGTCTTTACATTATATAGATAAGTAATGTGTTTAATAAACCCATTAATTGTGAATCAAATAAAATTATTTAATAGTCTATCATATGGGATATAATGAGACATGTGATTCTATATTTATTTGGTCAAATATCATATATATTTTTAATAATATTAAACATATCAAATTTAAAAACTGATAGATTCTACATTTTTATTCATTCTTCTTGGAAATATACAATCATAGTGTCAAATGATAATTTACCAATCATAGTATGAAACTGTGTTATCCCTAACTGATGTTCTTCAAAGAGTGTTATATTCATTAATGAAATATAATTTTTGGCATGAGTATGATTCTCTTATTGTAGTAAATAAAATATTTATGAGGCATAATTTGTTTTTTTCATAGGATAACCCACAAAATAAAACACATTTGTTGTTAAACAAATTTTCTTTGTTATAATAGGGGTGAAAGGTTCATATTTTGATTTTACCATACCTAATTATATATTGATAATGAGAATTATAACTATCATACTTTTATACATTACTTCTGAAATCATTGACTCTTATCTAATTTGTGGTGGTTTGGTGTACTATTAACCATATCATCAGTTGTAGCTTATAAAAGATATGATTTGTCATATTTTATGATGAGTATGATATCTAAACCCATGATTCAGATAGATTGGGGTAGTTCATGGCTATAAAAAGATAAGAAATATTATATGATTATATATACGGTGGGGGTTATGGGTCCTTCTCATAAATAAAGGTGAATGAAAAATGATATATTAATCAGCATGGTCATTCTATTATTGAAAGATCAAGAACGTATGGTTATATATATTGGTTTATTATAATTTATATCTTATGCTTACTAAATCTATTTTATGAATAAATAATATGGGAATGAGCACCTATATATATATGAGGCACTTAGTTGACACATGTATATAGATACATGTGTTTGATATATATCATTTTAGATCCCTTGGTAGCATGAGTATTATTGATCATTTTCTAAAGTCCTACAATTTATTATGTTTATAGATATATAAATTTTTATTTTTTATCATTGATATAATGTATTATGGGGCCACACAATGTGGTTGATATAGTAGAGATTATGTTTTTTTTAAATTTACTATAAATGTTTATTAGTTTTCATCTAAAAGATTATTTGGAGGGGTATTCACAAGGTATTTTATATGATGTGTTATAATGGGTTGTTAATTATATCCTTAAAAATTCATTAAAAAATATTTATAAGTATGATGGTTTATGATTTCATAGTTTATTAAACATTATTCAGTAAAAAGGTGAAATGATATATCGTTTACGAGACTTTACATTAAGTGGGAGATTAATGAGATACTCCCTAAAGACCAAGTGCATGTGATCTATTTTTCTATATAACAAGGAATGATATGGTCATAATTCTATGAATTAAATTGAGTTTTTTTTATTACCATGTGCCAAAAATACATTACAATGAAATTCAAGGGATTAAATTGGGATTCTTGAAGGTTATATGTGTTATATCATTGCGTAATATATGTGTAAATTCTATGAAAAACGCATCAGTGTCATGAAGCCTATATAAAAGTAGTTATCACCATGATACTGAGTTTCAACCTTATTCACACCTCTTTATAAATCAATGATCATTTTATTAATCTATAAATTCTATCAAAAAGTGTTTTCTCAGCTTTGAGTTTTTAATATGTGTTTTTGTTTCAAATGAATGTTTTAAAATTAAAGAATCCACATTATGTAATTCCATGCAAATAGTGTTGCACATTAATATGAGGGTAATTCCCACTCATCTTAGCTGAATCGTATATTTTACCCAAAAACTATCAATATTGTATAACATTGTATTCATGGATTTATGTATATGACATTCATTTTGTGCAGAATGTTCATTGTTAAATTAAGCCATACACTATAAGTCAATAAAACAAATCTATATTTTATATTGAAGTGATAATAATTTTTAAAATTAGAATTTAATAATGAAATATTTTTATAATACATTAGGAAATTACATCCTTGGTTTTATATTTTTTGCAATATGACAAGATTTTTGAGCTAAAATGATTGTTTTAAATTAAAAGCATCCACATTGAGTTATATAGGTCACAACATGTGTCAGATTGAATGGTGGTTAATTATTTATCATTAAAATAAATAATATATTTCTTTCTTAAAGTATCATGTGACTCCATGAATTATTACTCTCATTTGAGTATACACCATAATTATTGGATTTAAATTTCCATTTTAAATTACCCATTAAAATAAATAATATATTTGTGTGTAATTTATTTTTGGAATGTATCAACAGAATCCATGTATTTTTCCTCATTTATGATTATGTGACATAAGTTTTGAACTAAAATATAACTTTTATATTAAAAAACAAATTTCTATAATAATGGCCACACTGTGAGTTATATTGGTGTGTAATTTATTCTTATATGTTCCAAAGGATTCACAGATCATTTACATAATTTTTAAATATAATGTTATCATTTTTTGCTATTTTGAATATGTGATTAGAGTTTTAAATAAATATGTCAATATTAAATTAATACACACACTATCTTTCAATTTAGTCACACTATGTTCCATATTATGGTGAGGTTAATTAATATTTTTGAAAAAGGAATTATATTTCACCTTACAAAACTTTTATGATAATTCAAGTGTGGTCTATCAATTTTGAGTTTGTTAATTTCATTTTGAAAAAATTGGTCACTTTAAAATCAGATCATGAACATCCATTAATATATACCACACCAGGTGTTTAATTGAATTGAGGTTAATTACTACAAATAAGAAATGAATTATCAATCATTTTTCAAAAGTTTCTATAAAATTAGATATTTTTTTCCTTGTTTTGATTATTTCATGTCTTTTTTTGGAAAAAAGTTAAACTTAATTGAATATATGAATATTCATTATTAATGAGACTAATAAATTCCTAATTTAATTTAATTTATTTCAGACTAAAATTTTTTTTCATAGAAACAATTAAGATTTTTTTGTATTCCATGTGTCCTCAAATAGTAATGAGAATGTGCTAAGAGGTTATTCTTAAAATAAAATTTTTAAACTAAGAATACCAACATTCTATAAATATTTTTATACCATTTTCAATATTTATGTGAGGTTAATTCTAATAGATTAACAATAAATTATAAATCATTTTAATAAAATACTATGACAATCAATGATCTTGTTTTCATTTAAATGAAAACAAGACCTCTAGGTCAATCCACCCACACTTTTTTCTCGAATTTTTTGAATTTATTCCCAAAAATTTAAAAAAATATTTAGTGATCATTTTCAAATTGTATCAAGACAATTGAATCTTTTCTTCCTATATTTGTAGTATGCAGTAGACATTTTGAACTAAAATTTAATTTCGGATGAAAAGATTATTATTTTTTCATACTGGTCAGACATTGTGTCTGACTTTTATAAGGTAAATTTATAAATGAAAAAATGGATCATATTCCATTTTTTAAAAGTATCACTATAATAATATTGTTTTCTATATATTTTGAGTTTTTGACATGATTATTTTCAAAAAATACTACTTTCAAAACTGAACAAGCATGCATATAGTAAATATAAAAACACAATTAATGATATTATTGTGTGGTAAATTACTATATATTATAAATGAATAATTTATTATTTTTTCAATGAATTAGGACAACATATTTCATTTAATCAGTATTGAGTATGTGACATGTGTTCTTAACTAAAATAACTCCTTTAAATGAAAATATTTACATTTTGTCAATCCAGCCACATTGTGGGATAGATTGATAGGTGGTATATTCCTACAAAAAAAATAAGTCATGGTTAATTATTATAATATATAATGATAAATATGGAACATGTTGTTTTTTTAATATAAAATTATTGATTTAAACTAAAATGTATCTTTCAAATAGAAAGCATGCACTTTTAGTCAATCAGTACAAAACATATGTTGGAATGACATGAGATTTAATTTTAAAAATAAAAAATCTTTTATTTATTTTTTCTTTAATGTAAATATGAATCAAAAAAATGAAAATTTTCTAAATAACATTGGTACCAAATTTCACATACATAAAATTACTATAAAATACATTTCTAAAAAATCCCTCCATACATTTTGTATTATTCCTTATAATATAGAATCCACTTATTTATAAACTCTCTCACAAATGTTCTAATTTTAAATTAAATGAAAATTAAATAAATTAGAAGTTGATAAATCCAATCATTCTGATCTGTGTGGAATAAAAAATTAAAAACATTATAGGAAAACACATCTTCATGAGGTATATAAAAATATTTTTCCCACGTAACCTCACCACTCATTTATAAAGAGATCTAATTCATATTTTGAACATATGAACTATTAAGAGTCCTAGTATTATTAGGTTTATATTGATAAATAAATCATTAACAAATTTTTTAAATGAAATTGTAATTATATTCATAAATACCTTTTCAAGGATGATAATTTTTTGATGTAATTTGAAATCGTGTCTAATTTTTGAAATGTAATAAAAATAATTGACATTAAATAGTTTATAACACATTAGATAAATTGAAAAATATATAAAATATGCCCTGATACATGTTTGATGGTAAAATATAGTTATATATACACTTATATTTATCTAATTATATCTATAGGCTTATGTTGGATTTTTTGTCCTCTTACCATGAATTTAAAGACGAATAAACACCATCGCATCCTAAAAAATCACTCATTAAAACATACTATAAAACATATTATTTGAAATTTATTTTTAAAATGATAAGTATTATATATTAAATATTAAAATGAGATATCATTTTTGGTCAATTTTATGGATGTCCCTGAATTGGATTGAATTTTTTTAGAGTACCCAAAATTATCATATGATCCTCTAGTAAAACATAAAGAAAAAAATAATATATAATGAAAAAAGAAAAAAATATTTCTTATGATTATATTATAGAGTTATAAACATGAATTATATGTTTTAATTAAATAATAAAATCTATTAATTTATTTTAAAATTATATTTCATATAGTTTTTTATTAATTCATTTTTCCTAAAATGAAAATTGTTGTTTACATGTGACATGAAGACTAATGAATGAAATTATTTCTTTATATGGGGTCCCCCCTTACATGGTAGTTAAATATACACCTGAAGAAAATATTAATAATTTTTTAATTTAATTAATATAGTAGATAAGTTATTGAAAAAAATATGAAAATGTAAATAATGTATATTGTAACACTCCACCTCATATTTCATGAACAACACCTGAGTAGAGATGATACAAAACCTCATGTACTCCTCCTTATATTAGAGAGGATGCTAACTAGTGGTGAGGGTCTAATCTAACATATAAAGACTATAAACTATATCACAATTTAAATAATAATAAACTCACCAAATAAATATATTTCAAATAAAAATAAAAAAATAAGTTTCCTTAATAATTATAAAAAATATAAAATTCAATGTCAAATACAAAAAATCAGAATGACCCCAAATGCAGCGTGTCAAATTAAGTTCCATGAAACTGAAAAGTAAATAAATTTATCCACAATTTTATGTTCTATTTCTTGAAATCAAATCCAACTCCATCCTTCCATAATCCTTAGCTTCCATTCACATTTTAATTCTTCTTAAAAGGATTTTTGGTCATGAAATATAAAAAACCATCGATATTATCATTCATGTTGCAAGTATAACCTAGTAAGGAACCATCAATGAATCCTTAATATAAGGTTACATGAATATATGGGTGTATTAAATTTCAAATAAGTTAATATAAACCTAAGAAATAATTACAATAAAAAGATTTCATGAACTAACTAAGACACCATGAAAGAGATTCATACCAACATTGAATCCCTTCTAGTTGAATATCATAAATGTTGTGGGGATTTTAAAAGTAGAGGAGATAGAAACAAGGCTTCTCAGTAGTATTAAATACTCTAGGAATTTTATTCATACCACATTATGTAATCATTCCCTATTACTATTTATAAATTTATATGACATTAGACCATCATTACTACACATCAAACCATATAATGACATCATTACACATCGTCTGACATGGTACATTCATCAAGTAATAAGAAACATCTAATTATGATCCCCCTCTTAGGCTAATGAGTCTTGGAGAATTAACTTTTAACATTGGTACCATGAATTTAAAAAAAATATCACATACAAAATACATCACATGGAAACAATTTCATTATATCGTCCATATGTATTCAGAGTCATGACACAATAACATGGGTCTTAAAAGCTATACATTCCCACAAACACATACCATATCACACAATGATTCTCTATGTTATATCTACATCCATGACAAAATTTAATGTAACACAAGGAACCAATACCTATTCATGAACATACAAAAACAAGGAAACAAACTCTAGATAAATTCCTTGTATGGTAAATAATTCATATCACTCTCTTGTTAATGAAAATATTCAAGACCCACTGAGAAATCACACCTATGTCACGCCCATACACCATCCAGATTGAAATCGCATGATAATGACTCCTATAAAAAATAAATATAAAATAATTTGTATGGTTCAAGAAAAAAATAATAAATATTCTATGAAAAGGTATTGATTCTATATCAACTTACCTATCAAGATATATCAACCTCACAAGATAATAATTGTGTCAAAAGAAGGTCATCACATACTAGATCCATCTTTTATCCATCGGTGGTCCATCAATTATTCATTATATATAATCATAATCCATAGATATGTTCATTAAATGATTTATATATGACTCATCTAAAGTAAATAATGGTATTTCTAGAAAAAACATTAAGAATGGAGGTTATTAAATCACATAAAAAAATTTATCGATAATCAATATCCTTGAATCCAATATAATAAATCTTAGAAGGGAATGTAATATCTAAGGAATACATGTGGAGTCACCATTGTAGAGTAATATGTTTGTGAAGAATAATGGGTCAAATAAGGTGATTTGTAACCAAGTATTCATATTTTTTATCATTAATTCAACAACACATGGTTTTACATCATTATAAGCCAAAAAGTTCATCAAAAGTTCTACTATACAACCTATATTATGAATCATCATGTTTTGTAACATGGTTTGGTAAATAGCATGCCAACCATGCTTTCATCCTATATCAAAAGTTACATTGTTTCTTGGAAAGGTCACATGTGGGATTCCACTTTCTTTTTTTATTATTTTCACATAGTTTCTTGGAGAATTAGAACGGTTTAGGATAACTATTCTCCAACCATGTACCCTTTTTAAAACATCAAAATAATTACAAAGACAATAAAACCCCCCATAAATCATCCCAATAATATAATAGTAAAAAAATCATAAAAGGAAAAAAAAAATTAACTCATAAACCACCTAAAATGTTTCATATTATTGTATTATCACCTTATATATACTTATCATGTTCATGAAGTTCCTCTAGGAAAATTCTTCAACAAACTGAGGCTATTTTTCTTGAATTTTAGATTAATACACTCAATATTCCACAAGGATTAATCCATTATTCCCCAAAATCTAATCAGGTGGAACTATATTCTACTAAAATACCTTTTATTTATGGTCTGTAATCCACAATAATTGTCCCTTGTATGATGCATCTGGCTCCAAAAAAAATATACTTGTAGTTGATTAGATGAAGAGTATTAGGCATGTACCTCTAGATATGAGACACATAAAATACATATTGTATGACTTATTATAATGTTAATATGGGTAGATGGTATTCTAGAATCCTTATATAATCATAAATATAAAATTAAACATCACACATTTATGCCATATTTCTTTTCATTAATAAGAGTCGAAGCCCTAATAGAGAAGTCATCCATAGTAATAATTTACAAGTAATAACAAACACAATTTTTCATCTCCATTGATTTAAATATGATCTCAATTTGTACTGATTTCTGGTTATCTGCTTCTAAATTATTTCACTCTAATAGTGGTCACCATTATGATGCTCGACCCCACCATAACTACCTCACTTTCCTTGTGGAAATATACTGGTGAATGAAATTACTAACCATAGAGAGCCTTAATAGGATTCATCTAAATAAAATTCGGAAATATTTTATTATACATGAATTCAATCAAAGATAGATGATCACCCCCACCCCAAAAAAATTAAGGATGCATTCCCAAAACATATCTTCACATATCTTTATTTTCCACTATAATTAAAAATAAAAATTCACATAATACACAATAATAACGTTCAGCTAAGTATCAATGTCATGCCACGATACTTATGAAAAGAATAATGTTAAATGTATTTATCTATCAGATAAAATTATTGTTTCTATTTAATTTAGTCATACAATGTACCATAGATACAATTTTTCTAACTCGCCTATTTATAGGTTCACTCAAATCAATATAAAATGAGACTCTTTTATCAAATGATCAACTATAACTGAAACAAAATAATTAAAACTAAATTTCTCACTTAACCCCATCCTGAAATAAATAAACACATCTTCCCACTTCTAAATAGACACATGAACTATCAAAAAAAACTACCCTAAATCTGATGTTTTATATTATCCTCTGGGAGGATTGGAATCATGAGGAAAAATAGTTGAATCCCATCATCATATGGGGATATAATAATTAACATCAAATATTATGTTATATATTTTTCAACTATGCATGCACTACCCACTTCAAATTTCCATAGTATCTCATAATATCACCCCTTAATGAAGCATCCATAACTACCTTTTCATGTGCAGGGATCATGACATTCACATTTAAGGAACACCTTGGAACAAAACCATCTCTCACCATGAATTTTCACATCTGAATATGACTCCCAGCTTTATTTCAGATTGTCCACTATAGAAAATATGAAAAAAAAATGCACACATTTATTAACACCATGATCATATAATGAATCCACTTCCACTAATCCATCAAACTCATAAGACTCCATTCCTTATTCAAATTCCTCTCTCTAAGCTATTAGATCTATGGGATTTTTAAGATTATAGAATCATAAATTGAAATACAATTTAGTAAGGAAGATGACATGTCATAGTATAATGTATATTGACACTCCACCCAACACATATTCCATAAATAGATATCCTAATACGAGAAGATATATTAAAGGATATTATGGTCCAAGTAGATAAAAAAACTCTCACTAATGAGATATGGACACTAACACTATTATGTGTAAACCAAAACCACAAGCTCTCTATCAAGAATTGGGTAGTAACACTCATGGTATAAAAACTATAATCACATATAAGAAAATACCCAATACCTATACATAACAAAAACTCATAACCCATCACCCATGGCATGACAACTCACTATTTATTTGATCCCAAACATTAGATGAATCAAAACTTGATCTATCATCAATATCCATTTCAACTCAAGAAAAACCCATCACAAAAATTAATTTGTTCAAGATTCACTCCCTCCTTGATGAATCATATCATTGGTTCTACCAAACATAAGAATTTCTAGATGATGTTTCCATAGTATCTATCCAAATAGAGGAAACTGATAATCTCAAAAAAAATCCAAGGGTGATCCCAAGGAATCAATACTTCGACCGTCTCTTGGTCTATAAAAAATCCTACCTCAAAGATCACACGGCCCCAAAATCATGCTTATCAGATATTGAAATTAAATATCAAATACTTGGTATAATGCTCATATGAATAATGCATACTCAACATAGTCTCAAATAGGATGACAAGTAACTCAAATAGTGTCTGATTATATGGGAACATCTTCAACAAAGACAAAAAAAATAATTCAGATATGAATGAGATATCATACTCTCAAGATCCATGAACACTCAAGGGTCATTAAAAAATTATTGGAGTGATGAGGTTTTCATATAGAACATATATAATTAGAAACTTCCTTGTAGGAATATCATCTTCCCTGGTCAAAAACTGATGGTCGAATGAATGATGATAAATCAATGAGAACAACTAGGTTCACTGTACCATATTAATTAGAACATCAATATAGGTTAAATGTTAAATTTTCATAACTATTACCTGATTAATATTATTATAGTCTATACTAATGTATAGAATTCAATTTTCATTAATAAAAAACAAAACTAGGGAACACCAAGGTTATTCTCTCAATTTGAAAAAAAAACTTTTCCTATAAACATTATATATTTCCTCTCAATTCTGTTAGTCGCATAAAACATGGTGGAATCATTATTAGTTTTCCCCATGATTAGAATAATTATTAAATGAAATTTCACTATGTAGAATAATTTCATGACAAGGCATGAACCATGAGTACCCCATTCCCACATCCAACTGTCCAAGGGTTGGCGACCAGTGTCGTGTAGGCATATCACACAAATAGGAGGGACTATCCTAACATTTTTTTCAAAAACACAAACATCCTAATACCATAAAATCAAGACTTATAAAAAAACCAAAACCAATTCATGTATACCTTTATGATCTCTAAATCAGATAATGACTATAATGTAGTGAATATAAACAAGGGCATAAACACAAGCCCATCCAAATCACTATAGAGAGTCCATCCAGTTCAAAGGGGGGTGGAATACTAACAATTAAACCCACTTAGAAAAAAACATAGTCTATCAAATTCATGATATGATCCACAAGCTCTCTATCCTTCAAAAACACTGTCAAATGAATTTTGGTGGACATAAGACATGGCAGATGTGGGAAGAAACCAAGCAGGGGTGAGTTTAACTATTCCAAGTAGGACACCCAAAATATAGTAAACAAGAAGAAACAAGAATAGCTAGATAAAAATGATGATACAATAATGAAATCATAATCAAGAACCCAAATATACCCTAAAAGGAAACCTCGCCCATAGGTAGACAAAATAAAATTCTAGGCCTAGGATTAAGCTCGATGGAAGTATCATTCCTTGATAATCCACACCATGATCTATGTTATCATCACTAACAATCATCCAAGGGTTCATGATCATTGGTCCTCTCACAATATTGATCACTAGTATCAGAAGACTTGATACTTAGATATGGGATCCAACCTAGGACTCTTGGGGGATACTCCTCCAATGGCCCGAAGGCCTTCATTTTTTTATTGATTTTTGATAATCAACCTTTCAAGGGGTGAGGTTGAACCCTTACAAGTCCCATAAGCATAAGTATTACATGGTCCATACGCCTTAGAGGAATTCATTTCCCGTAGGCTTTAAACATTACATACGACCCAGACTAACTACTTGGAACTGATCCTCCCCAGCAACTTCATCGTGAAATCAGCTCTCCACCTTCGCATGGCTGTTCGGCTAGGCATTCCCGTGCATGCACAGTCTTGTCCCGATGGCAGGTTCCATACCCTCTCATTCTTGAAATCCGTTTAGCTTCTGCTCTGGTGAAAGCTCCTTGCTCATCCTCCTTGTAGAGCTTGTTCCTTGAAGGTTTTCTGGTTTGCATCTGCACTTAAGGTGGCCTGAAGGCCTTGAGGTGGCCCAAAGGCCTTACTGAACTGAAGGCCTAGGTGGCCTGAAAGCCTTAATGGACTTGGGGACCAAATCGGTGGCCTGCAATCCCAAACGAGGGCATATTCCCGGCTTCTATAGTTCCAAACAGTACCTGCTACAGTTCTCGCTACGGTGCCTACTACAGTACTGCACAGTTCCCACTACAGTACCTATTACAGTACTGTTACAGAACTGCTACAGTACCCTGAAATGATGTATCTGCCTTGATTTGATCTTGGGTCTCCCATGTGCACTTACGGAGTCCTTACCAACTAGTCTAAGGCTCATGTGAACTCTTGTGGGATAATGGAAACCCAATCATGATCAACCGGCTATTTTTGGAATCATAATCGAACTATAGTATAGATCCTACTAAAATATAATGTTGGATGGAGGTAAAATTCCCTTCTCAAGGACATCATGTCGATTCCAAAAGCCATACATATGTTATAAAATAAAAGAGGGTCTTACTATCATCTCATAGAGGGACATCAAAACCTATATTTGAGACTCATCCTCCATAGGGATTCACAATCTAGATATATTGATTTAATTCCACAATATACCCTTATACGGAAGACCAAAGGAACAATATCAACTAAAAATACTCTATAATGATGAACCCTAGGGCTCCAAACACCCACAAAGTGGATATACTATGTCTATTAGGGGTACATGGTATATACCAGGGGTACACGACAGGTCTATAGAACCCCTATTATGCTCTATGTTGTATCCTAACATGACATGTAAATCTCTCTATACACGATTTGCAGGAATATTTAATGGCATGTAGAGATCATCTAAAACTCTTCTCATGCCATCTAGACAAGCCCATTTACACCAGACTGTGTCTTTGTAATCTATTCATGTCTATGTACATCTTCCTTTATAGGATTGGGTGACCTCCATTTTACATTCCAATCCACCAAGCACGCATTACCATGTTTCTTATAGGTTAACATAATTTTTGATGAATAACAATACATGGAAACCCTAGTATCGTAGCTAGGGAGTCCCACACGGCATTTGATCCCCCATTATATGTTGTATAACCCAAAAAATCCCATATCTCTTAGGATCTACTCAATTGTATCTGATGCATCTCTATTTTCATTATCCTTGTTTGATATGGTATAACTAGGGTTAAACAACCCTCATATCATTGGATATCGTCGTTTATGTATTCGAGTCTCCTTGGGAAACATCCCATTCACCATCCATTGCTATAAAACTGAAATCAGGATGAATAAGAATCCCTAATTGGTTACAATCAACCTAAGATCATCTACCATAATTTTCACACATATATCATACCCTCGATCGTTAACATCTTATGTAGTATCGATCGAATGTACCTATTAACAACCACATAATGATTAAATATTTGGCAGTAACCAAACCATGGGCCAAAGAAAACTTCAGCGATGAAAATGTGAAGTAACGTGGGAGAAATCCATAAGGTAGAAGATTTGGGAATGAATATCATCCCACAATTTTTCAGCCTCAATCCATTCTCATATACATAGATAAAAAAGAGGGATAAAAATCCATGAACAAAATAAATTCATCAATTAAATATTTCCTCAATGGATGAATCAATTCTTGTCATTGTAATTGATCCTAATTTGATCTGGATATAAGAATAAAATATAATTTCACAATTCAAATGTCCTAACTCAAGTTTAGATCAATTGCTGATTAAAAAAGGTTTTGTGTTTCCATCATTAGTGAGATTGAAAAACACCTATAGTGAAATGATCCTCGATATAATCTCAATTCGATGTCATTATCCATGATAACCTCTAATTATTTTCCAAATGTATCATCTCAAATTATAGGGTTATGTGCCTAAGACATAAAGTTTTCCATGGTATCATATAAATAGAGGGCCATTAGATTTGATATTTTAATTTATAAAGAAATAAATATAATTTTTTTTAATATTTCCCCACAAAGGTGATGAATATTAACACCCATCACCAACATAGGTTATTTTATTCCTAGGGTGAAAACCACATTCTAAACTCAATGATTCCCTCATATTTCTAATTTTTTACCCTTTATGATTTAATCCATTTTTTTGAAAAACCTCACCCGAAGGATATTAATATATTTAGTATATTTCAGAATTAATTTTGGGGACACTAGGCCTCAAATATTAGAAATTATTAGTTACCAACTAAAAAAATAATCTGTATATTATACAAATGTAATGTATGGAAAGTAATAGTTGTTAAATTCTACGAACCAGAGAGATTTCTATCGAAAAATGAAAAATCATGCTGAAAACGACGGGGGTACTAGGTTCGCATCTAGGTCTCATGATCCAAGGTTCTTTATATAAGATTCACATGCTTCCACTATAAACATATTAGGAGAATAAATCTTTGTTGAAGGATCATCTATTGTCACTCCTCAATATCCACTATTTACATAGAAATGGTAGCCTTATCCTTTATTTCAAACTCACCCCAGTCGATAACCTGCGATAGGTCATGAACATACTTCTTTAATCACGACGCATGTAAGACATTATATACAAAGTTCACCTGTGGTAGTAGACCTAAGTTTTACAAAACCTTTATAACTCTATGTAGTATATATAATAGGCCAATTAATCTTAGAGATAACATCCCTCATTAGCCAAACCTATGTAATCTATGTGGAGGTGAGATCCTGAGGAACACATGGTATCCATCATTAAACTACATAGGTATCCATATTCATCCCACATAAGAAATCTAATGGATATGTTCAGTCCATATCTTCTATTAGATGATCTTCATATTCCTATCATATCTTGTATGAAATTATTTCCCATGAGTGTAGGGTCAACTGGATCAGTCCAATAATGTGGTGACCTATAGGATTCCTATAAAATTTATTGAATGGTGAAATACCAATGGTTTAATAGTAGTTATTGTCTTATAAAAACTCTAGAGAGGGTAGATGACCCCCACCTTTATGGTATAAATCCAACATATAAGCCTGAAACATGTCCTACAAGGCCCGAATGGTTTTCTTAGTTTTTTTATCTATTTGGTGGTAAAATGTCATGCTAAAAAATTGTGAATTCCTATAGGCCTACTTGAATCCTCTCCATAATCACAACTTGTAGTGATTATCATGATCTAAAAGGACCATTGAGAGGACTATATGGATATAAAATATCCTGGGTGCATATAGGAATCCCAATATCTCAATTGGGATCAACTATTGAATGGATATGAATTTTGTCAACTTGGAGAGTCTGTATAGGATCACCTTGACAGCATCATGTCCCATGGAGATATGTAGTACCCATTTCATGATGTCCATCGATATCCAATTCCACTTTCACTCTATCTAATCAAGTGGTTAAGGTAAATTTCCTAGGTCTTGGTCCCTAACCATCACTTGTTGACAAGTGATACATCAATTTGAAAATTCTATAACATCAATATTCATTACTAGCCACCAAAACTAATATTTATATTCCTTGTATATCATTTCAACATAAGTATGTGACACTAAATGGGTTGTATGAAACTCCAACATCACCTCCTCCTAATAACATCAATGGTACCATCATCTATCCTATGAAAAGTATAGTGTTCTCCCTACCTTCATAATATCCATTAGAAGAAGATATAGTGAATATCTGAGTACGTAGGGTCTCATGATTGTTATCTCCTTAAAAAAATTCCTTAGAATGATGTAAATGTTGTGGGGGTAACATCTATCAACTGAAGATATAAAAAACCATCATAGCTAACTATGTAAAACTACAATGAGGATAACTACTCTAACACCTCATCCAGAAACTAATAATAGGATATCTTACTGAGAGAGTCTACCACCATGTTCCCCTTCAATAGTGTATAAATAATCTAAATGTCATAGTCCCAGAAGAAATATATCCATAAATTCTATTTGAAGCTAATATCATTCTGTGAGAATATATACTTGAGGATATTTTGGTCATCTTATACAATAAAAGGATAGCCCATTAGATAGTGCCAACAGATCATCAGTTCAAACACTACTGCTAATAACTCATGATCATGGGTCATGTACTTCTACTTATGAGGTCCCAATTGATTTGAACCATTGGGAATTACCACATGCATCTTCACCAGAACAAAACCTATCCTGGTCCTTAATGCACCGATGATCAATATGTTCTCAACACCCTCCTCTAGAAATCCCAAGATAGGAGTCCCAATCAATATATACCTCAATTCCTATAAGAACTACGGGAATCTTTCCATCCTCCTGAAATTCTACCCCTTTTAGTTCATAGCTACCAATGGTGATGCCACTCTATAGAAATTAGGTACAAACCTACGATAGTACCCTATGATCTAAATGAAAGTATACACATTGGTATCAATCTTAGGTGGATCCCAAGCTAGCATGACCCCAACCATCATAGGGTCCACTACAATTCCTACCTCTGAGATGATGTGTCCTAGGACATGGACCTATAGAATCCAAAACTAACACTTTGAGATAATCCTATAAACATGGTGCTCTTAGAGTGTGTCCATGACCATCACCAAAATGTTTCATGTGATCCTCCTCGTATTCCAAGTACACTGTGATATCATCGATGAAGACCACAATAAACTGGTATAATAAAGGCTCAATGATCTAGTTCATTAGTCCCATGAAAACTATCGGGGTTTTCATCATACTGAAGGTAATCACCAGGTAATCATTGTGAGTATAGAAAAATATGAATTACATCATTGATATATCCTCATCTAATACTTGAAACGGGTGATATCCTGATCTGTTTTCAATCATCAAGAATTGTCTCATCAATTTCAAATAACCCAATAGTTCTTCATCCTTGGTGGGGGATACTTATTCTTCATGATCATAGGGTTCAAACACTATAAATCCACATATAACCTCATTATCGGGTCACCCTTCTTGGGGAAAACATTGGGGATGTCTCATGGGAAATATTGGGTATGTAAAATCCCTTCCCCTATAAGACCTATAAATACACCATTAACTAATTAAAATTTATTTGAGAAATATTATATACTTGTGTAGATATTAGGGTTGTACCATGGTGTAATAAAATGAATAATTATAGCTCATGTTTGGAATTTAAGAATGGAACATCCTTAAAAAATACATTCTCATACTATGCCATCACCATAGGGATCCGGTATCCTATAACATCTATTACACCAAGATTCCTTATAGGAATAATTTTAGTTATCAACTACAATGTTGTATTCCTTAGTGTTTCCTACTCTTCCATGGTTTCCATTTCACCCAAAAAGTAAAAACCCATCCAATAAATGTGGACACACCACATCATCTTCCTAAAATAGTTATTCTGGACATGAACTATGGATATCGAGTCCATACCTAATATTTCACCATAAGTCCCCATCATAGATACAAAAAGAAAACATAGAAAAATCTCACCTCCATCCATTAGATTTCACCATTGTAAAATGTTTTAAATCATTGGTTTTCCTCTTGTGAGATTCTGCAAGTGGAAGGGTTGAGCCAATGGATCAGTTAGAATCTCTAAATCTCAAACAGTAGAGGTGGAATAAAAGGAACAACCCACAGTTGCGTTAGTAAAAATTGCATCTAAGGTAGAAGAGACAAATTTCATACCTCATATTATCCATGGAGCCTTGGGGTCATATGTATCTATATATAGTATCCATCCTCATCCTTGACCACCAACTCCCTAATTTTGGAATATACCACCTGGTGGTGGTATTGGTAAATGTTCAAACCTCTGACCAAATCTTTCTCCTCAATCAAAACCTCTTCCCTGTCCATCGTCCTATTGAACACACTTCTTTGAACTCTTTCTATGGGATAATGGAACCTCAAACATCTCCTGATAAACTATATGATATCATGCTCAAACCCATTCCAGATGTCCTTGACCATCGTAATAGAAACAAGGCCTATCCCTTAGTTAATTAGTTCCATATAAAGATCCCTCCATCATTGATTCTCTATACAAGGATTGTATTCAGAAGTTTCTAGCACACCCATATCCCTAAAATTTCATCAAATACCTTCCACTGAGGTCTCAAATTAGGTGTTCCCACTACCAACACAAATGGTTGACTTCTTCTCTGCTAAGAATATCTCCACCACCAAGTCCCACTCAAGAACCCTTTCATAGGTGGGAATACCCGGATATATCCACGATTCCTTGATATACCATCATAAACCCTACACAATGTTCCATGATATGAGGAATGGATCTAGAACCATATCCATGGAGTATCATAAGATATTAGTTAAACTCATCAAATACTTTTCCACAGTCAAACAAACCTCCTACAAATGATGAATCTTCATGATATGTTCTGATCACAACACTGAATGATAATAATCCTACCTAAAAAGATGCTAACAGTTTGACTAGGATAGAGTTACCTCATCATGTGTTTAATTCACCAAAATCCAACATTATATAGAAAATCCCTAAATAGTACTCACTTCGGGGAACACCATCTGATCTATAGGCATCCTCACAAGGAAAAAACATAAATGACTACCTTTTGAGAGTCCTCATCTACATGGGGGGTTTGAATCTCCCTGATCCTGGGAGTTTGATGCCTCTACAAATCGTGCATCATAGTTAAAATGATTGGATCCTCATATATAACATCTAATTCTAGATACATTTTAATAGTGGTGGTATGACTGGTAAACCTCATGAGGGTTCTATCTCTGATACAAGCCATTATACTAAATCGGCATCCCTCTGTGGATCATTCTCACAATAAAATGACGGAATCGTAGTTAGTTGTACTCATGGATTCATCCTCAAATAAAAAAGGTATACCACAAAAAAAGATTATATCTGGGGAGCTGGCTCAATTAGGAAATTAAAACAAAACCATTCCAATATTATGCATGAAATAATTTTTTCCCAAAAACCATTGTATGCATGTATTGAGTCGAATGGTAGGTGATCAGAGTCATGATCTATGGATATGACTAATCTAGGCCATTATCCAATTGGATAGGGGTTGGTGACTAAAATTGAGTAGTCATATCACAACAATGGGATGCATTATCCTATTGTACCTATACACAGGCATGCATATCGAAGCCCATAAAATGATGAAATTTAAACAAACTAAAAACAATGAATTTATTCCAATATGATCTTATAAACAAAGTATGATAGTAAATTACTAATTGAAATAAATGGGATATAAAAAATCCCAATATAAAATATAGAGAGTTCGAAATTATCTAAGGGTGAGAACTACTATAAAATTAATCCAATTTTAAAGAACCTCAGTCTATCAAGCTGAAGATATGATCCACTGGCTCCTGATCCATCAATCACACTATCTAATGGGATATCATGTACATAGGTCAGGAAACATGGATGAAGATCCATAAAAGGGTGAGTATAATAGTACCTAGTAAGAAACTAAAAAAATAAAAACAAAAGCCTCCAGAATAGTCATATCAAAAAGGTGATATAGAAGTCAAAGCATAAAAAAGAACCCGGATATACTCTGGAAGGACATCGTGCCTCCAAGTAGTCACATCCAACATTAATTCGTAGTATTTTCCTTGAATCAATAAACATTCTAAGAGAACGGACTCCAAATGACCTACTATCCTTAGAGACAAGCATCCATGAGTTCATTATCATTGGACTCCACCCAATAAAGCTTGATGGTCGTAGAAGACCCTAATACTTTGATAGGGTATCACACATTGGACTATTATTGGATACCACAACCCTCATCTTGATTAACCCACTGTGTAATGGATCATACGTCAAACATACTAAGAACCCTACTAAAATAGAGTGATAGATGGAGGATTTGTTCCCTACTCATGGAGGTCACACCTATTAAAAAAACCCCACCTAGGGTATAAAATGATAGAGGAACACACGCTAGTCTCATGGAGAGACCCCACAACATCTATCTAAAACTTTTACTCTAGAGGGGATCAAATTATTGATATGAGGATGTAATTACACATTGTACCATTTTTTGGATAGACCAAGGGAACACACTCAACTAATATTCATCTATAATGATGAAACTAAGGGCCACAGACACCCTCATAATTGGTATGTACTGTGTACTTTTAGTATTGTGTGTATCCAACCAACATCGGGTCGTCTCTTCTGGTGCTTCCTCACAAAGAATGTAGATATCCATATACACAATTTGTATGAATTTTAAATTATTTTTATATAACAACTAAATCTCAGATGGTTTCATCTGTATGTTTCTGTGTATAGTATACCATGTCCATGTACTCAAGTTGTGTCAATGTACCTCAGCCTACAAGTAACTGTTTAACCTACATGTTGCATTCCATGTTTCTGAGAACACATCGCCCATAGTTTGATAGGATCATGTAAATTGTGATATTTAAATATATTTATCAATCTAATTTCCACATATAGGGGGTCTCAAATGGCCTATGATATAGGATGACATGCCATGTGACCCAAAAATTCCAAATCTCTCGATATCATCTTTGTGCAATACTCTATGTATTTTTTTCCACCATCCATGAAATATATGGTAGATATGTGGTCCTATGAAAGTCATATTGTCATATATTAGGATTTTGGTATTTAAGTAATATCAGGAAATTCCCCCATGTGTCCTATAAGGCCACACCATCGAATCTTGGATGAAAAAATATCACCAATTCATTCTTATCCACCAACAACCATCCTCTGTCATCAGTACGCCTAAATTGTATAATCTATCAGAAACCACACCCATGGTATTGATTTTTTGTGTAGAAGAAACATCGGACGATGATCAAATATAGGGTAGACTTCAAACCAAGGCCTAATAAAAATTCTTGTGATGAACGTGTGAAACAATTGGGGAGATAACCATAAGCCAAAAGATGTGAGGAATGATCCCAATACATTTTTCATTATGTCTCAATATTTTTTCATAGATTTAAATGAATGAATACGGATAATAATAAATGAAAAAAAATTAATCCATCAATTAAATATATTTTCGATTCATGAATTTATTCTTGTATGTGGAATAGATTCATGTTCAATCGAGATATAAGAACGAGATTGAATTTCACAAATCCAACATCCTACATTGTGTTTGGATTGATCATTGAGAATGAATGGTTATATGTTTTTTTCATTCGTGAGATCCATGAACTCTAATGGCCTTACAATCCTCAATTATATATCGATCCGATTTCATTCTCTAAGATCTCCTCAAATGATCTACCCAATAGACCCTCTAAAATTTCAGGGTTAGGAAACTAAACCTATAATTTGGACATGGAATTATATAAAAAAATAAAATTAGGTTTAGGATAGTAAATTAATAATTAAATAAATTCAATTTTATTTATTTAATTAGTCACCCATGAAAAAGCTTAAGCCAAACACTTAGTTCTGGTATAGATTATGTCGGCCCTATGGTAAAACCCTCACTATGAACTCAAGGGTGACCTTATATTTATGATCGAGGCCCACATTTTGAAGCCATTAAACTTTTTCAGGAAAACAACTCTGCATGTTATATTAAAATATTTGATATATTTAAAAAAATTATGATCACTTTGGGATTCAGAATCTATCTCCACATAAGTGCCTAAATCTGAAAATAATCCATTTTAAATCAATATGAAATTCATGGAAAATTAGATTTGATACAAGTAAGACCTAATAATCCATATTGAAAGACATCCTAAAAATGATCCACCACTAAAGGGGAAATAGAGAGACCCATTATTTAATTCTATTAATTGATCCATGCATACTTCTTATGCTCTTATATATCTAGTATTTATCATGCATGGTACCACTATGCTCTATTTGATATCCAACACACCATTAATGTAAAACTAATCTTCCTTAGTTAAAATAATAGATTAATTCCTCTAATAATAGTCAATGTGGGAATGAAATATTATTATCGTGATTCTTACAAGGATCATAATAATTATAGGCATATCATAGATTATGGGAAACAATTGATTTATATATATATAGAAGAAACTATTGGAATCTTTATAAACCTTTTTAGATGATCAACATTCTTTCCCAATGGAGTGATGAGTGAAATAAGACAAGAAAGAAACATAATCATCATCTCAATTCCATAAAAGAGTTGGGAAGATATAATATAATTGAATAAATAGTATCATGTATAGTTATTTAAGTATTAAAGGTGATCAAGAACTTACCTTAGATGGTCGATGACATGTCACTATTATAAGACAGAACCTAGTCCAATTCATACACAAAACATACATTAGATCCATGGACATGTAGTTGATATACATGAATCACCTAATTATTCATCTTCTGAGGGGTAAATACCTATTTCTATAGAATCCATCCAGTCCCATGAATCGATACTAGTGACTAACTCAAACCACTTGTAGATCTTTTTCTTAGTACTTTCAAATAAAATGAAATAAATTACATGTCATTACACATTATTGGAACTTCCTCATGGCCTTAAATAATTATTTGCTAAAATATCTACTCTTCCAACTTTTATGACATTCAGCAACACATCCTCTTATATAAGGAACTAAATAATGTCAAACATGCCCCATATACCTATCACTATTATACAATTCCTCCGCATTCCTAATTTTATTACCACCAAAAGAATTATTCAAAACAAGACTAATTATTCCAACCATTGATCCTTTGAAAACATGAAATACCTTTCAAATTTATGTATTAATATTTTTTTCCTATAATTTTAATTTCATCAATTGCTTGTGTTATATGCAACAACTTGTTTTAATGAACCATGATATACTATTAGTATTTTTATTAAAAAACAGACCATTATAACATTTATATTAAACATAATAATATGAATAGGAATAAAAAAATTCATAAAAAATTTAAACAAAACTTATATTCATAAAAAATATTGATAGAAAGTACTTAATTTTTAGTAAATTCATTAAATATTTTGAAAATATTTTCTCAAATGAGAGTTTATTATTTCTTTTTTTGAAAAAATAAAAAAAATTAATTTCTTCAAAGTTCAGAATTTTTTTTAAAATAAATATTGTTTTTTAATTAAACATTTTAGAATTCTATAAGATGATATTTTTTTCAAATTTGATGAAAAGATTTAATTTTTGATGAATACTGAAAATGATGAATTTTATTAAATATTTTCTTTTTGTAAAATAATAAAAAAAAGTTCAGTTTTGTTTTAAGATGGTTTTAAAAGTAAAATTAGTTTGATAATAGAATTATTAAACTAATCTGGGTAATTGGAATCAATTTTATGTAAATAATTGATATAAAAATTTTAATACTGTTGAAAATTTTTTCTTTGGAAAAACATGTTTTCTTCACATTTACAGAAATAATTTTAAATTATATTCAACCACATATTTGAACTAAATTATATAAAATGGGATATATATTTGGAACTGTAATTATATATATTATATAATACGTTGAACTTAAATTTTTTCACAAGTAATATTAAAAATAGTAAAAATTAATTATAGTTGTTAATGTTTAAACATGTTTACTTGGGGTTAACCTAAAAGGGTTCTAGTTAAATTAAACTAATAACATTATAATTACAATTATATGGAGTCATGTTGAATTTATATCATATATGGTTTGATAATGAGCCTTTATTTACCCTTTCAGAATATTTAAAACATTGGTATATAGTTTTTCTTTCAAAACTTTCTAGAGTGTATTGTCTCCCACTTATAAAAGAGAACCCATCTCCTCTCATATTGGTACTTCAAATGATTTTTTTAAATACCTAAAACATACACTCAAAAATTATCTTCTCATGTCCTATATTCCAAATTTTTTTAGGAAACCCTCTAATGAAATATTTTTGAAAAGACCTTAGGAGGTTGTCTGAAGAAGAGGAATCATTCTAAACCAAGGGTTTTTTATTTCATCCTCCAAATTCATAAAATATTATAAAAATATGATGATATAATAACATAATTAGGGTTAAAATAATTATATTTTGTTATGTAATGTTCAAAACCTATATTCTTATCGTCCTCACTCAAATTTCCCAAAAAAATCATTAATCTTGTGTACAAAGGACTATCGCTTCACAAACTGATGAAATTATTTTTCGGGACCACCACTCATGGATTGTGATAATAATGAATTTAATGTCTATATTATATATTTATGACATATATATAATCCTAGAATTATTATATCACATGTACCTTCTTACCTTAGAATCCACTAAAAAGTCATAATGCCTCTCATTCGTACGTGTGGACTATCGCCTCCATGAAGTGCCATAATTTTTTTTTCCATTTTATTTTGTAATAGATAATAATAAGTATATATTTTATGAAGATAAATGATATATATTATATTTAAATGATTATGTAACCATGATATATTATTTTAATTTCTTTTTCTCCATCCATAAAGAAAATGGAACCGTCATTCATGTCTACGTAGGAACTTTATTCTATAGGAACACTGTAATTCATTAGCTATCTCCAGCATTAATGTATTAATAAAAATAAATATATTAATAATATATATAATTTTTATATCTAGTTTAAACTTTTTAAATGATTTATCCATTATTAAAGTAAAATTTTTCATAATACGAAGCCAAACCATACATGAAAAATGAAAGAGTTATTACCTAAAATATGATTTTGACAATGATTTTTTAACAAAGACGTGATAAATGTTTTTAATAATGTAATGAATGGTATGATACATATGAGTATTTTTAATTAATATATTTATAATAAACCTATATTTACTATATTATAGGTTCAAAAGTGTATGATAAAACTAGAGACTTGATGTAAGAAATTTTCATATCTCTTTTATTTATGCGGGACAAATTCTATATTCACCACATGTTTAATTAATTTTTAGTATAAAATCCCCATGAATATATTTTATTATTATTCATATTATTATTATAAGTGTCTAAATATCCTTATTTGGTTCTTCATTTCATTATAATTATGATTCAAATTATACCAACATCGTTCGAGTATTATATTAGATCTTAATTGTTTCTCGAAGTTATTTATGATTAAGTTTCAATCATAAAATGTGATGATCTACATCCTAAGAAACTAATGAATTTAATTATAAAATTATTAGTTATATATATTAATTTTTTTCATTTCATTTCCATTAATTTATGAAATCAATATACTAAAATAATATTTTTACCAAAAATTGAATTTACTTATTTCATTGGTTGAAAGTCCTATTTTTTCCATGTCACTGTTTTCTAATAATTCTTTAATAAAAAATTATATCATTCACCAAATATGTTTTAATGTTATTTTTAAAATTTTTTTAATTTTCATAATGTATTTATAAAAGTATTCTTGACATTTTTTAAATTATTTACTAATGAATTTTTATAAAAACTATGAAAGGAATATTTTTTTAACATGTATGATATTAATGGTAATTTACAATATGATAATTTCTAATGGATTTAAACATCCTTTAATATTGTCCAGATTTTTTTAAGAATATGATTTAAATAAAATTTTAGAATTTTTTATATTTTAATGATGTGACTTCAAAATGGAAATGATGTTTTACTCCTTAAATGCAACATGTGATATTTTAAAATCATATACCATGTAATATGACATTCTTTTATGCTACTTCATCATTAATAAGGATACGATCAAATTATAAAATCCTTATTCATTCCATTTATTTTTTATATCAATGATGAAAATATGTTTACAAAACATGTTCATTTTAAATGTGTTATTCAATTGTGAAATGATGAAATTTTTATGGAACCCATTTTTTCCCACATGTTATGATACAATAAGAGGTTTATAAAATCCATTTATTTTCATGGGTTTGGATATAATGATTGTTTACTGATATTGTGGAAAACATTTTGTGATTATAATTATTCTATGAGTGGTCCAAAAATTATATAACCCTCCATATCTTTTGGTAATAATGGATATCTCATGAGATAAATAGGACTGGGATTTGGTGTGAACCATATTCCCGTAATAGACTCTATCCACTATGATATTGTTAGTACTAAAACTTTATTTCTGTATTTATTTTTTATAGTGGACTGAATCCAATATGATAGTATTGGAAATGAAAATTTAATAATATAGAAATGATTTTCTAAGCTTATTTTTATGATGAAAAGATATATCAAATACCAAATTTATTTTATCATGAAATATGTTTATTTATTCATTTATGATTCATTTATTATGAGGTAGGGTCCCAAAATTTTATGGAGTTGACTCTAGGTTGAATTCATATACTTAATTTTTAATTTATGTACATTTAAATTAGGTTTTACCTTGGGGTTTATTTCTGGGAAAAATTATTAAAAATGGAAGAAAAAGGGGTTGTGCATGGTTGGGTCATTATTAGAAAAAATCGTAGACCAAGCCCTGGAGACCATGAATCATTAGAGAGTGATGGTTCATATAGATGGCACATTATTTTTAAAACTATGAAACCTAAAACTAAAAACTGTGAACCCCAATAATAATAGGTGCACAGTTGGCACACGATTAAGGAAAACCATGTGCAACTGTCCAAGAAACCATTCACGGTAATTATAGTTTCCTAAAAACTGATTTTAAAATTACCTAAGCCCAGAAACATCCCCCATTTGACCCAAACATAGACCAAAATTATTTTGGATGGTTTCAGAGCTTCTTAGAGGTATTACATGGCCATGAGACCTTCATTCATCTTGATTCAAAGCCTGAATCAAATATCTGCTTCACTCCTAGTAAGTGAATCATATCCTGGTGTTTTATTTTTTATCCTTCATTATTCTATCTTCTTTTTGATTGAATTTATCCAATTTTTATTTAGATATTAAACTATTTGGTGTGATCTAGATATAAGATTGTATATCTAGATCTAGATTCATAAGATCGTGATGTGTTTAATATTGATTTAGGGTTTTAGATCCGGATTCCAATCTACGTCGTTGTACTACTCAATTTTGGAAAACCAATTTGGGGATCTTTGTCAATGAATCAATGTAGGTGTTATAATATTCAATTCTAAGAGTCATGATTTCAATACATGTATGTATGTTTCAGGATTTATAGATTTCATTTCCATTCTAACCGTAATTTTTTTTAATGTATCTAAATTATAAATTATATGTATTTTTTGAATTGATAATTAATTTCATAAATTAATTATATTTTTAAGGAGATTTCCATTTAGGAATTTAATTATGATAATTATTGATTCATGATTGAGACAACTAATAGTAGATTAATTAAGAGATATTGATGACATTAGTTGAGGTAATTAATGGTAGATTAATTTTGGGGTATTGGGGTTATTATATTGAGATAAATAATGATAGATTATTTATGGGATATTAGGGTTATTCTTTTAAGATAATTAACTTTATAAATAATTTTGTGACATTTAAAGGGTTGACTTGAGATAATTAATTGATGAATTAATTATTGGATTTGACGTAATTGAAAAAGTGTGAAATTAATTAAGTGTATTTTTGTGATAACCTAGTTGTTGAATTAGTAATGAAATTTATGTTTCATAATTAATTGATGAACTAATTATGTGTAAATTAATGGGGACATGGTCATTTAAATTAGTATTATAAATGGTAAGGAGTTCATTATGCTTATGAGTATTGGAATGGGAACATGGTTGAACATTTCGATTTATAAATGGTTACATTGTCATTATAAATATGAGTATTGGATTGGGAACATGGTCATTAATTGATAAGTATAAATGGTAAAATGGCCATTATACTTATGAGTAAAGATTGGTAACATTGTCATTCTATTGAATAGTAATAATGGTAACATGGTAATCTTACTTATTATTTTTTATATTGGTAAGTTGGGAATTTATTTGTAAATTTAGAGAATGATAATAAATGTAACCAAAGATGTTTCCTCACTTGAGAATACTTTAATCATCAGCTTGAGATGAAGTAGGTATTGAGATATGAAATTACCATGGAATAATTTGGGATTGAACATGATCTGAAGTAGTTATTACAATATTATATTACCTAGAAACACTTTGGGATCTGGCATGAGATGAAGATGACATAGAGGTATGGGTTTCCTCAGGAACCCTAGATTTTATATTGTTAAATAAAAATTATTTTTATTATTTAATAACTTTTTAATTATCCCTTGTAGTTTAATTCCTCATGTAGCTACATACACTATTTGACTAGATTTTTTTAGACACCATTGATAGTGGTATACTGAGTCATACTCACACCATAAATGTGTTGTGTGATTGGTACCCAAATAGACTTTATTGCTACAGGATAGGTTAAGGTAAAACGCCCTGGGATAGATGAATAATTGAGATTGCAACTTTAAGGAGGTAATCTGACATGGTTTAGAACACCTTTGGGAGTTCTTGGTGGCTTTATTTTTAGTTTTTAGTTTAGACACTTGACACATACATTGATAATGATGTTTTCTATTTCAGTTTTATATTGCCTTTTCTACTTTATTTATCTTGATATATTGGTATTTTTTATGTTGATTTATACATATTATATTTTTGTTAATTCCACTGGTGTTTGCATTGGTAAATGAGGGTATATTCTTTTGCTGATTGACTTATCAGACCCTCGCAACTAGTCAGCAACCTATGGCATATGGGGAGGTGTTGTTTAAGTCATGTGACTGGGTGGATCCAGGTATTGGTATGTGAAACTTGGGTCTAGATGTTACAATGTGGTATTAAAGCTCTAGTTTTATTTTCATCATACTGTTTATTATTATTTGGAAAGGGTAGATAGGATAGTAGGATGATTCAGGGTCTTGGTAATTAGCTCTTCCATGGGAGTTTCCAACCCATTTATGGGATAAAACCGATGTAATCAGGGTGGATTTTTTATTATTTCTATTTTTTGTTACAATTGGATATTATTTCACCTTGGGAGACACAATTATTGAGTGTTATGATAATGGTTATTGAGATTTTCTAACAATTGACACATGGCCTGATATAGAATGAGATTTGAATCTGCATGAATCATTTTAGTCACTTAGGATTATTTTTTTCCATGTATCTTTTTAGGCATGCATTGGAAAATGGGTTTTACCTAAATTTTCAAACATAGATTATATATTTCTTTCTTGTGAGATTTATTTAGAAAGGGTTCCTAATCTGAAATTGAGAATGGAAAAATTATGAAAAATGAGAATAAATAGGTGTCTAAATGATAAATTTTATTAATGAGAATGTGTTTATGATGGTTAACTAGGATCTTAGAGTAGGATGGTTAGGGTAGTGATAGTGGCTTGGTTTTGACTACATGGATAAGTTTAGGGAAATGAATTTTTATGTATTATTATGTTTTAATATTAGGTAAATGTGTTAACTTGGTGAAAAATGTCCCTACGTACATTATTTTCATTGTATAGAGTATGCCTCCATGATGACTCTTATTTAATGGAATAATGAGTGGCATGGTTATGAATGATCCTAAAAGGATGGAACATGAAGAACCGATAGTTCTGGGTGGGGAAGTAGCATACATGTTATGGGTGAACATTTCTTTCTTCATTCAATTTGATGGAAAAGAACCATGGTGGGATGAGAAGAGCCTGTCCAACATGACTTGGGAGTTTCAATTGAATCACCCCCCAACATTTATTGAAGAGTGTGGACCTTGGGGAGATTTACATTGGGTTGAGTCCATCAAGATGATACATGGAAATATAGAGACTACTTTTTAGAGTAGGGTCAAGTTAGTTTCTTATACCCAATTATTATTAGTAAATCAGTGGTGGAATTTTCATACTTGGGCTGGATAGATGGAAGGTATGTTGTGGAATGAATTCATGGATTGGTTATTAGAGAACTTCTACCGAGAGGCAATGAGGTTGAAAAAAGCAGTGGATTTATCGAATAAAACTCAAGGAAGAATGTATGTGATGTAATTTCTTGGACTCTCTACATTCCGACAGTTCCTAGCTCCATCATTGAGAGGAGATGATATAGTTATGACAAGAATCTTTTTGGAAGATCATAAGATTGATATTAAGTCCCATGTTAACCTTTTTCGATAAAATAAGTTTGATGAGGTGGTGGATTAGGCACCCATAACTAAGGGGAACCTAAAAGATGCTTCTATTTATGGATAGATATTTCCTATGGGATAATCAGAAGGTGTGAATTCTAAATTAATTAATCCCAATTATGAGCACATTATTTAGTGTAAGGGAAGGATGGGTGGTCGTGTAGGAGGGTAAGTGTTATAGGACCTTACTGGAGTGATTCACCATTAGTGTTGTAGGCCAGTGCACTATCATTCACACATTCTATGACCACAAGTGGATTTCTGATATTGTGTCATGATAGGGAATCATCAATAGTTATACATGTCACTGCGATAGATGGTTAGAGATTGAGGAGTTAGACATAACCTGGGTCTGGGAAGGGGATCTTCTACACTATATCAATCATGAAGCATGAGTTATATTGGATGAGGAGTTATAGGTAGTGTACATGGTGATTTTGGGAAAGAGAACCAATATCAACTGAGTGGTGAAACTCAGGGGAGTGAGACGATATCATAGAGAAGAGGGGTAGGACAGTTTCATGCGATATAGCCTACACTTATGGATAGTGAGGGTTGGTCATCAATAGTAGGTGTAACGACCCGAAATTTTGAATAAATCTTGTTTCCTAATTTTATGTGTTATTTTATTCAAAAAAAATGCTTCATTTGATAACATGAGTATAATTAAAATGATACCATTGTTTATTGACTGTTATATGACCATTGGTCAATATGACCGCTGGAAACTAAACGTTTTGATTATTGTCTCTAAATACAAGTAATCTTGGTTAATTAATATAGAAAGAATATTCGATGGCCTCACCCAGTAGTCTTGGACCGATCGAAGACCATCTAACAGAACTTGGGAAGGGGGTAGCACCACTGGGCTTTGCTCTAGACCAAACCCAAGCTGAACTTCATCGAGTGAAGCTAGAATGGGATCGCCATCGTGAGAAGTTCAAACTGATAGAAATTACTACTCGTGCGATGTTGGCCGAGCCTCCCTCAGATTCTCTCACCTTAGCACACCTTACACTTAGGTCCTATTCTGGTGTGATAAGGGGCTATGTAAGGAGACCATAACTGCCTTGTGTATTCCTTTGTTTTAAATAAAAATTGGGATTTCTTCTTATGATGATGTTTATGAATTTTCAAATGACTGGATAAATATAGTATGCATATTTTTGATGAATTTTATAAAAAGTATATTTTTAAAAAATGTTTTTCTAAACCTTAAATAATTAAAAATGTGTAATTATTTTAAAAAAATGGTCTTCTACAATTATGTTCAGTACAAAACTTAGAGTCTAATAAGATCTACTTGATTCTTGATGAATAGTAAATTATGAATAGTGATTTTATGATTAGGATTAATAATATGACCAAATGGATTAGTAATCTCACTTAAATAAAGTATTAGTATAATCTAGGCACCTTGATTAAGTAATATGATTCAATAAAATGGTTAAATAATGGTTTCATAAATTATTAGTCAAGTATTAGTTTTTTCAGGTGAATAGTGTTTTTTAATTTAAAATTTAATTAGAAATAATTAGAAAATTATTTTTATAAAATGGACTTTATTTTTGAACTCAGAGCATTGATATTATGTTATGGTAAATTTTGGGGATTTTTCTAAAAAAATGAATTTTCGGTGAATAGTGTATTTATTTAAAAACAAAATTAAAAATATTTAAAAATTTATTTTTATAAAATGGAGTTCATTTTTGAAATAAGAGCCTTGATATTTGGTTAATGTGAAATTTTGGGATTTTTATGAAAAAGTTGAATTTTCAGTGAATAGTAAAAATACAGTTTTAGGGTTTCGGTATGTTTAATGACATCATAATTGTGTCATGATGATGTCATGAGATATTTTAAGGGTTGGTCGGACAAGGGTGATGAATTATTGTTTTGGGGGCCCCATGTGGCCTAACTCCATGGTAAATTCCAAGGGAGAGCACATGGTTTTGAGAAAAGCACATGTGAGGTGTCCCTTGGCCATTAATGCCTTGTCCCCTCACTTTCCCTATAAATACCAAGCCATCCTCTCATCCATTTCGACTCCCCACTCTCCCCCAACGAAGTTCTGGTCTCATTACCTCCCAAGGAGTCCTCCCAAGGTGCCCTTAAGACCTCAAGGTCCAAAACATTGAGTTTTAAGAGTTATGTTTTAAGGTAAGGGATCCGACCTCTCTCTTTCTTTTCATGTAATCTCTTTTATGTCATTCCTTTTATGCTCCATGTTCTTATGTGAAAGGATGTTCTTTTATATTCCTCCTACTTCCCTTTTCATGTTCATATAATGAGAGATCCCCTCTTACTCTCATTATTTCGTTTCATGAAGTTTTAAGTGGCGCTGTTAGGCTGCCGAAATTTTTGTAACGGATTCTTTCTCCCTTCTCATTTTTCAAGATCTATTTTAATGTAAAGTATTTCAAGTTACTTTTTATTATGTTGGGGTATGATCTCTAAATTTATCATACTGGTCTTTTATGATCATATTATGAGAGACCCCATTTGATGTCTTCAATTTAGTATTTTGAAGTTTTAAGTGGCGCCGTTAGGCTGCCGAATTTTTAAGTGGTTCTTTCACCTTTCTCATTTTTCAAAGTTCTAATTTCATGTCAAGCCTTGCAAGTTCCTTTTTATTATGTTAGGGTATGATATCTATATCTATCATACTGATATTTTCTGATCATATTATGAGATACCATATTTGATCTCACCAATTCATTTTTGTTGAAGTTTATGTGGCGCCGTTAGGCTGCCGAATTTCTAAGGGGTTCTTTAACCCTTCTCGTTTTCGAGATCTACTTTCATGTCAAGTCTCTCAAGTTAATTTTTATTATTTTGGGGTATGATATCTATATCTATCATACTGATCATTTATGTTCATGTTATTAGAGACCCCATTTGATCTTGTCAATCCTTTTTTTGGGAAGTTTTAAGTGACGTCGTTAGGCTGCCGAATTCTCATAAGAGAAATCTTATTTTTGTCTTCCTTTCAAGTTATTCGTTTCATATGGTACATCTTTCAAATTTCATTACAATGTTCATATATCCTTCATATTCTGTCCCTATACTGATTTATGGGTCATTTATGAATGTTTGACCCATGTCTCCTCTCTTTTCAATGTTTTCTAAAACCCCAAAATGTAGCTTTATGCTGCAGGATTTTCATCTCAAAATGCCTCTCTATTTCTCAAAATTATTTTATGTTATAAAGTGAATACTCAAAGCTCTTATTTCTACAAGGGTATTCACATATATATCAAAATTTTCTATTTTAAATTCTGGGATTTACATACATGAAACTCGCTTTCCCTTTCTGTGGGTTTAAAGTGACGTAAAGATCATGTCTTTAAGGCAGTTTTTAAAACGTTATGATTATGAAATGAAACCCATTTATTTTATGCTATATGGGTTATTTATGAAATGTTTGATGATGATATATGTGGCTCACAATATAATAAAGACATATCAAGGGTGCGCCCAGATTGCGCTCCAATGCATTGGATAAAGACTTAATCTCTAGAGATGGCCATTTTTAACGACGCCTTGGTGAATAACCTTGGTAATTTTTAACGACACCTTGGGGATGGACCTTGGTGAAACGAAACGATTGTCAATATTAAATGTTGTAGCCACATCTTCAAGTTATGAAAAATGTTATTTTTATTATGATGTATCTCATGATTTCTTTCTCATTCCTTAAAGTTCTTTTTATGTCCTTATTGAAGTATCTCAAGTTCACATGTAAAATGTTTCTCTTGTTTCCCTTACTAGGCCTTCTGCTCACCCCTTTTTTTTTGTATATCCCCAGGTTATGAGATGCAGTAATGAACCTAGGATTAACTTAAGGATAAGCCTTTCAAGTGTTTAAGAAGAATGTTTTATGTTGTGTTCATGTATTATATTCCTTGTTTCCAAGACACTAAACCTTAAAGATCCTCAGTTCCGTGTAATGAAATGGAAGTTTATGTTATAAAAAGACGGGATTCTATAGTTGGTATCAAAGGATGGTTTAGTTATTTGTGGAAATTAGGATATGAAAACTCTAGGAAGAACCCTATAGAAAAGTTTAAATATAGGAAATCTTCCTGGTATTTTGGTGAGTATTGAGTAAGGGTTTTCTAAGCAAATACATCCATGTATGGATACGAGCAAGTAGAGGTGGCTCTGGCACAGATGTACATAGGGGTAAAACCTGAAAACACCGCTTTGAGCTAGACTCTAACGGGAACTGGTACACGACAATGGGCCTCACTGCACTCTTGGTTACGACACTCCCTAGGGATATGCTTTGGTAAATTCATAAGCTTAGTATGAACCATTGTTAAAGGAACAAAGATAAAATAAAATAAAGGTTCACATAAGAATATATGATCATGGATAACCTAGATGGGAACCTAGGGGATCACAAGTTAGAGTAGACTTTTCTTCTACAAGTTATCCTTATATGCTTTAAGTTTCTTTTCATGATTATTGGCTAAGTATTTAAGCCCCTAATTATAGCTTCTTTTCTTAATTAATGGAGAGAAATGGAAGAACATGTCCCAACAACCAATGTGATAGGAAATGCTACGATTGCCATATTAATACGACAGAGATGATTAGGGGATTAAAAGATGATTATTATTTTGGAAGATGTTCACTATTTTGAGGACCCTATCTGATCAAGGTAAATAGATTACTACTGTATTTTCATTGAGGAGTAAGGTTGACTTATATTTTGAAAAATCAATGAATTTAAGGTGGACTTATAGTAATTTAGGTTACTTATGGGAATGATTAACCTATCTTGGGTAAAATATGTTTAGTTTAGATAATTTTGTTATAAGATGTTAGGAGTGGTTGATGTTGCTTGGAGATAAACAATGAAGTTTATTTTGGAAGACTATGTTATCAAATCCCTCTTGTATTTGGGTTTCAATCTTAGTTTGGTTTATTTTGAGGAATTTTAAGGACCGTTATTTATGGGATGGTCTATGATGAACTTTGGGTAGTACCATGGAACTTTGAAGATTTAAAAATAGTTTCCCTTACTATGGGATTCTTTCTTTTTTAAAGAGTTGTTTTACCTTACCCTTTCTGTTTTTGGGATAATTTTTAAAGATAGAAGAAATAGATAGTTAATCTTTTGTGGATTATGTGATTCTCTAGAAGATGATTCTTGTGTTTTGATGAGACCAAGTAGTTTTGAATGCTCATATTTTGGAGAAAAGATTGGTTTTGGTAGAAATTTATTAAAGGATGAAACTCTACATGAAGTTAGGTATATTTTCTTATGTTTTTGTTCTATGTAGTAAATGAATTCCTCAAAATTATGAAAAGGAACATAAAACAAAAACATTGTTGGTTTACGTTTCCTACTAGGTAATCAATGACCATTTACACACATCATAAGTTTGGGATTTTTTATATGGTTAACTTTCTCCTAATCACGTTCTCTATCACTCTCCCTCAGAACTTGACCCTTTGTTTTTCTTCCATGTCCATGTTTTCCTACATGGAATCCTAGTGTGGGCTAACTCGGGTGACCTTCATACTTCCCTTTATTTCTTTTAAAGTAACAGTTATACTGACTCCTTTTCTGATTTGGGACTTTCAATGAAATTTCAAAACCTAATTTTAAAAAAATTGCGAGGATGCAATTTCTTAAGGGGGGAAGATTGTAACAACCCGAAATTTTGAATAAATCTTGTTTCCTAATTTTATGTGTTATTTTATTCAACAAAAATTTTTCATTTGATAACATGAGTATAATTAAAATGATACCATTGGTTATTGACTGTTATTTGACCATTGGTCAATATGACCGCTGTAAACTAAATTTTTTTATTATTGTATCTAAATACAAGTAATCTTGGTTAATTAATATAGAAAAAATATTTGATAGCCTCACCCAGTAGTCTTGGACCGATCGAAGCCCATCTAACAGAACTTGGGAATGAGGTAGCACCACTGGGCTTTGCTTTGGACCAAACCCAAGCTGAACTTCATCGTGTGAAGCTAGAATGGGATCGCCTTCGCGAGAAGTTTAAACTGATATAAAGTACTACTCATGCGATGTTGGCCGAGCCTCCCTCGGATTCTCTCACCTTAGAACACCTTACACTTAGGTCCTATGCTAGTGTGAGAAGGGGTTATGTAAGGAGACCATAACTGCCTTGTGTAATCCTTTGTTTTAAATAAAAATTGGGATTTCTTCTTATGATGATGTTTATGAATTTTCAAATGACCGGATAAATATAGTATGCATATTTTTGATGAATTTTAGAAAAAGTATATTTAAAAAAAATGTTTTTGTAAACCTTAAATAATTAAAAATGTGTAATGATTTTCAAAAAAATGGTCTTCTACAATTATGTTCAATACGAAATTTAGAGTCTAATAAGATCAACTTGATTTTTGATGAATAGTAAATTATAAATAGTTATTTTATGATTAGGATTAGTAATATGACCTAATGGATTAGTAATCTCACTTAAATAAAGTATTAGTATAATCTAGGAACCTTGATTAAGTAATATGATTCAACAAAATGGTTAAATAATGGTTTCATAAATTATTAGTAAAGTATTAGTTTTTTCATGTGAATAGTGTTTTTTAATAAAAAATTTAATTAAAAATAATTAGAAAATTATTTTTATAAAATGGACTTTATTTTTTAACTCAGAGCATCGATATTATGTTATGGTAAATTTTGGGGATTTTTCTATAAAAAATGAATTTTCGGTGAATAGCGTATTTATTTAAAAATAAAATTAAAAATATTTAGAAAATTATTTCTATAAAATGGAGTTAATTTTTGAAATCATTGCCTTGATATTTGGTTAATGTGAAATTTTGGGATTTTTATGAGAAAGTTGAATTTTCAGTGAATAGTAAAAATACATTTTTAGGGTTTCGGTATGTTTAATGACATCATAACTGTGTCATGATGATGTCATGAGATATTTTAAGGGTTGGCCAGACAAGGGTGATGAATTATTGTTTTGGGGGCCCCATGTGGCCTAACTCCATGGAAAATTCCAAGGGAGAGCACATGGTTTTGAGAAAAGCACATGTGAGGTGTCCCTTGGCCATTAATGCCTTGTCCCCTCACTTTCCCTATAAATACCAAGCCATCCTCTCATCCATTTCGACTCTCCACTCTCCCCCAACGAATTTCTGTTCTCATTACCTCCCAAGAATTCCTCCCAAGGTTCCCTCAAGCCCTCAAGGTCCCAACCTTTGAGTTTTAAGAGTTACGTTTTAAGGTAAGGGATTCGACCTCTCTCTTTCTTTTCATGTAATCTCTTTTATGTCATTCCTTTTATGCTCTATGTTCTTATGTGAGAGGATGTTCTTTTATATTAATCCTACTTCCCTTTTCATGTTCATATAATGATAGATCCCCTCTTACTCTCATTATTTCGTTTTATGAAGTTTTAAGTGGCGTCGTTAGGCTGCCGAAATTTTTTTTTACAGATTCTTTCTCCCTTCTCATTTTTCAAGATCTATTTTAATGTAAAGTATTTCAAGTTACTTTTTATTATGTTTGGGTATGATCTCTAAATTTATCATACTGATCTTTTATGATCATATGATGAGGTACCCCATTTGATCTCTTCAATTCAGTATTTTTATGTTTTAAGTGGCATCGTTAGGCTGCTGAATTTTTAAGTGGTTCTTTCACCTTTCTCCTTTTTCAAAGTTCTAATTTCATGTCAAGCCTTGCAAGTTCCTTTTTATTATGTTAGGGTATGATCTATATATATATATATAATACTGATCTATTATGATCATATGATGAGAGACCCTATTTGATCTCATCAATTCATTTTTGTTGAAGTTTAAGTGGCGCCGTTAGGCTGCCGAATTTCTATGGGGTTCTTTAACCCTTCTCATTTTCGAGATATACTTTCATGTCAAGTCTCTCAAGTTCATTTTTATTATTTTGGGGTATGATATCTATATCTATCATACTGATCATTTATGTTCATGTTATGAGATACCCCATTTGATCTTGTCAATCCTTTTTTTGGGAAGTTTTAAGTGACGTCGTTAGGCTGCCGAATTCTCATAAGAGAAGTCTTATTTTTGTCTTCCTTTCAAGTTCTTTGTTTCATATGGTACATCTTTCAAATTTTATTACCATGTTCATATATCCTTCATATTCTGTCCCTATACTGTTTTATGGGTCATTTATGAAGGTTTGACCCATGTCTCCTCTCTTTTCATTGTTTTCTAAAACCCCGAAACATAGCCGTTATGCTGCAGGATTTTCATCTCAAAATGCCTCTCTCATTTCTCAAAATTATTTTATGTTATAAAGTGAATAATCAAAGCTCTTATTTCTAAAAGGGTATTCACATATATATCAAAATGTTCTATTTTAAATTCTGGGATTTACATACATGAAACCCACTTTCCCTTTCCGTGGGTTTAAAGTGACGTAAAGATCATGTCTTTAAAGCAGTTTTTAAAACTTTATGATTATGAAATGAAACCCATTTATTTTATGCTATATGGGTTATTTATGAAATGTTTGATGATGATATAAGTGGATCACATGATTATAAATACATGTCAAGGGTGCGCCCAGATAGCGCTCCAATGCATTGGGTAAAGACTTAATCTCTAGAGATGACCATTTTTAACGACACCTTGGTGAATAACCTTGGCAATTTTTAACGACACCTTGGGGATGGATCTTGGTGAAACGAAACAATTGTCAATATTAAATGTTGTATCCACATCTTCAAGTTATGAAAAATATTATTTTTATTATGATGTATCTCATGATTTCTTTCTCATGCCTTAAAGTTCTTTTCATGTCCTTATTGAAGTATCTCAAGTTCACATGTAAAATGTTTCTCTTGTTTCCCTTAGTGGGCCTTCTGCTCACCCCTTTTTTTTATGTATGTCCCCAGGTTATGAGATGCAGTAATGAACCTAGGATGAACTTAAGGAGAATCCTTTCAAGTGTTTAAGAAGAATGTTTTATGTTGTTTTCTTTTATTATGTTCCTTGTTTCCAAGACACTAAATCTTAAAGATCCTCAGTTCCGTGTAATGAAATGAAAGTTTATGTTATAAAAAGACGGGATGCTATATTAGGAGGTACTATTCTATCAGCTTCAAGTTTAGATACTTTTTTATTTGATATCAGTTCATCTCATTCCATTATATCTACAAATATTGTTAATGGTTTGAGTGTATCTATGGAGTTTGTGAGTCGAACAATTACAATAGATATAATATTATGGGTGTGGTCTAGAGACATATTTATGTGAAATGGGTGTTATATCAAGCTCATGGAGTATCATTTTCTCTTGGATATAAATATTCATGACATGTCATTATTGGACCTAATTGTGGGTATGGACTTTCTAGATGCATAAAAAGACCATTTTTACTATTACTGAAGGTTCATGACATTTGGGTCTCATAAGGGTGACCAATACATTCATAGTGGGGAGTGGTGTATCCATGAAACCCAATAAATTCCAATTACTCTGCAAATGGGAGATCTCATAGCCCATGTTTCTAGTATTTATTTAGATGATGGAGGTGTAAATAATGATATATTTTAACCAGTAGTGGAATTGTTTCAGGATTTGTTTCTTGAAGACTTATCAGGGATGACACCTAAAATATATGTGGAATTCACCATGGAGATCATGTTGAGGTTTCAGCAGTATCTATTCCATCATAAAGAATAGAATCTAAAGAGCTTCAAGTGGTCAAGACACATTTAAAAGATTTTGATGATAGAGGGTTTATCCATTCGAGAAAATTTCCTTGGGGATTGCCTCTTTTGTTAGCAATGAAGGCTTATTAGATTTTGATCTTCTGTTTTGATTAATGGATGTTGAAAAAACATGACTATAAAGAACAGTTATCCTATTCTTCATATCAGTGCTTTGTTTAACCAGTTGAGTAGATCTTGTGTGTTCTCAAAGATATAATTTATATTGGGGTATCATCATTTGAATGTTCATACTTTTAATATACTGAGAACTACTTTCAGATGATGGTATGGCCTATATGAGTTCATTATAATTCCATTTTGTATGAAGAACATAGGAATAATGTTTATGGCCATGATTAATAGAATCTTTCATCTATACCTAGATCAGTTTGTGGTGGTGTTCATGGATGAAATCTGGATGTACTCAAAGACTCATAACAATCATCCCAGTATTATGACGTATTTCTGATTACACTAAGAGAGCATCAGTTATATTCCACGCTATCTAAGTGCATATTTTTAATTTATTAGGTAAACCTATTGGGACAAATCCTCTTAGAGGAATGTGTGGTCGTGGGCCTAGAGAATGTTTAAGAAGTGTTTTATTTATTGCTGTCTAAGAATGTTTTTTATATCCATAGTTTTTTGGGGTTATATTGTTATTATTGTATATTCATCCCAAAATTTTCCATTTGTAAGAACCACTTTCAGAATTGACCATGAATAGAGAAAATTTTGAATGTTTAGAAGCATGTGAGAATGAATTAAAGGAGTTAAAGAAGAATTTGACATATGTACCAATATTGATCCTACCTAAACTGAGTGAGGAGTACACGATGTATTGTGATTTTTCTGGAATCGGTCTCAGAGCTATGTGGATTCATGAAGAAATATTCCAAGTGTATGGGCCTCAGAAAATAAGATCACATGAATAGAACTAACCTATTCATTCCCTATAGTTATCAGTTGTTGTATATTCTCTCAAGTGTTAGAGAAATTATCTATTATTCAAGAGTTTATTGTATTTACTAATAAAAATAGCTTTAGGTATATTTTATCGCAATAATATTTGAATCATAAGAATTATAGATGGTTTGAGTGTATGTATACCATTAAATTTAAGCTAGAATATATGTCTGAGAAGGGGAATAGTTTGTATATCTTTTTAAACATAAATAATCAGATTCGAGCAGTTTAGAAGTATTGATCTAAGTGGAATATATTGACTATACTGGATGAATTTTATGTGGTTGGTTAGGAGAGACCGGAGAATATGACTCTTGTATTAGTTCTAGTGGAGTCCACTATATTGATCTGAATCATGGACATGTAGTATGAGGATCTAGAATACTTGACCTTGAGGGAAGGAAATAATGTTGCAGAGTTAGCTTTCTATTGAAGAATATATGAGGATGAGATCATGCATGTCAAGAATCAAGTTGTGGTGGATATGAGTATTCAAGAGGATATAATTGTAGAATTTCCTTCCTCAAAGTGGGTGGTAAATTTAGTGGTAACCAAAATGTACCGTGACCTAAAATTATAGTTTTGGTGGTTAGACATTAAAAAGGAAATAGCAGGATTTCTGACACGATGCTTCACCTGTTAGAATTTGAACGTGGAGCATCAACAAACTTGTGGTTTTCTATAGTTTTTACCCAATTCAAAATGGTTAGTGGGATGACATCACCATGGATTTTTTATGGGTATTTAGAAGATTCATAGAAAGTGTGAATCTATTTGGGTTATAGTGGATCGACTAAATAATGTAGCATAGTTATTTCCTATAAGGGATACTTTCTGGGAAGATTGGTTAGGAGAACTATATGCCGAATGATAGTCTGTCTGCATAGGGTTCCACTGACTGTAGTTTCACACCATGAATCAAGCTTCACATAATGATTTTGGAAAAGATTACATAAGGTTTTTGGAATGTAGGTATTATTAATAATGAACTTCCACCCATAGATATATGGTAAGTAAGAGCATACTATACAATATCTTGAGGACATGTTACGAGCAGGTGTTCATGACATCAGTGGGTCTTGCACGAAATTCTTGGATTTAGTATTATTTTCATATAACAAAATTTATTAGGAATATATAAATATGGAACCATATGATGGTATTTATGGTCGTAAATTCAGATCACCACTATGTTGGATGGAGACTAGTAAGTCGAAGATATTGTGACAGAGTCTAACACTGGAGATGTTGAAGAAAATATGGATGATTCTGTAATGTATTTCTACTACTCATAGTAGTAATAAGTCGTATTATAACAAATGGAGATGACCTCTAGAGTTTGATAAGGGTGATCTTGGGTTCCTTTAGGTGTCACCTAGTTTGTGTCACCACATGATATAGAGACAACACAATTTGACACCTAGGTTTGATGGAGCATTTGAGGTTATATAAAAAATTTGTCTAGTGGAGTATTAATTAGATCTTATATAGATTTACATATCTATATATGATGTTTTCTAGGTATCCCAAAGATGATGTTATCACCCCAACCATTATAATGTTTTCAATGTGTATGAAGATGATCATGAGGTAGATGCGTCCATTGAGGAGAATATGATATGTGTGATGGATCACATTGGGAAATTTGTATTGGGAATGACCATGCAGGAGGTTTATATATTGTGTAAACATGGGTTTGTGTATGAGGAAACAAGGGAAAGGGAAGAATGTGTGTAGTATTAGTGGCCTAATATTTTTTATCTTAGATCCATAGAGATGAATGGGAGTGCATCTCGAGGATGAGCTATTATCAGGTGGATAGATTGTAATATCATATTATTTTATGGAGTTTAATTGTCCTTGAATGTAGGTACCTTTTTATTTAATTACCATTTTATTTTTTCTTACATTGGGGTTTTTATAGGTGTAAAATTAGGGGAAATGGAATAAAAATGTGTTGTACATGGTTGGCGCATAGTTAGATAAAACCATGCACCCAACCAAGGAAATCATGTAGCCCGGGACAGTGAGGGTTCACATGGCTAGCATAGGATTTGTCAAACCATTCAACCAGAAAATAAAAACCATGCACCCAAAAAATAATAGGTTCATATTTGACACACGGTTAGGTAAAACTGTCCGCCCCTTCCTAAGAAATTGTTCACAGTAATTTTAATTTCCCAAAAAATGATATTAAAACTCCTCATCCCCCCACCCCCCAAATATCTCACATTAGACCCAAAATCAGGCCTATAAAATTATTTGGGACTTCATATATGAAAAGGTATTCCAAGGTAATTTGACATCGTTTTGTCATGATTCGAAGCCGGAATTGATGATCTTCTCCTCTCTCGGTATGTGGATTTTATCAGGATGCTTTGCTAATCATCCTATGTTCTTCACTAATACTTTATTAGGAATTTATCCACTATTTTGATAGATATAATTTTATTTCGTGAGAACTAGATCTAAGATTTTAGATCTTTATATAGATTTACAATATCTTTATGTCTTTAATCTTGATTTGGGGTTCTTGATCTACATTCCAATATACGTCATTGTGCTACTCAATTTTGGATATTTTCATTGGGTTTTACTGGTCAAAAAATTTTGGTAGGTGGTCTAATATTTAATTCTCATAGTCATGATTTTCATACATGTATGTATGTGTAAGAATTTATAGTGTTCGTAGAAATTAGAACCCTAAATTTATTTAGTTAAGGTGTTCAATTGATTAATTATATTTATTAAAGGAATCGATAATTAAAATTTAAAATTAATTTTGATTTTTTAGGACGTCCATTTAGATAATTAATTGTATAATTATTTATGTGAATTATTTATTTGTAATTGATATAATTAACGGCAGATTAATTATGAGATATTGATGCTATGAATTTGGATAACTAACGGTAGATTAATTGTGGGGTATTAGGATTATTTTTTTCGATAACTAATGGTAAATTAATTATATTATATAAGAGTTATTTCTTTGAGATTATTAATAGAATAATTATTTATATTATATTTAAAGGGTTGACTCAAGACAATTAATTTATGAATTAATTAATGGATTTTACATACTTAGTTATTTGATAATTCATTAAGGGTATTTGTGTGAGAAAATAATTGTTAAATTATTAATTAAATTTATGTTGAATAATTAATTGATGATTTAATTATGTGAAAAATTATGGGAACATGGTCATTGAATTGAAACGTATTAATGGGAATATGATCATTATACTTATGAGTAAAGGAATGGAAACCTGGTCATTAATTATGAGGTAAAAATGGTAACATGGTCATTATACTTATGAGTAAAAGAATTGTAACATGGAAATTATATTGATGAGTAAGAATGGTAACCTAAAAATCATACATATGAGTTTTTATATTCATAACTTGGTCATTTATGTGTGAATTTAAATAAATGTAATAAAGGTACTGTGAGATATGGCCTTAATTGAGAATACTTTAGATCTATCATGAGCTGAAGAAGGTATTGATACATTATGTCACCATTTAATACATTAGGATCTGGAATGATTAGAAACATTTATTAAGATATGATATTACCTAGATACAATTTAGTATCTCACGTGATCAGAAGCATATATAGAGGTATGGGTGTCCTCAAGAACACTGGAGTTTATGTGGTTAGAAAAATTAATTTTATGATTTTGTGACTATTTAATTATTCATTATAATTTAATTCATTATATTACTAAATAAATATTTGAGTGGATTTTTTTATAAATCATTGTTAGTGTCATACTGATTCGTACTCACAACCTACCTGAGTTTCCTGTTCAATACCCAAATAGACTTTATTGTAATAAGACATGTTATGGGAAAAGGCCCTGGGATAGATGGATGATTGGGATTGGAACATGGAGGTGGGAAATGTATTTGTTTTTGTACCGGTTTGGGATTAATCAGTGTCTTTATTTATAGTTCTAATTTTAGAAACATGACACTTATATTATCATGGAATATTTTTTGTTTCAAGTGGATATTGTATTTCCAACTTCATTTATATGGAGATATTTTTATTGTATATGGTTTTATATGCTTCCAAATGTTTCTTTTATTTTCGCTAGTGTTTAACATGATAAAAGAGGGTAAGTATTCCGATGATTGAATTATCATACCCTTGTTACTAGTTGGTAGCCTCTGGTGTACGAGGAGGTGTGCTTGATGTCATGCAACCAATTGACTTAGGGCACCGGTATATGGAACTCGGGTCAGGACGTTACATGAAAACTAGAATGATTTATTCCATGAACAAAATTCATCATCTAGAATATATAGGGTATAGTTTTAAAATGTTATTCTAATTCCATTATACCCTTATACTCATGTTATTATCATGTAATCATTACTGCCTCTCTTATATACCATCAATGAACATTATAAAACACCCTTTCATATATGTCCTTTACTCATGTTATGAAGAATGGTATTATGTATGATATGTATATGAAGTGTTCATATTATAAATACCCATGTGGGAGATGATATAGTTCCCTTATGAACAAATATTTATTGTATCAATGCTTCTAAAGATACTAGACATATACGATTTTGTCCTGGATTATCATGTTCCATAAGGGATATTCTTCTATTATGATATAATATCATTGAATGAAAATTTTGGGTTTCTATTTTTTTTATAAGAATTGTTTTATTATTATATTTATAATAGGATGATAAAATTTTATTGGTAACCATTAAGATAAGTCTATGTATCAAAAAATAGTATGTATTTTTTATGAATGATAGTGTGAGTGGTTTCAATGAAATTATATCCCTGCCTAGATACAATAACAGGATGTGGAACTATCATATTTAAACCTAGGTATAATAACTTTAAAAATCATGTATTTGGATTTGATTCAATCATTAATTGGTTTAATAAAAAATAACTTATTTCATAGCTGGGATGAGACTCCCATTGGATATGTTGTGGAAAATTACAAATTCAAGATGTATCATATTGATGGATTTGAGTAGGTTCTGTCCATGAATGACCATGGTTAAAACTATGGTTTCATGTATTTTAAAGAATTTGTAATGAAAAATATATCCTATAAATTATTTTCCTTGATTATTTCATTTCTTAGTATGATTAATATTTCCCACACTATGAAGTTTTCACTTTGGTGTCATCTAGAACATGAAGGAATATTATTAATGATGAATGTGATAGAAAACGTAGTGTGTGTCCTCTTAATAAATTTAATGTTATGGAATAAGGAAAAAAATTTGTTGTTATAATGACAAATGATTCAAAAGATATGAATCATTCTAAACATCCGAATGATAAAAGGTCGGATAAACATTTTTTGAATATTTTAATGTGAAATTCACAAAATATATTAGTTTTTATATAGATAAAATAGTTTTCAAGAAATGGATATGTACCATTGAAAATATATTATTCATTATCTTGTTTATGGTTCCAAAAAAAAGTATTTTAGGATGATCATTGTTTTGAAGGTGAATCAGAACAATGTTAGACTCTTATAAAGAATACGAGTCAATATGAATAAAATAAATCCATTGTGTGGGATAATTTTATGAGATTATTTTGAATAAGTACATTAATCATATTCCTCATATGAAAATGGAGGATGAAATCATTAATAAAAAATATATGGATGATTAAAATATTGGTACCTATGTTTCTAATTCTAAAAGACATTAATTGTATGATTATATTATTATCATCATACTTGAAAGTATGTATTATAGTTTCTTCAGAGTATTATATCTTATTCTCAAAATATTGTTCTCTATATGAGGCTTAAGTAGCTATGAAGAAATATTTTGTGGTTTTATCACGGTGAAAATGGAGATATGAGTTACCCATAAATCCCTATGATTTGATTAGAAAAGAAATGCCAAATTAAAATGAAATTCTAAAAACCATGGAGAGAAGAATATGTTCTTTAATTAATTCTTGAAGTGTAGTAGAAAACATGGAGGAAATTATCTTAACTGGGATGGTAAATGATATAATGATGTATGGAAGGTCATTGGGATATCAAATGATTAAGTTATGGGAAGAAGTATGCCAATCATGTGAGTGGAGATTAATCTACACAGAATGAACCACCCACACTCCAGTGCATTAAGATTAGTGATGATGTAAATTATGAAAACTAGTGATCAAATACAATGTTTAACTATGATGATCATGGTCAAAATACTCTAAAGTCAAGAGAAAAAGGGAAATTTCAGTCAATCACCTTTTCAGATGAGGGGTTCGATAATGACATGGTGAATGTTAAACTTATGATCAACTCTAGAACGTTCAATGTCCTATTTCATTCTAGATTTATCCAATCTATTATAGCTGAGAAATATTCTTAGGGTATAAAAATTACATCCCAGTGATTAGATGTTAACATAATAGTTAAAAACCTTAATTATATGATGATCATATCTCTAGTATATATACATTCTCCTATTGATGTTTCTATGGATGTAATTCCTAAAATTATCTTTATTATCCCTATAGTTAATTTTTTGTTATATTAGGCATGGATTTTCTTTCTCTACATAAATCCTCCATCAATATCCAAGTAAGTTAAGTCACATTTTATATTCCAAAAACAATCTATTCTCATCTATTCATGTGATGGTAAATATGAACTTCTAATAGAAATAGCATCCATTTTATGGGTCTCCATTCCAATTTAAAAGTGGTTTATGTTAGATTATTGTGCAAAAAATCAATGTTGATTATATTCTTATTGTGAAGGAGTTTATTGATTTTTTTTTCATAAAGAGTTTTTTATTCTTCCACTGATACATTAATATGAGTTCCCAATAGAACTCAAACATGGTGCTACAAATATTTCCAATACTCCCTATAGAATGGCCCTGATTGAGTTTCAGTAATTGGAGAAGAAACCACATGATATTCATGTCAAGGGATTCATTCATCCATATGTGTCACCTTGGGGTAAAACAATTATATTTTTAAGAAAGAATGTTCAAATGAGGAAATTTTCTATTGATAACAGATAATTGTCCAAGATCACAATCAGTAAAATGTATCCCCTAACACATATTGATGTCTTGATTGATAAAGTTCATAGATATAAACCTTTTCTATGATATAAATTCATTCTTAATATCATAAATTGAGGGTTAACATGGAGGATATGCCCAATAAAACATTCCCTATAAGGCATGGACACTGAATATATTGTGATTTCATTTGGTCTTACTAATTCCCCCTCTATCATCATGGATTTAATTATGGTGTCTATAGAGATTACCTTTATTAATTCTTTGTTATATTTATAGAAGATATTTTTATCTTTTCAAAGAGAAAATAGGTTTATTAATATCACTTAAGTATTGTGATCAATAACTCAAGGAAGTAAAAGTAGTATAAAAAATTTAACATGTGTGCCTTTTTTCAATAAAAATTTTCATTTTTGGGTCATATAATCTAAAGAGATGTTATATTCATGGATCTATAAATGAAAAAAGATATTTAAAAATATCCCATAGTAACAACTATGACTGAGATACGAATTATTATCATTTTTATGGATATATTCAATGGTTTGTGGAGAATCCATAATGACTATCTAATAATTTCATAAAGTTGTGTCAGAATTAATTGAAGTTCCTTTAATCATATGATTGTGTGAAAAAATTCAATGAATTAAATAAATGGTTTCTTAGTGCACTAGTGAATTCATTACGATGTAGTGGAATTATATTTATAGATATAGGTGATATATATATATATACTTTTTCATAAGATTTTAATGTATCTATTTACACATAAAGTGTTAAACATGAACCCGAGAAGTTGGTTAGAGTTTATGAAGGATTATTTCTTCTCAATAAATTACCATCTACTGAAATTGAAGAAGGTGTTCGATGCATTTAGTGAAAAGGGTCATGCTAAAAATCTATGATGAGGATACAAAATGATCTAATATATTTTTATTTGTACAGGATTGTTCTTAAAATCATGATGCTAGGGGTAATATCTTATCATTCTAAAATGAGTGTATAACCATATATCAAAGTGACTATTAGAGAGGAACGAAAGGATGATTTAGAAAAACAAAAGACGACCTGAAATGATATAAAGTTCAACATTTATTATGATAGAATTATAAGGTTCAAAAAACTTGTTTGTGTTTTATACATTCTATGTTTAAATAAGGAGTTATTATAGGAGGCTCATAGTTCATCATTCTATATTAATCATGGAATTAAAAAGATTTCTAGACATTCTATAGAATATTTATAGTAAGATAAAATGAAGAGATTTATGTATGAGCATGAATATTTGATCTAGGTATATCATAATTTTTTGGTAGAGTGAAAAAATTATATGGGTATATTATGAACATTATGCATTTTTTAATATAAATGGGAAATAATTACCATGTATTTTGTCAGTAGACTCTAAAAAACATTTAATGGGGACAATGTTATATGTGTTTCAATCAATAACTTATTAATGTTATCATAATTCGTTTATATCACAAAATATTTCTCTCTAGATCATCTTTCTATAATATAAACTGAGGAATTTTAAATGTAGATTGGTGTACCACATTAAATTGTATCTGATCAGAATCTAATGTTTACTTGAGAATCATGGAATGTATTTATCATTATCTAGATATATAATTTAATTTAAACACTATGTATCATCCTCATGAATATGGTGAATATAAGAGAAAAATTAAAACCCTAGATGATATCATTAGATATTGTTTTATGGATTTAAGTGGTGTTTTGAATCAACACCTTCATATAGTCATGTTCTCTTACTCCTATATCATAAACTCAAATATTCAGATGGCTCCTAATAAATCCCTCTATAAAAAGAAGTGTACAACTCTAATATTCATGGATGATTTTGGAAATTGTAAACTATTAGGAAATTATTTACAACAATAAATTCCCATGAATTTTAGATCCATTTACCAAAACATAATGGTAGAAAAATGTCAACAAATTTTTTTAATTATAATCATCAACATGATATGGAATTTTATGTTGTGGAGAAATTGTTTTAGTAAATTGTCACATTGAAGAAGGTTATGGGATTTTGAAATCAATTAATAGTGATCCCTAGGTATATTTTTCATTCAGTAATTCTTGACCTAATAGGGATGTTTTTATATCAATTCTCACATCCACCAGACCTATCTCATGTCCCCAACATGTTCCGTTCATCACCTTGAGTAAGTACATACCTAATACTTTACATGTGAAGAACTTAGTATTCATACATATGGATGGTGATATTTCATATTAAGAATAACCTACATATATTATTGATCCAATAAGGTGTTAAAATTTATTAACACTCTCGTAGTCAATGATTTTTAGTGTAACTACCACTGTGTAGATTCTAAGTGGGAACCTGAGGATATGATGAGGCAAAAGTGTTCTTAGTTTTCTACATCAAACTGATGAAATTTCATAGATGAAATTAATTTTATGTGGGGTAAAATGTCAAAACCTTAGATTTTATGAATTATGTTTTACAAGTAAATTTAATTTCTATGAGGACTTGTGAAACCAGAGACATTGATTTTTAAAGAACCACAATATATGATTATTATTGTTAATATTTAAACAATACTATTTAAAAGTATCCCTTAAATTTGGAGATATGAATAAGTATAACCAAAAAATTAAAATTAAGAAAAATTATTTTATATAAACAAAACATATTGATAAATATGTAATTAATTATTAGTATTGTTTATATGTTTGAGAAATCATTATTCTCAAAAAAATGTTTTTGTTTCTTTTTTTGAATAAATTATAAAAGAAATATTTCCCACGTTTATAAATATCAATTTAAAAAATAAACATCCTTTTTAAAATAAATATGTCAAAATAACCTGTTACTAAATTTTATATAATATTTAGAAAAGATTATTTTTTAAATAATCAGTGAAAATTCATATTTTTATTAAAAAAATTATTTTTGTTAAAAAACATATAAACATCTATATTTTAATCTTTTTTTAAATTTATAATTATTTCAATTACATTATTAATGATCTAATTTATGTCATTGGAATATTTTTAATTTTAAAATATGATGTAAAACCCTTTTATAATTATGAAAACCATTTCATTGGAAAAACCGTTTTTTCAACACGTCTGTGTGCTTATATACTGATGAAATCCTTCAACATTTATACATTTAATTTGGAAAAATGGAATCCATATTTTTAATAAGAATAAATTATAGTATAAAATAATGTCTAATTAAAGTTTATTCATCACAAATTGTAAAAATCAAAAATAATTAATTACTATGGTGAAGGTTAAAACATGTTTACTATAGGGTTAATATAAAAATATATAATTTAAAATAACATAAATACATGAAAAATTACAATTTTACATACATATGAAAACATTATCACATATATGTTTCTATAATGATATATTTTGGTTCCTTATAGTTTTTTTTCTAATGTGGGTATATCTTTTTGTTTACAAAAATTTCAGGTGTTCCCTCTCCCCCAACATATAAATGTAAACCCCCACTCCTCTAAACTTTACACTTCCAAATATCTTGGGATCATAAAAGACCTAACAAAATTACTTCTTTAATTCTCTAACCATTTCTAAAAGACCTTATTTTTATTAGTAATGACACTTAAGAATTCTTTTGGTGCATATCAAAATAGGTTTTTTTTAAGAAGTGGTATCATTCTTAATAGAGCATTTTTATTTTTGTCTTCATCCACCTATATATAACTTCTTCAAGTATTCTGATGAAATAACATAAGTATCTAGCTTATCATGATATTTTAGGGTTTTAATGAAATAACATATATCAATTTCCTCTTTATGAATGGTTGAAAATCATGTTCCATCACTTCCTGTCATGGATGGAGGTCATGAGGGAATTATTATTTATATATTATATTTATACCATATAAATATATACTCCTAGAATTATAATATCTCATCTATCTTCTTACATTTCAATCCATCTGAAAATGATATGTTTAGTATTGTATACACATGGACATCTCCCTTCATGAAGTTACATGATTCATTTTTCATTTTTTAACAATGATGGTAATAGGAAAATATAAAATGAATATAAATTTTATATATTATATAAAAATAATCATAGTATTGTGATATATTGTTTAAATTACATTCATTCCATCTATTGAAATAAATCAAAATATGTACATGCATACATATGACCCACCGTCTCTATGAATGGTGCAATTCATTTTCTATCTCTAACATTAATGAATTACACAGAATACATATATAATGAATATATGTTATAATTATATCATCATTAAAATTATATAGATGATGTAACCATGACCAATGTAAAATTACTAAAAATAAAAAAGTAAAGTATAAATGAAATATGAAGTAGTTATTACTCATAACATAATTTTTTAAAAAATATTGTTTACAAAAGGGTGATAAATGGTTGTAAGTAAATTATATATTGTATGATATAGATTATTATAGTTCAGTAAAATATGTATAATTAACCTATATTTATTAAATAGGATATTTTAACATGTATGATTAATGTTGAGTCATGAGGTAAGATATTTCCATTCCACTATTATTTTTTGATCCACGTACCATATTCACCACATTTTTCTTTTATGTAGTGTATATACAACACATGAATATATTTAATAATGATTTTTATGATTTTTTATTGGTTCACATACACATATATGGTTCATTATATAATGAATCATATGATTCAAAATACACCATTGTTGTATGAGTATTATGTTAAAACCTCATTATTTACAAGGGATGTTTATGATTAGGTTATAATAAAGAAATATTATGACATACCTCTCAGAAAAATCATGAATTTAATTCCATTTTAGTTATTTATAAATACTATATGATTGATTAATGTTTACACTATTTATGTAATCATGGTATTGAAATATTTTTTTAATCGATAACCAATGTTATTTACCACATCATTCAAAAATTATTTTTCATCAATGTACTTATTTTTTGAAATTCTATAAAGAAAATTTTTACTATTATAAAAATATTTCATAATTTCATTATTAACAATGTTTTATTTTTTAAAATGGTATTAAATGAGGTATCTTGTAATTTTACAAAAGATTTAATTTTTTATTTTTTTATGAAAATGTGAATTGAATTAATTTTTACATGTACAAAATGATTTTTTTTTCAAATGACGTGCTCTATTAATAATTCAAAACATCCATTACATTTTTGTAAGGTAATTTTAAATGAAAAAAAAATCATTAATAACTGGTAATTTTTTATCATTTTAATGATGTAATATCATTATTGAAGATATATTTTCCTTAGTAAATGTTACAAAGGCTCTCTCAAAATCATTTTATATATTATATGACATCTGATAATTCTTAAAATTAACTATTGAAGATATTATCTACCGATACCATTATAATTAATTCTTTGAATATTTTCTAATTGTAATGAAAAATGTGTTTTTGAATCCTTTTTCCATTTATATGGGTTATAATATGATGAAATGATGAAATATTTGTGACACCCATTTCTTATCCATCAGTTATTTTATGATGAAATTTTTATAAAACTCATTTTTATTGTGGGTGTTAATTTGATTAATGATTTATGATCTTTTGGAACACATCAATATGATTTTCACTATGTGATAGGTGGGATAAAAATTATATATCCCTCCAATGCATTGTGTAATGATGTATATCTTATGAGATAAATAGTATTGGAATGGGGAGTGAACCCAGTTCATTAAGGGGATTTGTACACTAAGAAAGTATTGGGAGAGAGCAATGGCAACTATGATGGTTTTGGAAGTGAAACCATTCCACTATGATAGTCCTGTTAATGATTATTTAATACTATGGAATTGTTTTTCTATTCATATTTGTATACAATAAATCTATGTCTAATTTTAATGTTATGCACTCATAGCATATGATAACTAATTCTTTTATGACTTATATGATATGAAATACCATAGTTTATGAGAGGACTCATGTTTATGATATATAATATGTAGAGTATGTTTTTCAAATTTCATGAAAATATTCACATTACCTTATACTCATTCTATTCTTATATGATAATCAATATATTCATTGTTTAACTTTAATGGGAATCATTGATCACACCATATTATGTTCCATTTCCCTAGGTTATTAATAATGATATTATGTATGATATGTCTAATAAGGGTGATAGTTTTGATGAACATAGTGGTAAATGATATAGTTAACATATGGCCTGATTTTTTATGTATAAATGTTTAAAAAAGATACTACACCTATATGATTATAGAAATTATGGTGATGTTATGTGATGAATATTCAACTATAAAGATTCATAATTTTTTAATGATATGTGTTTACCATAATATAAATGTCCAAGCAACTGATTTCTTTGTTCAACACATCAGTTTAGGTCATGAGGATAATTTTCCTAAAATTGAATCTAAGATCTAGTAGAAGTCATATCCTGAACATCCTCACCATATTCACTTCCTTATCATCCAGTAGATGAGGTAAATAAAGAAACTATGTGAAATGGGATGAATAGTAAGTCACTAACATCAAACCCATACAATGTTCCACAAAAACCAATGATCAATCCAAATTCATTATGTTATGAAATAATTCCACAATTAATAAATCATTAAATGAATTCCACATAATACCCTCCAATCTACCTATCTGGTTTATAAAAACACCACCATCTACATGTATATCCATGAAACATAAAGGTATACTTATTAATCTCCTTTTTATCAGGAGTATTTTGAAATTCAAAGATGTCATCAATAATTTTGACCTAGACCACAACATCTTGGGGACATTTAGTTCCCTAGATACCTGGGAGATCCTTGAGAAATAAATCATTGACATAATTATCCATGGTCCCCTTTAAACCCCCAACCTGAAGGTATATAATAAAAAAACTCATATCTAGAGAGGATTTAACACATTAATCACTAGATCGGGTGCTATTGCAACCTCAGCTACACCTTAACATATTATTAGCAACAGAATAAGGGAATTCTCCCTTAATGGAGTATTTTATCCAACTCTTACATGTGATCCCATTACTTGTCACTAAGGATTATTTTTTTGAAATTCCAAAATGACCTTTATAATTTATATAGAATGTTTATTCACAGAAAATACAAGGAATGTTTAAGTAAAAAATAAATGCTTTCTATCTTTATTTTTATTGGATGAAATATCCTATGAGATACCCATACCTATGGTATAACCCTTCTAGTTCTACCAAAGGGTAAAGCCTAGTCCTCTGTATTTATAAATTAGTCATATCCTTATATATCACATAACAAGATTCTCATATTCAAAAAACATATTCAAAATAGATATATCAAAAAAAATATTTAAAGAATATATCACTAAAAAATTAGCAAAAATCAAAACATTTAATTAATTAACTACAATGTAATAGTAAAAAAATTATATATATGGAATGTGATTCTATGTTCCTACACATGATTTATGAATCCACACAAAAACTATAAAGTCTTTGATTAGTTCAATCATTGGATTGTCATAGGTATATTACACATGAGATTGATAGGAATAAGGAAACTTCCCAAACTGAGTTTTATATAGAATCTCTATTTCTTATTAGAATAAGTAAGGAAATGGGAGGAAAATTCTTCACATTGATACCAATTTTTAATGCATCTCTTAATATTTCCTTTAGAGCTCCCATGTTTAGATTCTATAAGACCTCAGGATCACCTCCTCATACGTAATAGACTACCAACTAGCCATGATGGTATAAATAAATGTAGTGAGAATAAACTATCTATCATCATTACCATCATCGGTAACTCGCAATTCCAAAAGTAACCAAATAATTCTAAAAATTATGGAATACCATGTCATTCAATGGTAATAAAATGAATCCCCAATGTGGTAGGTCAAACTGATATTCCATAAATGTAAACAAAAATAAATATATCAGAAATTATCCAGACTATGTCCTAGAATAAAATTTGACTCTAATACTCCATCTCATCATCTCATTTTCCCCGGTTCTTTGAAATTTCGTATATATATTTTCATAAAATATGTATTGACAATAATATTCCCATATAGGTTGTAACATCCCAGGTAAATAAAAAATATGACATTTTCATATTTATTAATATTTTTTAATTAAATATTAATTTTAATTTTAAAGGGATTCTATGTATGATAGAGTACTCAAAACACAACAATAGGTTTCATTGAAATCTTACAATGCACACAACTTTGAGTTATACCGAAAAAAATATATTAATAATATTATTTTAAATTGTAGTTAATTCCTAGACATTGTATTGGAGGGAATGAATAGAAATAACTACAATATTATTATACATGTTTTTAAATTTATTTACATTTATCAAATAAATTTTAGTGGCTTAAAATGATAATGAATCCAATTTTAAGCATAAATACTCGAATATTCTTTAAAAGGTCGATTTACCACCTTTTGATGGAGAACCGTTTTTAAATATATTTTTCTTCACTTTTATATTTTCTATTTGAAAAAATAAAATTACTCTTTATAATTGGGACATAAATATTTAATTTGGGTGATTTTTTGGTATTTTTCAGATAAAGTTAATTTTTTTAATGAATAACAAAAAATACCGCATTTTAATTCAAAACTATCATTTCATCTAATTTATTTATATAGTTAGATTATTATTTTAATTGGTTTTAAAGTGTAATTGAAATATATTTTAACCATTTAATCCAATTTTGGTCATTGTAATAAATTTCACTCTTAAATTGGATATAAACAAAGGTCAATCTTTTGATAGGTATTTTTTATTAAAAACACATTTTTTGGTTTTGACAATGGGAATTAATTTGAAGTTAATTTTTCCACTTAAATTTTTTGAAATTGGAAAAATGGATTCCATATTTGGAATTATGAGGTCAAAAGTGTGTAAATAGGTAACTTTTAAGATTATACATTTTGAATATTTACATCAATAAATATTTTATTTATCATTGTTAAAGGGTAAATATGGTAAATAAGGGTGAAAAATAATATTATAATAATATTAAATTACCATTAAACTTGTCCTAACCCTATTTTATAAGATATTTACGATCATAGGAATCTTTGGGTCAATTTTGGGACCCCATGTAGCAACTTGAAAGTGATAATGACACTTTAAATTAATTTATTTATAGTGAAGGCAAAAGTAACCTAAACATATATCTTTTAGTAAAACAATTTTTAAATAGGTTTATATAAGTTATCTATTTGACTATAAATTTTAATTTTAAATATAAAAGATTTAGTACATAGTGATATTTTATTTATAATTTTTATAAATTATATAAATTAACATAATTAGGACCCAATAGTGATAGAGTAATTACTTCATTAATGAAGGATTCAAATAAATGATATTATAAATATTAAAATAAATTTATTTTGAAACTTTTTTTAACATACACGAATTTTAAGGATGAAAATTACTTTTTATATTTAAATTAATTTAGATTTTTCGAAATAATAATGTTTTTATAGATTTTTTTTTAAGTATTGATAGGAATAGTTTGTAAATTGACATAAACGAGTTTTTAAATCAATCAATATTTTATTAAATAATAAAATAGTACTAAAAATCTAATATTCTACCAAATGAAATAAAAATTTGAAAAATGTAATAAAATATCCATTTTGGGTCTCTTGGTATTTTATTGTAAATATATTAACCATATAGTATGAATATATAAGAGGAAATGGTAAAAGTTAAATAAGTTAACAAAGGGTTAAATAAAAAAGAAAAGGATTAAAAAATATTTATACCCTATCAAATTATAATTGGATGATTTTATTTAGACTTATATGTACCTTTTCTTAGAGTAAATTATGTTTTGTACCTTTTGAAACTGAACATAATTTCATAATAATGTAATACTTTCAAACATTCCTAAAGTGCCCCTCCTCCCTCTTATAAAAGGCCACCTCTAACCCATTACTAAAACCTATAAATCCCATTTTCTCTTCCAAAATATGCTCCAAGAAGCTCCAAACATCTCTATTTTACTCTGAGAATCCTTTCCCTATGAATAATGGAATTCAAGAAAGCCTTTTGGTTCAAACCAAATGAAGTTACCCAATTTAAAGGTAATGTATTCTCGCAAGTTCTTTTATTTTATTTTCCTTCTCCAACACCCTAAACTCTATTTATTCCATTATTTTATAAAAACACAAGTATAATAGATATACTAGGATGTATTTATGATAAGGATTCAATATACACTTCCACACACCTCCATCTAATTAATCTGAACATATTGTTTCTGTCGACGGTTAACTACTGCCTCACGAAACAATGATTGTTCAATTATCTCCTACTGCCTCTCATGGTGGCCATTATGATGATAATATATTTATATGTGATATATATATATTATATTTATATTTTCCCTATTATTCTGTATTTTTCATTTATATTATACCTTTATGGTCTCTATAATGGGTAAATAGGATAATTTCATTTGAGGTAGTGCAGATTACCGCCCCTCAAAGTGATATGACTCATTCATTCCATACATGGAACATATAAAGGATGGATTTTATGAAATTATAAATGATATTATATATTAATTATAATATACCTATATATAAATAATTTTTCATTCCATTAGATATAAAATATAAATGAAAGTAGCGTTCATGCATACGTACGACTTACCATCTCCAGGAATGGTGAATTTCATTTCTTATCTAAAAAAGTTATGTACTGTTATAAATATATACATATACTAGATAAGTATGATATATAAGATATATAATTAATTAATATCATTCTGTAGATAATGTACTTTTGACCACATAGGCAACATGTAATTATAAGAAGATCATTTTTAACTAAAGTACCAAATATCGGCAAAACAACTATTATTAACTTAAATGATTTTGTAGTGTTTATAACATGTTAATAAGTGATATAAAAGGAATAATAAACATTAAAAAATTTCTTATGAAAGTATAAATTAACTATAGTTTATTATTCAGGAATAATAAGAAACAAACGAGTTCAGTTGGACATGAGTTATGGGAACTCTTTAACCGAATTTTCATTCTTTGGGTTAATCTTCTACTTCTTGATAATGTCATTCTATGAATATGTGTGAATGAACTATTCTTGTTTTACACAAAATATATACTTATAATGGGTGAATTTATATTTTTCACACATAATTATTCAATTGGTTTATCCTTTATGAAATGATATGATATTTGTAAGGGAACCTTTCACCATCCTCTTTTAGTAAAAGTCTTATTATATGTTATGTCTTTAAATTTAAATTTCATATGTTGGGATATGTTCTTATATATCCTTATTTCTGTAAATTTTATTTCCAAGTTATGAGATACCCTTTTCTCTCTCATCATCTCATTTTCTATATTTTCAAGTGATGTTGTTAGGGTACCGAATTTTCATAAGGGACTATGTCTCAATATCCTTTCATTAAGGCATATCTTGATATTGTGAACCTTTATTATTTTATAAGGTATATATATAAATATTTTGACATTTTATATCATGAATTTATATATTCTCAAAATATTTTTAGTTTTATTTGATGCTATTATTTAATTCATGAGTTTCTCAAGTGGTAAAGGATTCATTAACTAAAACATCATTTTAAATGTTATAATTATTTAATCTTTTAAATACATATCATTCATGTCTGTGTTTTAGAAATTATTTTGAGGATTTATTTATATGGACATGACTGTTTTAAAGTGTAAATTTGTTTCACAATTTCCAAATTGGTATGGGAAACTTTGATTCAAAACACTTATATTTGAATGTTTTAAATAAATTGATTATTTCAATATCTTGAAATGATATATTGTGATTTCAATGTGGTAAATTTATATTTACTTTATGATGGTTTTATGTGTTATTAATATTTTATGGATCATGGGAATTTTTTACATGTATGGGTAGTTCTATGAAAAACCTAGGGCGGGTGAGCCCGAGATAGCTATCTGATGCATTGGGTAACATGATAGTGGTAAACATTAATGTTTCTCCTAAGAGATTTAGGGAAAATACTTTGATGGGTATTCCAAATGTAACTCCCTATGTAACTGTGAAATCTACAACATAAGTATGATATGGATGCCACATGTTAACTTTATGATTTATTATTTCCATGTGTTATTCCTAAATCTTGTGATCTTGTGTGGTATGTTAATGGTTGAAAAGTATGATTTCATTGAATTGTATGTATTGATTGACTAATGTTTTATTTCCTTGTTTTATAAAACATACTGAGCTTTTTATGCTCATCCGAAATTTTGAAATGTTTTTCACAGTACTTAAAGATGAATATAATCAAAGATGGGTTCGAGGAAAACTTATGTTGTCTAAAGCAAGGAACTATACATGTTTCTTTTTTAAGAGTTTTTATTTTATAAAAAAATATAAACTGAGTAGAAGTGTCTAATGTTTAATTTTTGAAATGTAATATAATAGTTATGGCCTAATTCCCCAAAAATCTAAACCTAAAATGATCCTAAATGTGAATTCTTGACTTAACTCAAGATTATGTAATGTTTAAGGGTGAGGCCTTATAGTTGGTATCATAGGTTGGTTTAGAAAACATTAAGGATTATATGTTTTCTATATACACATGGTTAGTCCCTATGTCTATTAATTTAGTTAAATACTTATTTCATTACTTTTTTAGGTCAAGGAAACTCGGTTATAAATGGAAGGAGGATTATGTTAATCAAAATTCTTATCCCTTCCTGATGACATGCTTGCAATAATTATTGCAAATTCATGTTCAGATGATTGTGAAACTTTTTATAGCATACAACTCACTTGCTTGTAGTTGTTTGAGATATAAAACACCTCCACTATACCTCGATATCATCATTGATCAAGGATTTTATTTAGCCAAATATTATTTTCTTAATATTCTCATATTTTCAAGAGGGTAAATATTATCAAGGAATTTTTTAATTTTTTAACTTATAAAAATATTTTGAAGCATGTTATGATTTTGAAAAATGTGATGAAAAAGGAGAACCTTGTGAAACCGATTTATAATTTCTTTTAAATAATAGTCTTTCAATACATACTTATGGTATTTTAAAAGGATCATTAATTGAATGTTTCAACTCAATCTTAGTCACATGGTTTTACAAAAATCAGGTTTTATCTGATGTTTTGAAATTATATATCATACATGATTATTTACCAAAACTATTTTTCTGTGACCACCCATATGACCCAAGTTGTACAAGGTGTATTTGGATGAAGGAAGTAAATGATTTTTAAGGATCTATAAATCATTGTTTCAATGCATGGACCATTTACATACGTGAAAAATGATGATGAAACCATGTGTACACCATGATAAAGGTATGATTTTCTTTCAATCAATAATAGTTTTATTTTATCATATGGAGGTGAAAAAATGAAAATATATAAGTTGTTGAGGTATTAATGTATTGGGATTAAATTTAAAGGTATAATAAAACCTTTTAGGTTAAAACATGTTATGGTTATTTTTTAGTTTTATAAAAAGGACATCCCATAAGATGAGTGATAACTCGTCGCGTCCGGAATGACCTTAGGAATCAAAACCACAACTAAAGTAAGACAAGGGTGCATCGCCAACCACTAGCCTACGTGAAGTACATGGTTAGAATGACTTATTCTTTTTAGTTAAATGATTTTATAAATCAAGAATAATTTAATTTTAGGAACTTGTGTTTTTTTCAAATGGATATCCTTAGTGTAGGAAAATGATTTCGTGATTATGTGATAAAGGTTAGTTTGGAATACGTTTTCTATTTTGGGAACAGTATATGCTTAAGAAAAATAGAACACTATGGTATTTTGTTTGTTGAGTAATGATTGAAATTTTATTTTTGAAGAATCTATGTTTTTATCATCGACATATAGAGATTTCGGTTATTTATGGAAAAGACTAACCAATAATAGAGAATATGTGAGTAGGTTAATTACATTTCCATATAAGACATTAAGAGTAGTCGAAGTTATTTGGAGATAAATGTTAACATTTTTATGGAAGACTATGTGATTAAATTCTTCTGTGTTTTTTGTTTCAATCATAGTTTGGATTATATTGAATGATTTTAAAGACAATTGTTTATTAAATGGTGTTTGTTGAACTTTGGGTAATGTTTGTTGAATTTTAGAGATTAAGAGTAGTATTTATTTTTATAAAGGATTATCCTTTTGAGGGATTATCTGATCTCTTACTAAACAATTTGGTTTTGGTGGATGTCTAAAGGCAAGGGAAATATATAGTTCAGCTTTTTTGAATTACGTGATACTCTATAATTTTATTCTATCACTTTTTATGTGACCAATTCTGTTTTAATACTCATAATTTGGAGAAAAGATGAGTCTGTGGAAGGAATTTAGTAAAGGTTGAAAGTCTACATGACAAGTAAGTATGTTTCCTTATGTTTTTAGTTAATTTTATAAATAAATTTCTAAACTTTATAAAAAGTAACTTAAAACAAAAATATTTTCCATTAAATTTTCTTACTAGGGAATCAAATACTGTTCAACCCATCACAAGTTTGTGATTTTTTTGTGGTTAGCTTTCTCTTAACCATGTTTTCTATCACTCTCCATCAAAACATGACACTTAGTTTCTCCCCCATATCCATATTTTCTTACATGGAATCCTAGTATGGGTTATCTTGGGTGACCTTTTTACTTATCTTTATATCATTTAAAGAGATAGTTTTATTGACTCTTTTTCTGATGTGGGACTTTTAATGAACTTTTTATTCCCGATTTTAAAATTTCAAGGGTGTAATTCCCCAAAGGGGGGAAAGATGTAACATCCCATGTAAATAAAGAATATAAAATTTTCATATAAATTAATATTTTTGAATTAAATATTAATTTTAATTTTAAGGTTATTCAATGTCTGATAGAGTACTAAATAAGCAATGACAGGTTTCTTTGAAATCTTACATTGCACACAACTTTGAGTTATACTGAAAAATAATATAACAATATTATTAATGTAAATTGTAGTTAACACCTAGCCATAGTATTGGAGGGAATGAACAGAACTAACTAAAATATGATTATATATGTTTTTTAAATTTCTTTATATGTATCTGATAAATTTTAGAGGCTTTAAATGAGAATAAAACCAATTTTAAGCATAAATACTATAATATTCTATAAAAGGTCGATTTATCACATATTGATGGAGAACCATTTTTAAATCTAGTTTTTGTCACTTTTATATTTTCTTTTTGAAAAAATAAAATACTTCTTTTTAATTGGGACATAAAAATTTACTTAGGGTAAAAAATTTTATTTTTTTGATAAAGTTAATATTTAAATGAATAGTAAAAATACCGCATTTTAATTCAAAACTGTCTTTTCATCCTATTTATTTATAAAGTTAGATTTTTATTTTAATTGGTTTTAAAGATTAATTGGTTTATATTTTTAACATTTAATCCAATGAAGTTCATTTTAAGCAATTTAACTCTTAAATTAGTCATAAACAAAGGTCAATCTTTGGATAGGTATTATTTCTAAAAAACACACTTTTGGTATTGACAACGGGCATTAATTTTAAATTAATTTTATCCACTTATATACTTCGAATTTTGAAAAATGGATTCAATATTTGGAATGAGGTGTTCAAAATTTTCTAAATTGGAAACATTTATTTTTATACATTATGAATATTTATTTTAGTAAATTTTTTATTTACCATGGTTGAAAGGTAAATTTGGTAAATCAGGCTGAAAAATAATATTATAAAAATATTAAATTACCCTAACACTTGTCCTAACCCTATTTGATGAGATATTTACGACCACGGTCATCATTGGGACTATATTGGGACCACATAGATCTACTTGGGAGTGATAATGACACATTATATTAAATAATTTAAAGTAAAGACAAAAGCAACATAACCATATATCTTTTAGTAAAACAATTTTTATATACGGTTATATAATTTATCTCCTCGACTATATATATTAATTTTAAAGATAAAACAATTTTCAACATCATGGTATTTTATTTAAAATTTTTATACATTAAATAAATAAACATAATTATGACACAATGGTGATGCGGTAATTGCTTCATTAATAATGGATTCAAATAAATGATATTATAAATATTAAAATAAATTTATTTTGAAAATTTATATGCCATCCACAAATTTTCAGGATAATAATGAATTTTTATCCTTGAATTAATACAGTTTTTTCTAAATACTCTTGTTTTTATAGATTTTTTAAAAAAATCATGATATGAATAGTTTTTAAATTGACATAAATGAGTTTTTAAATCAATCACTATTTTACGAAACAATAAAATTGTCCTAAAAATATACGATTCTGCCAAATGACTTAAATAACGTTTAAAATGTCATAAATGATTCATTTTGGGTCACTTGGAATTTCATAGTAAATATATTTACCATATAGTATGAATATATAAGAGGCAATGATAAAAGTTAAATAAGTTAACAAAGCATTAAATAAAAAATCCATGGGTTAAAAAATATTCATACCATGTCCAATTATTATTTAATGATTTTATTTAGACTTATATGTACCATATATTCAAATTAAATAAGTTTTCTACCTTTTTAAAACTAAAATAATTTTATAATAAAATAATACTTTCAAACATTACTAAAGAGCCCCTCCTCCCTCTTATAAATGGCCACCACCTCTAACCCCTTACTCAAACCTTTAAACCCCTTAGATAGTCCAAAATATGCTTCAATAATCTCCCAAAATTCCTATATTTATCTTATAATCCTTTCCTTAGGAAGAGGGAAATTCAAAAAAGCATTTTGGTTTAAACCGAAGCGACTTACCCGATTTAAAGGTAACGTATTCTCTCAAGTTCTTTTCTATTATATTCCTTCTACAACCCCCTAAAAATATTTATTACATTATTTTATAAAAACACTAGTATATTATATATACAAGTAATCTTTTATGAGATGTATTATAACTACACTTCTACACACCTCCATCTGAAGGATACAAATATACTGTTTCTATAGATGGATAACTACTACCTCCCGAAAAGATGATTGTTCAATTATCTCCTAAAACCTCTCATGGTGTCCATTATGATGGAACTATATTTATATTCGATATATATATGATATTTATATCTTCTCTATTATTCTTTATTTTTCATTTATATCATACCTTTATGGTTTCCATAATGGGTAAATACAATAATTTCATTTGAGGAAGTGCGAACTACCGCCCCCCAAAAGTGATATGAATCATTCATGCCATACATGGAACGTATAAAGGATGAAGTTAATGAAATTTTATATGATATTATACTTTAATTATAATATAATTTTGTATCATTAATTTTTCATTCCATGAAATATGATATTGAAATGAAAGTAGCGTTCATGCATACGTACAACTTACCGTCTCTATGAATGATGCATTTCATTTCTTATCTCCAAATGTTATTAACTATTATAAATACATATATTTTATGGATATATATGATATATAAGATATCTAAATCATTAAAATCATTCTATAGATAGAGTAATTTTTTCAACATGGACAACTTGTAATTATAAGAAGTTCATTTTTGACTCAAGTAAAAAATATTGGCAAAATGACCGTTATTAATTTAAATGATTTTGTAATGTTTATAAAATGGTTATAAGTGATATAAAAGGTATAATAAAGTTGAAAAATGTTCTTAATAAATTATAAATTAACAGTAGTTTATTATTCAAAAAGAACAAGGAACAAACGAGTCAAGTTGGACACGAGGTAGGGGAACACCTTAACCCAATTTCTATTCTTTAGGTTAATCTTCTACTTCTTGATTATGTCATTCTATGAATATGTTTTAATGACCTATGATTGTTTTAAAATTAATATCTACTTATATTGGGTGTATTAATATTCTTCACACATAATTATTTAATTTGTTTATCTTTAATGTAATGATATTATCTTTGTAAGGGAACCTTCCATCCTCCTCTTTTAGTAAAAGACTTCATTTATGTATTTTCTTTTAATTTCAATTTACTATGTTGGGTCTTGTCCTTATATATCCTTATTGAAGTAAATCTTATGTACATGTTATGAGAGACTCTTTTCTCTCTCATCAACTCATTTTATAAATTTTTATGTGACATTGTTATGCTGCCGAATTTTCGTAAGGGACTACGTCTCAATCTCCTTTCATTGAGGAATATCTTGATATTGTGTACCTTTATTATCCTATAAGGTGTATATAAAACCATTATGACATTTTTTATAATTAATTTATATATTCATGTTATATTTTTACTTTTCATTGATTTTATTCTATAATTCAAGAGTTTCTCAAGTGGTAAAGGATTTATTAACTAAAACATCTTTTTAAATGTTTTAAAGATTTAATCCTCTGAATCCTTCAATTTCATGTCCATGATTTAGAAATGATTTTAGTGATTTATTTAAATGAACATTATTGTTTTAAATTCTAAATTTCATTCAAAAAATTTAGAGTGGTATGGGACAGTTTGATTCAAAACACTTATTTTTGAATGTTTTAAATGAATTTATTATTTCAATGTTTTGAAATTATATATTGTGATTGCAATGTGGAGATCCTATCATTACTATATGATAGTGTTATGTGTTATGAATATGTTATGGATCGTGGAAATTGTTTACATATATGGTTGGTTCCATGATAAACCTAGGGTGGGTGAGCCCAAGATAGCCCTCCAATGCATTGGGTAATGTGACGGTGGTAAATTTTAATGTTTCTTCTAATAGATCATGGGAATATACTATGATGGGTATTCCATATGTAAATCCCTATGTAGTTGTGAAATCTAAAACGTAAGTATGATATGGATTAAACAAGTTATCTTTATGATTTATGATTTTCATGCGTTATTCATGAATCTTATATTCTTGTGTGGTATGTTAAAAATTGAAAATTATGATTTCATTGACTTGTATGTATTGATAGACTAATGTTTTCTTTCCTTGTATTATAACCCTTACTGCGATTTTTATGCTCATCCCATGTTTTGAAATGTTTTTCAAAGGACTTAAAGATGAATATGGTCAAGGATGGGATCAAGGAAAAGTCTTGTTGTCTAAAACATGGAACTAGACATGTTTCATTTTTTAAGAGTTTTTTTTATGGAAAAAATTGAAACTGAGTAGAAGTGTCTAATTTGTAATTTTTGAAATTTAATATAATAGTTATGGCCTAATTCTATAAAACTCTAAACCTGAAAAGATCCTCAATGTGAATTCATCGCTTAACACAATATTATGTAATGTTTAAGGATAGAGCTGTATATAGGTTGTGATTATAACCCGTCAATATACCACCAACGCATCCTTAAAATTAGTTCATGTCAATATACATGTGTATTCCATGATAATTAAATAAATTCACATAGAAAAACAAAAATATAATTACAAGAATTCATGCCCAAAAACATTTTCCATGGACCCCAACAATAACAAATATAACACTAGAATAATATCTATATGGTTGTGGGAATTTCATAAGTTGGGGATCTAACAAAAGGGATTCTCCATAGTATTATATTCAATATCCCTCATTGTTTGACCACATATGTCCATCACGGACCATTAGTATATCTTAATTCATATCACATAAGAAGATAATGTCCCACTATCACCACTTGGGCCAGATCACTGAAGAATATCATGCCTTTAGTTCATGCCACAAAAATACACCATGCCCTCTTTTTTAACTCTGTCATGTTATCTTCTAACACGTATTTTTAGAACATGCTCCCTCTCTAGGGATACAATGAGAGATTTCATACACCTGTCACATTTCTATCATTCATAGAATAAATTTTTTTATCACATACTAAATGCTTCGCATGGAAAAATGTTATCATATGAGTCACATATATCTAGATTCATAGAAAGAAATATTGGGACTCATGGGATAAACACACACAAAAACATGATCACCATAGAGGAAAATGTTTATTTATGCTATACTTATACATAAGCTGACATTTCAAGTAATTAAATATACCAAATTCTATGCATTCATAAATAGTAACACACGGAAACCAACCCATGAACTAGGTCCTATATAGAAAGTACTTCATACCTTTACCATGCTGATGAAAACATTCAAGACCCACTGAGATAAGACACCTGATCAATGCCTATGAACATATAGAAATGGTTTCCCCAGAAAATTAACCATAAATACAATTATAATAAAATCTTATCATTGGTTCTAGAATGAAATATAATAATATTATATAAAAAGGAATTGATTCTATATCAAATTAACAATAACACCCCAAAAACGATCACCAATTCCACACCAGAATTCCATATGACCTCATGTGTGAATTCATATATTCTATAGGAAGATAAATGGTGATGATCATCAATGGTAATAGGGAGAGACTATACCCTTTATAATAATATCAATCACATAGTAATGTAATATAATTAAATAATCTAAGAAACTATATCTTACCTTAGGAAATATATATATATATTAGACAACATGACATGCTATATAAGGAAATTCGAATAGACATCCAATGTGAATGTTAAATTGTATAATTGAGTAACTGAGTATAAATAAATAAATTTATTGAAAAAAAATATCCAAATACATATTGTTACAATACCCATTACCCTAAAACACCACATTAACATCCTATAGTTGGTCCCTTTCCCTTCCCAAAATACCTAGCAATTCTTTCTACACACGCATTGAGATTCCTGGCCTGTGACGACCCAGAATTTTATCAATGAATATTCCTCTTATTCTAATTAAATGTATTATTATTTAAAATGGTTGTATAACATATTCACTTCTATTGCATTATGATTTTGGATTTCAAAATACCATTAATAATTGTTACCATTTCTAATATAGTTTTTGAACAGTGAACACATGATTAGTAAAAATATAGGGCTTTAACAAATCCAATTTACTCAGACAAAGGAACTAATGGCCTCATCTAGTAGAATTTCTCTATATGACTCGCATTTATTGAATCGTATAAATGAGGTGGCTTTATTAGTATTCACTCTTAATAAAGCCCAAGCCTAGCTTCAACACGTTAAGCTTTAACGGAACAGCCTACGTGGGAAGTGGAAGTTGATAGAGATTACCACCCGAGCGATGTTATCCGAGCCACCTCAAGAGTCTGTTTCCATCTTTCACCTTATCCTTAGGACTTATGTGGGTGTTATAAGGGGTTATTTAACAATACCCTAGAACTATTATTATGTACATTATTTTTTTTATAGAGAATATACATTCATTTTATTATTGTCACTTTGTAAAGAGTTTTTAAAGAAAAAATAGTATTTTTAGTTAATATTCAATTAAGAAATCCATTTTGATGAATTAATTAATTTTTTAAATAAATAATATTTTAATTAAATGGTATTAATAAATTACTTCTTATTAAATATAAATGATCGTATAATTATTAGTAATACAATTGTGATTTTTATTAAGGTTTGAAAGCTGCTTTTGTCAAAACCCATGAATTTTCAATAAATATTGTTTTTTATTTTTAAAGTAAAAATTCACATATTTATAAAATTATTTACATAAAATTAATATTATTTTTTTAATCAGTATGTTGAAATTATCCAATGCATAATTTTTTGTAATTTTCTGAGACAGTCGATTTTTTGGGTAAAAATTAAATACCGTTTAAATATATATTATGTTTTATGACATCATAATGACACAATAGTGATGTAATAAAATAATATAAATGGTATTTTCGGCCAATATTTGTTTTAAAATTAAAATAATGTGAATTTAGGTCTGTTTTATTTATTTTACAAAGCATTATTACACCCTCCAATACTTATAAAAAAATTTAACTTTATTTTATCGATTTCCATGGGAGTGTGACTCACATCCACATAAGTAAGCCTAATATCTTAAGTAGTTAGGCCATTGGACTTATAAAATAATGTTTTCCACTTCTCGTTTTCAAGAACCATGGGAAAAACCATGGGTTGTTTTGTGGTTTTGATTAGTTTCTGGTGTGGTGTCCAAAACCTAAATAATAAAGAATCCTCCCACTTTTCCTATATAAACCCACCCAAGATCCCACTATGTCTTCACTAAAATCCATTAGAGCTTGACCAACATATTCCCTCCACTCTCTATAATCCTCACAAGGTTCCCCAAGATCCCAATAAGTCTCTCTCAAGCCTCTCCAATGCCTTTTGGATCACACTTTCCAGTAAGGGATTCTATCCTTTCTTATTTTTATCTAAGTTTCATTATGTTGTAATACCCTTTTACATTCAATTAAAAATGTGGTTGTATGATTTATAACCTCCATTATATTCCACTCCCTATTTTTTTAAATTTTTATAGTCCTCCTTCTCTTTCATTAATGACTCACATGTACACCTGCTACCATGCCGAAATTCCGTAAGGAATTTCTCTCCTCTCATTGACATTCATGAAATTGTTTTATATTATGAATCTAAATTACATTACATTTGTTAGGAAAAGTATCTATATCAACTACTTATTTTCCATATCATGTACATATAATGAGACTCCCCTTTCTCTATCGTTAACCATTTTTAGCAATTCTTATATCACACTATTATGCTAAATAAATTGCACCGCGATATTTATCCAAAAAAAATAATTGTGTAGTGAATACCATGGCTGTTTCTCTATAAAGGGTATTCACCATTATGTACATTTAATTATTGATTATATAGTTTCATTTATTAATTAAACATTCCTTTACCGTGAAATAAATGATGATGTTTAATGAATCCATGTTGTATGATCTATGTGGCACACTTATGCATAAAATAAAATGTTTAAGAAGGGTGCGCCCGTATATCCCTCCAATGCATTGGGTAAATATTAGTATCATGATACTTAAAGTACAATGAGGGTTTACACATGCTAATTCAAGAGCAATTCGTGTTTACTCATTCTCCATGCGCAATGAGAATTGGCTCATGCTAATACCATATTTAGTGTTGTTCCCACATTTCCATGATATGATAATCATGTTATATGAGGTCTTTATTTTCATGTTTCTCTTATGCTCCGTTGATATAACTATTGCTTAACATGTACTGTATTGTGAAGGATCAGGGTGAAATTAAAGTGTGGTTGGGACGGCACCCAATTTTTATTTTTACAATGATCAATGATTATTCTGGGATCAGTACGATGATAAATGGTAGTCTCCACAGAATATAATCAATGATTTAGATAAAGTAGAAAGTTGTCTGAAACCTTAATATAGGATATTAGACATCATTTTTATAATTAATTTAATTAATTTCATAAAGAAAAATAATACCTGTATTTTTCTATTTTGCTTCATTAATGATGTTGATCATCCGGAATGGCCCTTCCGAATTATCTCGTTGCACTTGTAATGATCCAAAATAGAATCCCTCTAGCAGTGATCAACTCATGCTCTGATGGCCTCCGATCGACATCGGTCGTTCTCCTAGTTCTAGTGTGGTGAAGGGAGTGTCTTGTGTTGGTCGTTCTTAATCGGTTGTTCTTTGTCCTTAAAGAGCATCTCTCGTTCTTGAGATAGGGGAGAAGAGTATTCGAGAGATAAATTATTTGGCTCAACAATTCTCAATTCACCAGGAAAGTGGTGTGGTGTCTGGAATAATATTCCTACTTGTCTATTTATATATATGGAATTCCAGTTACAATATATAATTTCATAGCAAAAATTAAATACATTCATGAACTTAGAGAAAATTCATTCTCATAATAGTAATATTGTTTCATTATTCATGGTGCCCCAACTTGCACAAAACAGAATTACAAAAAAAATTGGGTTACAAAATAATAGCAGCGTCATTATTATTTTAACTTATGCCAACTAGTTAAATAATTATTTACCATCTTGGAAATAAATTTTTTACTACAAGACCAACCTTGGTCCGCTCTAACACCACTTCCACTTATTGAACACCCAAATAAATAAATAAATAATTTATTCTCTTAAATATATATTTTATTTACAAAATAGTAAATAAATATTTATTAAATGTTCAATAAAATAAATAAATATATTTTATTTAATTTATGCGTTCATTTTAACATGAATAAAATTATTCCACTACCTTGAGAATAATATTTATTTCAGTAACTAAATTCAAATAGAATTTAACCAAAACCACCAAAAACACTTTTTATGTTACCCTATTGGATTCTTTTTCATTGTAATTAGGTGGGCTTGCCTAAAGTCCAAGATTACTTTTTAGTAATAGGTCAAGGCACACAAGATAAAGAACATAAAGTTTCAAGAATGAAATCCACATATAAACTATCACTATGTAATATAATTTCTTTTTCGTAATATCTTATCAAGAAGGTTTCATGATAGTGTCATCAACTTTTATGCTTGATAAGTTTTTCTTTGACTACCTGAAATAAAATCATCATTGCATCATGGACATGGAATTTCTAAAGACGGTTCTATATCAATCGAAGGGTCGAGATATCAACTTTATTAAATGGAAGGGGAAAATCCTTCCTCGACTTATCCATTAAGAACATGCCACTCGTGACGCGCCCAACATACACTACTTCCCTCCAAATGTCTGTGTGACGGTTTTCATCAGTAATTCAAAGTGTGCGAGTCGTGAAACATATTAATGATAATATTGATGTCTATGGATCATTACACATTCACACAGATAGAAATATCTGACGAAACCAAAACATGTATAATTATTAATAGCGGGACTCTTATCATAATCACTTATCTTGAACATTACCAAGTGAAAACATCATGAGAGGAAGTCTCATATTTTTCCAAGTACTCACACCTGACAGTCTACATTCTCTATGTCTGATCATAGTATGCCTTCCAACTGTAGAACTATAATTAAGAATATTGTTATATAATTTCAAGTTTCTCATTATTGAGAGGAACTACCATGACTATATAAATTTAAAAATTACTCTATAACATTATTACATCATAGTCATGCAGAACTATGAACAATATGTAACAATACATTAAATATCCATGTAATCAAAGTCGAACCCATTGGTTCTAGGACACCAACTCTTAAAAACTCCCACTTGGACTAGAGCCAACTACCTATGACTTTCAATCCACTGGACCTCACATGCTGATCATGTTTCTACTGAGTCAATTCTTTAGTCAAGGGTTCCTCCATGTTGTCTTCTATGGAAATATTGCTCACTGCAACTTCACCTCTCTGAGAAAAATACCTCAAGAGATAATACCTTCAAAGTATGTGCTTTTCCTGCTGATGTGACCTTGGCTCTTTTGCAAGAGCCACCATTAAATTATTATCAGAGTATAGTGTTGTGGGATCTTTACTGCTATGTATCAAATCTAGCTCTTGGATGAAGCTTTGCATCCAAAATACTTCTTTAGCTGCCTCAAAAGTTGCAATATGCTAAGATTCTTCTGTTGAATCAATGACCACACTCTGATTTGAGCTCTTCCAACTCACTGAACCTCCATTGAAAGTAAAGATGCATCCTGTTTGTGACTTCATGTCATCTTGATCAGTTTGGAAACTATCATTTTCATATCCTTTGATGACTAGTTCCTCATCTCCTCCATAAACCAGGAACATATCCTTTTTGTGCCTCTGATACTTTAGGATAGTCTTGACTGCCATCCAATGGTGATCACCTGGGTCAGCTTAATATTTTCCTACCGCACTCAATGCATAGGATACATCTAGCCTAGTACATAGCATGACATACATGACTAACCCAATAATGGATTTGTATGGATTCCGTGCAATTATATTTATTTCCTCGTGTTTCTGAGGACTTATTTTCTTGGAAAGATGAATGCCATGTGATGTTTTCAACAATCCCCTCTTGGATTGTTCCATACTAAATATCTCCAGTATCTTATCAATATATATACATTGACTTAGGACAAGAAATATCTTGGATCTATCACAATGGATCTTGATCACAAGAATATATGCTTCCTCTCCTGAGATTGTCATAGAGAATCATTTATTTAACCATGACTTAACATACTGTAATACTGGTATCTCATTTTCAATAAGTAATATGTCATCAAAATATACTATTAAGAAAATGATTACACTCCCCCTAAACCGTTTTTAGACACAAGGCTCACATTCATTCTTGATAAAACCAAATTATTTTATGGATTCATCAAAATGAATGTTCTATGACCTGGATTATTGATTTAATCTATAAATGGATTTATACATCTTTCATAATTATTGTCATCCTTTGGAGTCACAAACCCTTCAAGTTGTATCATGAAGACATCTTCCTAAAGGTTCCCATTAAGGAATTCCGTTTTTACATCCATTTGACAATTCTTATAGTCATGGTAAGCTATAATGTAAATTATAATTCTGATGGATTTCAGCACTGCAACTATTGAGAAGTTTCATCGTAGTCAATTCCATGATAATGTTTAAACCCTTTTGCAATCAGTCATGCCTTATAGGAACTGACTTGTCCTTCCCTGTCCAGTATCTTTATGAATTCCCATATGCAACCAACAGGCATTGCATCAACTAGAGGATCTACCAAAATCTATACTTGGTTTTGTTACATGGAATCCATTTTAGAATTGAGGGCTTCTTGCCACTTGGCAACATCTATGCCACTTACTTCTTCTTTGTAGGTTAGAAGATCAATATTATCAACTAATAATGAGTCACCATCATCAGTATCTAGAAAAATATATGGTTCTGGTTCTCTAACCTCTCATGTATTCCTACACATTGTGTCTCTGGAACAGATTCTCCTTCCACGGGGCTTTCTGGAATTTTTCCTGTACCAACTCTTCTTTACCTTGAGCCTCAAATTCATCGAAGTCTATCATCCTCCCACTACCTATTTTGGAGATGTTCTCCCTCTCAAGGAATATTGAATATCTTTCCACTATAAATTTTTTTCTAATGGGTTGTATATTTAATATCCCCTTGTTTTCATGGGGCATCCTATAAAGGTACAGTTTGTGCCTCAGGGTGCGAGTTTGTTACCTGAAGAGGCCTTAACAAATGCTTCGCTACCCCACACATGTAAATTCAGTAACATGGATTTTCTTCCTCTCTAGAACTCATATGTAATAACATTTATTGATTTAGTTGGTACTTGGTTTAGTATGTGTGTCACTGTTTGTAACGCATATCCCCAAAAGTATAAGGGAATACTTGCATGAATCATCATTGATCTCACCATGTCCAACAAGGTATAGTTCCTCCTTTCACTTACACTATTCCATTGAGGTGTTTAAAGAGACTTGAGTTGGGATAGGATCCCATACTCTTGTAAGTAATCAATGAAGTCCTGATTAAAATATTCCCCACCTCTGTCTGAGTAGAGTTTCATAATCCTCTTACCAAGCTAGTTTTCAACCCCATTCTTGTATTCCTTGAATTTATCAAAGGAATCCAACTTATACCTCATTAAGTAGATATATCCATATCAACTTAAATCATCTGTAAATGTTATGCAGTATGGGTACCCATCCCTTGCTAAAACTAGAAATGGTCCACACACATCGGTATGAACCAATTTATGAAGCTCTTTAGCCCTTTCACCTTTCCCGCCAAATGGGGATTTGGTCATTTTTCCTTGTAAACATGCATGACATATTCCAAGTGGTTTTAGTTCAATAGAATCTAAATATCCTTCTTGATTTAACTTTTTCAATCATTTCTCATTTTCATGACCTAGCCAGTGATGCCAAAGTTGGGTGTCGTATGAGTCTTATAATGTATCTTTGTCGTTGATTTCCATTACTTGGATTGTGTAATCCAACACAAAAAGACCATTGTATAAATGTGCCCTACCAAAAAAATTCAATCTTTATAAAAGAAGAAACATTAATTTCCAATCATGAAAATAACATCTGTATCTAGTCTGGATATAGAAATTAAGTTTTTGGTTATTGAAGGGACATAAAAACAACCCTTTAACACCAACACCACCTTATTTTTTAACGTGAGGTGGTAGTCCCCGACAGCTATAGGAGAAATTCTGGCTCCATTGGCTACTCGTTGATCTACCTCCCCTCAATCAATCTTCTTGAATCTACTTGGTTTTTGTATTTGGATACATATGGGATAACCACAAGCTGTATCTAATACCCTATTTGTAGAAAAAGATAGATTTCATTCGATAACAAATGCACCTGAAGCTTCCCATTACTTCTTAGTTTGGGTTCAATTCTTCTTCTAGTGGCCCTTCTTGCCACATGTGAAACAAATGGCCTCCTGTTCCCTTACCTCCCCTTTGATCTTCCTATTCATGTAAGGTCATGAGGAAGCTTTTTTATTAATGTTATTCGCATTTCCTTTCCTCTTATTCACCTAAAGGACAAGAGGCTTTTCGCACTTTATATCTTTGTCCAAATGGAAAATGAGGAAAAGAATATTAGATAGAGACTTATTAATATTTTTCATTTTGAAATTGAAAACAAAGTTAGAGATTCTCTGAGGGAGTGATGCGAGAATGAGATCAGGGCCCAGTTCTTCAGGGAGTTTAAATCCTAGAACCTTCAGGTACTCAATGTAGCCAATGAGCTTGACTACATGAGGCCCAGTTGGAAAACCTTCTCCAGTAATACTTTGAAAGAGTGACTTAGAGATCCCAAACCTTTCATGTATTTCTCTCTCCTAGTAAAGACAATAGAGATGATCGATCATGCTACAAGCATCCATGTTTTCAAGAAACTTCATGAGCTCACTATTTATTGATGATAACATCAAACATTGATCATCACCCACATTTTTCATAGGTTTCTCATAGACCACGAAATTCTCATCAATCGCGTCTTTGGTAGGTGGATTAGGTAATGTTTATTACATCATGTAATACTTTCGTTCATGGTTTAGGATAACCCAATGGTGTCTAAACCATTCCTAGAAGTTACTGCCGGTGAGGATGTTGTCTTTATCCAGAATTGATCGCAGGGATAGTGTGGTTGAAGAGCTTTTCATTTTTATTATACAATTAAAAGAGAATATCATTATTACTTTCTGGATTACATTTTATGAGAAATAATAAATTTTATTATTTCTTCCACTATTTTATCAAGTCCCAATGACCCTCACTATTGTACTCGGAATGTCCAGTTGCCATGACATTCTAGTGGAAAGGATCCATATTCGCCTTCCCATAACCCCAAAGGGATGGTCAAGCTATTAAAAGGTATTTAGATGTTAATATCTTTGAAAACTGTGGGATTATAGCTCCTTGGTCTATTGAGTGGACTCCCCAATCCTAAAATCATGACTTTGTATTTGCTAAACTCATACCTCCAATATAACACCATGTCTAGGAAGGGCTACTCCACTTGATGTAATAAGGTTAAGTAAACCTAAAACCTTTTATAAGGTCTTCCTGTATAAATGTAAGTGTCCCAACAAAGGTTGTTCAAACACATAGTTTTATTGAGTTTTTCCCTTAATCAAGTAATGGAAGTCTGGGTCTGACTTAATATTTTATTTGAGGTATTTTTATCTCTTATTCGTGAATTGATTATCATCACATGCTTTTTAATATTAAGTGGAACTTACATAATTTATTAACCATGTCTTGATAATATTTATGCATAACTCTAGTTATTTTTGTTTTATCTTACACGCTTGTTTAATTCATTAATAAGGTGATTAAAACAACACATCCATAATGATATTCCATGAAAATGACAGAAAAAAATAAAGTAAATATCATGATCATGAGCTTCTCTAATGGTTAGTTTATCTAGTGGTTGATAAACTGTAATTGTCCTATAAGAGAAACACCTTGAACATTTTGGGTTCATGATTACAGCTTCCACCTATCTACCTTTGTATCTCCTATGATTGGTTTTGTCTCGGCTCTATCTTGAACTGCCTCAACTATCTTGGTATTTCCATCCATTACATATGCCATTTTTTAAACACACATGTAGGTGAGGGGTAAAAGGGGGTTTTACATAAAAGAATCCTTGGGAATGAATTCCCTATATATTAATGAGGAGAAGGATCGTAGACCACAAAAATTAATTCATATAAGTAAATTAAAAGAAAGCATCCACATACAAAGGTCTTGGTATAACTCATGATCATTCATACATGAAAAGATATTTACACTTAAATAAAACTAGCTTTAAATTCTTTAATAATTCTTGTTTAAGATAAATCATGATCGAATTAATTATTTATCATTTTGATTAATCAATACTTTTATCTTAAATCATTTTATAAATTTCCTTGAGATTATCATCCATCATAAATTTAACGAAATAAATTCATTTAAATTTATCTTTTTACGTAACTTGTACATCGGAGGCAACCCAGTGAGTTCCAATTGATAACTATCCAATGATTGGAAATGAACACGACGCAGATGCCAAATTAAACACACATATATATATAACACCTATCATGTGTTGTGACTCAGCTTTACGCCCACATGATGGTATGCGTATCGAGGGTTTGTATAATATAATAATAAATTTTAATTAATCTGCATAATTTGGATGAGTACAAGACATGTAGTTCCCACTACACGGCATGTACTATTGTTTACCGTCCATCTGAAGTACACAACTAGGGAAATGGTGTGTGAGTGTACTTCGGAAACCATCGTAGTACACTGCGTGTCCAGTTGTCCACATTCCTTGTAGTTCCTCGTTACACGGTCTCCAGCCGAGATAACCATGTACGGGGTACATGGTCCAACCCCAACCCAAAGGAACTACAGGTCATGTCCATTTAGGCCACATGACATGTAATCTAGAAACTATGTGCCACCTGTTCTAGGTCAACACACGGAATAATTTAAGACTTAGAAATACTCCAACACATGTCTTGTTATGGAAGACCGATCGAATGCATTGAATCATGAAAAAACAACTTGTACTTCCAAATACACTCCATGTGTTCTGGTGTTGTACGGCTAGGAAGCTTTGGCACCTTCGTATGAGATCCTCTATTTTATTTTAATCCAAATTAAAAGAAAATATTGTTTCTATAAGGTGAATGAGAAACGAAAGAGGAAGAATAGATCTGGAAATGTAGATTTGATGAATAATTAACATGAATTGAATCAACTAAATTATTAAATGTGTAATTTATCAACAAAATATTTAAATAATTATAAACTATTATGTAACTGCTTTGATACCACTTGAAGGTTTCGGGTGCAGTGGAAGCGTGTTTGGGACGACACCCAATTTTGATTTTTACCACGATAAGTTATTTTTCCGCTATCTATAAGATGATAAATTCAATTCTCCACCAAATATAATCAAAGATTTAGATAAATAAGAAAGAGGATCAAAACCTTTAGAGAGGATCTTTCCCATCTTGTTTATAATTAATATAATTAATTTCATAAATAAAATTAATACCTAGATCTTTGGAATTTTTCTTCGTTGATGAGGTTGATCATGTAGAATGACCCTTTAAGATTATCACATTGTGATTTTAAATATCAAAACTAGAATCCTTCTAGCGGTCATCCCCACATGCTTTGATGGCCTTTGATTAACACAGATCGTTCTCTGAGTGCTAGCACGACGAAGTGAGTGTCTTGTGTCGGTCGTTCATGACCGCTTGTTCTTCGGCCTTGAAGAACGTCTCTCATTATTGAGAGGGTAGAGGATAGGATTCGAGAGAGAAATTATTTGGCTCAACAATTCTCAATTTACCAGGCATGTGGTGTAGTGTCTGGCAAAATAGTCCTACTTGTCTATTTATATACATGGAATTTCAGTTAAAATATTTAATTTCATAGCAATAATTAAATACATTCATGAACTTAGAGAAAAATCATTCTCTTAATAATAATACTACGTCATTATTCATGGTGTGAAAACTTTCTCAAAATGAAATTATAAAATAAAATTTCATGTCCCAAAATAATAGCAGTGTCATTATTATTTTATCTTTTGCCAACTGGTTAAATAATTTTTTACCATCTTGCAAATATTTATTTTAATATCGCACCAACTTTGGTCTTCTTGAACTCCACTTCTATTTATTGAACACCTGAATAAGTAAATAAATAATTTATTCTATTAAATAAATATTTTATTTAATAACTAGTAAATAAATTTTTATTAAATGTTTAATAAAATAAATACATATATTTAATTTATTTTATTCGATCATTTGAACTTGAATAAAATTATTCCACACTCTTGAGAATAATATTTATTTTCTTAATTAAATTCAAATAGAATTTAACTAAGACCACAAAAAACACTTAGTGTGTGACCCTCTAGGATTCATTCTCATTGCCATTAGGAAAGCTTTCCTAAAGTCCAAGAGTACTATCTAGAAATGGGTTAAGGCACCCAAGTGAAATAACATAAAGTCGCAAAAATTACATCAACATAATAATGCTCACTATTTAATATAATCCCTTCGTCACAATATCTCATCAAGCAGATTTCATGATAGTGTCATCAACTTTTATGCTTGATACGTCGTTCGTTGACAACCTGAAATAAACTCATCGTTATACCATGGCCATGGAATTTTGTGTGATGGTTTTATATCAATCCAAGGGATGAGATATCAACTTCTATAAATGTAAGGGAAAATCCTTCCTCGACTTATCCAATAATAATATGCCACTCATGACTCACCCAATGTACCCTACTTCCCGCCAAGTGTATGCATAATGATTTTCATCAGAAAATCAAAGTGCATGAGTCATGACACATATTAATGATAATATTAAAGTCTAAGGATAATTTCACACACTTGAAAATAGAAATAACTGATGACACGAAAACATACAAAATTTCTACTAGCAGTTCTGTTCTCATAATCTCTTATCTTGGAGATTAACAAGTGAAAATTTCATGAGAGGAAGTCTCATATTCTTATGAGTACTTGCACTTGATAGTCTGCATGCTATGTGTCCGATCATAGTATTTCATCCAACTGTAGAAATATTTTTGAAAATATTGTTATAGAATTTGTAGGTTATCATCATAGCGGGAAACATCCATGACCTTATCAATGTAATAAATAATCTAAGACATTATTACATCATATTCATGCAGAACAATGAACAATATGTAATAATAAATTAAATATCCTTGTAATAGAAGTAAAAATATTTGGTTCTACGACACAAAATCTTAAATATTCTTCATGTTATGTCTTGTTTACTCCCTTACTAGTCTTTATATCTCATCATTTTCTCATTCATGTCTTTAGTTTAATCCATAAAACTCTATGTATGAAAGAATGTAGTGGTCATGTAAAAGAAGTTTTAGATAAAGATGTTGTGTTTTTATGTCCTAAGTCATTATATAATGTTCTTAATTTCTCAATACACTACACCTATCGATCCTCAGAGTTGTATTAAATTTATATTTATGTAATAAATCATGTTTATGTGTGTAATAAAGAGCAGGGTTGATATAGTTTGTATCAGAGGATAGGTTTAGTTATTTTTGTGATTAGGATTAGAAAACCCTAGTGAAGCATTAGAGATAAGAATATGTATAATAAAAACATCCCTAAATTTTTTTGAGTTTTTAGTAAGTGGTTTATCACAAAAATACATCTCTGTTTGGAAACGAGCAGGTAGAGGCAGCTCTGGCACAGATTTACCTAGGAGTGAAAAATCCTACAATGAGTTCGAGGCTTGACCTAGGGTATCTGGGTACATGAAAATGGGTCTTTCTATACTCTTAGTCACGATACTCCAGGGGGTTATTCTTTGGTAAATTCAAAAAATTAGTATGAACCATTGTTAAGAGAAACAAAATGCCACTAAGAATAAATGTTGGGAAGTAGATCATAGATAACATAGATTGAAGAATATAGATTCATAAGTAAATGAATTAAAAGTTATTTATAAGTCATCCATTTTTTTCATTGGATTACACTTTATTTGTTACATCTAACGTTTCTTTTATTCCAGCCAATGGCCGGTTATAGGAGGACTCAGGCTAACAGCCAATGTGAAGATCAATGTGATGACTGTTATAATGAGATTCCCAATCCAATGGTTGTGGGAATCACAAACTTTTTCATGATACTCTCTCAGTTAACTCAATAATTGAATAGAAACATGGGTTAACTGGCACGTTCAACCCCCCTAACAAAGAACAAGTCAAAATCGATATCTTCATGATACAAATGACTCCTAATTTTAAGGGATCATCTGATCTCTCAATTCCTATACAATGGATAAACTCCATTGAAAAGATCTTATCCATCCTTCAATGTTCCAAACAAGAGAAGGATACTTTGGCTATTTATCCTATGTAGGGTGAAGCCGATCAATGATGTAAATTGATCAAAAATAAAAATCCTGAGGGGGAGATCCAGGCATTTGAATGGAAGGATTTCCAAAAAATGTTTGTTGACATATATTTTCCTCTCACCCTCCGACTTAATATGGAAAGGAACTTACTTTCCCTCAAAAAATGATCATGAATCCATCTGATCATACAAGGAAAACTTCACAAGGCTTGCACAGTATGCCTCCATATTTTTTGTTACCTCTTAATGCAAGGTTGACCACGTCTTTTGTGGGCTAAAACCTAGCCTACGGAAAACCCAAGCATTCTGTGACTTAGATAGCTATGAGAAAAAATTTTGATGTGCCCTCAAGTATGAAATAGAGATCAACAAATTCCAGGGGTATCATGGGGATAAGAATAATAAGGTAGACATCAATTATGATAGTCCGATGGATAAATCTAATGGTGCTAAAAAAATATTATACCCTACTTTCCAAAGGTGATGAAGGAAGCACCCCAGAAATTTCTAGAAGGGGACAAAGAAATTCATCAGGTGTGAAAGAGACGGGAATCATTCCATTAACTTCTGATAAGAAAAACCTGCAGTTGCGACTGAGGATATGAAAAATCTGTTCAACCCTCAATGAATTGTTCATTGATTTAACTACAAATAACTAGGGCACATTGAAAATCATTTCCCTAATCCAAGGGTTTTCAGAGGCAACCAACAACCTCCAAGGCAGCAAGGGTGATATTTTTCAATCATTACTACCAAAGTGAACCCCAAAAATGATGTGGTGGAAGGTTTGCTAGTTATTCATTCAATAATAGATAACATACTTTTTTATTTTGGTTCTACACATTCTTTTATATCCCGAATTTTTTTTCTATAAATCCAAACGCCACCACAAATCATGGAAGTAAAGATTTTGGTGAGTATGTAAAATGGGGAATTCATTTCAACCCATTAATAAAACTCCACCCCTGTCACAATTTTTGGATTAAACTTACGAAAAACCTTCTAATACTCCATTAGGTGGAATTTTATGTAATTTTTGGTATGGATTGGCTTTCCTTATATAGAGCCAACATAAATTTTCTTGATTGGGAAATCACTCTTCATATGGATAATCGACCCCTGATTTTATAAAAGTGAAAGGAGAAAGATAAATCCTTTTTAGTATCATCATATCAAGCATGGATATTACTACCCTTTGACCGTGAAAATCTTGCTCAGATGATTGAGTCCATGGAAGTAATCATTCTTTAAGAAATGCCTATTGTGAGGGAATTCGTTGAAGTGTTTCCTGAGGAATGGCATGGTATTCCTCATAGAAGAGATATTGAGTTCTCAATTGATATTATACCTAGGGAATTTCGAATATCCATGACTCTATATGGAATGATTGTTGTGCATCATGAGGAGTAGAAGAAAAAACTACAAGAGAATCTGGATAAAGGATTTATACGCCCATGTGCTTCACCATGGGGTGCACCACTTCTCTTCATTAGAAAGAAGTATGGGTCAATGAATCTTTTCATTGATTACTGTGAGCTCAAAAAAATCATGATAAAGAACAAGTACCATCTTCCATGAATTGAAGACTTGTTTGATCAGCTACATGGATCGCAATACTTATCCAAGGTGGATTTGCGATCGGGATATTACCAAGTAAGGGTGAAGAAGGAGGATATCCCCAAGACTGTTTTTCATACAAGATACGGGTACTATGAATTAATAGTAATGCCTTTTAGACACAATAATTCTCCAAGAATCTTCCTGAACTTGATGAATAGAGTCTTTAGAAATTATCCCAACAAATTTTTGGTACTCTTTACAGACGATATTTTAATATACTTCAAAACCAAGGAGGATCCTGAGGATCATCTAAGAACTGTACTAGAAACATGTAAAAAGGAGAAGATCTTTGAAAAGTACAGAATGTGTGAGTTCTGGTTAAAGAAGTTCTCATTCATCGGTCATATCATCACAAGCAATAGGATATATCTGGATCCTTCCAAGAGAACTACAATTGAAAGATGAATGTGGCCAACATCGGTGACGGATATCCGTAGCTTCCTGGGGTTAGCTGGATATTATTTCTAATTTGTGAGAAATGTTTAAGGATTTTCCAGCCCTATTACCAAGCTAACTCTAAAGGGAGTAATGTTTTCTTATAGTGATGAATACGGAGAGAGATTTAAGGAGTTGAAAATGAGGCTTATCACTACGCATGTGCTCATACTACCCACAAGTGGAGAACATTTTGTGGTATTTAGTGGTGCTTCGAAGAAGGGATTGGGCTGTGTGTTGATGAAAAATGAAAAATTAATTCCATATGATACAATGATAATGAATGTTCATGAGAAAAACTATCCATCACATGATCTAAATTTTGATGCAATGATCTTCATTTTATAAATTTGGCAGCAGTACCTCTTTGTGGAGAAGTTTGAAATATACATAGAATAAAAAAGCATCAAGTATATATTCACACAGAAAGAGTTGAACATGCACAAACGAATATGGTTAGAGCTTATCAAAGACTATGATTTCTCAATCTGTTACCACCTTGGGAAAGAGAATAAGGTGTAAATGCTCTAAGTAAAAAGGACCCAGTGATTCTATCATTGATTATAATTGAAAAGGAACCAATCTTCTTCGAATTCATGAATATGGACATGGGAATCATAATGAATGTAACATCATCAATCCATTCACAAATGATTTCTAAACTATCTCTTTTGTAAATATAAATGGATGCTCAAAAGGATGATTTAGGAATTCAAAAAAAAGTTGGAAACAATCAGGAAAGGGAAATCTTCAGATTTTAATGTCAATAAAGAAGGAATTGCGAGATTTGGGTCAAGACTATGTGTTCCATCGAATCCAGATTTAAAGAATGAACTTTTGGATGATGTGCCTAGTTCAAATATCTTGATTCCCCTAGGAAAAATAATGATGTATATGGATCTATGATAGAATTTTTGGCAGGAAAACATGAATAAGGAGATCGTTGAGTATACCTCAAAGTGTCTAGTATGTCAGCATGTGAAGGCTGAGAGGTAGAAGTATAAGGGGATGATGAAACCATTACCCATACCATCATGGAAATGGGAAAACATCAACATTGACTATGTAACCAGACTTCCAAATACATCCAAAAGAAACAATTTTATCTGGGTTGTTGTGGATCACCTTAAAAATACTGCACACTTCATTGAAATTCGGGAGGATTTCCCACTGGATCAACTGGAATAGATATATATCAGAGATGTGGTAAGGCTTCATGGAGTACCACTATATATTGTATCTGACCAAGATCAAAGATCCACCTCTAAGTGTTGGAAGAGTCTTTGACCTGCTCTGGATAATGAGCTAAACTTCAGTACGGCTTATCATCCTCAAACTGATGGCCAATCTGAGTGGACTATCCAAACACTTGAGGACATGTTGAGATCATTTTCAATGGTCTTCAAAAAATTATGGCATCAACAACTTCCTCTTGTTGATTTCTCATACAATAATAGTTTCCACTCAAGCATCTGAATGGATCCTTATGTAACACTTTATGGGAAGAGGTGCATAACACCAGCATGTTGGGATGAATTTGTTGAGAAAAAACTCCTAGGTACGGAAATAGTTGAAGAAATGGTGGAGAAGGTTAAGACCATCAAACATCACATTAATGATGCTCAGAGTCGAAAATATAGCTATGTTGATAATCATCGAAAAGACCTAAAGTTTTATGTCAAAGACATGGTATTCCTCCGTCAATCACCTTCAAATATATTTATGAGATTTTGGAAGAATGGAAGTATTTGTCAAAGGTACATCGTCCCTTTCGTGATCCTTGATCACATTGGATAAGTGGCCTATCGACTAGAACTCCCACTGAACCTATCTTAAGTACATGATGTATTCCATGTATCACTCTTGAATAAGTACATACCTGGCCCATCACATGTACTCAATCTAAAGGTGGTACCATTGGATAATGACCTTGCCTATGAAGAGAATCTGGTGAAGATCTTATATTATAGGGAAAAAGTTCTACGAAATAAGACAATGACCATCGTGAAAGTGTTTTAGAGAAACCAAATGTTTGAAGAAGAAACTTAGGAATCATAGGAAGTGATGAATCAGAGTTACCCTCATCTGTTTTAGTTTGTTAAAAGAAAAATTTGAGGTTGAAATTTCTTAAGGGGGGAATATTGTAACGACACAAACTTTTATCAATAAAAATTCCTATTGATCTAATAAAATGTATTATTATGTAAAATGGTTGTATAACATATAAACTTCTTTGTTTTTATTGTTTTAGATTTCAAAATACCATTATGAATTTTTACCATTACTAATATAGTCATTAAATAGTGATCACATGATTATTATAAATATAGGGCTTTACCAATTCCAATTTACTTAGACAAAGGAAGTGATGGCCTCATCCAATATAATTACTCCATACAAAGCCCATTTATCAGAGCTCAGAAAGAATTTTGTGTCATTGTCCTTCTATCTTGATCAAGCTCGATACAAGATTCAACAAGTTAATCTCAAATGGAACCGCCTACTTGAGAAGTGGAAGTTGATAGATATTACCGCACGAGCAATGTTATATGATCCACCCCAAGAGTCTGTCACCATGGCACACCATACCATTAGGTCTTATTCATTTGTTAAACGTTGTTATGTAAGAAGACCCTAAAACAATTATTATGTACATTATTTTTTATAGATAATATACAATCATTTTATTATTTTTTACTTTTAAATAATTTTTAAAGAAAAAATAGTATTTTTACATAATATTCAATTAAGAAATTAATTTTGATGAATTTATGGATTTATTAATTAAATATTATTTTAATTAAATATTATTAATAAATTTATTTTTATTAAATATATAAGATCATATAATTTTTATTAATACAATTGTGATTTTTATTAAGGTTTGAAAGCTGTTTTTTGTCAAAACCCATGAATTATCGATAAATGTTATTTTTTATTTCAAAAGTACAAAAGTCACATATTTAGAAAATTATATAGATTAAAAGAATATTATTTTTGTAATTAGGACATTGAAATTATCCAATGGTGAATTTTTCATAATTTTCTGAGATAGTCGAATTTTTGGATAAAATTTAAATACTGTTTAAATATATAATCTGTTTTATGACATCATAATGACCCAATAGTGATGTAATAAAATACTATAAATGTGTTTTTCGTACAATATATGTTTTAAAATTAAAATAATATGATTTTAGGTTTTTTAATTTATTTTACAAATCTTTAGTGGACCCTCCAAAATTTATAAAACATTTTAACATTTTAGATTGATTTCTTTGACAGTGTGACTCTCCTCCACATAATAAAGCCTAATATTTTAAGAATTTATGCCATTTTCCTTATAAAATAAATTTTTTCCACTCCCCTTTAGAAAAAACCATGGAAAAATACCATGTTTTGGTTTGGGTTTATGATTAGTTTAATGTGTGGTGTCCAAACCCTAAATAATTAAAAATCCCCTCACTTTTCCTATATAAACCCACCCAAGATCCCCCTTCTTCTTCACTAAATGCCATTGGAGCTCGACCAACCTATGCCCTAATATCTCTATATTCCTCCCAAGGTTCCCCAATCTCCCAATAAGTCACTATCAAGCCTCTCCCAAGCCATTGAGATCAAACTTCCAAGTAAGGGATTCCTTCCTTTCTTATTTTTATCCAAGTTTCTTTATGTTGTAATACCCATTTCAATTCAATTAAAAATTTTGGTGTATGATTTAAAACCTCCCTTATATTCCCCTCCCTATGTTTGAAATGATTATAGACCTATTTCTCTATCAATAATTCCTCCCATTACACTCGTTACCATGTCGAATTCCTTAAGGAATTTCTCTCTTCTCATTCACATTCAAGAAATTGTTTTGTATTATGAATATAAAATCCATTTAATTTGTTGGTTTATATATCTATATGAACCCCTTAATTTAAATTTAATTTACATATGATGATACACTCATTTCCATCTCATCAAACATTTTTATGAATTCTTATGTCAAGCATTAAGCTACTGAAATTGCACAACGATTTTTCTCAAGCCAAAGTCATTGTGTAGTTAATACCATAACCATTTCTCTGTCAAGGGTATTAACCTTTATGAAAATTTAATTATTTATTATATAGTTTCATGTATTAATTATACATTCATTTATCGCAGAATAAATCATGTTGTTCAATTAATCAATGTTGTATGATCTATGTGGTACACTTATGCATGAAATGAAATGTTTAAGAAGGGTTCTCCCTAATAGCACTCTAATACATTGGATAATTATTAGTATCATGATACATCAAGTACACTGAGGTTTTAATGTTGATAATTTAAGTCAAATGAGGGTTTACTCATGCTCTATGTGAAATGAGCCTTGGCTCATTGTAATACCATGTTAAGTGTTGTTGCCACATTTCTATGTTATGATAATCATGCTATATCATGACTATAGGTTCATGTTTCTCTTATGCTCCTTTGATATACATATTTCCTAACATGTACTTTATTATTCATTTTATGTCTTTTTTACTCACTTATTGGGCTTTATGGCTCACCCTTTTCTTATGCATGTCCTTAGTATATCCCATGCAATGCTAAGTACGATGGAATGTAGTGGTCATGTAATGGAAGTTTTCAATAAATATGTCGTGTTTTTATGTCCAAAGATGTTTTGTAATGTTCATAATTACCTAGGGAACTAGACCACTCAATCCTCAAAGTTGTCTTAAGTGAAATTTTAGGTAATAAATATTCTTTATGTGTGTGATAAAGACCAGGGTTGTTATATGGCCCGAGTGTGAGTATAAAACCCGTAGGACGCCACATATGTGTCTTTACCATATATGGACATTCATAAGGTATGATGATATGATAAGAAAAAATTATACATGAATTTAAAAATAAACTATATACCCAATGATCATGGGATAACCAAGATGCCACATACCCCAATGGTACATGCTAAGACTTCATTCTAGAGGGAAATTCATAACATAAGACATAAAATGAATTTTACCAAAAGGTTAAAAAATTAATCTAATAATAATCACAAGGTAAATTAATCCCAAAATAAACAAGTATAATGACTCTAAGGGAGAGACTCAAGGCTATTTATCCATGTTATAATCTAGGGGTAGACTAGAAGTACATTATACACAATTTCTACCTCATTTTAGGTGACATGGTCATCATATCCAGACACTACCTTGGGTCATTATTTATGTTCGTCTTACCCATTCCATATGTATAGGTTCATTGTCATCATTACCACATGTCAACAGAATCCCCCTCTAAAGGATAACAAATCTATGATGGTACACATATTATTTTCTATAATACGTAAAACATAAAAAGGTGTTAAATTTCATAGAATAGGGAATAATACATATAGGATCAAAAAATTTAAGAATCATGGGTAATAGTAGCTATATCCAGACTGATATGATCATAAATAAATTGTCTTAATGAACATAAGCACACAATATCATATCATGGAAATAATAAAATACATGATCTCTTCATGGTAATAAAATATCTACCTAAATCATGATAATTTCAATGTTAATATTTTACAAGTGATAACTACCAAATCACACCCACACACCCAGAAGATCAAGACTACAAGAAAATTATCTTAGAACTAATCTCAATTCATCATAAAACATATTATATATCATGATCCTATAAGGATAAAATGACATAGGATTATATTTGTGATTATGTGTAACAGAAGGGAGGAAAACTAAGAATAATGAGAGGGAATATCCCAAAGAATAATCAATATTTGTTCCTATAAAATTGATACTTAAGAAATTATCCTAAGGGATGGGAGATCTATTGATGATTCCCTTGATTTTCTTATGGTTCTAGAGTGAAGGTTGAGATAATAATGGGCCTTCAAGGAATATAAGGGTTATAAACACTATGAAGAAACTAGCATCATGACACAACACAAAGGGTTGTGGTTTAATGAATCACTTAATTGAAACAACTATGATGGTAGGGACTTGACTATACATTAGTGGTTCATGTTAAATCATGTGTGTAGAATCTGTGCTTTGTTCAAAGTTGAGACCCAATAAACCAAGATAGATACCCCAACATAATGATGATCATTACCTTGTACTCTCCATGTTACCACTGCTCCATGGATTAGTGATACTAAAATTGGAATAACTATTTGAACCCCAAATTTTATCCCCCACATCACAAGACATTCTTGAAACTATATCTATATGAAAATAAAAACAACCATAAATTTGGATCATGACACTATAGTTCCCTAAACACACTGCACTCATACCCTCTATAGTAAAAAATATACATCTCACTGTAGAAACCCATTCCAACTAAAAAATATAATCAATTTCCATCATTATCATTTGAAACCCACGAAATGAAATTCCTAAAATATTATTTTCTTATAATTATTCCATCTAAAGGATTGTCTACCATGAGACATTACTGTAGGATTCATGAAAAAAATCATTCCATTGGGACTGAACATCTTACAGATGTTCCCAGGTGTTTTCATGGATCCTCCCATTCTGCCATATGACTCTAACAAGTGACACAATATTTCTTAACTACACTTTGTTTATCTACTTGACTATTTGTATCAGACACTTTAAAAATGATGCATTTGGATCCATCTAAAAATCACCATAATCGTTCTCATTATTAGGATCAAACTTTTAACTTCTTTGATAAGACACATGAAACACATCATGCATACCTAAATATCACGAATGATGTTCCAAATAGAATCTTGCTTTACTAACATTCTCTGTAATCATGGATGGTCCGAAAAATCTACGGGATAAATTCCATTTCTTCTATAATCATAAATTCCCAAGTCGAGAAGTCACCGTTGATAAAAAATTGTTACCTATAGTAAACTCAAAGGTCCACATCCTGCAAAATTATTTTGATCTCTATATACCCAGAGTGTTGAATAACTAATTCTAGATCAATTGCACTATATTGTACAATACATTTACTATTCTTATCTCACAACTTCTTCCACAACCATTTCATGCCAACATAGTGGTGATCAAAATTACCTTCCATAAAAATCCTCAAATAGTGTCATCTAAATTGAATCATAGAACCTATTATTATAAAAAAAAATCCAAATTTTCCATGTGATCATCTCAAGGTCCAACAATGTCTTAGATTCATTACTATAACATTTCCTCTAATATCTAGATCATCCATGTGGATAGTTTGTCGGTCTACTAATAAAATTCTATACTATATTATCGTTGGGTATTCAATGACTTTTATAATACTTTCCAAAAATGATATATGAAACAAACATTTATATCTGATAAGATTCTAAAAATATCTCATTATAGGTGTAAAATATATTACTCATACATTTTCCCTAACTCAACTATATAAAGAGTCTCTTGAATCATTAAGAAATAAGAAAATTTACTCAACGTATCAAATACCACCTAAACCATACCACAACACCTAGGGGTCCTGGGAAAACCCATCACAAAGTCCATTTTTACATTATCCCACATCCATATTGGAAACAAATGTGGCTGATAAAAACCACTAGGATACTAAATTTTGACCTTTTCACATGGATGGTAAGGTATCAAGAAACAAAATAGGGGTTTTCACTCTTCATACATGGACACCAAAACTATTAATGGTTTATATGGTACATCTTCATTGACCTAGGATGAAAAAATAATTTTAAAAAATGGGGGTCTATAACCATCTCCTACTGTAAATAAGTTTGATATACTAACTTCCCCTGAACATAAATCATCTAATAATAATATAAGGACCACTGGGAGACTAATGGTCTTCTTTAAAGGAAGCCCATGCCACTATGAACATGGGATATGAATCCTTGGTCATGTTTACATAGTACACTAATTAATACATGATAACTAAATTTGAACATTACATAACTCCATAATCCTCATTTGTATCTACTAGCCACTCATCCATCAAACGCACCTGACACTAATCCTATTATGATGGCCACACATTATTCTCCTTTATCTTCTTTGTTTTCCATATATGAATGTTTACAACATCATTACCCTTTCAAGGAAATAGTATATCCCATTGTTTAATATCTATAGATATAGCACATAATTTCTCTAACTCATATCTGAGTCCTTTTGAGATAAGAAATATCAGTGGATCTTGTGTTTTATGTAAATAACATACCTTTTCCAATTATATTATATTATAACACATTAGGTAATTGACAAAATATTTTAATTTTATGTAATTAATTTTGTAGTTCCATTAATGGGGTTATATCTTATGTGACCTATAAGAAACTACCATGGCCCTCTATAATAGTATATCTCCTAGACCAACACTTAAGGTGTCATAGTTCATTGCATATCTAATCTTACACTCTAGAAGAATCAGAAATCATTATTTTGTAATTTTTTTATTAGGTTCATGGAAAACCTCCTCACATTGAAAAAATAAACTCGAAAATCAATCATATTTTGGTAATCACTTTCATTGATCCATTAAAACTAGATAATTCCTGTATGAATCATTAATTATACACCAAAAGACGAAGAAACTATTTTTCTCAAACACATTACTGGGATGTTCCCAAGACATCACTACCTCAATCTTCTTTAGGTCCACCTAAATTTGTACCTAATAAATCACATTACCATAGAACTTAACCACTCGAATCTAGAAGTGTCACCTAAAAATCATGGCATAAAAGTAATACACTCAATGTGAAATAAAAAAATATAATGTGGTTAGTCATATAACTCATATATATTTGAACATATATGGGTATCATAAAAAACACATGATGAAATAGTTGAGATATGTATAGAATGTTTGGTTAATGATATCAATGAATACTATTAGGATATTTATAAAAATGATTGAAATGGTGAGGCTTTTATACAATCCATAAAGAATCATAAATGTCATATTTAGTATATCATCGTCTTTAACTCACATATCATGGTTGATTGAACGAAAATCAATCATGGAAGGCCACCAGGATCCCCAGAAATGATCAAACATATTGTCAATCCTATGTAAAGGTACTATTTATTCACTTTTAAAATATCTCTATTTCTTATAGTACACATAGATCTATAGAATACTACCAACCTTCATGAAAAGAAAAACTAGAGAACCCCAGGGATATGTTCTTTGAATGATAATTCCTTACACCTTTAAATAATTTAATAATACCTTAAATTATCTCAACTCAACTAGTAACATATTATATAGATGAATCAATATCAGTCTCTCCCAAAGTTTTAGATAAACTGAAATGAAACTCCAATTTCTTGAGGATTACATGAGAAGCAATATGATAAGACATCATGATAAAAATCCACCACTTGAGGGAATATAAATGGAGTCACATCTCAATCCACTATGAGACCTAGGCCTACTACATGAACTATGATATCTCTAATCTAGAAAAAATTCATTCCACTCTACCTATATGAAAATCTCACTCACCATTTGAAACAAACTACCTATTGTATTTAGGCACATCTGAAGCATGGAGTGGTGGGTGATATATTACAATTTATTTTTATAATAATTTCCCAAAACCAAGAGATAAGATCTTCTATATCAAATTTTTAATTAATTTATTAAATATTTGAAGAAATAAATATATGGGATTATGAAATATCTTAGTTTTTTATTATTAATTATCAAAAAAACCCTTTTGGATTACATTTATTGTTTTATGTGAATCTAAGTATAGAATCTCTCTAGTGGTGACCAAAATTTACACCTATGATCTCTATGAAACTCCACTCATTCTCTGTGTGCTAGCGTAAGGAGTGAAATGTCTTATGTTTTTCATTCTTGATCACTAATTCTTCAGTATTTAATTAATCTATCGTGTGCCTCTACTTCTTAAGAGAGAGAGAGAGAAGGAGTATTTGAGATAGAATTCACTGTCCGAAATAATTCTATATTCCCAGTTTTTTTATGCTCTAGGCAGTAGATATAGACGTCTTTTTAAAGAGATAAGATTTAAGATAAAATAATATTTAATTTCATACCAACCATTAAATAGAATTTATTACCTCTAATAAACCCCATGCACAAAATAATAATTATGTTTTTATTATTTTCTGTCATATTCTAACTTGCGCAATAATAAATATTATGTTACGGTATGGTTAATTAATATTTTTCATCGGACTCCATCTTGGTTCTTTAAAACTAATAAAAAATTTAGTAGACAACCTAATAAATATTTTATTCATAAAAAATATTTTATTCACAATATGGAGAATAAATATTTACTAAAATATTTAATAAATAATAAATATTTCATTCACAAGTTGGTGAATAATTATTTATTTAATTTTATTTATCAATTTAACATTAATAAAAATATTTCTCAAAATTGAGAAAAATATTTTTTCAATAATTAATGTCAAATATAATTTGATCGAGATAAATGGAAAAACATAGTGTGTGACCCTATATTATTCTTTCTCACTTGCATTAGGCAGGCATGCCTAATGTTAATTATTACTACCTAATAATGGGTCAAGGCACTGAAGAGAAAGAAATTAATGTTTCAATGTCAAAAACCACGTACGAAAAATCAATGTGCAATATAATCCCTTTTTTATAATGTCTCATCACGAATGTTTAACATTCATGTCACCGACCTATATACTCTATTTTTATATCATTGACTATCTAAAATAAACACATTATTACCCCATGTCCATGGAAATTAATGTGACGGTTCCATTCCAATCAAAGAGATGAGATATAATATTGTATAAATATGGAAGGTAAAAACCATTTCTTTACTTATTCATTAATGGCATTTCAATTTTTACCATCACAATAAATCTATCTTATCCATGTACTATAGTCATCATGGTTCATAAAATACTTCTTTATGTGTGAGTTATATCTTGAATTAATAAAAATATTAAAGTATAATGACCATCACACATGATCATAGTTAGGAATATCTGATGACCCCAAAATATGAAGAATTTTAGCTAGTGGATTTCTTCTCATAATATATTATCATAAAATTACCAAGTGTGAATTTCCTGAGAGGAATCATCATCTACTTACGAGTACTCGCACCTGATATTATATGTAATATGTGTCCCATAAAAGTATGTTATCCAACCTCATGACATTATTTGAGAATATCATCATAGTACTGCATGGTTCTTATCACATCAGGGAACTAATATGACATTATCAATGCACCATATACTCTATGAAATTACTGAATTATATACATGAAAAAATATATAATAATAGGCTTTATTAATATTTAATAAATTGAATATACATGTAATAAAATTATAAAAAAATTTGTCCTAGGACACCAACTCTAAAAAACTCCAACTTTTACTAGATCCAACATTCTATGACCTTTAGTTTTCTAAAACTCTCATGATATTCATGTTTATACTGGGTCAAGGTTTTTTCCAAGGGTCTCTCCATGTTGTCTTATATATGGGTAAAATACCTCATGATATGATACTTACAATGTACATTCTTCAATTATTGATATTACCTTGGATCTTTTGTGAGAGGCACATCTAAAGTATTATCACATTAGAGTGTGAAAATATCATTACTGCTAGAAACCACATCAAGCTCTTGGATGAAGTTGTGCGTCCATACTACCTATTTAGCTACCTCCAAAGATGTAATTTACCCAGACTCTATTATAGAATCTACAACCATGAACTACTTTGGGCTCTTACAATTTAGATAACCTCCATTCAAAGTGAATATGTATCTAGTTTGTGAATTTGTGACATATTGAACTATTTGGAAATTGGAATCCACATATCCTATGATGAATAGTTTCTCATCTCATCCATAAACCAGGAACATATCCTTATTATACCTCATATAATTAAGGATGGTCTTGATTTTCATCTAATTTATGTCACCTTGATCCACTATATATCCTCTTACCACACTTAATTCAAAGGAGGCATCAAGCATAGTACATACCATAACATACATGACTGAACCACTCACTAATGTATATTGAATCTTTTTCATTCTAATTATTTCCTCATGTTTATGAGGACACATTTTATTGGAAATATGAATACCATGTGATGCTGGTAACAATCCCCTCTGGGATTGTTCTATAAGGAATCCCTTCGTTTTCCGGTCATTGTATGTACTTTGAATTAAGAAAAGAAACCTATTGGATCTATTACTATGGATCATGATACCAAGCACACATGATGCCTTGGCCAAGTCCTCCAAAGGGAAGCATTTATTCATCCACTTTTTAATAGACTAAATGACTAATATTTAATTTTCAATGAGTAATATATCATAAAAATAAACTATTATGAATACAAATACACTCCAAAAAACCATTTATAGACAAACGGATCACATTAATTCTATATGAAACTAAATTCCATTATGGCCTCATCAAAATGAATCTTCTATGACCTAGATTCTTATTTTAATCCATAAATAGATCATTTCAACTTTCATACCTTTTTGGAATCCTTTGAAATCACAAATCCTTTGGGATTTTTCATATAGACGTTTTCCTAAAGGTTCCTATTAAGGAATGTTTTTTGACATCCATTTTATAAATCTCATAATCATGTAATGTTTTAATGGAATGTATAATTCTGAGGGATGTTAGCATTGCAATTGGTGAAATTCTTTTGTCATAGTCAGTGCCTCAACGCCATTTAAATGGTTTTGAAACTTCTCTCACATTTACCTTCCATGTCTAGTTTCCTCTTGAATACCCCCTTTACAAGAAAAAAACTTACATCTACTAAAGGTTCTACCAATATCCAAAGGTCTTTTGGGTAAAATGAATCCATTTTAAAAATCATGCATTCTTTATTCTTAGAAATAACTATTCCACATAAAAATTATTTTTTACGGTAGTGGATCATTATTATAAACTAATAATAAGTAAACATAATCAATGAATATATAACCAAAATGTTCTAGTTTTCTAACCCATATAGAACTCATACATAGTAGTTTTATATCAAGAACAAGGTGTCATGAAATTTTTTTCCAAGGACAACTCGTTTGGATTTTGATCATAGACTTCATTGGTGTCTATCTTTCTCCCACTATCTCTTTTATATATTAGATCCTCCTCAAGATATTTGTGACATCACTCAACCATGATGTTTTTGTATGAAATATTTTATTGTTATTATCCCTTTGTTTCATTGTGATATCCTATAAAGATACATTTTATGCCTCAGGGTGTAAGGTTATCACATTAAGAGGACATAACAAATTATTCACAACCTAACACATTTAAGTAAGTCAATAAGTGTTTTGTTCCATTCAATAATTGGTGTGGTATATCATTTATTTCATTATTTGGAACTCAGTTTAGTACATTTTCTCTTATTTATAACATGTATCCCCAAAAATATAATAGAATAAATACATGACTCATCATTGATCCCACCATTTCTAAAAAGGAGTGATTCCACCTTTCACTAACACCATTACAATGAGGCGTAAAAGGAGGATTGATTTGAGATAAAATATATAACTCCCATAAATAATAAATGAAGTATTAATTAAGATATTCTCTTACATGTTTTGAGAAAGGTTTCTTAATATTCTTACCAATACGGTTATCAACATCATTCTTGTATTCTTGGAATTTATTAAAACAATCCAACATATACCTCATTAAGTATACATATACATATCTACTGAAATCATTTGTAAAAGTTATAAAGTCTGAACACCCACCCCTTTCTTCAACAAGAAATGGTCCACCCATATCATTATGAACTAATTCATGAATATCTTTAGCCTTTTCACTTTTCCCACTAAATGGGTCTTTAATCATGTTTCCTTGTAAAAATGAATGAAATACATCAAGTATTTTTAGATCATAACAATATAAATATCCATATTTATGAAATTTATTCAATTTATTTTTAATTACATGAAATTTCTAGTGATTCTAATTTTGGTTGTGGTATCCTTAATGTGAAGTTAATTCATTATCTATTGCCATTATTTGGTTCATGAAATCCAACACTTAGAGACAATTGATTTAATTTTTCTTACCATTCCAAATGATATGTTTATAATTAAAGAAGAATTTAATCCCAAATTTGAAAATAAATCCATCTGTATCAAGTAAGGATACAAAAATTATGTTTTTTGGTAATTAATGGTACATAATATCAACCTTTTCAAACCAAGATCATTTCCGTTGGGAATGTGATGTGGTATTCCCTGATTGCTACAATAGCATATTTAGCTCTTTTGGTTGATATAAGATCCACTTATACTCAGTCAATCATCCTAAATATATTTGGTTCATGTATTTGAAAACATATGTGAGCTCCAAAAATTGTATCTAATACAAAATTTGTAGAAATTGGGAAATTGAACATGATAAAAATTCAATTGTATATTTACCTTTCTTCATTGTCTAGGATCAGTTTTTCATTTAGTGGCCCTTCCTGCCACCTGAATAAAATATAACATCATATCAATTGCATTCCAATTGATCTTCCTATTCTATGAAGGGAATAAATAATCATTGGGATTAATGATATTTCCTTTCCATTTTCCATTTGTCACGTAAGTACAAAAGTATTTTCTTTCTTTATAAGATTTTCTATTTGATAAAGAATAATAAGAATATTTGGAAAGGATTTATCAATGTTTTTAATATTAAAATTCAAAAACAAAATAAGAAAAAAATGTATATGAGTGATTCCATAGTGGGGTCGATGCCCAGTTCATTAGGGAGTTTAAACCCTATAACCTCTATGAACAAAATGAAAAAATGAGACTGACTACATGAGTCCCATCTAGGGTAGCCTATCCAATATTTCTATGAAATATTTCCTATGAAATATCAAATTATTACTATCTAGATCTATCCTAGTAAAGACTATAGAGGTTCTCAAGCATTCTAAACACATTCATGATTTCTATAGACTTCATTATTTTAGTAGACATTGATGAAACCATAAAACATTGAACTTAAAATGCATAATAAAAATGTTTCTCTTAGAAAAGTAAATATTAATCACTCAATAATTTAGAAGAAGGATTATGTGTTTATAATTCTACAACATAATATTTACATTCAGGGAATACCACAAACTGAAGGCATCAAAACCACTATTGGAAGTTACTTCTAGTTAGGAGGTTATATTTCTCTAATATTGAGCATAAGGATAGTTTGGTGGATAAAATTTTTATTTTATTATTTAATTAAAAATAGATAATTATTAGTACTTTTCCATGTTATAATATAAGTGATATATAATACATTTATTTATTAAATAAATAATTTATTACATATACCACTATTTTATCAAGACTCTATAGACCTCACCATTAATCTTGAGATTTCTAGTTTCTTTAACATTATTGTATCAAGGATCCACATTAGTTTTATTACTGATCTAAACCTTCTCAACAAAAAACATAATAATGTAATTAGGTAGACAGTCTTTCCAAATATGGACTTTCATATCTTTGTTCCATTAAGTGGATTCCCCTTTCCTAAAATCCCAACTTGTTTTTCCTCAAAACATTAATCCAATTTTTTATTGAATAGTCTATGGCCATTAAACTCAATACAGTTTCAGTTAACTCGTCCTAAAAAACTTCTGAGAACTGTCTAGACATTGCCATGAACTACACTTAGTTCTATGGTTTCATTCCCAATCAATTAATGGAAGGCTTAGTGTGACGTAATATTTAATTGAGGGATTTTAATTTATTATGAATACATTTTATATGGTGTTATCATTTACACATATTTTTAATATTAAGTGGATGTTACATAAGTTGATAAAAAAAAATTTATAAAACATTTATGCATAACTCATTTATTTAATTTATATATTTTCACATTAATTCATATATTTATTTCATCACAGCCTCGTATCCATAAAATAAATAATTTCATAGACCTAATTAATTAATTAATTAAATGACCCATTCATGATCTTTATCTAAAGGATTATTTAACGATCCAACATTAATTCAACCTTTTTCTAAGGGGAAATAACTCATATTTTTGGTATTAGAAGCAGTTAAAATATTCCACCTTTTCACATGGGTCGAAATCATTATAGTTCCTCCTTGAACTACCTCTACATGAATTGGGATTCTATATTAATAAAAAATATTTATTCATCAAACATAGGTGAGTGGAACCAATGGATTTGTTAAAGGATGTTATATAAATATTCTTGGGCATGTAGGCCCTGTTAATAATGGAGGGATGGTTGAATCAATGGCCAACATTTAATTTAAAATTAAAAATTTGAAAACTTATTCAATAAATTAAATTAAGACATATCACACATTAAAAGGTCTTTTTCAAGGTCATTATTGGTCATAGATGCAAAAAATATAAAATAGTAAATTTATAACATTCATTTCATTATTCATTAATTTATAATATAATATAAACATGATTACAAAAATGAATAAATAAATAAATAAATAAATTCCATTTCATTTTAATGATCATATGATCTTTTTTGTAGATATCCATTATTAATAGTATTCGTGGAAAATGAATTTTATAACCAAGAATGAAATATTAATTACAATAAAATAACTAAGAATTTAAAATTATTTAAAACCATTTTTAAATTATCAAACACAATACACCGTTCCAACCAATAAATTTATTTAAAGCTATAAATTTAAAATTTAATATTATTTTAATTTTTTCCATTAATGGGAAACTATTTGAAATATACATTAAATGTACATCAGCTTATATATATCCAAGTAACACACTTGGGGATCTTTCATGTTAACTCAACCAGACTACATGATCTGTACATGCTAGATATACACCATGTATCTGTATTCCATGTACCAAGTTGGCCTGGTCAACATGTAGTGTCCAATAATAGATCCACGTGTAATTAATTTCTTGGGACATCAAGTTACAATTTGGATGGGTGTACAACATTATCTTTATCTACACACCATGTATACATTTTTACCAGCCAATTATTTAGCATTTTGTAATGGCATTTTTTGTTGTTATTCAATTATTTATACACCATTAATAAAATTAAAAACTAAATGAACATGATTAAAATGTCAATAACATGTTCTTTAAAATTAGATTAAATAATGAATAAATTGAAATTTTAAACTTTCAACAATTTTTCATAGATCAATAGTATAATAAATAATTATAAATTTAAACCTGACCACTATGATATCACTTTTAGGATCTGGGTGTAGCAGAAGTATGCAGTGGGTGGCGATTGATTAAAATTTCATTTAATATTTTTTTCATGAAACCAAGTGAAAATATATCATATCTCAAATTTATAATTAAATTATTACATATTTCATGAAATAAATACCCAAGAATAGAAAATTTATTCATTGGTGACTTTTGGTCATCTTAAATACCCTTTTAGATTATAGCCATTGTGCTATTAGGATCCAAGGATTGAATCCCTCTAGCAATTATCCACATGTGCTCCAATGATCTCTGAGTAACACCACTTGATATATGGGTGATATATTATCTAGTCAAATGGAATGCATTGTTAATGATTGATCACTCATTCATCAGTCTTTAAGAAATATCTCTTTAAATTATTTTTGTTTAGAGGGACATCGAATGAAGAGTTGAGAGGGAGTTTGTTGTGTGAAAAAAATTATATATTATCAATTTTTGGATGCACTAAAAAATAGATTTAGACTTGTTTTCATAGATTTCTGATTTATGTTAAAATGTTATTTAATTTCCTTCTAGCCATAATATAAAATTTATTACCTTTAATAAAACCCATACCACATAATAATAATTATATTATATTTATTTGGTTGTTTTATCCATAGTGTACATAAACACAAATTATGTAACAGTCTTGTTAATTAATATTTGTCATTGGGATCAGTCTTGGTCCATTTAAACTCCCCTAGAATTTATTGATCAAACAAATTAATATTTTATTATTAAAATATATTTTATTCACAATTTAGTGAAAAATATTTATTAAAAAATTCAATAAATAAAATAAATTTTTTATTCACTAGCCTATGAATAAATAATTTTTTAATTTATTAAATCAATATACCGTGAATTAAATTATTCCCCATACCTGAAAATAATATGTATTCCATTTATTGAACTCAAATAGAATTTAATTGATATCACTCAAAACACTTAATTTGTGACCTTCTAGGATTCCTTCCCATTGGCATTAGGTGGGATTGCCTAAAGTTGGAGACTAATGTCTGGAAACGTTTCAAGGAACCCAGAAGAATCATCATAATTTCACAATATGGATAACCATGTATAAATGGTCAATATTTAATATAATCAGTTTTTCACAATATCTCATTAGGAATATTTCACATCCATGTCACCAATATATTTGGTAAAGATGTATTTCTTTGACCATATAAAATAAATAAGTCATTGCACAATGTCAAATGACCTTAATTAAGACGTTTTATTCCAATGATAGGGCTAAGATATCAGTTTTGATACAGATGGAAGGGACAAATTATAAGGCACCCAAAATTGTTATCATCATGATTTATGAAATACATCTATGTAATAGTGTTGTAACATGCATTAATAATTAACATATTGTTCAAGAATAATCACACATGCTTTTAGATTGGAATATCTGATGACACCAAAACAGGAAGAATTCCTACTGGCAGTTTTGATCTCATAATATCCCATCTTGGAGATTACCAAGTGTAAAATTTATGAGAGTAAGGATCATATTCTTATGAGTACATCCTCCAAGAATTCAATGTACTATGTTTCCCATCATTGTGTGTTATCTAACCAAAATATTATTTTATAATATCACCATATAACCTTATGGTTCTCATCATAGAGGGGAAATTCTATGACCTTATCAATGTGACATATACTCTAGGACATTATTATATTAGAGACATGAATAAATAAATAATATGTAATAAATTTTTTATTAATATTTTACATAATGAATAGACATGTAATAAAACAATAAACAGTTGGTTCTATGACAGAAACTCCAAAACTTATCTCACCTGGGTGGGGTAAAGGATACCCATCTAAAATAAAATTCTATGTGATCAGGATATTTTTTTAGCCTCTTTATCAAGGATATCAAATCAAAACTATTATAAATAAGGAGTATCAAATCCCTTAAATATACACGTTAAAAAATATACACCTTTGAAAAATTATTAGATGATATAAATTATTTACCAAGTGTGTGTTAGGAAAAAGATACATAGAAGAAAACATAACCGGTATGTCCACTGTAGTAACAATATCAGTAGATATAAACAAATAGAGAGATCCCGTATCAATTAATATATTATAAATCCTATATAAAATAAAGACCATACCAAAAAAATTTATGGTCCATCACCACCATTAGCTATAATTTAGTCTACTTCATATATCATTCCTTCTTGTGAACCTTGTCTTTCACCCTATTACACGTTAATAATCTGGGTCATTGAATTATATGGGATCTAAAGTTAATGTTTAGGACTCCAAAAAAACCCTTAAGTCAAAATATACATCTATTACTTACCTTAATGATAACCTATCTATAACTCCCTCACACAAAAATATTTAAGATTCAACATCATGTCACACCATCGACACTTGATCTAAGGCCTTGAAAAATATTTGAAATAGTTCCCACTCTATTGATAGTTGAAACATGGAAGACCTATTTATCTGATAGAAAGTGATGAGAATCCATACTATACTATATATATTTTTTGCCACTTTGGATTGAACCCTATTGAATCCTTTTACTCTTATATGAAGTATCACTAGGAAGTCAACTGAAGTATGAAAGAGTCATGTAGCCCTATCATCCACCAAAACATTATCAATCATCAAGACAATGGGATGTACCTATGTATATTTTCCTTTTTTCGTGTTCCTAACCTCATATATTCATTATATATGATGTAAAATATCAAAATTACATCAAATATATTCCACATTCTTATATAAGATATAATAAAGGAAAAATAAATACATGAAAATTCAATGTAAGAATACACTGTCATCGATCTATAATAAATCTCCATAAAATCCTAAGAATCATTCATAAAAATAAATAAATAAATCCTAGAAGAATGATCTATGTAAGTCATCCATTAAATACCTTTATATATTCTTTCCACATTAAAAATACCCCTCCTCTATCTGGGACCCTAAAGCATGAAGGAATCTAAATTCACATGAGATTTCTATAGATTCTCTACATGATCAATGATTACTTAAATTACATAAATCTAGTCCTCAGGACTATAAGGGCCTATGATGATTTATAAGGATAGAATGTGTTGGAGATGAATTTCCCAGAAATAGTTCACCATATTCATGGAATCTCCTATTCATTGATCATGCACTACGAGGAAGACTCCAAGAGAATTTGAACCTTCTTATTGAACCACAAGAGTGGGTGTGGGAGAATTCTCATACAAATATAGTGTTAGAACCAATAAACCCTCCCATATAGAATCATCTTAGGCCACTTCAACAAGAGGTACAATCAAGAAACTTTAAGGTGGATTATTTATTAAATTCCAAGATAACCATTATAATTTCTATAAAAAGACTATTTTAGAGAACAACATAAGTGGTTATAAGGTACAAATAATGGATTTAAACTTGAAGACCTATAATAGGAGGTGCCTTCCTAGAAACACACATAGTATAACAATCCTAGTTATACATAAGGTTAAAACCTATTATCTCATACCTACATGTCAGTAACATTAATATATATTAAAAAACATCATAATTGAATTCAACAACCTATTTTTGAAATAATATATCCCAATAGAAGAGAATCATTATATATCTAACAATATTTTAAAAAAATAAATAAATAAAATTAATGAACTATTATGAATCACTAAATTGTTATATATATGAAATTTGATCCTATGTTCCAACTCATGATACATGAATGAAAACAAATACGATAAATCTATAACAACAATCCATTTACTAGTAACTCTATGGTTTAGTACACGTGGAATTTCAAGGAACAAGGTACATCCCTTACCCATGTTCTATATAGTCTATCTTAATTATAAAACTAACCTAAGTAAAATGAATGAAAGAAATCTCATTACATTTTAAGCCATTTTTTAAATCCCCATCCTGAATCACTTATTTTGGGAGGTAATTCGACATTACCTCATTCATGGCTTCCCAAATGCAAGAGGTTTATGACCAAAAAATGATGGTTCATGGTTGGATGGGGAAAATGTACCCTCAATAATCATATCCATAAAATGAAAATATAAAAAATTATATATGCTAGGAAAAAATATCTGAAGATAACCAAAAAATGAAACAATAGATGGAATGACATGTCATACATAGATAATCAAATGAACATCCATTGTGGTAGGTCAACACTATAATGGAAGAACTGATTATAAATAATTTTTTCTAATATATATCTAACTATATCCTAGTACTATGCCGATCACTATAGACCATCTTCTCAATATCCAACCACCATTCCAGTAAACTTACATGGATCTCTCGTCATAATCTATGTACACATATCAAGATTCTATTGAAGGGTGTGAGTATAATACTAGTAGGACACCACTAATTTGTCCTTATTATATGAGAACCTGCATTAGGATGTACGAAATAATAAGATATAAATGCAAAAAAAATTAAAAATTAATCATGTACTGATAAATTATGTACTATCCAAGCCTCCAGAATCCCCAATCAAACCTTATTCCTCTCAATTATAGATGGACATTCATAAAATAAATCTTAAGAAATATGTGATCACATAGTCACCACACATATCTCACAGAAGCTATATGTTTACCGAAAGTGTTTTACAATAAATTTTCATCTTAATTGTTGAATATTTATTATATAACATTGAAATCCACGATATAACGACAAAAGTTTTGGATTTTTTAAAACATTGATACAAAACAAAGAGTAAATAAAATATTTATATCCCCCCCCTCGGTTCATTAAAATTTTAAATATTATTTTATATATCTTAATTGAAACCATTCTTCAAGTCCTGGGGAAATGGAAATATGATAATGGGTGATCACAGATGCTCGTTAGTGAAAAAAATTGAAAATATAAATAAATAATCTCAAGTGAGAATAAGAAAACCATAAGTTTATGGGAATAGGATAATAACATTAGAAAGTCCAAACCCAAAAATTATAGGATCTTAAACATGGATCATGGATTAATTATTTTCATTCAAATGATTTGGAATATGAGTTTATAATAATCATTAATCAATATTGATCCATTAGTTCATTAAATAATCATAAGAAATAAAATTCGGAATTTCACATAAATCTAGAAAATGAAATATTATTTCATGGATCACTCCCTATATTATTATCATGGAATAGGTATCATGATTTAAACTCCTACATGGACATTTCCAACATTATCTTATGAGTAACTGCCATCGAATTAACTCTATTTCATCTTAGGAGGTTATCTTCTCCATCATCACATAGAAGTTTTCTAACTCTATAATCATTATACATTGAATTAGAGGGATAAATAGATTAATTTATCCTTTGTTTGTAACATTAAAATCTACCTTGGTTTATAATTTATCTCCCATAATTGGTTTATAACAGAACCACCCATCATAATCATAATCCCTTTATATGTATTCCATAATATTTTGAAAAAAAATATTATCTTTAAATAAAATTTAAATTGTGGAAAAGAAAAAAGAGTTTCATAATTATTTTATTATTATAAAACATACATATAGTGAATAAAAATTGTATCACCTTATTATATCCATAACAATGTATATGAAACTTTGAAGTATGATAATTACTTTAAAATAATACTGAAATGTTTTATGAGGAAAATACCTATCTCATTTTAAAATAAAATATAGAAAATCATTAAATTTCTAAAATACATTGGAGAATATTTTCATTGAAAAGAGATAAGTAAAATTTTAATGTAAAAGTCAATGAAATGTGTATTCATGATGGAATTTAAATTCATTCATGTTGTGCATGTAAAAGAAAATTCTTTCATATTTTTGGAAATAAAAGTACCACATTCCAAAAAAGACAAAAATAAATCATTAAAAAAATTATGGATAGTAAAAATGGCTAAATTTGAACTTAATAAATCAATTTTGAATAATAAACCTATTATCAATGTCATTTTAATGAAAATACGGATATGGAAGAAATGATTCCCAGTCAAAGGAGAAAAATAACATTGGTTATACATACAATCAATATTGTGGTCTCATTAGTATTCAAAGAGTGGAAAACAAAAGGTTGACTTTTAATATAAATAATATATCATATATAAAAAATAAATATTATTTGGGATAGATAAATTATATAATCTCATCATCATATAAATTAATCATAAACATTCCTTTAAAAATGAGAATTTAATATAATAACCCTTAATACTTTAGTAATATTTAAATAAATAATCATTGGAAGAATGAATGTGATATGGATATTTAAATCCCGTTTATTAAATCATGGAGTATGAAAAATACATCTTTTTTATTATATAATCCATATAGATATGAAATTACTATATAATATTAAAACATATCTCAATGAAGAGAAATTGAGATGAATAACCTTTAACTCAAGCCTGTCCTGATTGGTATCAACTCTAAACTCCTTTATAAAAAAAATTAAAATTAGGATAATTTATTAAAAACCATAATGAAACCTAAATTATCATTCATGGTTTACTTATAACATCTTATCATCCATTACCTAAATATATTCCGTTTTTATTATCATTTTAGGTGTTGTATACTTCATTTTTCATCAATGATTTAATTAGTAGTTATGTTAATTGAACATTTTTCATTGTTCCTTCATCTATTAAGTTTTAATCATTGTAAAAATATAATACATATTCATTATATAGAAATTTATAACTAGTCATTCAAATAATTATTGATAAATTAATTACATCACTATTTAGATATAATAGTGTGTATGTACACATGAGAGATGTTTCAATTTTTTAATGAATGAACCATAATAAAGAAAAATTATAATTTAACTTATAAAAATAATTATATATCATAAATATCATATAGACAAATAATATATAATATATTAACTAACCATTATTGGATGTGAATAAAAAAATAAATTCATTCGTGGATGTGGTATTTCACACAGTGCATAATTCACGTTAGAAATAAAGAGAGGGTGGTTAATGATTATAAAATCATAATAATAACATTTATGTACAATATTGATACTAATTATATCATTTTAATATGGTGTAATTAAATATTAGGAATATGAAAGGCACATAAATAAATATAAAAAAATATTTTTTAAGAACATGTAGCCCACTTCTTGGATTACCTCTTTTTGAAGGAGGATTAATCCTTTCAAGGATAGTCATTTGAACAATACTAAAACTGTATTAAGGATTATTGTAGTTTGTAAAAGATTGTTTTGAAGAGAATGGGATGTAAAAATAGGTTGTTATGGAAATTGAAGGTATTAGTTTCTATAATATAAGTGAAAAATAGTTTCAATTTTGAAAATACAGAAACTTTTTTAATAATGGGATGTCACTCTCAAAGAAAGTGACTCAAAATTAATGAATAAGGGATTTTATTTTATATAATGAAGATAAAAAGTTATACCATTTAAATATAATCATCTTTTAGACCTGTTAAACCCATTTCCTCTAAGTCCATTCACTTTTCACATTTCTGTTTTGAACATGGTAAGTAGTTTTTACCTAGTTAATTTTTCCATTACGATCAAAATAAAATGTCCCTTATTATATTATTGGATCCCTAATAATCCCAAAATTTTAATATATTATTCTATTTTATTTTTTAAATGAATTTAAAATTTATTTTAAAATTTTAAATGTATAATGTATAAAATTTGAGTTATCAAAAATATAAATTAAATTCTAAAATAAAATGTATGTGTTTTTAAATTAAAAATATTTTTATAATTATAAAATAAATTATAAGATACTTAATTTTTATTATAAAATGGTATCATAATTTAAAATTCATACATATATACTAATGATGTCATACTGTTGGGTTTATTGGTAATAATGGTATTTTTTACTATTCCATAAAAAATAATTTTCTTTAGAAAAATATATAAAATTAATTTTATTTTAATAGTGACTTGAGGATTTGAAAAATGATATTAAATTCCACAAAAAATTCTAATAATTTTGGAAATTAATTATAATAATTGAGCACAAAATTAAATAAAAAACATTTCTGAGAAAACTAATTTTTTATGTATAAAATGACTTAACCAAAAACTGATTATTTATTTATTATGTAGTATTCAATAAATTTTCATTATCTAAAACCATTTTATAATATTTTTATTATTATTCATACATTTAATATTATGTGTAATTGTTTTTCTATATCTTGTATCATTTAGACTCTAGGATGTGTTTAATGAAATCTATCAAATACTTCAAGATTATTTCAATGGATATATATAAAAAAATGGTGGTGTTATATTCTACCCACCTAAAATTATCTTCCTCTGAAATTACATCACATTAATATGATTAATGGATGATAACCTTGCTTTATCATATCTTTGGGTTCCCATGTAGCTTTGTTAAATTTCTAATTCCTCCAAAGAACATTATCTAAGTTAGTGTTCAGGCTGCGTAAAAAATTATATATATAATAAAATATTTATACTGGATATTCTTTATAATATAGACTAGACTCTAGTGGTTTAACCAATTTTTTTAGTAAATATGGAGAATTTGGTATATACATCACCAATAGAGATACATTTTACCCATAATGAACATGATAGAGGTTCAGTGGGAGTTCTAAGTGATAATAAACCATCCTAATCAGATTGAAAATCTAAAAATGTCTAATATTAATAGTTCTTAGATTTCACTTAATTAATAATATCACATCATAATTCCCTTAATAAATTCATAAAAATACCTTCTCACCAATATCTAATTTCATGTATCCAAGGAAATCATTAGCATACAAATTTTGTGAACATACAGCTTCTACAATGTTCTAATGAATGTATCTGACCTTATCTACAAATTTATCAACTAACCCAGGTCCCAATTGTATTATTTATAAAGTATAACCCAAGAATGTGAATGTTTTGAAATTAATTCTATCAAGTTATTGCTAATTATCAACCTGAAAGCTTGATGGAAAGTTATTGTTTTAAGAAAACATGACTTACGGGTGGAGTTGATCCAAACCACCTTTGGAATATAGAGAACATGATCTCAACAAAACCTCTAGTATTTAAATTTTATTATCAATTTCACTTTCTATCTTATGATGATAAAAATTTCTTAAACACTTATTAACCATATCTTTTGGAAGGTTTTTCCATAACATTGTGGTAAAAGTCAAATCTATATTTGATACAAAAGAATTTATTAATTCATGAATCCTTACCACATTGTTAATCTGTATACTAGAAATATTATCAAGAGATATCATATTTTATAGTAATTAAGTGTGTTAATATTATAACATGTGATACCATAACCAAAATAGAATTATGAATTCCATTTGTTTTGTGGAGTCCATGGATGAAATTCCTAATGGTGATTTCACATTTCTTTTATGTTATGGTTAATTTTTATAACAAACCATTAAAAATAAGCCTCTTATAATTAACTTTTTTACATACTACGAACTAAGATACATACTCTACAATATATATGTATATGTTTTCTCCCCAAAATATAGAATTTTAGATCTATATAAATCATAAAATATCCCAGATGAATAAAGAATAATAAGCTAAGAGATTCTTCCATTAATCCATTATTAAAGTTTTCTATTGATGTAATTCAAACACATTTCTTAAACCTTATCATTTCATCAAAATCATTGTTGAACTTGGGAAAATTCACACCTTAATTTTTTCCCAAAAACCCCCTTCCATGCCTATTTATCTTACACATGGATAGATTTCTAATTAATAATTTTTTCAATATAATATTTCTCACATTCCATCATTATTTCAAGTTCTAACCTTTGGAAACTCATAAATATTAGATCTTTTATGATCATAATTGCAATTAAGAATGAATGATCCTTTCAACTCAACGCATTAACCACCTATTTCACTTACACAATGTGGTAATGTATTGAGCAGTCATAATCATTAATCAAATTCAACCATATTCTATAGCACATATTTCACTATTTCTGGGTGAATATATAATTTAAACTTTTATGTTTAGTATATATTTAACACCTTAATATATATATATAAATTCTCTATATATTTAATACAATGATTTCTGCTCCTTACTAAAAATCAAAAGTTAGGAAAAAAATTTCAAGATCTTTTAATTTTCAAGATGAATAATTTATAACCATATTATTCCCCATATGAATAAACCCAAAATAATTTATCAATAAATAATTAGAAATCAAAAACCCCTATCAACTACAATAAAGTGATACAATAGGATCACTTAATAGCCTTCTCATCAATCCATTTAATTATCCTTCACAGTCCTCAATCCAAAAGAACATAAATCCCTTTAGATATAACATTCTATGTGGATTTGGTATTTCTAGAAAATTATGAATAAAGTGTCGATAATATCAATATAATCCAAGAAAAATATGGATTAAATTCACTATAGTTGGTGTACTCCAATTCTCACCATCTTTTATCTTTGTTGGATCCACCGATATTCCCTTTCATGAGATTATATTTCCAAAAAATGAAACTACCTATATCCAAAATACACACTGGGTAAATATTCCATACTATTTATCCTTCATCTGGGATGTTAATACAATCCCAAAGTGATCTTAATATTCTTTAATTATGTTGGAATATATAATAATATCATCTATAAATACTACCAAAAACTAATTAAGGTAATATCTAAAGAATCCATTCATTAAATATATGATGATCATAAGGAAATTTGTACGTCCTAATAGAATCACTATAAATTCATAGTGTCAATACAGTTATTGGAAGGATTTCATGGGTATAACATAAGTTTTCACCATCATTTGATTGTATCTAGATCTAATATCCATCATTGAAAATTATTTATGTCCTCGTATTTGAAAAAAAAACAAATCATCAATTTGGGGAAAAGGATACTTATTCTTGACCTAAATCTTTATATGTTATTGATAAAAAATATAGAGTATTATATATGCATTTTTTATTAAAAAAGTATTTTCACCTAAATGTGACACACCCTTTCAAATTAATACTTTATCATGATTCTCTTAGTGATGATTCTTCAAATTCCTAAAACTCAATCGTGGCCATTATATATGGAGTCTTTGAAAAGGTAAAACATTGGATATGAGTTCTACTAATATATCATCTTCACAATTTGGATGAATACTAGAAAAATTTTACATGAATAAATAAAAAACTACCTTTTAATATGAATATATTTGATATTCTATTTCCCACTAACCATCTCTAGAAAATACCCCCATTGAAAAGGCATCATGACCTATGCAATGCATCAATTTCAATTCAATGTTCATATTTATCCTCACAAAAATAGACAATCATAATATGGTTAAACATTTAAAATACTCCTTCCCTTACTAAAAAATTGATATAAAATTTATATATTTAAATACAATCCATGTTCAAGATCCCATCAAAATCAAACAATGGAAGATTAAAACACTTGTAGGAGGCATATTCCCCCAAACATTAATTAGGGAAGAATCATAGACTTGATATGTGATCATAATATCATTATTTGTTTTCACTAATAATTAAATATCTTACTATTCATGGAAGTAAATAAAATTATTTTAGACACTTCATTATATATAGTAATTCATATAAGAAAGCTAAAACAAGGAATATCATCATTTGATTGTACCTTTCACTACCTCTGCTTTATTGTCCTATCATCAATCCCATTATAAGAAATGGTTATTATTAATATTAATCATTGTTAATCATAGTGATCAATATTTTAATCCTAATAGTCATTCATAAGATGTCTAAACTATGCCAAATTCCTTCCAATCAATGACATATTTTTTTTAAATATGGTTATCCTAATTTTTAATCAATTCAAATACTTTTTAGTGGTTCATATCTATTTTCAAACTAAAAAATAATATTGATCAAAAGTGTCTATATAGGTGGGAAATATTAGTCCCACACAAAGTAGACTCATGTTGATATAATTAATACCTAATAATTTCACAATAGAGTAATAAACCCTAGGTTCATTTGTACCAAAACCACATCAAATTTATAGTATCCCGAGAGGAATAAATTTTCAAGGAAATCAAAATTCATTTCATTACCATAACTCAAGAAGTTCCCCTCAACTTAGGTTTATCCTAAGGGAGGTCACTAATGTTTCTTCGCCATAGTTTACAAAAGAAACTAATACTTTCTCTAATAGAAACTAATTCTTTCTCTAAATAGGTTAATCCTAAGGTTTTTCACTAATGTTTCCTCATCATTTTTTTTAATAGAAACTAATGCTTTCTCTAATACCAATAATAGAGACCCAAAATTTTCATACATATATACATTATCTTACAGTATTAATATTCATTTCATAACACAAAAATGAGTTCCATAACCATAACGGTTTACTGTATTGGGAAACATGTAAATATAAAGCACTGGTTTATAAAAGATCAATATCATATCCCATGTAGTTCTTAATAACTACCACTCTTCTTAGAAATATCAAACTGAAAACCCTATTTCATATCCAAGGTAAAGGGAAACATATGAAAGTGTGATATCAGTTACACAATAAGGGTAAACATTGAAGATAGCAACTATAAACCATATGTCAATATAAGACAATAATAAGGGTATTAATATATAATATTAACATTAGAAAATTATACACAAAAATTTATAGATCATAAAAATGAATAATGGAATAAATCTTTGTCAATCAAAATACATAAGAGATAAGAGTTTGGAATCATAAATAACAAATTATGATCCATGATGTCATATCATGAGCATAACACATATTTTTTTCATACTAAAATAAGCATAAAAGACGACTTAATGTTTTATGGTTCACCCCTAAGACTAACATCATGTAAAGAGTCCCATAATTTAAATACCTACATATTCATTTCCAGCATTATCATGTGAGTAAATTCCATCCATTTAACTCTCTCATATAATTGGCATTTATGTGCTCCATAATATTCTAGGAGTTTATAAACATATTCATATTTACCCAGTGCATTGGAGGGTCAAAAGAAAACCAACTGACCGTGTTTCATAACGTAACAACATGTAATTGGTTTATAATGTAATCATTAATCACTATTTTATTATAAAACCACTCATCACATCATTATAATACATTCATATAACCATTACACCAATTAATAAAATATATAAAAAATAGGATTCACCAATATTACATAACCATAAACCATCAATATAAATAATAAATATGGTAAAAAAATTTCATATCCCAAATAAAACATATGAAACATCAAAAGATGAAAATTATTTAAAAATATAATTGAAATTTTTTCTAAGGAAAACTTCAATTTCATTTTTAAATGGCTTATTTAAATTTTAAAAAACATTACATTAAGGAAAAAATTCACTTTGAAAATAACCAAGGAAACATATAATGTAATATTTATATAAAAGAGTGCTCATGATGATGGGTAAATCCATTCATGCAGGGTATTTGTAAACATTATTCCTTTCACATTTTATAAAAAAACTCAAAAGTAACTCATTTAGAAAATGTCAAAAATAATCTTCTATTTTTTATAAAAAGTAAAACATTGTTAATAATCACTTTATCAAATAATTTTATAATATTAAAAACATTCATGAAATCATTTTAAAGAATTTATGAAAAATAATTAAAATATTATCGACCAAATATAAAAGTCAATATTCGTTTTCTGTAGAAACATTATTTCATTCACTTTAATATTTAAAAAGAAAAATTTTTAAAGAAAACAGTTAATATATATAAAAAATTATATTATATGAAAATAAATAATATTTGGGAGAGACAGGTTACATAATTTCTCCATTTTAAAATTCATTCATGAACAATCCCAGTAAAAAATACATTGCGTCATTAAAACATTTATGATATTCTTAATAATTTCATAAAAAGTAATTGGAAGATTAAGAATAATATGGATATTGAAATACTATGAATTAAATGATTTATTATTAAAAAATAAATTCCTTCTTAGTATATACACTATTGAGATATGAAATTGGTGCATTTCTTTAAAACATCACTCAATGAAGAGAAACTGAGATGACAAACCATTACATCAAGCCTATCTTTCTCTATGAGAACTATAACCACTTGTATAAAAAATATTAATTTATTATAATTCTATAGGTATACAATCATAAAACATATGATACTTTTTATTTTTTACTTATAACATTTTATCACCCATTCATTGAAAATCCGTCATTATCATAATCATTCTTTCTGTTAATCAATTCATTTTTCAAGTATGTTTTAGTTCGATAGTCATGTTACTTTCATTTTCACCTTGGATATATCATATACGTACTATTAATAATTTTATAAATATCATATATATTCTTTATATATATATATATACATTATATCTAATAATTAATGAAAATTAAATTACATCACTATATGGAGATGGTAGTCCAGACATGTGTAAAAGTGATGTTTCAAATTTTCAATGGATAGATCCATAGAATGTTAAATAATAATTAACCATTCTATAATGAATAATATAGGTTAATTATCAAACATATATATATATATATATATTAATTCTAATATAATAACCATCCATGATTTGATGTGATGGAAAACCTATCATTTATTCTTGGTGGTGGTAGTCTGCACCACACATGATTCACATTTTAGTTTTTTGTTATTTGAAAAGGAGAGTCTTGTTAATTATTATACCAAAATTATAATAACAAAATATTATAATAATTAAACTAATTTTATAAGTTTCTGATGGTGAAAATAAATTTTTTGAAGAGAACTTGTGTATAAATAACTAGACCAAACATGGGTTAAGTACTTATAACTCACTTTATAGATAAACCTAATTGTGAAGGGTATTACTCCATTGCGGGATTTTATTATTTTGTTTAAAAAAACCTAACTAATTAGTATAATAGTGTATAGGAAAAAAATTTATGATAATTTGATGAATTAATGGGGTTTTATGGTTTATATGAGGAGTTTTGTGACCCTTTTTATGTGAAAAGGAGTTTCATTTTCCAAAATACACATACTTTTTCAGTAATGGGAAGTTATAATCAATAAATGTGTCTCCAATATTGAAAAATAATGGTTTATATTTGAAAAAATTTCAATAAAACCCACATTATTCAAAAATAAACATGTTTTAAATAGCTTAGGCCATTTAATTCTAATGTTACTCATTTTTATCGTTTTAGTTTTCACTATAGTAACTAGTTTTTACCTAGGTAATTTATCCTTTAAGACATAAAATAAAACAAAACTTATTATATAATTTCAACATAATGAATCCAAAAATTTAATCCATTTTTTATTATATTTTATTAAAATTGATAATAAAATAAATTTTAAAATACTAAATCTATATTTTATTAAAAATGATTTATTCCAAAATATAATATAAATTATCAAATTTGATATATTAGTTTCTAAATATTAAAAAATATTTTTAAAATTATAAATTACCATAAAAATGATAATGTGGTCTTCAAAAAATGTTTCATAAATTTCAAAATCAAATTTATATTATAAAAATATAATAAATTTAGGTTTATTTGAAAAAATTTTATTTTTAACTATTCAACTAAATACGTTATTTTTAGAAATATATCCAAATTAAATCATAAAAAAATAGTGAAATAATGATTTAAAAAATTATATTAATATACTCACCTAAAATTTCAAAAAAACTGTAGAAATTAATTATATTCTTCGCATTAAAAATCTAATAAATAATTTTTTGGAATAAAAAATATTTTTGAACCCTAAAATGAATTTAATAAAAAATTGGTAATGATTTATTATTTGTTAAAAAATACATTATAATTTTAAAAACTATTTATATAATGTGGTTGTTATTACTAATTCAATTAATTTCAAGGTTAAAATGGTTCACTATATCATGATTCATTTTGACTCTAGGTTTTGTGTAATGAAACCTATTAAATACATCCTGTTTATTTCAGAGGAAAAATATATAAAATAATATGGTGTAACCTTCAATAGGAAAATTAATCTTAATATAAATTTGATAAAAAAAACCACCTTTGATTGATTTACATTATCATCAATCCCATTTAAATTATAGGGTATAATACATGGTTTTCAAACCCTGCCTCAACCTCAGGTTAAGCCATATAGCCATCTTATCCTAAAACATAATTAGTTCATGTCTCAAATCCATCTTACCACTAACCCTTGTATTTACCCAACATCATCATCACCAACATCAACTTGATCCCCTTTAATAGATAAACATACAACAACATTTCACATATCATTTTATTCCAGGAGAAAATACTTCAATTGACAAGCAACACACATAACGCGACATAAAGCATATAGGCACAATAAGCATATCTATCCTGAGTAAAAGTAGTTATATCCCCAAACATGACATCATATAACAATGGCCTAAATAAACATAATAATTGAAAATTATATCAACCCAAATATAATATAAATAACTTCTATGTGGTAATAAACTTCTTACCCCAATAATGTCAATATCCAAACCCTGATTTTTCAAGAGATGATACCAAAATCAAAAACATGCGTAAAAATGATCAATCATACATGACAAGGATCCTAGAACCAATATAAATTCCTGAAAAAGTGAATATATATATATAATGATCATAGAAAGAGATAGATACATATTCTCATATATGATCTTCAACCAAAGAGAATAGAGGAAAATCATGATTATCTGGAGGGAAGCTCACCAAGATCATCAAGAGTTGTTCCTCCAATATTATGAACAAATAAAAAATCATGGGGGATATGCTATTTCTCAAATAATACATGGTGTTTTTCATGGATCATACAGAATTTTGTTTTCTTGGGTTGTCATAAATTTATAGGAGTATGTAAAAAAAGTGTTGTAGCACACTACATAGAGTTATGCCACAATGCATATCAAAACAAAAATAACTGTGATTCATGAAAGTTATACACGAAATAGTGGTTCTTAGATTTTATAGACTCAGGAATAATCTTCTTGTTAAATGGTGAGATCCTTTGAAATATGGTATAAAACAAACATATTAGACATCACAACATTTTGGCTTCCACATCCTTGCATGGTACAATGTCGCAGCCACTGCTCCATGGAATAGTGACCCTAAATTGGTTGAAAAAACTGAAATCAACCCTCCATCTTCCACATTGTAGAACAATATTCAATATATATCATTTTTAAAATAAACAAAACTATAAAATCCATCATTTACACAAGATTTCTTTAATAATGATGCTATTATAACCTTCATAGTGACAAACAAACTCTGTGGCATAGAATTCGATTCCAATTGAAAAATTAATTCAAAACCATATTTATACTATAGAACCAATGCTAGTACATTAATAAAATTTGAGGTTGTTATATTAACTCTTAGGATATAAAATATCATTATATCTAAGTTGGGTAAAAATTAGGAATCTAACACACTATATCCATTATAGATCATTTAATGATACATAAATTCAACTTTAGATGGTATTAAAATCCATAAATATGGGATACAAATTGAATTTCATTGATTCATCTCAATTAAATGTGGGTTGACATAGAATAATCCTAATATAAAAAGGTTCATAGATTACATACCTTATTTTATCAATCCCAAAAATGAATGTATCTACTACAGTATAGCACATAAGTGAATTAAATCACTAAGGAAAACCTATGGCATATTTATTACTAAGTAAAATAAGTCTATGAAGACAAATGTAAGAAATTCAGTGATTTTTCAAAATTTAATATGATTTTAAATTCATTAATTTATTCAAAAATTGTTTAGTAATATGGTTATAAAAATCATGGACCAACCTTTTTAGGATACAACCTTAATTGAGAACTAGCACAGCTGCATGAACCGTGAAAAACAACTATTATATTATCCTCTATCCCAAGAAAAAAATTTATAAATAAGGTTAATTGGTTAGATCTAACCATGAACCAACCATAACACTCCACTTTCCTTATGAATTCATGTAACATAATTTCATGTAGAATTTTGATGGTTTGAGGAAACCGTGCTCCAACCATTAAATAATAAAAATCCTTATAAAATATCAAAAACATACCAAAACACCCCATAACTTATTCCAAGAAAAAATATCTTAAAAACATGAAAAAGGAATAACTTATTTCATAACACACCTAAAAAGTAATCCAATTACATATAAATTGAAAAAAGATGACCCCAACCATTTTTGGTTAACAATTTCAATTATATTTTAGTGATCAATCATATTTTTATTATATTTTCAATATATATTTGATGCAAATTCAATGTTGGATATTTTTTCTTCTTTTAACTCTATATTTTCATAAAACATTAATTCAATTAAACTTTTTAATGAAATTAATTTGTAAAAATGAATCTCTTAAGTTCATACTGATATATTTATTGATCATTTGGATTATTTATAGTCAACTAGTTGAATATCCTTCCATTTTCTCTTATTATATAAGATAGACTAGTTCAAATATTTTTTTTAATTATTTTTAAAACAATTTAAATTTAAAATAAATTTGAATGGTCGTAGTTTTAAATAATAATGCATCATTGTTAGATTAAAATATTAATCAGATGAAGTTCCAATCATATTTTTGACCATGTGAATATCAAGATCATCAAGGTTAATATGTAGATCAACAACCAACTCATAAACTATAAAGATATTTACTATTACATGTTCTTTTAGAAGTTTGTTTTATAGAACATCTCATTGTATTTTTTATTGGGTACCTCTACTAATTTGGAAAATTCAATGCTCTGATTAATATAAATAAAAATCATGTTCACCCTATAGAATTATAGTAAATGTATTAAATGTTTTTTATTAGTATATTGTAGAATATTTTTTGATAAAATAAATTAACTCTGATAATTCTTACCTTTGATGGGAATGGATAACCTTAAATATGAGAAGGCTATGATTTTTACGTTATTGTTGTTGATTTTTTAATCTTCTCATTAACCCATTTGATAAAACTGAAATTTAATATAAAATTGTAAACTATATTTTTCTTATGGGGAATCTATTTATGCCTATATTTTTTAAAATTTTCCTCATTCTCTCTCATTTCCTTCTCAAAATTTTCTCATGGTGGCATTCTAAAACCAACACCTATAAGGAAAAAACAATTTCTATCAGCTTTAATGAAACTGAATGAAGTCATTCATAAGGTACATTTGATGATAATACTTTTTCTTAAATAATATAAACAAACAATAATGATAATTATCCATAGTTATGTAATTATATTTTATAGTTTATACTTACACAAGATTCTCAAAAACTACATTGGTTTTCATCTTCAATTTATTTCTTTTTAACTACATGATCCTCCTTTCATAAAACATGACATGGGATAGAAGTTTTTTTGAATTAAATTTCACCAATATATATTTAAATAATGGAATATAATTATGTTTTAATTTCATTTCAAATATATTTTATAAATGATTTAAATTATATACCTTTTCAAGTTTATTGTTCCCCAAACATGCTTTATACTAGTGTTATATTAGTTTTTATGTATAATTATTCTTTTTTGAACACCTTTGTTGTTTCAAAAATTGAAAATTTTGAATCAATGTGAATAATAAATTGAGTTCTGAATATAATATTACCAATTATAGTGTACCTAAATTGAATCCTCCTAAAAACTGCTAATGAAACACTTCCATGTTTCTTGGTTTATCATGTGTTTATATATAGCTTGTAGGTGATGGTTTACATTACCCTAAATGTCTCTAGTAATATTATTATTAGGAAGCTTATGAAATCTCGACAAAAATTCTCAATGAAAGTTAATATTAATTACATCTTAAAAGAATTTAACAAACCTAAAATTCTATAAGGGATAATGAAGACTAAATCATCGTTTCATTATATGATTTATTATATAAAATATATAAAAAATATCATAACATTATCCAAATTTATTCCGAAATTATTATATAAAATATTGGAAAAACACCATTCCATGTATATACATCAATCAAAAAATACATTAATGAAGATACCCTAATGAAACTAATGAAAATTAACTTATTTTGGTCAATATGCTAGTCTCATGATTTCGATACAACATCAAATTTTCAACCTCATCTTCCCACAGTATTATTTTTTTAATACCATTTCACTATGATTCATCTAGATTTTTTCATGATTATATCATTTCCATTATAATATTTCCTTATTTGGAATCTTATTTATATGTTATTCATTGATATTGGTACCACCACTGTGAAGATAATCTGTCATATACATAAGTAGATAAAAATTTATGTTAGAATACATAAATGAAATAGTTAACATATAATATTATAATGAATTATAATTTATATAAACAAACATAACAGATTCAATGAACTATGTCTCTTTATCTATAAATATTGAAGGTATTTGGACCTTTTATAGAGAATTTAAATCTACTATGCCTAGTACCCTATCATATAATGTATAAAATTTATATTTGGTCCACATGTATTTGATGGAAAAGACTTATTTATTGTCACATCCATCATGTAATTTTCATTTAACCATGTAGTTTTTTGAGTTTTTAGTTGGAAATTTATAAAATTTATAATGTTTTTGTTCAAGGGTGTAAAATATTTTTTGATTTGTGATTCCATTATGAAAATTTATTCCATTTAACCTTATATATTTAAACCCGTTTTTGTTAATGGATGTTCATTATCTTTTACTACCCTCTTATTATAAAAACTTTTTCATAGAAAACTTTAAGTTTCAATGTTTTTTAAGAAAACAACCGTGTTTATTAGATGATTCCAATGAATTTCATATTCATGAAAATTAGAATTTTTGTCCTTATAACCATATACATTACTCACTTCTACTATAATAGAAACTCCACAATTTTTCATCATATTTCCTTTATTATTCTACTCTATATAGAACATATATCCATTAATTGAATAATAAGTATTGAATAATACATGTCCTTTTAGTCATTTGGTAGGCCATCAGAGACATTATAAAATTCAATTCTAATTTTTAGATACCTCTTAAATAATATAGTATCATAACTATAGTATAAACTATTGGTTATGAATATTTATTTTTCATATTTTATCCCTTCATGGATTCCAATTACAATTAAATTCAAAATGGGTTTAAAAATATACCACAAACTCTATAAAATTAGGGAAAATATAATTATGGACATGCTCTATATTTTTAAAAAAAATAATATAATATATCATTATAAATTAAATTTACCAATAAGGGTCTTCCTATGGTGATATTTTGGAAGATTAATGCTAACCACATCTAACAAGTAGTTGGTAAAAATTTTAATAGATTATTCAATAAGAAATTAAATTTTAAACAACCTTTTCACTGAAATTGGTTTCTAATGAACCTTTTAAAAAATTTATATAACATTTAATGTGGAATATCTATTTGAAATGTATATGATCATATAGTCAGATTTCACTAATGATGTCCACCGTTAAGAAAAAAATTACAAAAAAATGATGGCAGGAAGGACATATCCATTTCACTTAATAATATATAACTTTATTTTTTCATAAATGGAAACATCATTGGGTTTATAATAATATTACATATAGATTTAAAAACGAATAAATTATAGGTTAATGTGTTTTAGAAATTTTTAATCTAAATGCGACATAAATATATAAGAATTTGACCATGCATTATAATTTAAAAATAATGTTATTTTATTCCTTTTATCTTATAATCAGTTATAAACATGATAATATAAATATTTAAGTATTATCTCTATTGAACTTTTATACCATTTAGAATTTTGAAAAACATAAATCACTCTTTCCTTGAATGGGTATAATTCATTAGATGAAGAAAATATTGACATTCAACATAAACTATTTATAACTCTTCATTTAAACCAATTTTAATCAAGTATAATCTATCCTAAATACCATAATTGTTTTAGAGTTAATTAAGTAAAATGGAAATTGAATATTACGATACATTCTTTCCTAACTATTAACAACATAAAAATTTATAGTTCAGAAAATGTTTTAGTATGGAAATTCATAAAATTCTAATGTTTTTTTCCAACCTATTTTGAATGTTTTTTCAAGAAGGGTTTAACATAAACTAAAAATATATCCATAATCTCCTCAAACAATTGAAAACCAATTAATATAAATTGTATTGTAAATTATTTGTAATTCTAATGGAAAAATATCTTCTCATATTCTTATTTATGTAATTAAGGTAATATTTCCTACAGTCCTAGAAATAAAATCATCAAGGAATGATTAAAAATAACTAAGTATGTACCTTATTCACAAATGTGAATCAATAGAATTAATTTAACACTATATCCTTATAAATTTATATAAGCATCAATTCTATTTATTATCATAAATAATATAGTTTTCAATATGAAATAATTATTTTCATAAGCATTATACGACAAAACATATAAACCACAAAAAGAATTAAAAGAATTGATAAATTAATTAAAATTAACAACAATATCAATACTAATTTGTTTTGGTTCAGATATTTGAAGAGAAAACATAATATATTTTCCCTTTAAATAGACCCATGGTGTAAATAAAAAAACTAACAAATGACCATCCATGTGTTGTGAGTTCTACTTTGTACACAAAAATAATTCAAATAATCTCTCAACATTACATTATTTAAAATATATATTTTTCTACTCATTTCCAAATTTGTAATACTCAAGAACAACTTTCTTTTAATGATTAGAGTCTTCTAGGTGATGAAATTTCCCATCTTAAATTCTTGTATTCATCTTCCATTTCAATTAACATATGGTATCTGTACATAAATATAGTGTTATAAACCTTGTAATGATTTGAAAGTAGTAAAAAATTTCTGAAGTACTTGATTCAACAATCTTATATCAAGGAACATTTCTCATGGTGTATTGAACTGGTCTTTTATGGGATATTAAAGTCAAGTTATTTTTTAGTTTTTAATTCTCATTATTGAAAAAATGTTGTTTTCCCCTATTAGATAATTGTAGATATTTTTTTCAAAAATTCATTGATTACAAAATTTTCTATTCACCCCTGTGAGGGATTTTGAGGACATTTTTTATTGGGGAATTTTTTTAGACTATTTTAATATTTATTAAATTAAATATTATTTATTCCACTGATAAAAGTGTTAATATCTATTATCTAGTTTCTTAACTTTTGATTCTGATTTTTCAGTATTGATTGGAATGTGGAGCTCAAACTAATAAATTTATAACATTTTTTTAATTTAAAGTCTTGATATTGGTGTTTAAATACTAAAAAACAATATTAAATTTATTTATTTTAATTTGATATTTTACTTCCAATCCATCACAAATGCATATAATTATGTTGATAGGGTGTCTCACCTGCTAAATAACCACTCTGGTAAAGAGAGAGAGAGATAGAAGATTGAGATAATTGAGGAGGCACACTAGAATCTTGTAACTGAGAACATATCAATTTATAGAGTATATGGGATAATGATCGAAAACCAATGCATTTTATTTAATTAAGGCCATTTATTTTATTTAGTAATTTTTACACATATTAGTTTTTTAATGTTTTGTTATATTATACATATTTTTATGAGCCCTTTGAGGGTGTTGTGGGATGAATTTGGGTGAAATGATGGATTCAAGTGCTTCACATATAATTCTCCTTCAAAAAAATGAATGAAATATAGTGTAGTTCAATAACACACACCATTTTTTATTTAGTGACAAAAATTGTATAATGTGGGAAAACCATAATTTTTAGTTTAGGAGGACATTTCATAGAGTTGGAATGGTGGTGTGGCTATGTACTTGGATAGGCGCACCTTCCATGGGTACATGGTTTTTATATGTTCATATCTAAACCCCATGTGAGGCAGAAGGACGCTTGTCATGAAGAGAACACATGAACAACCCATATGTGGTTCAAAAACAATGGCATCATGCTAGTTATACAAATTTTTGGGTTGAATAATTCAATATTGTCTAAAATAATATTTCAATATGGGTGGAGATACAATCTTATGGAATAGTGTTGAGATTACATCCCATGTACTGAGATGTTCATATCAGGTACTATTCCATTTTAGAGGTTTTCCATTTTTCCATGACATGATGATTGAATATTACAAAGGGGAATCAATTCATTTTTTTTCATAGGCAATGTGTTTGTAGTACATTTTTTGTGATTTGTGTACATTTAATAGATGATTTAGGGATAGAATCATAAGATAAATATTTTTTTCATTTAAGATAATGGGTTGATAGACCTATAAGAATAAAAATACGGTTAAATTATGGTGAAGGTTTTGGAGATGTAAGGAGGACATGATATAGGTTCTACACGGTCCTTATATTTAAATAGTATGGGGTGATCCTTATTAAATGGTACTTAGTTATGACTTTTAAAATGGATAGTATGGGTGTGAGACTATCAACCTAGTATGATTGTGGATATGATATAGGATTTATAAAATATATTCATATTGATTCATATAAGACTTAACTTATAAGTCAATTGAGGATGTGATTCTATTATGATATTTATTATTGATGATGTTCCTTCAGTGTTATGGTTATTAACATGAGATATGAGATCAAGACTAATGAACCAATGTTGGGTTGCGATGTTATGATGAGAAATTGGATACCTTGGGGGGATTCCTTAGTGATATGTTAATTCTTTAGATGTTATGTGTAGTAATTAGTATTGATTATTTTGGTTATCAGTATAGAAATTTAATATAATTTGTTAACCGAATATAGTTGTAGTATTGATGATATTTCATGCACTGGAGTGCCTGATCATGTAAGTGTGTGATGGGTTCAGGAAGGTGTTTGATCTATGTGGTTAATATGAGGTTTTGGGGATGATTTCCCCTGGGTATATATGTGGTATTAACTAGGATCCAAGGATAATTTTTCCTATGGTATATTTGATTTATTTAATGTATTCCTAAATGTGATTAAAGTGAAATGTGTGTTCATGGGTTGGGGGAGAGGTATGAGCCTCATGAAATGGAGGCATGGTACTTATTTTTTGGTAGGTGATACAACCCACACGATGTATGATATATATTATTCTTGGTTATCTGTAACCTAGGGTAGATATAGTTTAAGGTGAGTGTATATTTCCCATGTGCGTTTAAATATTATATTCTTCTAGGTGAGGGTGTATTCCCTATGTATTTCTTCTTAATCCATATTTAATTTTAAACTTCCCCTGTGTGGGATCTTATATTTCTTGGATGGGTATATTTCCCCTATATGTTTTGTATGTTCTAGTCATTAGTATATTTCCCCTAGTAGGTATGGTTTATATTTATGGACAACCTATCATTGTCTGATGCATCTACGATATTCATGTTTTGGTTTTTTGGATGGACCTAGTTTCCTTGGTTGATCATCTAAAGAGGTTAAAGTGATTAATATGTTCCCACATTGGCGGTTGTATAATAGGATCAATGATATCTTATTTTTTTTAAGTAGGTTAGGGTTGTCCCCAAACCTAGGTATCAATGTTTTTTATTTTTAAATATTATTTTGTTATTAAATTACTATTATCTTAATATCATGTGGAAATTTACTTTTTGTGGCTATAGAATATAGGTAAACCATTAGGAACAAAATATAGATAATTTTTTTCTCACCCTTACAAGGGAACCTTAGTGAACATTCATACATTATGTATTCTTTTATATTGACCATGAGATATGTAGTACATCACGAAAAGGCCCAATTTTTCATGGTCATGTTCAAGAATATCTACGGTACATATTGACATTGATTGAAATACAACATGGATGACAAAAGATCCGCATTTGTTTTATTTATCTTATTTATGTGATCATCTCTATGGTTGATCATTATTTACATATTGGGATAACCATTATCATGTATGAATATTTAATCCAATATTTCCATTTGGTATTATTCTTAGCCCTTTTGATTTTTTATTTTCATCAGACTGTGTGATGAGTATAGGTAAATGAATCTGGAATTGTAGTAATTCCCATGTGGGTTGGAGATTTCTGAATTATCCTTTACATGTGTCAAATGAATTGTTTATTACAATAAATAATCAATGATTTTTTTTATTTTATTATATTGAATTGTAATGGAACATGGTTGGTGGTTTAGGTATGTTATCCAAGTTTTGATAACTTGAAACTCAAGGGATCTTATGTCGGGGTGTGCAAGTTAGTGGTATGACAACATACACCATTTGGGGTTCATAAAATATCAAGGTGTTACATGCTAGTTATGCATAGTGCCGCATGATTTTAGATCATTATGAATATGGGTGTAAAACAAAGAGTTATTTTTTTGAATTATTATATTTTGAATAAATTAAATTTCTTTAATAGCTTTCTTTATATGAAACCCCAAACTTATCTTCCATTACATGCAACATTAAGTTTTAACAAGACCTGATAAATTATAAATATAATTATTTAAACATGATCATCATTACAGATCCATTTAACTTTTAATTATGAATATTAATAACAATTTTTTTAAAATAAATAATAATGTAATAATAAATTGAAAAAATATTGATAATAAAATACATAATTTTCAGTAATATATTTTTATGTTTTTAGATTACTACTTTCTCAAAGAAAATTTTATTATTTTTTTCTGTGAATAATAATTTTTTTTAATAATGACCATTTTATAATATTAATTTAATAATATAACCATAATTTTTGACATCATGATGTCAAAATTAAATTAGCGTGATATTTTGAGATTTTTTTTGAAAAGTATTATTTTCCTTATTAATATGCTAAATACTGAATTTTAATTTTAAACATCATTTTATATTTATTCTTTATAATATTATATTATATTTTAAAATTATAATAATATAATAAAAGTTAAATTATATTTATATTAATAAAAATTAGATAAATTTAACAATATTACTCTTGAATTTTGTTATAAAAAGAATTCTTACTTTCAAACATTTTTTTTCTCTTTGAAACCATAATTTCTCGTCATGTATATAGCATTAATTTAAAATAAATATATTTTACTTAGGTGAATGAAATTATAAAAAAATGGATTCCATATTTTGAATAATAATAATTTATATTATTTAATGGGTTCAAGTTAGTTTTTAAAAATATCTAATATTAAAAATATTAAAAAAAAATTACCGTTGTGAAGGTAAAAATGGGTCAACTGGGTGTTAACCTAAAAAGATAATTCTTAAAATGACCTAAACAATTATAAAAAATCTATTTTTGTCCATATATCAACCTTATAGTGTCTAATAAATTATAATGGTACATTTTTTATCCTTGTTTCATTTAAAAAATATGGTTACGCATTTTTGTTTTAAAAAATTACAAATGCCCAACCCACCTCACTAATAAAATGCCACCCCCTCTATCTATTATCTCATTCAAACCATAAAACACAATATTTTCCAATAACTACCAAAATCAATTCTCTACGAAACTTATATTTTCATAAAATTCTTTTTTTGGAGAAATATTTCATAGGAATGATTTTGGTGGAAACAAAAGCATATTACATGAAAAAGCTGTAATAATCTTCATAGAAAATGTTTATTTTATTTCTTCAACCACCTCATTAAATTATAATTTATCCATGATGATATGATAACTTAAGTGTCTTATATATAAATATATTTTGTTTTTTAAGGTCATTACCTATAACCATATCCATTTTAATTAATTGGGCTTTGAAATCGTCATAATCAGGTATGGAAAACTACCGCCTCACAAACCGATATCATTCATTTTACCACAATAACCTCCAAAATATGGTTATAATATTTTAATAAATGATAATATATAATATTTATGTTATTATTATTATTCTTGAATCATAATATCACATGATACTTTTTACATTACTTTCAATCTGAATACAATATCATCATTTCTACTATGTCACGAAGCAATGTGACTCGTTAACACTTTAAATGAAAGGGAATAAAGACTGAATATGTGATATATATGACATAAAAATTATTATGTAATGTTAATATATTATTAAAATTTCATATTATCTATTCGATGGGAAAATGTAAACAACATTTATGCGAATGTACGACCCAATGTCTCTATGAATGGTGTATTTCATTTTCTATATCCAATATGTATAAATCATTTTAAATGAATATGTAATGAATATATATTATATTTGTATCAGGGATAAAATTATGTATATTATTTATTCATGTTTAATGTAATTTTATTGAAATAAAAACTCAAAACATATGTGAAAAACAAATCATTCATTACCCCAAACATGACTTTAACAAGGTATTGTTAATAAAGAAGTAATAAAATGTGACATCTAAATAATATATGGTTTGATATATATATGTTTTTTCATTAATGTATTTATAATAAATTTATATTTATTATACATTAGTTTTAAAATTGTATGAAGGAAGTCATGATGTATATTAAGGTATTTTCATATCAATTTTCCATATTTGGGACATATATTGTGGTATGAAACTATATTCCTTTTTGAGGTATATATACAACCCCATTAACTTTTCATATTATTAATTTTGTTATCGTAATGATATTGTATGTTTTATTTAATATTGTTCCTTCATGGTTTTAACAATTCAATGTTTCCAAAGAGGTAATGATTTTATGTCAAAATTTCATCATTTATCACGATTGTTTAAGATTATGTTTCTAAGGATAAAATATTATAATCCATATCTTAAGAAACGTATGATTTTTATCATACTCTAGTTATTCATGATAGTAATAATACAATTTTTAGAATCATTTTCAACTAAAATAAATGAGAAAATATTTTTAATAAGACTCGACTTTGTTTATATCATTGGTTGTAAATATGTTTTTTTCAAAATTATGTTTTCTATAAATGTTTCAAAAATCGTTTTTATAGTCTCCTATGATTTTAAAAATACATTTTTACCCATATTTTACATTTTACAAAAAAAGTAAAGGAATTTTCTTGTTGTTTTGCATAAAATGACCTTTTTTCTTTTATAGAAAATATGAATGGAATCATTTTTTTAACGTGTACTTAATAAAAAAACATTCTGTTATCATAATATTTTTTTTCATTAAATATTCCTTTATATGTTTTGAAGTTTATATTTATATAAAAAGTATTTTCAAACTAATTTATATTTTAAAAAGTTTTTTTTTTCAATACAGAATAGATATTATCTTGATGAAATGTTTTAAATGATCATTCAAAATAATTATCCATCTAAGATGACCTTAGTTGATGTTACCAATGAATTACTTGGGAAAAGAAACAAGGATAAAATTCATATTCTTTCTATTAATATTTAATTATGAAAATATTTTTATGAAACTCATTTCCATTCCCTTGGTTATTCCTAGATAAAAAATAAATTAATCCCACTTATTTTTCCATGGGTTATGCTATGATGAAATGGTGAATGAAATTTGAAACGTGTCTCTTTTCCACCAATTACGATATGATAAAATTTTTATTAAACCCATTTATTTTCATGGGATATGATATTATGGTTGTTTTATGATCTCATGGAGAAAATAAATATAGGTTTCATTATGATATGGGTGGGACCTATATCTCTCTACAATGCATTAATTAATGATTTGTGCCCCATAAGATAGATATGACTGGAAAGGGGTGTGAACCCATTTTAGTAAGGTAATTTTTCCACTATAAAGGTATTGGTATTGAACCATAATGGATATGATGGCCTGGGGGTAAAACAATTTGACTATAACTGCCTTGGTAGTGAGCCTTGACTAATATGGAAATGATTTTCTATATTTATCTATATTTCATAAATCTATGTCTTTTGTCGATGTTTATTTTATCATGAGTTATGTTTATTTATAATCTAATGTTACATGTATTATAAACATCTAATATTCATGACATGATTCATAATTATGATATTTTATATGCATGTTATGGTTTTCAAATGATATCCTTGTGTTCGCATACCCTTATGCTCATGTTATGCTTACTAATCTGCCTTATTTACCCATACCGAGTATCTGAGATAACCTTTTATTATGTTTCATTTACTAATTTTATTAAGAAATTTATTATATATCATATTTATAATAAGGGTTACAGATATGGAGGAAATAGTGAGACATGACATAGTTCATCTATGAAAAATTTGTTTATGCTTAGATGTTTCCAATGGCATTATATCAATAATATCATTAGGTGTTTGTCTATGTAATGTAATTAATATTCATATAAATTATTTAACATATATTTATGATAATTATGGGTCTTCATAGTTGGTAACATATTATAGGTGTATTTAGAATTTTAAATATAAAATTACAAGAATTTAGTGATAACCCTGATGATATGTCCATATAGATAAGTCTAAATAGGACACAATGTTTAGGAAAATTTCCTCAGATTTTGGTAAAGGATCAATAAAGTTATTTATAATAAATTAAATCCTTCTTCTAGATACTATATGTGTATGTTTATTTAGAAATAGGTACATAGGGTTAATAACCATTAAAAAGGATCATTGAGATTGACTCAATTATTATATGGTGCATGATAATGGGCCTTACTATAAAATTGGTTTAATACTCATAGGGGATTTCATTTTGAAATTAACAAACTCATTATGAACTATTATGAGGGATTTAAATATTTGATGAATAATAATAATGTAGGAAAACCTAATGTGTCATATATTAAAAAAATTGTTATGATTTATACATCCTATAAGCATTTCTTCATTATTATGTGACTCCCTGCTCTAATTATTGTTTCTTGCACTAGGATTTTTAGTTTCAGTCAATAGATGTAACCTATAGGAACTATATTAATTTTAATTTTGACTAATAATTCAATGATTATCCTCATAATAATCTAAACATTATTGGATCTAGAATGAAAAATATTGAATCCATCCTCACTTATCTTTTAATAGTTATTAAACATGATGGACTTACAAACAAACAATTGTGGGAACAATATTTTGATGAGTCCATGTAGAGGAAATGTCTATATTAAATTAGTAGAACTCCTAATGAACTAATTTCTGAAAAATGAATCAGTACAGATGAAATAGTATTTTTTTTCTCCAGTGATTGGAATATAAAAAAAACATTTTGGTTGTCTATCATCTTGAAGTTGAAGCGAATAAATTGGGGACTCTCATCAAGAATACCTGGTAAAATGATGAAATTGACTATATGGACTATGAAGACTTCAATAAATTATTTTTAAATAATTACATTCAATGCATTCATTATATGAATACGTAGAAGGTGTTCCTGGAGAAAACAATGATGTTGAATATAATGGTACATGTGTGGAAAATATTAGAAGACTTTTTATGTACACTTCTTGTATTCTCATCTTACCTAAATTAAAGGATGATGGATTCATTAGTGACTTAAAACCATGTCTATTAAGGGTTTTAACCATAAGTGACGTCAGTGGATATGAAGATATTTTACGATGATATATTAAGGTGGAAATAGAGGTCATAGTTAAATAATAATCTCATGGTTTTGGTATGAAGAGAAAAATGGAATTCAAAGAAATGTATCAGAACCATTGATAGAATAAGAAAATATTTCTATTATGATAATTTTTTGGGATGAAATGAGGAGGGAATTGTATTAAGTGGACTAGTGAATGTTTTATGTTTGGAAGGTAAGTTTATCAGGTAATTAATTGCCATGTTGATGGGATTATATCTTATAATGATACAAATATAAAGAAAGCTACAAAGTATAAAACACCCAAATCTAGTGTTTTAAATAAAAGGACTATGGTAATTATGATAAGAAGTGCCTAAATATATAGTTTAATGATGATTATTGAAGTTAGAAACCACTTATTCCATGAGACAATTGGAAATATCTTGCAATCACTATTTCTGATGACGGGTGTGATAATAATGTGGTGAAAGGTACACTTATCATACACTACATAACTAATAATTTTTTATTTGACACTCTATTCAACCATTATTTAATATATGGAAAATTTCAATGTGTATCAGCATTCTACCAAAATGAATACATGTATAATTAGTAGTGAAAACCCCTAATGGTATGATGACTTCAACTCAAGTCTATTATTCTTCCCCAATTGGTGATTTTGCGAATGTGTTTCTAGAAAATATTTCCATTATACATATGGTTGTGTTTTATGTCATATTGGGAAAGGATTGGAATTATCTACATAAATACCACATAAATTAAAAAGTAAGGTATGTCATGTTTGATATTGAAAACCAACCTATAATCATATATCAATGTGACTACAAGTAAGAACTTTTAATGGAGATGACATTTTTTATGGGTTTTCATTCCTATTTGAATGGGTATTCATCACATATGGTTGGGGTGAAATTAGACACAGATGATATTCCCATTATGTGGGGAATTTATTGATGCATTTACAAATGATTTTCTAATACTTACACTAAATCATGAAATTGAGTTTTCAATACAACTCATACCTAGTGACATAGAAATTTCAATGACTCCCTATAGAGTTGACTATATTATGTTATAAGATTTGAAGAATAAACTCAAAAATAACCGTGGAAAAGGATTCATTTAGATAGGTGTGTTACCTTATAGTGTACCTATTCACTATGTTAAAAATAAAGATGGATCAATGAGACTCCAAATTTATTATTGGGATATGAACAGGATTATGATGAAGAAAAAGTATCCTCCCCCCATATTGATGAAATAATTGATCCATAGTGTAGATCTCGATACTTTTCCATGATTGATCTTAATTTTGGATATCACCAATTGTAGTCAATGAACTAGGATATACCAAAGATGGAATTCCATAAAAAGTATAGAAACTATGAATATACAGTGATTCCATTCGGTCTTAATAATCACCCTAATATCTTCATTAAAATAATGAATAGAGTATTTAGAGATAACTATTATCAGTTTGTGGTAGTTTTTGTAGACTATATTATTATCAATTCAAAGATAATGGATGATAATGAAGATCAAATACAGATTGTAATAAATTTCTTAATGAGAAATTGTATGAAAATTTTAAAGAGTGTGATTTTTAATTTCAAAGTATTTAAATTTTTGATCCTGTAATCTAAATAGATGTTATATTAGTAGATCCATTAAAGAAATATGTTATTAGGTGTTGTCCAAGACTAACCATGGGGGATGAGATTCATAATTTTCATATTTTTTATGGATATTATTATCAGTTTGCGGAAAAATTCCAAAGACTCTATAATACTTTGACCATGCTAACAAAGAAGGTAGAAAATATCCTCTAGGTATATATAGGTGGTTAACATTTCAAGTAAATGAGGGGAAGATTTGTTAGTTCATAAGTTCTTATATTACTCTATTGTGGGGAAGGTTTTGTAATATTTAGTGATGAAACCAATAATGGATTGGTATGTGTAGTCATGTTCAAGGACATTTTTATATCTTATTCCTCTCCAAAATTGGATTTATATGTGAAACAAATACCGAAATCATGATTTGGAGTTATCTATGGAAAATGTTTCCTTAAATATGGCTATTTAATGTATTTATGGAGAATATTTTAAAATATATACTAATAAAAAAAGTTTTAAAAATATATTCACATAGAAGGAGTTATAAATATGAAAGAGAATATGTTTAGAGATGATTATTGATTTTGACTACTGAATACATTACCACCATAGGAAAGAGAAAAAGGTGGTCAATGCTTTGAGTTAAAAAGATCATGATAGCTTATCCATGATTAGGATAAAAAAGGATCTGATATTATTTAATTTCAAAAGGATGAATCTCTAATTCTAGATTAAATGGTAGAAATATTATCTTTCTCAATTTAATGTTCAATCATCTATCCAAGTAATGTTTAATGTGGTACAAAAAAAACTATAAAGCAAAAAAAATGAAGGATAGAAATGTTATTGAGTTAAAAATTGATTATTATGGAATGATATTGTTCTAGAAAATTGTACATATTTATTTAATATAGATTTGAAGAATGAATTTTTATTGGAATCTCATAGTTCTTCATTATCAATTCATCTTAGAAGTATGAAAAGGTATACTTATTTGAAGAATTACATATGGTGGAATGAAATAATGAGAGATGACTTAGAGTTTTTTTCTCAGTGGTCGGTATTTATGCATGTTAATATTAGGAAAATTTTCTATGGGGATATTGCATCCATTACCCATACCATAATTTAAATGGGAAAATATTAGTATGTATAATTTCATTAGGCTCCCCAGAATATCAAAAGGGAATAATTATATGTGAGTTATAGTAGATGGACTAACTATGTCATCACACTTTATAACTATAGGGTATTTAATTCTATAGAATATAGTCTCAGTATATACATTAAGAATGAGGTAATGATTAATGGATTATCACATTCCATTGTGTATGATCGGAATCGAAGATTTACCTCAATGTGCTGGAGAATTCTTCAACATTCTCCTGACACAAAGATGAGTTTCAGCACTATGTCTCGTACTCAGATAGTTTTCCAAAAAGGGAAGAATATTTCAACCTTATAGGATATGTTTATATCTTGGTCATTGTAATCATCATAAAAAGTGGTAATTATATTATTAATTATCAACACCAACAACAATGCAATTAGACACTTGGTCATTGTATTTAAAATGTGTTTGGGAACTATTACTTCCTCTAGTTGAGTTTTAATAAAATAATATATTTCTTTAGAGTATTTATATGGATCCTTATGAAGAGAGCTCCGTAATTTTGTAATTAATTTAGATAAAGAATGATATTGGGACATGAGATAACTAATGAAATGGAATATAATGTTAACTCTATTTAGTGAAACATTAAGGAAGCTTAGGGTCGGTAGAAAAAATAGACTTATAATATCCAGTGTAATATATAATTTGATGTTGTTGACAAGGTGTTTCTAAGAACTTATCAATGGAATAAGGTTATAAGATTTAGGATGATTGGGAAACTATAACCTATCTATACTGATCCCTATGAAATTATACACCATATTAATATGGAATCCTATCAGTTTGTGCTTCAACCAAACCCCTCTAAAATTTAGGATATGTTCCATCAATACCTCCTGATGTAGTATATACATGAGTACTAAAATGTATTGAAATATGGTGGAAATCCTTGGGAGAAATATATTTCTTATGAAGAAAATCTGATGAATATTTTGTATCATACAAAGAATGTTATATGAAACAATACTTCTCACCTAGTAATTTTTTTATGGAAACCACCATTTTAAAAAAGATACATATGACGTATATGATATGAGGAGGAAGAAGTAACCTCACTATTTTCTATTAGAGTGAAAAATTTATAAGGATAAATTCATTTTACAGGGGTTACAATGTAACAATCTATGGTTTAATGAATTATTAAATTTTCAAATAAATTAAATTTCTTTAATAGCATTCATTATAAGCAGTAATGAGTTTAGCTTTCATTACATGAAACGGTCAGTATTAACATGACCATGATATATATTTAATATATTTATATAAACTTGACCATAAATACCTAGTCATTAAACATAGTAATATGATTAGTAATAAATAAATTAAAATATTAAGTATAATTTTTTTATATAATGAAAAAACATTAAAAATAAAATACATATTGTTCGGTAAATACTTTTTATGATTAGAAAATACTACTTCTTCAAAAGAATATTTTATAAATTTTCTATAAATGGTAATAAAATAAAGTTTTTAAACAAATAGAAAAAAATGATTAAATAAAAATCATATTTGAAATCATCATTCATAAACTAGTTTAGTGTGATGTTTTGTGATTTTTAGGAAAAGTTTCATTTTTTGATTAATATTGAAAAATTGTGAATTTTAAAAAAAAATACACATTTTTTTAATTATATACAATTTAAGATTTAAATCAAAATTAGTTTTAATTTACCATTAGTTAAATATCATACCTATTAATTCAATTTATTCTAATTTAACAAATTTTAATAGATTTTTTGTGTAAAAAAATTCATATTTCTGATCAATTTTCTCTTTTAAAACATGATTTCTCATCGCATTCTCTTGATTAATTAAAATTATAATTTTCCATTTTTTATAATAATTTGAAAAAAAAATCCATATTTTAAATAATTATAATTGATATTATATATTATATTCATCTTAATTTTTTTACCTTAATGAATATTAAAAATATTAAAAAAATTATAATGTAGTTAAAGTAAAAATTGTTTTTCTTAAGGTTAATCTAAAACGATTATGGTTTAAATGATTTAATTAATTTTATATGATTTATTTTATATCCATTTTAGAAATTATAATGTATAAGAATTGATATTGATCTATTTTGGAGCCTTTTTTCATATGAGGAAATGTGGGTTAACCTTTTTTAATCAAAAATTTACAAGTGTGCCACTAAACACACATATAAAAGGCCACTACATATCCACTCTTCTTCACACCATCAATCACATTTGGTTTTGAAAAAAACTACCCAATTCACTTCCTAGAGTTTATAATCTCATTATATAATCCCTAGTATGGGTATAAATACAACCAAAAAAGAATTTTGGTTAGAACATAAGGAGGTTACCTGAGGAAGAGGTATCATCTTTCATTGATTAATTTTATATTTCTTCTTCCTCTATATCATTAATTTTTTTTAAACCATGTTTATATAATATCCTCAATATATTTCATATAATTATATTTTTTTTATGTTCATTATCAAAACCATCTTCTCCTAGATGAAATGGGCTACGAAATCATTATTCTTGTATACGACAGACTACAACCTCATAAATCGCGTCCTTCGTTTTTCAATTACCAACTCTCATGAATGATTATAATGATGGATTAAATTTTTATATATTATTTTTAAGATATTATTATTCTTTTTGAATCATAATATCTCATGTACATTTTTCTACATTCTATTATTTGGATATATGATAACGTCAATCCTGTTTATGGAAGACTACTACATCACAAAGCGATGTCATTCATTCACGCTTTATATATAAGGTAATAAGGGTGGTTTTAATAGAAATATTGGATATATATGATATAAATATGAATATTTAATGATAATATATTATTTTTCATTATTTATTTCCTTTGGTATAATGGAAACAATATTGTTGTGTTCGTATAACCTACCATCTCCATAAATGATGTATTTCATTTTCTATCTCAAAAATTTATGGATTAATAAAAAATCATATATAGTGATTATATATTATATTTATATAATGCTCAATATTTTATGTATTATGGATCCATGATCAATGTAATAGGGCCAAAAATATAAAATAAATACATATACGGAAAACAAAGGGGTTGTTACGAGAAATCTGAGACTAACATGGGATTGTTAATAAATTCAAAATTAAAGGTCATAATTAAATCATATATTTTATGATATATATATATTTATGGTTATATAATAGATTCATAATAGACATATATTTATTATAAATTAGGTTCAAATGTGTATGAAAGATGTCGATAATTAATGAATGGGATTTTCCCCCCAATTTTTCTTATTTGAGACATATGTTATGTTATAAACCTATACTCCTTTATGAGGTATATATACAACCACTTTAACATGTAATATAATTAATTAATTAATATTCATGATATTTTATTTTTCATTTAATTGTGTTACTTCATGGTTATTATGTTGCATAGTTCCCTATGTGGAAAATAGTTAATATTACAATCTCATCATTAATTAGGATTATTTATGATTATATTTCTAATGATAAAATATTATGATCCATATCTCAAGAAACACATGAGTTGTTTTATTCTATACATATTCATGATATTCATAGTAAATTTTTCTTCTCTTTGGTACTTTAAATAGTTGAGCAAATATTTTAAGGAAAATATGACTTCCACTCTCTCTTCTTTCAAAAATCAATTTTCTTCCAAAAATCATGTTTTCAAAAAATATTTTCAAAATTTTATTAGTCTTGAAAAATTATAAATCTTTTTACACATTTTTGTATGTTTAAAAAATTGTTTTAAAATTAATTTTCATGTAATTTTCCGAAACAAATTATTGGATTTCAGCAAAAATGTGAACAGAAACTTTTTTTTAACATGTACAACATAGAAGAAAATTCCAATCACCAAGACCATTTTTTATTTGATGAATATAGTATATTTTTTCATGATTATTTTCATATACAAGTGTTTTAAAAAAAATATATTTTAGAAAGTGTTTATTTTCAAATAGAAACATGTATTTTCCTCAATAAATGTTTGAAATGATATTTCAAAATCATTTTCAATATAAGATGTCATCTTTTGATGTTACCTATTATTTTATACTGGTATGAACCATGTATACTATTATTATTCATTCTATAATTTTTTTATTAAGGAAATATTTTTACGAAACAAATTTATCCTCCATAGGTTGTACCATGATAATATTATAATGAGAAACACTTCAAAATTTCAATGGTTATGCTATGATTAAATGAAGAAATGGTTATGAAATATGTCTCTTATCCAGAAGTTATGACATGATTAAATGTTTATGAAACCCACTTAATTTCATGGGTTATTATATGGTTGTTGTTTTATGATATTTTTTAACACATAAAAATAGTTTTCATTATAAAATGGATGGGACCTATATCTCCCTCGAATTAATTGGGTAAAGATATATATATATATATCATGAGATTGACATGACATGAATAGGGAGAGAACCAAGTTCATTAATGGAATTATTTCACCATTATAGTTTGGAGAGTGAACATTGAATAAAATTATGGGTTTTAGAGTGAAAACCTTACACTATTATAGACTTAGCGTGGATCCATTATTACATTGGAAATGATTTTTTATACTTTTATGATGCTAAAAATACATGTCTTATGACAGTGTTATGATCCCATGGATCATATTCCTTAAATATGTTATGATTAATGACTTATTAAATTTCACTACAAGAAAATTTATTTTTATCTGTAGACCTATAGACACGGTGTTATATTTTAGTGGGTATTGCATAATTTATAAGTGAAGTTTAATTAAAACCATGGCTATATGGAAATTTGAAGCCAATGTTTAATAAAAACAATTGAAAATCCTCATGTGACTTTCCTCCTTTACATTACCCTTACCAATACATAATGATAACATCCTCTATATTAACATCCTCCCAAATTCTTCACCTTGTGATATCTCATCTATGATACCCAGCTTTGACGACGCTTCCCCCTAATGTGGCCACCCCATCGAGAGCTCTCCACTCCATAAACTTCTCCCCATAATGATGCCACACATCATGACCTCCCCACCAGAACATAGATGTTACTCCTATTAGGCCTCCACACATCCTCTATTGGCATACCTATGACATAAAAACCCATCCCATAGTATCCTCTATCTCCAATATATTCTTTTATTTAGGATTTTTTATGGTTGTTTAATTTCAACAATTTCTTAAGGTTTGTTATAATTTTAAAAATCCATTTTTTAATAAAATTTTGAACTATTTTTGTTCTATGTTTTATGCCCCGACTATATTAATTTTTTTCTCTTTAAAATATTCCTCCTATTTTTTCCATTCTAGTCCAATTTTCCCTATTCCAATCTGTAATTTCTTTGTCAAAATATTTTTTTGGTACAATGGAGGTAGTATTTATAAATATTAATTAAAATTTCCTACTCTCTATTTTTGGTGCCTCTACACTTTTCGGTATTCAATATTATATCAATGTAATTTTGTAGACTTTGGAACCATGATACATTCCTGATATGAAGCTATTGGAATTATTTTTTCAATAAAATTCAGCATGTAGTGAATAATGGGTACATTTCAAATGATTGTTCTTCTTATTTAGTATGTATATTATGCTTTTTATTCCCAACTATTGAATATTTGTTTCTTAATTCATCTGCAGTTTTATCATTTACATCTCTAACAAATCACTAATCTAATATGGTTTTCTATTATGGTGTGATATTTTTATAAAATGTGTGTATGATAAATTAATCCTAACATTGATGGTTCTGAAACTACCTAATGAAAACTCTAAATCACTACGAATCCTCATATAATAGTATTAGTATTATTCAATATAAAAACATGATTCCTCTTTATTATTCTCACATTTTTTATTCCGGGTCACCATTATATAATTTTATATGATTAATGTATAAAATATCCATCAAACATGGTTCACTAATACATCCAATTTTTCCTCCATAATATCATATGGGTGTGGTCCCACTATAATAGAATATTCCAATCTTCTTAAAACTTTTTATCTCCAATGGTATTTCAAGATTACAATTTTTCTTATATAAACTGATCAATAATATTATTTTAATTTCCCATAATTTTACTCTCATGAGATATATGTAAAATAACTCTATTACCCATATCCAAAGTCTTGATATTCTTATTCTCAAAATAATTTTCCAAAATCTGACATTAATGACTTCATCATGATTATATGAATATAATACTGCAACACTTCTATTATGATGTGACAAATCACTTCATAGAATAGAATCATTAATAATTCTAAAAATTAACTTCACCGTGTATTTTAATTCATAGATTGTATCTCCACCAAATCATATTGTTCTAAACATAAAAAAACATAATTATCATCCTTATGTGTGAATCACAATATCATTTTTCATATATTTAACAATTAAGATCAGTTTATAAATCACCAGATATAATTTTACTTATAATATTTTATTCTTATGAAATATAAAATTTTCCACAATTGTAAAAACATACATAAGATTTATAAAAACTTCTATATCATAGTTTGAGTTAATTTATCTTATGTAAGCACTTAGGATAATTTACATCTTTGAATTTTATCATCCTTAGCAATAATGTATTTCACAAAATATTTTTGAGGATCTTTACCTTATGTATGAGGATTTCTCACTTTATACAACGATGTCTTAAATCTAGAAAAACTATTAAATATCATGATAAAAACTATAATGTCTCTCACATAAGGTATTTTACATTTTTAATTTTATTCAAATCCTTATAAAATATATTTTTATCTTCAAAATATTTTATTCATCATATGGATTTAATAATTAATAGAGTTAATTATAAATACATTTAAACATTAATCAAATATCATAAACATTACTTTGTCTCCATTTTCACCACTTATAAATAAAAACCCTACCTATAAAAGGGTCTCCCAATAATTTCCAATTTTATGAATTCAAATACATATAATATAAATTGTGTATAAATGATGAAATAATATAATAATAGTCCTAACATGTTCATCCATTCTCAATGAATATCTAGCTTCCTAAAAAATCACAAAAATACATTAAATCACATTATAAATAAGACAAATACTTCCATAAATCTATCAAACATGCATGAAAATTATTATTATTTTAGCATTTGCTACCTGATTTTTTGTTCTTCAATAACCATAACAATCATTTTAATTATAGAAATAAATCAAACTCATCTTTATAGTCATTCAACCATTATATAGGTGATGTTAAATATTGGATAAAATATACATGATGCCCAATAACCTATAGCAGTGAAATATAATTTTATTATGAGAATAATAGTGTAAATGTTTACAAGTAAATTGATCATCAATTAATAATATCTAGCTTTATGTGAGAAAAGATGGGTGTAGAAATATAAGGCAGTTAATCCGGAAAAAAAATTTGTTTATGTGTAATAAAAAATTTGTTAAAAAAACATATGTTTATTTATAGGGGATTCACAAATAAATTTTTTAATAAATTTACAAACTTCATACATATTCATTAATAACAACCAAAACATTCGAATTAAAAATGAATTTTACCCCATTCAAAACATTTTTTATTATTATAATTCATTCTCCATTAGTAATCATATAAAATATAACCCCGAAAAATGGGAAAGTAATTAAAATACCTCAAAAATTAGTTTTTTAATGTCTATAAAAAATTCTCAACGTAGATATGAGATAAAAAATATCTAAAATTCACTTATTTAATTACTCCACTATTTTTTCCTCCAATAATTAGTAGAAAAAATTATAAGGTATATGTCACTACAATGGAAGGGATGAACTGTGGGCTAAAAATAACTGAATATTTTTATATCCCTAGAATATTCTATAATTCTGAATCTTGAAAGTATCTATAAATAATGTTATAAGTAGTAAAAGTATTAAAAATTATAACAGTGGATATTATAAGGAGTCGAACAAAAAAATTATAAAATAATTAAATAATAAACAAAAATATGTATTAAATAAAAAACCAAATTCCAAAAATGTATATAATCACCACAAACAAATTCCTATAAATGAACCCTTCCCTTTTGGTCTAAAGGTCATGTCTTTCATAACCTAATATATAGAAACCAAAACCACACTAGAAGTTCATTAAAAGTTTCTTTTAACAAGGCATCCTGAATATCAACTTAGAGCACCTCATCGATCAATCTATCTATATCAAGTATATAAATAGACTTTATTGAACTACCTATTAAAAAGATAAAATAATTCATATTCTAAAAATATCATTAGTCCATAAAATAATAAAGAGTCATGGGTTTTATAGCTTAAAACCTCATCAATATGATACAATTATAAATATAATAAAATAATTTAAATAAAATATATACTTTACTAGGAATACCTCAATAAATTATGAGTTTTATTATACACTAATATACTATTATAAGAATAAGGTATAAAAAAGGCGATGGGGCAGTGTAAAAAACATCACAGTAGAACAATCATATTTTTTTATTATCTTACACTATATAAATATTTTATTTAATTTATATTATTTCTTGTAAGAATCTTCAATGGTCATATTTTTTTCCTTAGTTATGATTTTTTTCATATTAAGAGATTCTTATTATGTTTTGTTGAAATATAATATATAACATTAGACAAGTAACACACCATTACATCATTGATGATTTGATTTGGTAAATTTTATTACACAACTAAGTTCACTAGAACATGGGTAATTAAAAATTTAAAACCACAAAACAATAATAGAAAGAAAAACCATAACATAGATTAAATTATAGCATTAGTGTATTGTGATTTTCAAACCTAAGGATAAAGTTAGTATCTAACCAAAAATATTAAAAATATTTTAAAATCACAATCATGAATGATAATTAATATATTTGATATCATTTAAATGAAAACACCTTCTATATTACGATAAAATTATTATCTATATGATTTATTGTTCTTAAAAATCTAACCATTGAATTTTTTCTCTATGTGTGAAATGTAACTATAAAAAAATATTTATAAAAATGTGTGGAAATAACAATTTCATAAAATAATTAATGAAAAAAATACATGTTGGTAATATAATATTGTTAAAAATTTAATGAAAACAAATATTAATCTTTTAATTTCAATATATCTAAATTTTCAACATCTTTTAGTAAAATATTGTTTTATAAAAAGAGTAAAAAATTTTGACAAATAAATCCAAATAATGATAAGAGTTTGAAGAATAAACCTTGTAGAACTTATTACACTATACATAAGGGTAATATTCATATGATGAATATTATTCTGGTAAAAGTTCTAAAACACTTATTTTATCTAATGGAAAATAATATTTTCTATTATATACTATGGTAAGAAATATTTGTTAGTTCATGGGACATGAGTATCAGGGTATTAGAGTATAAAGATATCAAATAATGTATTTTTTTAATGTAATGAATTAGAGAATATGAATATTAAAACTAAAAGCAATGTGTGAGAGTATCTAAAATAGTTTTTGATAGTAATAAATAAGAATAATACATTAGGATATAGGGGTTCATTTGAGAGGCACATACCTCTCACTACATCATCAAGAGGCCTCTACGTCTTACTTTTCGACACACCTTGGATAATAATGAAGTCGTATATGCACAAAATAATAATCAAAATCTTCCTTTGAAAATGAAACCCTCCCCAATATGCATAGTTATTAATTTAATGTGTCATGTCATTATATTTCACCATGAATAATTCTAGGTAATAATGCACTACACAACAATTGTAAAATTTTCTGGTTGAGATGGTGTTTTATGGTGTTCTCTATGTTGTTCCCTGTAGTAGTGTGGAGTTGTTCACACCATGAAACCATTATAATTTTTTTATTGAACCAATTTAACCAGCTGACAAACCACTATTGAAATACTTTATTGAAACTATATGTTCTATGTTAAGTTATTCCCCTTATTCCTCTCTTAACTAGATACGATACATTGATCAAGCTCTATGCCCAAGAATAATCATAAATAATTTCATCTAACATTCTATTATTCATTATATTAATGAGATTATATTTCATTTTTTCATGGAAAGTTAATATTACAACACATTTTGTTCTATTCCTGAATCTTTATAATAGAGGCCCTCATCACCACTATTCACCATGAAACATAAATAATCATGCCAATAAGGATCCCATAATTCATAAACAATAACTATTTCATTGGATAAACATAAAAATTATATAATTCATATAAAAAATATATTGAACTCAACAATATATGATATCTTCTTGGACTATATACATCTATTATTTTGCATTCCATTTATGATATTTGGTATGATATTTTATTAACAAGTTAGTTTTGATTAGATTTTCTCTTATGAAACAATACATACCACATTTTGTGGTTTTCAATAATATTTATCTAATTTATTTTTATTTGTATCATGATGGGTAGAGGATGGATTTATAATGTTGATCAGTTCATTGATGAGTTTTTAAAAGAGATAAAAAATATTTTATACTTTTCATTAAATAATGATTGATATAGTGGATTGATTTGATGCCCATTTTTTGATTATGCTGGAAGAACATGGTTTAACCATAAGGAAGTGATTTTCCATATCACTAAACATGGTTTCCAAAAAAATATGACTTTTGATATAAAAATGGAGAAAAATATCATTTTGGGAATGTTATTGATTTAGTTGAAATTATTCATATGAAAATATTTGATTTTTGATCAGTTTACATTTATTTATGATGATAGATCGTTATGTAGAATGTACCGATATAAAATGAATACCAAAACACATTTTTCTTTTATTAATAATAATGATGACATTGAGAGTGTTAGAAATCTGATGGGGAAAGGGAATGCCACATTATATCTGGCATGTAAAAAATTGTGTAAACTTCAGTTTTTAATGTGATTATATCATGGGAATGCAATGTATGGATTTATTAATACTTTAGTAGACCATATTTTTATATTTGTTAAGGATATACTACATGATGATTCTTATGTTCCAAAAATGATTAAATTGAAACAAATTTAGTTGAAAAAATTGGATTTTCATCTGATATGATTCATTCTATACCCAAATATAGTTTTCTATTTTATAAGGAAAATGAAAAAGTTGAATTAGTGAAAATAGTGTGGTACATCCTAGTGGAAGTATAATTAAAACAGAAATCAATCTCGTATACCATATAATGTGATTTGGAATATCCCTTTAACTCCCAGGAATCATTATTTTTTTATTTCAAGACAAATGGAAATTAATATGAGATGGAATGAAGATGAAAGAAATATGGATAATGATGAAATAATGAATCCTATAGGCTAGTTGGTTTGGTTGAAATTTGATAGGTTACATCTTGATTCAATAGCTGACCCAAAAAAATTTAGACTGGGATTATCCTGTGATTGTATAAACCCATTTTAACAAAATTCATACTACACACAGTACATGGAATATTATCACTCACATTTATATATTTCCTTAATGGGTGTGTATAAAGAATCTATTTACTATCATGAGTATATTGATATCTTGACCCTGTGATCCCAGAAATGATATTGGCATATACTTGTAGCCATTAATATATGAGTTAATGTACCTTTATACTGTTGGTTCATAATCATATAATGCATTCATGATGGATTAATTTATGGTTCATGTGGCTTGATAATAGATGATATATTATTTCCAAGATTTCAAAATGATTTCTAGTTAGTGTAAAAAAAGAAAATAATCTTTCCCTACTTGTTTGAAAAATACATCTCCCTATAAATTAAATATTCAATGAATTTTTACATCCATAGGGAATTGAAAATTTCTACTGATGGGTCATCCATACAAGAGAAATATGAGATAGTTTGATAATTTTGTAGAGGTAGATGAAACACATCAAAGAATTTCAAGGAATAGTATTGTTAAAGGACATGATGGTTTGAATTATGTTATTGGAAATTTTAAATCAAATATAATAATGTTATGCATGTCATTTAAAATTCTAATAAACATTGGAGAAGGAAAAGTATATTCTTTCAATTTCTGAATTGGTCGTCAAAATTATTATGTCATTTGTTGCATGTAATTCATATAAAAAACATTTTTGAGGTGTTACATGATAAAATATTAAATTTCAAAGGGAAAATAAAAGATTATTTTCAGTTATTTCATGATTAGATGTATTTTGGTATAAGAGAAAGAAATAAACCTATGTTACATTCTCAAAATAAGTTGAAAGCCCAATTTCCTATAATTCAATGAAAAATGCACAAAAAACAATATCTTCAGGTCATAGAATGTTTCAAGGTTCCTGATGGATGTTCATATAACATTTCTAAAATGGTGATTACACAAGATGCGAAACTAAAATTTCTTAAAACCCATGATTACCATGTCTTGTTACATGAGATGATTCACATTTCTATTCAACATTTACATTTACATGATGTTTGAGTTTCTATGACTATTTTATTTCATTTTTATAGGGAACCTTCTCCAAAAGACTAAGGGTATGTATTGTTCAGAATTTGTTGAGAGATGAACCAATTATTCTTTGAAACTCGGTGTAACTTTTCCCACCATCGTATTTCACATGTCTGTTATATCGGACTATGAATATTCCCACATATGTTTGTTTCTGTGGTCCTTTTTCATTTCTCTGGATGTATCCAATATAAAGAATGATTTTTACATTGAAATATTATGTGAGAAATAAATATCATCTCAAAGTCACTATTGTGAAATGAAATCAGCACATGAGTGTATAGATATAAGTTCATCATACTTGGATAACACAACTACAAGGTCTAACTTAAAAATGAGAAATTATGATGAGAAATATGATCCCATTAATTATACATGTCCTTAATTTCCCAAAAATAAGGGGGATAACTGGATCATACTTGTTGTGTACATTAAGAAAAAGAGTGGGAATTAGATCATTGTAAAGTATTATTCAAAAGTGGTTTTCTTGATGATTATATCATGTATGTAAACTAAGAAATATGCATTTTTTTCATTGTGTAATTTATTCATAACTTCTGTCATTTTAATTTTTTCATATTTGTTGATAACATTAAGAAATTATAAAAAGGGTACATTGTTCTCTATCTATTATGAGGAAAGAACAATTTTATAGAAAATAATTTACTAATTAGTTAATTTTAGTGGTAATATATTTCCATTTTTTCCAAAACATAGTAAAAGGTATATATTTAATATTTGATGTTGGTATATTTAATGTTTTAACTTTACCAATTAATGATGTAATAAATTAAATAAGAGTGTTGACCTTCGGTCAAGAAAATGATGTGAATTATTGTGAGGAAATGGTTTTCAATTGAATTATATTCATTATAAATAGTTGTGAAATAAAATTTTCAACACATTATAATGGTGTCACGGTAATAACTACAATAGATTGTTGTGATAGTGCATCATAAAAGAAACCTTGATATGAAAATATGTCATATTATGTGGTTTTAAAAGGAATAATTTTATTATATTACTATGAAAATAGGAGTGTTGCAATTATGAAATGGAATTGGATTTATTAAATGACACATAATGTAATCTATATAGATAATTTTGTATTTAATGTGATTGAAATGAACCTCCAGCTAAATATTGATGAACATTATATTCTTGAATCACAAGATAAATGGGTGTTTTATGTATCTAAACATTTAAAACAATAATTTAGTGTTATTTATTATGTCATTCATAGACATATTTTTTTATTAAGGCATCGATGATAATGATTTTTTCGATGAACCTATTGATATTTATTCAAATTTTTCAATTGATGAAACAAAATATTCAATTGTTAGAATATATTACAAACTAGAAATTTTCACATAGCACACATAGAATTGTAACATTTTTAAGTATTTAAATGATATCATATAAATATTTTATGTGTTTTTATTTTAAATTTCATAAATGATATAAAATTAACTAGTATATAACCCATGAAATTCAATGAGATATGTTCTTTTTTTTAAATAATGTGTGAATTATGAATTAAAAATATCAAACAAAAAACTATAAACAATACTTTTTGAAATTAAATAATAATATTTTTATGTTCCCATAATATTATATTTCATGACATATAGAGTCCAGATATATTACAACAAATATACAAGTCATGTCTATAATATTCAATCTCATTTATTTACATATGGGTGGTTTTGGAAGTCTCTAGACCACTAAACCATGGGATTTAGGTAACATAAATAATTAATTAGTTTCAAAAATCATAAAAAATAACATTTAGTAGTTCCCATATTATGAGTAAACAAATCCTATAAACAAAAAACACCATAATATGGTATTCTGACATAGCATTCTCAAAGAATGATCTAGTATATTACAACCCAATTTCATTCCTTTAGAAAAACTATAGAAACTTCTAATAGGTTCTTCTAAAACTCCTTGGAATAACATCTTGCTCCTTATATGAAAGTCTCACAACTACATTATTATAAAAATAGACATCTAAAAAGGTCTCCAAGTTATTTTTTATAATAGTCTTGGAATGTGATAACTCATCATAAAGGTAATGTGAATGTAATCAAGAATACATTTTGAATGTTACTAATTCAAACTAAATTGTTTGTCAAAAATTTCATAATTGGTAAAAACATATCTATGAATATTAAAACTTCCAACAATCCATTGATATGTATTTAATGGGAAGTAGTGATTATACTCTAAAAATACATGGATTGTTTTATATTGATAAAGAAAAGAATATTTTTTATTTTTGAAAAACAAGTTATTTGGACTGAAAAACCTACTTATTTAAGTGAATATTACTATACAAATTCATGTTTTGATCCTACCAACCAGTATGTATTCTAGACCCTCTACCCACCCTTATAGTTCATTTTCTTAATGAAGTATGAACTATGATTTTATTTTTTGTTGAAAACTATTGTTTTTACCACATTTATGTTGTCTTATCTATCTTAACCTATTTTTTACTAAACCTATGGGTTAAAATAATTTTAATCAACTCGCAGGGAATAAATTTTAAAAGAACCAACATTACAAAAACCAAACCATCCTTGAACCAATAATTTATAACAACCCTCCAACTAATAACTTTAACAAAAATAAATATAACCCAAAAAAGAAAAAACCAATCCCCATTAACCAAGGAAATTATAAAAATTATAATTGGGAATCATTATATTGAAAACAAAAGGAAAATATTATTGAGAATCAAAATTATTACATTAAAAATATATAATGTTAAAAAAAATAGAAAACCAATTATCATAATTGAATTATATGTCAATTTAAATAAATCGCTTCATTAACAACCTAAATCTACAATCACTATGAAAACCACATCAAAATCATAAAGGTAATGTGAATTCAATTGAACAAGTGTATATAGATTTATTAATTCAGAATAAAATATTTTGTTAAAAATGACTGAATTTGTAAAAACAAATATCAAAATATTATAATTGATGAAAAATATGTTTTACATTCATAATTTAAAATATATTTTCTTGGAATCATTGAATATTATCTTAAAACACATGGAAAATAGACTATTTTGGATGAAAATATTTTTATTTGTATTGAAAACCAACCTGTTTTGAGGGTAAAACCATTTACTTTTAGGGAATCTTCCTCTACTAATTCATGTTTTGATCCTGCCAAACCAAAACCATGTTCTGAACTTAGTTTGTGACACTATAGTTCATTTTCCTAAATATTTAAACAAGGATAAAATTCTTACTTAACCAAAACCTGAGTATCATTAATTTTTTTTAAGAAAATTGAGTTTAATAATCCATTTCTTCTGGTAGAGAATAAAATTAAAAAATATGATATGTTTTTAACGTAAATTTACACCAATCATATAAATATCAAATTGTTTGAAAATGAATCTAATTATTTTAAGTTATAGTGGTATAATTTAACATTTTCATCATTAAAATTTATGTTATAATATTATTTTAAATTTCCTACTGAAAAGTTATGATAATAATAATGTTAGAAGAATGAGATTACAAAGAAATGAAAAACATATTATATATTTTTCCATGTCTCCTTTGGTCACCATTATAAGTAAAATTTATGTTTTAATATAAATTTATTTCATATTTTTTATCTTATTATCATACATTTTATTTTTATGATCCATGTTATTTTATGCTAAATCATTGAGGAGGCAATTGGATTCTTCTACAATGGTTGATATTATTGTGGTGGGTACTGGTAGGATCGATTCTATAGTTCATCCCACAAATATACCACTTTAGTCACTGGGAGGATATTTAGTTTAGCCTCCCTTCATCCTTATTTAGTCTCCATGAGGTCATCATATTATTATTCCATCTCTATATTTTATATACCCACCTTTTCTATATCCCTTTCCACCCACACCCACACAGTATAGTAGTTCTTAGGCTCCCATCCCTCCTTATTACACATTACCACCATCCACTATAAACCAAATTTCTTATGCATGTATCCCACCACAAAATCCACACCCATATACTTATCCACACTTTCTGTATAGAGCTATCCACCAAGGTTTCTACCCTAATCATTGCACTTTTTATCATCAACTATACAGAGAAATCTTAATATTGATATCCCACCATCTATATAGGCTACACAAACTCCCTTAAATGTAGAACATCATGGGTAATTATATCCCGCATCTACTATTATATGTTTAAAAAACAAGGATAGTTATTAATTTTAACTGCATATATATTATTTTCCTTTGCAAGTTATTTTTCAAGATTTTTTACAACCTCAACTAGATGATGAGACTTCGTAAAAATTTGATATGTTTGTAATCGACACAAACATAGCATGTATTTACACAATGAGGACAATGATATAATTTTAAAAATGGAAAGGAATGTAAAAGATTTCGGGGATTGCTTGATAAATGTATAAATATCATTCTAATTCAACTAATCAATTGGATGAATTTTGAAAAACTAAAAGACAGTGCATGGGAAAAGATTTGTGTATGTAATTTTAATATATATATATCTATATTTATATATAATATTTTCATAACAAATTTTGTTTCCAATGATACAATGGTGTAATTTTCATGATAGAAAAAATTGTTAAGTATGAAATCATAATAGAATTAAATGATATGTGTTGAGCATAAAAATATGAATTTTATATTGGGTGGAAAGATAGATTTGATATTAAGAGTTAAGAAATATTGATCATTCCTGATTTCCCAATATCACAATATAGAGATATGTTCGACTTCTAGAAGTTACTAGAGTTTTTGTTGTTAGTTAAATTTATATATATAATCATTTATTTATTTGGAAAAAAAATTTAAATTATAAATTATAAGTTATTTATTTTATTTATATAAATGGAATTATATAATTTCTTTCTTTTATTTAAAGTAGATAGAAATAAAATTAATAGAGTAAAATAAAATACATTTATACTCTTAGACAAACTTCACTCCAAAATCAATAGCAAGAACATGTAATTTAACAATTAAAATATTCAAATTGGACTCCATTGTGCATTTATGATTTCTGGTGTATTTAAAAATCCAATATGTTATGCCTAAATATTTTTTGGTACCAATAATTCCTTAAAAACCATGTCCTTTTTAATTTTTATCATTATAATTTTTTAAATTAGAGATAATTTTTTTATTGTGTATTTTCTTCAGTTAGATGGACCTCTTTTGTGGAACTAGAAATCAATATTCTTCTAATAACACCTATTATCCCTGAAAAAGTCTAATATTATAATTTGGATGGAGGTGAATCAGGTTTAATCTATTTCATTCTACCCACACCATTAATCTTTTACATTGATTTTAAATTATTCTTTTTTGTCAATCAAAATTGATATCACACATTTAATAAAAATGGGCAACAGAAAATTGTGTTGTTCTTAGTGATTGTAATGTCGTAATCCATTGATGATGCCAACCATATTCTAAAAATTTTTATAATAATATTTGAATATAGAATCTATATGAATAAGCATGGGTTTTTAGAGAATAAAAATGCTTTTAATTCAACCACTAGAAGAAATACAGAAACACTTTCAGTTAATATTAGATGAAATCTATAATATTATTTTTCATGACCCACCAAACAATAATATAAAATAATCCTAGAGATCCATCCGTCCTCCAATCACCATTTTGTTTTAGATAGTTAATGACGCCCTAGATCTATTCCTCCATATTCATGTCATAGATTGTATTATTATGTTAGTAAATAATTGAAAATTTTGTATTATTTTAAATGGAGATATATGAATCCTATCATATATATATCTACTGTAATCAACCCATAAACATAACATAATAGATAATATATAAGAGAGAAAAAAAAGGATTGGTGACGTATATAAAATTTATAAATAAATGATCTTCATGTTGTATATTGATGATCCTAATAAATTTCATCCCATTGATCAAATTTTGGAATAAATTTATCTTCTTATCAAGATATTTTATCCATAGAGATCATTATTTTTCATGTTGAAGCCTCTATTTCGTTGAAAATATTTCAGCTATTATTCTCCATTTTTTTGATAGAATCATGAATTTTTCAACATCTAATGTATACTGATTTCAGGGTTGAATAGATTAATATATAACATGGATTTATTAAATATATATCTTCTTTAAATTATTCTCATAGTTCTAATTAATATATTATAATAATTTAAGAGGAAAAGATATATGTTTCTATTTTCCAAGACTTCACTTATTAACCATAATATTTTTGGAAAATTAATCCTATTATTTTATAATATATTGAGAAAACTTACATGTCACATGGTGTAGAAATTAATTTTATTTTCAGTGACTAAGAGGAGTTATTATCTTGATTAAACTTAAATAATATTTATTTAACCCAAATCATGTAAAATTGCAATTAAGAAACAATGTTTTGTAATTTTATTATAATATATTCATTTTATAGTGTCAATAATTTTTTACTAAATAACTTATTCGAAGAAGGAAAGTGTCTTGGATGAACACCAATTTATAAAATTGTCTACATTATAGAATAATTTGTTTTAAATATTGTACTTTTAATTTTGATTAATTTTTTATTTTGTTTCTTATTTTAATGTATTCAATGATAAATTGATATAAAATGTGTTGAAATTTATTTTGGAATCTAGTGGGTTTTTTTGTTTCTGATACAATATTTAATGATTGGTTTACTTATTACAAATCATTGTATACTATTTTTGAGAATATTGAATTAAATTTTGAACCTATAATGTTTTAACTTTAAAATTTATAATTGTTTTTTATTTTATGTTAATAAAGTTAATGAGTGTATAAATAGAAACAATTTTTATCATAATATATCTAATGACTAATGATTTATTAAAATATATTATTTGAATTTATTATTAGACATTGATTGTAATTTTTCATTACAAAATTACAAAATATTTTTTGAACCATACTGCTTTACTTGTTTCTCCCACAATTAGAGATAAATATTAAGGAAAATGTTTGGTTTCATGTGTGGGTGTGTATTACTTAAATTTAATAATAATTAATTAAATTTTTTTTAAATCAATAAAAACTATAATTTTACAGAATTGATTTTTCATCAACATAATAATAATTTTAGAGATAATTTTTTCAGGTGTTCTTCCACCTTCATTTATATATTTTTTAGAAAACTCAATATCTATCACATTTGGATGTCATACTTGTTATAATAAAGATCCCAAGTGATAATAAATATTTCTATCTCATTTAATGTAATTATTTTTTGTTAAATTTCAATTTATGAACTCCAGTCTATTACACAATAGCATATTTGGTCACATTTAGGGATGTTTAAGAGGGTTCAACCCAGCATCATTTTATTTTGAAATTTTATTCCATTTGTTATCTCTCTTACCCAGATATAATTTCTATATGTAATCATCACTCCTTCTGAATCCATCTACTCTTAAGGAATGATTTAATGGATTATTGTATTCTCAAGTGTCATGATTATGGTTACTAGAGTGATATCATGTTTTATATATTGATGAAGATTCATTAGGTTCATGATCTTTCAATTTTGGTGGTTAGTATTCATCTTCTAGGGCGTCCCCTTCTAGTATAAAACCATCTTAGACTACCTATCACAACAATCTACAAACCATATTTGGTTTTTGGAAAGGTTAATGACATTATTCTAGAAAAATATCTTTATTAATTCAATAGTGATAATTTTCACTTCATGTCACCTATGAGGAATTTAGTCACTGTGTGTGGGATTAAGATTGCTATTATTGGTTTGGATGAGTTTTTTTGGGATATGGCTAGTGTGAAAACCTCCCTATATGGGTTTCTAATTTAAATTTTTTTTGTGGCAACTGAGCAGTCTATCCCTATTGTTCCAACCCCTATCAATGGTATCTCTTAATCATCATCATACTAAGAGATATTTTGTCCGAAATATTATCTCACCTCTTCCAATCAAATTTAATTCTTCTTATGGGGATGATTTTTGTATTATAGATCCTGAAGTGGCATAGTTTTCCAGTGTTCATAGTACCATTCTTGAATCTTCTCCCCCAGGGATCTCCCTGGGTTTTCTTTTTTAGCATTATAACACCACTCTAGAGAAACCATTCCATTTCATTATAGTACCCTCATGTACATGGGTACCTATTCCCTAATGATGGTTTGTATGGTTTCACTTATAGTATAGAGATCATAGTATGGGGAATTAACCAGAATTCTACTTTAATGGATTCATTATCCTTTTACATTTTGGATTTTTTCTTTCTTCTTTTCCTGAACTATCATTCCACATTTCACCTAACTAGTTAGAAGTAAAAAATTTAAGTATGAATATGTCCATTTTTTATCAATTCTTATAATAGACATTATAAAATTTATAATGGGTCCATGATTTACCATATTCTATATACTAATTGGTGTGACCATTCCAAAATCCACATTTACCTCATTAGAGGCATTTGATCTATTTTTTACCTTCTCCTTATGAACACCATTACTAGAACTTTTCAATGATTTATAGTTAAAATTTAATTCATTTACCTATAGATTTAAGAATAAATAAAGAACCTATCTTCTTGATATCATTATGTGGTGGGTAATTTCATCATGTCGTGCCCTTACATGAGATGTATTAGTTATTTAAAGAGAATCCCAATAATACCCCTATGAACTTTAAAAATTATTTATTTATGACATGGTAACTTTAGACACATAATATCCAATTCTATTTAGATTTAATGAAATATATCAATTTGAATAAAATATTGAGGGTTCATTGTGGAATTATAAAATCAATCAAGTAATTACTTTTTACATTTCTAAAGTGACTATAAAATGAAGGAAGTTTTAGAATTATTACTTATTTCATTAACTTACTCCATACACCAATTGAAAAGTTGTGTTTATTATAATATCATTTTCTATTAATTTATTGGTTTGGTTTGTTAAAATTAAGATATTAGCCTCATTTTGATCTTATATACTTTATCTACATCAATATCATTTTCATTTTTTCAATTCAAGTTCCATATTTTTTGGGAGAATATGTTTGTTAAGAACAATATCTTTTTATTGTACCTCAAAACCTCAAATGATTTCTAATTTGTATTTTTTTTTCTTGTGCCTTGATTTTCATTATAATTTATGAATTTTAAAAAATATATTCAGATCAATATATTTTTTTATCTTGATTTAGTGTACTTTTATTGACATTAAATGATTTTCTATCTCTTTTCTTCATAAAAAGGTCATTGAATATAAAGTGTCGTGGTACACACAATACCTTATTTTGTACTAGTAAAAAAATTGGTTATGGTTTTGTGGAAAAGATAAACACTAAGGAGATGATTGTATGTATATTTATATTTATTTTATTTTCATTAAATTTTATTTTCAAAAAAGATTATTTTATATATTATTAAATCATTTTAAATTCTATTATGTATCATTAAAAAGATTTCATTAAAAGAATTTTCACAAAATGAACTTGAAAATTTATGCCCAAATGATCATCTATATCAGTTATAAGGAGAAGAGAATCATGGAGGAGTGCATTGTTGACCTAAGAAGAATATATTACCATCTAGATATTATTCTATATATAGTGCTTCTTTGAGTACTATTTCTGGTGTTCTTATAGTGGAATAAATGAATTTTTCAATAAAATAAGTATCTCAAAAACAATATCAAAAGGAAGTATAAAAATATAAGAAGATACAAAATGTCAAAATATAAAAAAAATGAAAATATAAAGAAGAAAATTTATTCTCTTTCATCTAAACTTCCACCAAATTTTTCTTCTACAATTGATGCATGTTTGATGTCGATGTATGATGTTTATATAGATTCCTCTTCCCCTTCAATTGAATATGTCAAAGCCGATGATGATTGAATGACTCATGTTTTTAAACCACATGAAAAACAAATGAAACATTGGAATTTTCCATTTATTGGATGGTCCATTCTATAAACCGATTGTTGGAGTGGAAATATGCGTGTTTTAGAACTTCAATGAGTCATTTTTTGATGTGGTTCAAGGACTAGGGATGCCTTGGGTCTTCCTTCATGTTCAAAAGCATCATTATTTGAAACCTCATGTTAGGAGGAGCTAGCAGTGGCACACGGTCAGTCTAGAAGCATGATTCCCTTAGCAACAACCAATGATGTGTTTAATTTAATGAAATTAATTTAATTTAATTATAATAAAATTAATATAAATAGGGAGGGAAAACAAAAAAATGTTTTAAGAATAATAATATTATGATTATTATTATTATTATTATTATTATTATTATTTTGATTGTTACTGTTATTAGTATTGTTTATTTTTTTAAAGACCCAAGGGGTATCCCCCTCCCCCCTCCCTTGGGGTTCTCTAGTAGTGTTCATGACAGCCCATATAGCATGACCATCTCTACTCTAGCTTCCCCTCTTCACGATTATTTCACCTTGATCCTTCATGAATCTTTTCAATCATTTGATTTAAGACCTTCTTCTCTCATTTCCATCATTCGTTGGTGTTTTTCCTCTCTTTCTCACCCTATTTAAAATTGGATGAACCCTAGGATAGGGTTTAATCATATTTTTGGTTATCTTCTGGTGCTAGGGTGGGATAAGGATCTCTTGAGGATCATTTGACCATATTTTTTGCAATGGATGTCGATGGAGAAGCAGTTAAAAGAATTTTGGTCTTCTACCATCAATTTTTGGTATGTTTGTTCCATATATCTTAGTTTCTTCTTAATTTACGTTTAGGATTTCACATTTTCTGAGTTCTTGGTATTTTTTTGTTACTGTGTTGGCCTCTCGATGATGGTTTTGAATTTTCATCATTGCTTCGAGTGTGTTTTGTGGATCCTTGAAGACTTTATCTAATATACATATATTTTTATATATATAGATATATATATCTTCCACGTATTTATTCCCTCGTGCTGAAGAGAATATGTTCATAGGTTTAAGGGATGTGTGTGTGTGTGCAATTGTGGTGGAATTTAAAGTGGTTCACGATTAAACTATCAAGTGATGAGTTTTTAGAATGGTCTTCATAGAGGTATGGTATAATTTATATTCCATTAAATTTAATTATTCATTAATTAATTTACATTATACCTTTAATTAATGCTTGTCCATGTGTGGAAGTATTTCTAAACTGATTTTCATTGGTAAATTGGACATGATGCTTAATTGAAAAAATATGTTGTTTTATAAACAATTTCATGATTTAATAATAAAACCCATCCATGGGTGTCATGTTGTCTTCAAGATAATAAGAAATGTTTATATGTTATTCTTTTCATTGGAGTTTCATTACGCTTGAGGTTATGTTTGGAATATGGAATGTTTTGTGTATGACCATCTTTAGTATTCATAAATGGATTTATCCAACTTTGGGAAGATGTTAAATAATACAAATATCTAATGTTTTTGGAATGTATTATAAAATAAATGACTTGATTTATAAATGGGAATTATCTGTGTACTTAATTGACCTTTTCTCCAATTAAACTTTTCATTTGACCCATTGTGCCTTGTAAGTGAATTTTCCATATTTGGTAAATTGAATGTGTTTTTTTAAGAGAAATGGTTAATGTGTGATAGGGTTTCCTCTCCTAAAATAAAAAAAAATTGTATTATTAGGATTGAACCCAAGGAATGGTAAGGCCATTCCCCTTTTCTTACGCAGAAGTAAATGCTTATAATGAAATGAAATGCCTTAATGGATTTGTCCTTCGCTAATAATATGCATGAGTGGACTTTGCCACATGTGTTAAATTATGAATATGAACATGTGTCTTATACCCTATGACACAATTTATGTTTATTATTGGTTCCAAAAGTGGGTGGTATAAACTAAATCACTTTTTATCTGATACAATTATTTATAGTAATTTTGATATGTGTGATCACATAGGCACGCCACTACCTCGAACAAATAATTTGGATAATCCATATTATACTATAATATTATATATTTAAATCGCTATTGAATACCTTGGATCCATAAGAAATGAAACTAAGACCTGCAACCGCCAAATAGGTGTTCCTTCCTTGGATTTATTTGCGACCAAGTCTGTTTGGTTTTCAAGCCCTATAATAAATTTGATAATTTGATAGATTGATAACTCAAACTATTGAATAGGAATGAGAATAAATTTTTGAGGTTTCTTTTGTACGAATTGCCTTACCTGTTTTTTGTTAACTGATATATTAACAACCTTAGGGTTGAATAATTAATTAAATAGGTTTGATATAATTGTGATGATAATTAGAAACCTGGATTAATGAAGTGAATTGGTTTGACATATGGAAATTTTTATAAATTTATCATTGTGTCTTATGATGATAATTCTATTATGCATGATAATAGATTTGTAATATTGTTTTATTATATTTTTTAGCTTATGTGATATCAATGTGATTCATACCTGTGTGTTTGATACTAATTGGTATGTTGAGTGTTCCTAGATACAACTCATGTTCAATTTGGATGATTGAGGAATTGGTGTATGTTATCTCATAATGCCTAATAGAAAGGTGTAGGTACTTGATTCCCAAGGGTAGAGTATATGATTTTATGAGATGTATGAAGACTCGTGATTATTTTTGACACTTGATGCCTTGGTGCATGTTTTCATACAGCTTGAGGGATTGGATAACTAGTACTAAATACATGAGGGTCAAGAATATGAATGTGAAACATCCCTGAGGGTAATATGTGTAGTCACATAATACCTGAGGGTGAGATACTAGATATTCTTGATGGTGAAAGTTTTGGTTATCCTAATGGAGATGTTCTTGTTATGCATGATGGTAAGGTTTTGGATTGAGTGAGGGCAGAGCCCATATTTTTATTGTATATTATAAGTTATTCATCCTCAGTAGGAGAATTTGCAACCGATTTGGGTGATCTTTCCTGATGTAAGAGGATCTACACACAGACATAGATATCTAGCTTAGGCTGAAGTTACTATTATGGGATGGGTGTCCGTTTAGAAACATAGGCCATGTTTCTATTATTATTATTTTGATATCACATTCAATTATATAGTGTGGACCACTTTAATTTATTATTAATTGCATGAAATTAAATATAATAGAAACTCTGGGTGATGGAATAATGAGAATTATATCTCAAACCCTACTCAAGATCCATTTGGTTCCTGAGTGAACATCTTGTTCAATGGTCTATGGATTCATTGCTTGTATTTTATTGAGTACTTGGGATTCAAGGAGAACAGGTTCAAGTGGGTGGTCAAGATGCTCATAGAGCTAGTAGTTGGGATGTTATTCATTTATTGAAATATATTGAAATTAGTAATTTTTACTTCTTGGAATTATATCATCATTTATCCTACACGAATTGTTGTAAATTGGGGTTGTCCACTTTTATTCAGTTGTTATATTATTCCTACACTATTGTTATTTCATTATTATTACTACTTACACTAATTTTTATTATATTTATATTATTATAACTATAAGATAATATTATCTAGATGATATATTATCCCCACCATACCATAAATAGACCCGTGTTTTTATTCATAATCCTCTCACAGGTGGGGAGGCGCACCTTAGTCCATGTGACTCACCAGTCCAACCACCGTCTTAAATTTGAGAAGATTCAGGATGTTACAAGTGGTATCAATAGCGTCTCTTTTTCCTTTTTCTTACTATTTTTTGTTGGTATATAGGAGACTTGGAATGTTTCATCACTTGGTAAATATCCATTTCTGGGACTGGCCAACTAATGTATGGGAAATGACCATGTGGCCAGGGATGGGATTGTTGTTCATGTTTCTTACTGTCAAAGTTGATATGATTTCGCCTAGAGTGATTGGTTTACTTTCCGATATTGATGATTTATGGGTTTTTCTGGAATATTTACCCTTGGTCTCATTCAACAAGGATGAATCATATTTCACCTCATATTAGGCACATAGGAATTCACTTTCCATGCATATGTGATGTCATGTAGTTGCATCTGAAGGTTGCTTGCCGGTTTTAATTGTGTTCCATGAATTATATTCTATGTATAGGTATTTCTTATCATGCCTTTCATGAATATGTTTCATGTTACCTATTAAATTATAATTTTCTTTCCTTTTTACCATGAATTTTTTCTTAATGCATTTTTCTTTGAGTTAACTTCTTGTAGTGACATGCAAGTATTGTTTTAATATGTTAATGTATACATGGGATAAAAAAAAGTTTGTTGCAATTTCAACAAGAGAAAATTCTCAGTAACAAGGATTATTGTCACCTTATAATAAGGAAAATTTGAACCGAGCAATCAAACCATCCTTGAGGTTAATATATTTAGAGACTATTGTTAAAATGTTTATTGATTCTAATGTTTAACTATTAATGTAAATTTTTTATGATTAATGTGAGGAAAATGTCAGACTATAACGTGTATGGGACTTTATGGATTTTTAGATAGACAATCATATCACTAGATTATTATATATATATGATCGTGTTATAATGTTAAATTGTTTTAAAGGTAAGGATAATTCATTTTTTGACTTAGACTAAATTGTTTACCATTCTAAAATGCTCAACTGGACTAAATTAGGGTAGTTAGGGATTTTTTCTTATGTGATACCCACTGCGTGTAGAGTCCCAAGCTTAACGTACATGGACATTACATTAATTTTGTGTAATAATTAATACATAATTAAAACAGACACCCAAAGACCGTATTTGTTTAGTGTCTTTGGAAACTCGAAACATAATCTTCTAATCATTGTGAAAGATCTTCCACATCTCCCATAAATGTCTTCCCTTTTTTCATACCTAAAACATTTCTTTATATCCTCGGGAAAAGAAAACATATAAAGGGTGAGCTCAAATTCTCAACTAGGGTAAACATGGAGAACATAAAACAAAGCATAAAAATTTGAACGTAAAAACATGAACATTAAATTTAAAAATAAAAATCTTGAGCAATGACCTAAATATTGGCAATAAGTAAAGCATGGATCATAAAGGAACATTAACCATGAAATAATATCATGGGAATATAACATGTAATTTTGGAAGACTAATAAGCACATATTATGATTTCCATAGTAGCCAAGGCATTTTTTCCAAGATCATCATAGTGGATGGAGTCCACTACTGAATAGGGTTTACTTGTCATTCCAGCCCTGTATTACTAAACCATATTTACTTATTGTTCCATCCAAGTATATATCATGGGATATAAATAATTACCAATGCATTTTAGGGAGATATAGGTCCCACCCATCTCATAATGAAATCATTCTTACATGTGCCACAAAATAAACATAAATCATTCATCATAACCCAACGAATAAAATGGGTTTCATAAACATCATCCCATCAAAACATAATACATATAAAAAATGTATATCATTTCATTATAAACAAAATCAAACCATTTAAATAATAGATACATTATACTTAAAACATATCCATATTAAATAATGTCATCTTAGATGGGAAATAGATTTGATAAAATACTTGAAATGAATTCTTGGGTAAAATATCATTTCTTCATCAAAATCATTTTCTTTTCTCAAAATGATGTGAAATTTTAAAATATTTCTTTTTGAAAATAAAAAATGAAATTTTTTCGAGGAATTTTCATGGAAATACGTCATTATGAAACCGTAAAAATCTGTTCATGTCGAATAAGTTAAAAACATTCTCCTCATACTTTTGCCGAAAAAGTCAAAAAGTACCTCATCGGGTAAACAAAAGAGAGATTCCTTCCATACCATGTGGTAAAAGTGAACAAAGCGTAAAAATGAATTTAAAAATTCATGGAAGAATAGTAAACAAAATTGAATTTTTTTTATAAGACCTAGACATGGATGATAAATATATCCCCAGAAAATACTTACGTATAAACATTATCAGATAAAAATGAGATTGAAAATTTATCCCTTACCTTAGGTCAAATATGCTTTGTACATATCTAAACCTCCTTCATAATGATTTAAAATTTTCATTCACTTATTTTAGATTCATTTTTATTGTTATGATATCATATATGGTCATATTCTTATCTGTTTATTAGTAATATTTCATTGTTACTTGTTATTCTGGTGTTAACATCTTTATGTTGTTATGCATGTTTTGTCAAATAAATTATTATTACTATTTTTAGGTTATAGTTATATAATTCAAATAATGGTATTAGTATTATATATATCATATTTATTCATTCAATTCATTTATATTATCATTCTTCAATGAAGATCATGTATAACATATCACATCACATCATGGAGATGTTAGGTCGTACGTACACACGAGCGACGATATCATTCCCATGATTGCGGAATTGTATTGAAGTGTATGGTGTATAATATTTCAGAATCAATATCAATTTAAAATAATCAAATATATATATTTTTTCCATCATTATACACATCCAATTATGTTGGTGATGAAAAACAAATTACACCAAGGCATGGAGATGGTAGGTTGTACGTATGCACGCGTGGTGATTTCATTTTTCATAGGATGAATAGAAGATGGAATATGGATTTTTCATATTAAAAATAAAAAATCTGTATACAGGTGATACTGGAGTTATTACTTAATAATGAAACAAATCATAAAGGTAAAGTAGAAGAAGAAAGAATTTAGAATGAATCGATAAAGGATATTACCTTTTCTTCGATGTACATCTTCTAAACCTCCTCATAGGGCACTAAAGTGGGACTTTGAAGAAGACCAGAACATATAGTATGTTTCTAGGGAATTTTATAAGAGATATGGTTAGGTTTTGGACAATTTTGAATTCTCAAAATGTAGTGAAGGGGAGAGAGAGTAGGTTCCATTTTATAAGAGAGGAGAGGGGTACTTTTGGAATCCTCAAAAATAATAATTTATAATAAACTCAAAACCCACATAAAAACCTCCAAAATGACTCAAATTTGAAGATAAGATGATATTGGGTTGTAATATCATCAAAAAATAAAATTTATATATGTTTTGATTTTATTTTAAACCTTATCATTTTGATTTATCCTTATTTAATCTATTAAATTTTATTTGTGGTAATAATATTATAAATTTTAAATGGTTATAAATACTTACTTATTTGTTGTTAATTGTCCACAATTGGATACTTTATGACATTTTAGACGATATAATTTTTCATTTTTCATTTTAAAATATTTTGGTGATTTTTTAACAATTTAATAATATGTTATTTTTATAAAATATCAATAGTGTCAATTTTAACACTTTTCATTTATTTGAATTTAAATAAAATCCAAAAATAAGTTAGATTCGAAACAAAAACATTTAATAGATTCCTAATATGTCATATTCTTCTAGAAAATTCTTGGGGCGCATTAATTAGTTCGTATAATATTTATTTTAATTTTTGAAAACCATTTATTTTATATTTTTATTAATAAAATAATTACTTCATCATTTTTGTATAATTATTTAATATACTTATTTTATGCATAAATGTAACATCCCAGGTAAATAAAGAATATAAAATTTTTATATTTATTAATATTTGTGAGTTAAATATTAATTTTACTTTAAAGGGGATTCTATGTTTGATGGCATACCTGATTCCCAACAACGGGTTTCATTGAAATCTTACGTTGTACACAACGTTGGGTCATACTGAAAAATAATAATATAATATTATTCTAAATGGTAGTCAATGATTAGATGTTTTATTGGTAGAAATGGAAAGAACTAACTATAATATGAATATACATACTTATTAAATGTTTTTGAATTTATCCAATAAATTTTAGAGGCTTAAAATAAGAAATAATGTGATCTAAAGCATAAATACTCTAATATTCATTAAAAGGTCAATTTAACACCTTTTGATAGAGAACCCTCCTTAAATATAGTTTTGGTCACTTTTATAAGTTCTATTTTAAAAAATAAAATTATTCTTTAGAATCGGGACATCAAATTTTACTTTGGGTGTATTTTTGGTATTTTTCTAATAAAATTTATTTCTTAATGAATAGTGAAAAATATTGTATTTTAATTCAAAACTACCATTTAATCTAATTTATTTATATGGTTATATTTTATTTTTAATTGGTTTTAAAGTATAATTAGATTATATTTTTACCATCTAATACAATTTTTTTCATTGTAAGTAATTTCACTTTGAAATTGGGCATAAATAAGTATCAATCCTTTGATAGTTATTATTTCTTAAAAACATGTTTTTTGTTTTGACAGTGGGAATTAATTTTAAATTAATTTCTACCACTTCTATGTTCTGAATTTGAAAAAATGGATTCCATATTTTTAATCATGAGGTCCAAATTTTGTAAATAGTTAACTTTTATTTTTATACATTATGAATATTTACTTTAGTAAAAATTTTATTTACCATGGTTAAATGGTAAATCTGGTAAATATGGGTAACAAAATATTATTATAATCATATTAAATTACCCTAACATATGTCCTAATCCTATTGGTTGATACATTTCTGACCATGGGAATCCTTGGGATGATATTGGGACCTCATCGAGCCACTTGGGAGTTCTAATGACACTTTATATTAATTAAGTTAAAGTAAAGGAAAAAATGACATAAACATATATTTTTTAGAAAATAAATTTTTACATGGAGTTATATAAGTTATCTATTTGAATATAAGTATTAATTTTATATCTAAAAATATTTCCTAAATCATGATATTTTTTTTGTAAATGTTAGACATCAAATAAATAAAAGTATATATGACACAATAATGATGCAGTGTTTACCTCATTATTGAATGATTTAAATAAATAAAATTATAATAATTAAAAAAAATATCCAAAACCTGTCCAATTATTATTGGATAATCTTATTTCTATCATGATTCATCTTATATTTTACATTAATGAGTTTTGGACATTTAGAAACCAAAAAAAATTATATGATAAAATAATATTTCTAAACTTTCCTAAAGAGCCCCTCCCCCCTTATAAAAAGATATCACTTCTAACTCAATACTCACACTTCTCAAGGCCCTTGAATGGTCAAAAATATGACCAATTAATCTCCATACATCCCTCTCCTCCTACATAAATACATCCACTAGGAAAATGGAAATTCAATTAAAATTTTTGGTTCAAAAAAAAGGGAGATACCCGATTAAAGGTAACGTCTTCTATTAAGTTCTTTTGAATTATTTTACTTATCAAACCCCCTAAACTCTTTTTATTACATTATTTTATAACAAAACTAGTATAATAAATATACTAGGTTGTTGTTATGATAAATATTTTAACTACACATACACACACCTCCATCTAATGGGTAAAGAACATGATGTTTCTGTGGACGGCGAACTACTGCCGCACGAAACGATGAGTGTTCAATCTTCTAATACCACCTATTATGGTGACCATTAAAATGAAACTTTATTTATATGTGATATATATTATATTTATAGTTTTTATATGCTTTTTTATTTTACATTTATAGAATACCATTATGGTCCCCATAGTGGGTAAATACGATAATTTCATTTGAGGAAGTGCGGACAACCGCCCCCTCAAAGTGATTTGACTCGTTCATACCATAAGTGGGACATATAAAGGATGGTGTTAATTAAATTATATATGATATTATACTATAATTATTATATACCAATTTATCATTGTGTTTTCATTCCATTAAAATGTGAAATAGAAATAAAAGTAGCGTTCATACGTACGTACGGCTTACCGTCTCCATGAACTGTGCATTTCATTTCATAGATACAAATGTTATATACTATTATAAATACATATATATACTGGATATATATGATTCATATTAAATATAAATCATTAATATCATTCTAGAGATTATGGGATTTTGACCACAAGGACAATTTATAATTATAACAAGTTCTTTTTTAACTAATGTTACAAACATCGAAAAAATGTCCAATATAAACTCAAATAATTAACTAATTGTTATAGAAAGTAAATAATTTATATAAAAGGAATAATAAACTTGAAAAATGGTTTTATGAAAGTTTAAATTAACTCTAATTTATTATTCAAGAGATTAAATAATAATCGACTCAAGTCGGATATGAGGTAAGGGACTTCGTCTCAATCTCCTTTCATTGATGGATATTTTTATTTTATAAATGACTTTATTTTATAAATTTTATAAAAACATTTGACTTCTCATTTCATTCAAAAGTAATATTTTTCTACAAGTAATTTTACTAAATTACAAAAAGTAATGTTTCTTTTTAACATAACCGGCGACAACGTCCTTTTCTGCCGCTGCGAGTATTATTTGATCTTTTGGTTCCTCAATAAGCCATAATGTTTTTAAAAGGAAATTAAATACCATATATGCTTTTACGTATTTTGGTATTGAAAATTATTTTGATAATGGATTTTTTATGTCAATATATTTAAATGATATATTGTGATTTAAATGCAGAAATTTTATCTTTCCTCTGTATTTTTTTATGTGTTCTGAATATGTTATGGTTTTTGGGCATTGTTACGTATACGGGTGGTTCCATGATAATCCTAGTGCGGGTGAGCACGAGATAGCTCACCAGTGCATTGGGTAACATGAAGGAGGTAAATGTGACTATTTCTCCTAAGAGATTTAGGTAATATATTGTGATGTGTATTCCAAATATAATTCCATACATAGCTGTGAAAGCAACAACGTAAGTATGTTATGTATACCACAAGTTACCTTTATGATTTATGATTTCTATGTGTATTTCATAAAACTTATGATTTCATAAGGTATGTTAAAGAGATTATGTTATGTATGTATTGATTATCTAATTTTTTTCTTTCATTGTTTTATAACCCTTATTGAGCATTTCATGCTCATCGCTTATTTTTTTGAAATGTTTTTCATAGGACATAAAGATGAATAGGGCCAAGGATGGGATCAAGGAAAATTTATACTGTCTAAAACATAGAACTAGATATGACTCTTTTTTTCAATAGTTTTATTTTATTAAAAAATGGAAACTGAGTAGAATTTCTTACTTTGTAATTTTGAGATGTAATATAGTAGTTATGGAATAATTCTATAAAACTCTAAACCTGAAAATATCATCAATATAAATTATTCATTTACACTAGTGGAAATGCAGGCTTTCCCAACAGTTCTGAATTATTGGGAAAGCCTGCAAAACCATTGGTATATCTTATACCAACGGTTCTACAAACCGGAGGGAAGTAAGCCGTTGGTAAAGCTTTTCCCAACGGTTTACACTGAACCATTGGGATAGGTTAGAGAAAATGAACCTATCCCAATGGTTTGGAACAACCGTTGGGATAGTTTTTCCCAACAGTTTGGCTAGAATCGTTGGGAAAACCAACTAGATGAATTCTTTCCCAACGGTTTCTAAATGGTTGGGAATGGATTTTTACCAATGGTTCATAGAGAACCATTGGTAAAAAAAATACTCAGAATTATATGCCAACGGTTTGAAACCGTTGGCATAGCCTATGCTGTGCAAATTGCACAGCAGCCTGCAATTTTCACAGCAGCCAGTCCATTCCCTCTCCTTTCCAATTCCCTCTCATTTCCAATAATTTCCAATTATTGTACCTACAATAAAATAACACATACATATACAATTATTGTACCTACAATAACCAACTAACACATACATATAGAGAACAAATTCATACACATTTAACATATAATGCATCCTGGAACTATACACATCTAGAATTAACTCAGAATTCATAACGTAATTATAAACATACATAATTCATTTAGAATTCAATTTAAAATTTAGATGAGAATTATATGTGGAATCCGGAATTCAATTCATAATTTGATCATTTTTTCATATACCATATGTTTTTACTAGAAATGATGTCCATTTTAAACAAAATACATACACCTGGATTGATACTGGCCACACCGTGCCTCGGATTGAAGCGAGTCTAACTCGTACACGTCACAAATGACCCATGGATCGTTTTATTTAAGTATCAACATATTCTGAAAGTGTTTGGTCAGTTTTCCATATGTCAGTTGTTGTTTTCACTTAAAATGAAGTGCTTTTTAAATAAAATAGAGACACTTTGAGTGGTGTCAGCCACACCGCGCCTCGGATTGAGGCGGCGTTGACTCATACATGTCAAAAATGACCCATGGATCATTGTGCTAAAATATCAACACAATCAGAATCCGTTTGGTCGGTTTTATGTATGTACTAATAATGTTGTCCATTTTAAACATAATAGAGACACTTTGGGTACTTCTGGCCACACCTTGAATTGGATTGAGGCACGGTTGACTCGTACACGTCTCATATGACCCATGGATCTTTTTCCTAAAGTTTCGATAGATTATGAACGCGTTTGGTTGGTTTTTCGTATGCCATTTTTTCTTTTCACTTATAATCTTGTCTATTTTAAACAAAAGAGACATAGTTAGAGTGGTACCGGCCACACCGCACCTCAGATTTAGAGGAGGTTGACTCGTACACATCTCAAATGACCCATGTATCATTTTCCTAAAGTATCAACACAATCTGAATGCATTTTGTCAGTTTTCTATATGTCAGTTGATGTTATCACTTAAAATGATGCCCTTTTGAAACAAAAGGGAGAAACTTTGAGTGGTTTCGGCCACACAACGCCTCAGATTGAGGTGGGGTTGATTCTTAGATGTCACATATGACCCATGGATCATTGTTCTAAATTATCAACACAATCATAATAAGTTGGGTCAGTTTTTTGTATGTACTTAAAATGTTTTCCATTTTAAACAAAAGAGAGAAACATAGAGTGATCTCATACACACCGTGCCTCGGATTGAGGCAGGGTTGACTTTTACATGTCACATATGACCCATATATTTTTTTCCTAAAGTTTAAACACATTTCGAATGTGTTTGGTCATTTTTTCGTATGTCAGTTGTTGTTTTCACTTAAAATGACGTCCATTTTAAACAAAATAGAGACACTATGAACTGTGTCAGCCACACGAAACCACAAATTGAGGTAGGGTTGACTCTTACAAATCACATATGACCCATGGATCATTTTTCTAATGTATCAACACAGTCAGAATCCATTTGGTCGGTATTCAGTATGCTATTTGTTGTTTTCACTTAAAATGAAGTCCATTTTAAACAAGAGAGAGACACTTTGAGTGGTTTCAGCCACACCATGCCTGGGATTGAGGCGAGGTTGACTTGTGCACATCACATATGACCCATGGATTGTTTTCCTAAAGCTTTAATGGAATCTGAATGCGTTAGTTTGGTTTTCCGTATGTACTTAAAATGTTGTCCTTTATAAAACAAAGAGAGACAGTTAGAGTGATCCCAGCCACACCGCAACTCAGATTGATCCCAGATTGACTCGTACACATCACATATGACCCATGGATCGTTGTGATAAATTATTGATAGATTATGAATGTTCTTGGTCAGTTTTCCATATGCCAGTTGTTCTTTTCACTTATAATCCTGTCCATTTTAAACAAAAGAGACACAGTTAGAGTGGTACCGGCCACACCATGCCTTGGATTTATACAGGGTTGACTTGTACATGTCTCAAATGACCCATGTATCATTTCCCGAAAGTATCAACACAATTAGAATGCGTTTGGTCAGTTTTCCATATGCCAGTTGATGTTTTCACTTGAAATGATGTCCTTTTGAAACAAAAGAGAGACACTTTGAGTGGTGTCGGCTACACTATGCCTCAGATTGAGGTAGGGTTGATTTGTACATGTCACATATGACCCATGGATCGTTGTTCTAATTTATCAACATAATCAGAATCCGTTTTTCCAGTTTTCCATATGTACTTAAAATGTTGTCTGTTTTAAACAAAAGATAGACACTATGAGTGATTTCGGACACACCATGCCTCAGATTGAGGTGGGGTTGACTCGTACACATCACATATTACCAATGGATCTATGTCATAAAGCATCAACACATTTATAATTCGTTTGGTTAGTTTTTTGTATGTTAGTTGTTGCTTTAACATAAAATGATGCCCATTTTAAACAAAAGAGAGACACTATGAATTTTGTCGGCCAAACCATGCCTCGGATTGAGGCAAGGATGAATCATACATGTCACATATGACCCATGGATCGTTGTGCTAAGGTATCAACACAATCATAATCTGTTTGGCCAGTTTTCCGTATGCTAGTTGTTGTTTTCATTTTAAATCAAGTCCATTTTAAACAAAAGAGAGACACTTTGAGTGGTTTCGGCCACACCGCACCTCAGATTGAGGCAAGGTTTACTCGTACATGTCTCATATGACCCATGGATACTTCTCCTAAAGTTTTAATTGAAACTGAATGCGTTTGGTCAGTTTTCCATATTTACTTAAAATGTTGTCCATTTTAAACAAAAGAGAGACACTTTGAGTGATCCCGGACACACTGCAACTCATATTGAGCCCGGGTTGGCTCGTACACGTCACATATGACCCATGGATCGTTGTGATAAATTATCAATATATTCCGAAGCCGTTTGGTTGGTTTTCCGTATGCCAGTTTTTCTTTTCACTTATAATCCTATCCATTTTAAACAAAAGAGACACAGTTAGAGTGGTATTATCCACACCGCACCTCGGATTTAGACGGGGTTGACTCATACACATTTAAAATGATCCATGGATCATTTTCTTAAAGTATCAACACAATCCAAATGCATTTGGTCAGTTTTCCGTATGTCAGTTGATGTTTTCACTTAAAATGATGTCCTTTTGAAACAAAAGAGATACACATTGAGCAGTTACGGCCACACCATGCCTCATATTTAGGCAGGGTTGATTCTTACACGTCACATATGACCCATGGATCATTGTGAAAAAGTATCAACACAATCAGAATCTGTTTGGTCAGTTTTCCATATGTACTTAAAATGTTGTCCATTTTAAACAAAAGAGAGACACTAAGAGTGATCCCGGCCACATCGTGCCTCGGATTGAGGCGGGGTTGACTTGTACATATCACATATGACCCCTGGATTGATGTCTTAAAGCATAAACACATTTTGAATGTGTTTGGTTAGTTTTTCATATGTCAGTTGTTGTTTTCACTTAAAATGATGTCTATTTTAAATAAAAGAGAGACACTATGAATGGTTTTGGCCGCACCACACCTCGGATTGAGGCAGGGTTGACTCGTACAAATCACATATGACCCATGGATTTCTCTTCTACAGTATAAACATAATCATAATCCTTTTGGTCAGTTTTCTGTATGCTAGTTTTTGTTTTCACTTAAAATGAAGTTCATTTTAAACAAAAGAGAGACACTTTGAGTGGTTTCGGCCACACCGTGCCTCGGATTGAGGCGACATTGACTCATAAACATCACATATGACCCATGTATTTTTCTCCTAAAGCTTCAACAGAAACTGAATGGGTTTGGTCAGTTTTCCGTATGTACTTAAAATGTTGTCCATTTTAAAAAAAAGAGAGACACTTAGAGTGATCGCGGCCACACCACAACTCCGATTGAGCCTGGGTTGGCTCGTACACATCACATATGACCCATGGATCATTGTGATAAATTATCAACAGAATCCGAATAAGTTTGGTATGTTTTCTATATGTCGGTTGATCTTTTCACTTATAATCTGGTCCATTTTAAACAAAAGAGACACAGTTAGAGTGGTACCGGCAACACCGCACCTCATATTTAGACGGGGTTGACTCGTACACATCTTAAATGACCAATGGATAATTTTCCTAAAGTATCAACACAATCCGAATGCGTTTGGTTGGTTTTCCGTATGCCAGTTTATGTTTTCACGTAAAATGATATCCTTTTGAAACAAAAGAGAGACACTTAGAGTGGTGTCGGCCACACCGTGCCACTAATTGAGGCGAGGTTGACTCATACACATCACATATGACCCATGGATCGTTTTCCTAAAGTATCAACACATTTCAAATGCATTTGGTCAGTTTTTCGTATGTCAGTTGTTGTTTTCACTTAAAATGATGTCCATTTTAATCAAAAGAGAGACACTATGAATGGTGTCGGCCACACCGCACCTTGGATTGAGGCAGGTTTGACTCGTACACATCACGTATGACCCATGGATCATTGTGCTAATGTATCAACACAATCGGAATCTGTTTGTTTGGTTTTCCATATGTACATAAAATGTTGTCCATTTTAAACAAAAGAGAGACACTTAGAGTGATCCCGGACACACTGCAACTCGGATTGAGGTGAGGTTGACTCGTACACGTCACATATGACCCATGGATCTTTTTCATAAAGTTTCAATAGAATTCGAATGTTTTTGGTCGGTTTATCATATGTCACTTGTTGTTTTCAATTAAAATAAAATCCATTTTAAACTATAGAGAGACACTTTGAGTGGTGCTGGCCACTCCACGCCTTGGATTGAAACATGGTTGACACGTACACATCACATATGTCCAATGGATCATTTTCCTAATGTTTCAACAGAATCCTAAAGCGTTTGGTTGTTTTTCTGTATGTCAGTTGTTGTTTTCACTTAAAATGGTGTCTATTTCAAATAAACCTGAGACACTTTGAGTGGTGTCGACCACACTGGGCCTCGAATTGAGTCAAGGTTAAATCGTAAACATTAAAAATGACTCATGTAACTTTTTCCAAAAGTTTTAACAGAATATGAATGTTTTTGGTCAGTTTTCCGTATGTTAGTTGTTGTTTTCACTTAAAATGTTGTCCATTTTAAACTATAGAGAGACAGTTCAAGTGGTGCCGGCCACACCGCACCTTGAATTGAGGTTGGGTTGACTCATAAACATCACATATGACTCATGGATCGTTTCCCTAAAGTTTCAATGGAATAAGAATGCATTTGGTCGGTTTTCTGTATGTCAGTTGTTCTTTTCACTTAAAATGATGTCCTTTTGAAACAAAAGAGACACTTTTAGTTGTTCCGGCCACACTGGGTTGCAGATTGAGGCAAGGTTGACTCGTACATGTCAAATATGACTCATGGATAGTTTTCATAAAGAAAAAAAACATTCCAAATGCGTTTGGTCAGTTTTCCATATGTTAGTTGTTGTTTTCACTTAAAATATTGTCCATTTTAAACAAAAGAAAGACACTTTGAGTGGTGTTGTCCACACCGCACCTCGGATTTAGGCGGGGTTGACTCGTACACGTCACATATGACCCATGGATCATTTTTCTAATGTATCAACACCATTAGAATCCGTTTGGTCAGTTTTCCGTATGTACTTAAAATGTTGTCCATTTTAAACATAAGAGACACTTTAGGTGGTGCCGACCACACTACAGCTCGGATTGGGGTGCGGTTGACTCAAACACATCACATATGACCCATGGATTGTTTTCCTAAAGTTTCAACAGAATCAGAATGTGTTTTGTCAGTTTTCTGTATGTCAGTTTCTTTTTTCACTTAACATGAAGTCCATTTTAAACTAAAGAGAGACACTTTGAGTGGTGCTGGCCACACCACATCTTTTCTTGAAACGGGATTGACTTGTACACATCAAAAATGACTCAAGGAATGTTGTCCTAAAGCATCAACACATTCTAAATGTGTTTGGTCAGATTTACGTATGTCAGTTGTTGTTTTCACTTAAAATGATGTCCATTTTAAACAAAAGAAAGACACTTTGAGTGGTGTTGGAAACATTGTTCCTTAGATTGAGGCGGTTTTGACTCATACACATCACATATGACCCATGGATCATTGGGCTAAAGTATCAACACAATCCTAATGCGTTTGGTCATTTTCTCGTATGCTAATTGTTATTTTCACTTAAATTGTTATCCATTTAAAATAAACTTGAGACACTTTGAGTGGTGTCGGCCACACCGTACCTCGGATTGAGGTGGGGGGTTGTCCGGGGGGGCTATCCTGGGTCCAGGGAGAAGGGTGGAGGGCTGTCTGGGGGGTGTCCGGGGGCTGTCCGGGGGGCTGTACGGGGACCAAGGAGGAGGGTGGGGGCTGTGCGAGGGGTTGTCTTGGGGGGTGTTCGGGGGGTTTTTCGGGGTCCAAGAAGGAGGGTGGGGGGCTATCCGGGGGGGCTGTCTAAGGGGTTGTCCGGGGAGCTGTCTGGGGGCTGTTCGGGGGGTGTCCGGGGGGCTGTCTGGGGACCAAGGAGAAGGGTGGGGGCTGTGTGGGGGGCTATCTGGGGGGTGTTCGGGGGGTTGTTCGGGGTGCAAGGAGGCGGGTGGGGGGCTGTCCCAGGGGCAGTCTGAGTTGTGTTTGGGGGCTGTCTAGGGGGCTATCTGTGGGGTTGTCTGGGGGGGCTGTCAGGGGTCCATGGAGGATGGTGGGGGTTTTCTAGGGTCCTGGAAGGAGGGGGATGTCCACGGAGTTCTCAAACACATAAGACTCTATAAACATACTCAAGATACACCGCAACCACTAAAAGACAGCAAAATCCATGAAAACAGACAATATATAAAAATAACTCAACTCCAATACTATACTACAGGTCTAGATAAAACCAACAACTAGAATAGATTAAACATCAAATCTCGGTAATATTAGTCCAAAATGTAACAAATCAATTTGTCCCAAATCACTATCACCACCATCATCACCCTCATCCTTGTCCCCATCATCTTCCCCACCCTCCTCTGCTCCCTCCTCCCCACCCTCGCCCTCCTCCTCGCCCTCGCCATCCGCCTCGCCCTCCTCCTCTCCCTCCTATTCCGCATCAGACTCCTCGCCATCATCATCGTCAGGCTGTACATCGTCTTGACCACCACTATAACTGCCACTTGGTGCACTATATATAGAACGTATTGACAATATATATTCATCAAAACCTTGGTTGTCTTCTGGTTGAAGTGTTGGACATATAAGTTCAATAAATTTCATAAATGCATTATTTTCCCTAGTAGACTATTCTACCGTCTCTTTGGCCCTTTTTTCAGCCTATTTTGCATGTTCCCTAACATTTTGCAGCTCGGTGGCACTACAACTCGTACTTTAGGAGGGCCAATACCTCATCGGGGCTATCCTAGTTCAGCAGTGTACTCTGCCAGGATGCTCCTTTCACAACACCTGATGTAAGTGATCAGTTGGCCAAAAATTGTCTGGTTCTTGGGCATCGAGGGCCTCTAAAGAAGCCTGTTACAAATATAAATATATTATTAAGTTAAAAATAGATATTAAAATATAAAATCAAAAGATTAAAACTTAAAATCTACTGATGAGTTGCTTCGTTGACGGCACTTCCATCCTTATTCCATCTACTCAAGAAAAACAGTTTTGCTTGAGGCACACATCCTTCAATATTCTGTATTTTCCTCTACAATGACATTGAAAACTAAAGTTATATGAAAAATTTAGCAAACAATTAAATAATTGAGGAAAAAAAGAAAGTGTAAGTCATAAAGAAAACTTATAAACATCTGTCATACCTGCTTCCTCTCATTATCTGGCATCATAGTACGTCCTAGTGTGTGGATGTAATTTTTTGAATCAATGCTTTTTTATTTTTTCCAGATGATTCCTAAATAAAATTCGATAATTAAAAGGATAATATTAATGAAAAACATGAAATTTAATATTTAAATACCTAAAATGTAATTAATAACTTAAACTGGGTAGTCGTCCAATGAGTAATCATCAGACGATACTGCTCTGTAGGACAATCATCCAAGACTGGTACCACCTCTAACTCAGTTCCAAATCTTGCACGCTAGCCAATATACAACTCTTGATTATAGGCTCCCTAAATCTCGCCTAATTCCTTTAGACGTTCCAGTCGTGCACCCTCACCATCGGGAAAATTAAATCGAAGCTGACATCAAAATATTGATTCATATAAATACAAAAATAATTCATGGAATTAAATATAACAGATTTTTTTACCCATATCTCTACCCAAGCTCTATCCTTGACCTCATGTGGAAAATTTCTCCATGATAGCGGGCTTATGGTAATGATGTCAGTGTATTTGGAAAGTGTCGCCAAAAAAATCTGACATTATTGCCCTGTTTTCTCAACCATTTAGTTGTCTTCATTGTAATCCACCATAACCTGTGTGCGGCGGTTCCACACCGCACACATGCGTGTACGCCCCTACGCCCGCCTCCTTTAGGTAGATGTATATGTCATGAAATAAATAAAGATATTTTATCAAAACATGTTATAATGAAAATAAATATTTCTATAAAGAAATTTTAGGGTTCTATAAATATACCTGCGTCAGTCTAATCGCTGAGCGCCGCTGGATCCACAGAAACTGATGGAACACCCTGTGGTGGAACAGAAGTCGAAGACGATGGAATATAGAAGCTCAGAGAGATAGAAGTAGAAGGAAAAGAATATGGGATAGTTGTATGACCGGATTCTGACTAGGGATTGGGAATCATCATGGGATATGAAAAAGATGGGCCAGAAGATGCAAAAGGTGGTGAAAACATTGGAGGCCTAAATATCACGTGTGTCCCTAATGACACACCGGGATCAGAATGTGGGAAGGATGACATGTCAGTGGGAGGGGAAAGGTCTAGTCAGGTACACAAAGCCGCTCGTCCACCTCTGGTACGAACCCTCCTTGTACCACCGGCCTAAGTACTAAGACCAGTACTAGGCTCCTCGTCGAATAACGGTCGACGTATAGGTGGATCCTACAAAAAATTTTACAAAAAAAATTAATCACATGACATTATATATTCTTTAAATATATATATTTGAAATAAAATACTCATTGTAGGCACTAATGGTGGAACTCCCATCTTTACCATTCAATGATTTTTCTAAATCATTTTTTTTCCTTCATCTCTCTTTAATTGGCTGCATTTCCTGCTTTTGAAAACAAATATGTAATTAATTAGAAAAAGGAAACTAATGTGTAACCCAAAAACTAAATATATGAGGGAATAGGGGGATTCATTGGTAATTTATCTATCAATTATTTTAGAATATATTGAATGGATTTAATAAATCATACAAGTTGTAATGTTCACCAAGTTAGAAATATTGTTTGATTAGGTTTGAATACAGTTAAATCCCAAATTTGAAAATGCAATTCAAATAAAACCGCAACCAATAAACATTGAAAATTCACATAATGGTCAAGTCAGCTAAAACATATTTGTGATCAATACTAAATCAATTTGAATATTACCAACCTTAACAACCCAACTCGAGGTAAACCAAAATAATTGAGAACATGGATGAATGATTCTATATATTTTCAACCACAACTTCAGGTTCACAATCAACTCTGAAAATTGAGCTATTGGAGTCATCAAAAGAAATAAATGGATTAGTTACAATGGCACTAGGGACAGTGTCAATTCCATCATCACCATCATCAAAAATATGTCCTGGAATTACTTCAAGTATGACACCAAATTTAGGTCGAAGTTTGTCTTTGACATAAAAACCTTGTTTATCCATTGATGCCAACACATATGGTTCTTTGTTAGCAAGAGTGTGAGTCATATTAATTACTCGAAATCCAAAATCATCAATAAATGTGCCCTATCTCGTCATCGAATCAAACCAATGTAATTTAATCATTGTGACTCATCCATGAGAGTACTAATCCAATATTATTATTTTCTCAACGACTCCATAATAACCCACACTTTCAAATAACGGTCTACTATCTGATGCACTGGTATAAAAATCTGTTGTGGTAATAACCATAACACTATCATGTTGTGTTCTCATGTTCTTTGCTCGTTTAGTGACAATAAATTTATACCCACTTATAACAATTGATTTATAGTCACGAACCACGGTATTATGACCAAAAGACAAAGCTCTTTTTTCTTTGAGACAGAGTCAGCAGACAAACTCAATACCTTCAATATAAATTACTGTTAAACTTAATTAAATATTGATATAATTATTTTAAATAGTAATATTTTTACCTTCAATTTTAACCAAGCAGTAAAATATTTGTTATGAATAGTCTCTCTCCCAAATATAAAGAATGATGCTTCCTATTTATCATTTTTTTATGTTCTCTATAGATAAAAAATATGAATAGTTTAACAGATATATATTAAAGATATACATATTTAATTTAGTTACCTGATATAATCATTGAACAAATCATAGTTGAAAAAAATTGTGCGATGTGCCATCTCCCGCTCTTCATGGATTAATGTCTTCAATGTATATAATCCAAGAATTCCTCTTGTTTGAGGAAGTGATGGAAAACTGGGTTCAATTTGCTCATACTTTTCTTCTTCATTTCTCATTGGTCTGCTCATTCTTGTAGTAAGATCCGACAAATACATTGAGCAGAAATCCATACATTCTTGATCCAAGTAATCGTTCACGATATAACCTTCAGGATGATTCATGTTTCGAACATAATACTTTAATGTGTACATATTTCTTTCAGTTAGATACATCCAATGAAAAACAACTGTTCCTTAGAGAAGTATTTCAGTGGGAATATGGACAGTCAGATGCAGCATGCATGTGAAAAATGATGGAGGAAATATTTTCTCCAACTAACACAAAATTAATGGGGAATTTTTTAACATTTTTTGAAAGAAAGACTTGGACAACTTCTTAGAACAAATATCTCTAAACAAATGGAACAACCGAATAACATTAACCCTTACATTATTGGAAAAAAGATGACGGATTGCTATTGGAAGCAACTCATGCAGTAGAACGTGATAATCATGAGTCTTAAAATATTTTAGCTTCAACTCTCTTCTGTTGACCCATTTAGATATGTTGCTTGAATAGACATCAGGAACTCTAATAGTCTATAATACTTCCAGAAATTGTTATTTTTTCATAGGTGTCATCACATAAGAAGCACATGGAAGTTTCCATTTATTTTCACTGATATGCACAGGATGCAATTCTAGTCTGATGCCCCAATCCACCAAGTCACACTGAGATCGTAAATCATCTTTTGTCTTCACCTTGACATTTAGAAGAACCGAAAGAAACATTTCACATATATTATTTTCAATATGCATTGCGTCTAAGAAATGATGTAACAAATTGTTTGACCAATAAAGAAAATCAAAAAATATAATTCTCTTCCTCCAATTGTAACAGGTTTCAGTGGAAACATTCATTCTCTTTCCAGATTTCATTTGACCCTTCCCAAATGAAAAACTGAAATCTTTCAATTCATTAATCACATCAGTTCCAGACATACGCTGAGGTGGATCATAGGTCTCTATGGTATTATCAAATCTTAGATGATTCATTCTATATGGATGATCATTTGGAAAGAATCATCGATATACCATAAAACTGAAACTACAATGATGTTTCAGTCTTCTGGATCATGTATTCTTCATAAAAATTGGTCATGGCAGTTTTCCCTTCATGATCCATCCAGAAATCATTGCATAAGACAAAAAATCATTGATCGTCCACATAAGCGCAGCACGCATTTGAAATATTTCTTTCAAACAGGCATCGTATGTGTGCACATCCATATCCCAAAAAAGTTTCAACTCTTTTATTAAAGGTTGCATGTGTGCATCAATATCAATGTCGGGATCAGAAGGACCATATATGAGTATACTCATGAAATTGAAATGTTTTTTCATACACAACCATGGGGGAAGATTATAAATGTGTATAAAAACTAGACATGTGTTCTGCGATGTAAGCATCTACCCAAACAGATTAAAACCATCGCATGAAAGACCCAGCTTCACATTATGCACGTCAGCTGCAAAATTAGGATGTCGAGCATCAAAACTCAGCCATACAAATCCATCTACAGAATGAACCAACTCATCATTAGTCTTCTTTCTCTCGGTATCATTCCATCTCATTTTTATTGAAATTTCATCAGACATAAAAAGATTCTAGAGTCTGGGGATCAATGGAAAGTGCCACATTACTTTTTGTGGAACATGGGATGGTGTTCCATCAGATTTTGACTTCCAGAAGGATGTGCCACATTTTATACAATCATTTTATTCAGCGGTTTCCTCCTAGAATAAACTGCAATCTTTTGGGCAAGCATGAATTTTGTTTCTTGAAAATCCATGTTCCTCAACTAACTTCCATTCCATATAGTGGTTTGAGGAAATATTTGCATCATCTAGAAGTAAATACTTCAATAGGGTAAGAATGTAATCGATTGATGTATTATAAATCCCATACATAGTTTTCCCATGAAACAATATGATTAAAAATTACAAATTTTTCATTTTATCGCATTGTCGATATACTAGAGTCGTGGAAACATCATTCAATTTTTCACCCTATAAATATCATCATTTTCACTAGATGCATCATCTATCCTCATATCAAAGTCTTCTTGAGTCGAAATCGTTTCTTTCTCATGATGACGAATAAACAGAAATTGATTATCTAACAAATTCTCCATTCCATTCCATTCATTTCAATCATCACAATTTTGAGATGTCATTTTCTCCCCATTCTGATACCACACAAACTAGTTTGTATGAAAACCATTTTTGGTTGTGTGGTAGCTAACTTCTTCAAGGATCAACCAAGGACTACCAACACAATTGGAACATGGGCAGTGTATGCGACCACTATTTGAAGCATTGTAAAATCCGAAATCTATAAATATCTCCAAATTGTTTTGAAAATCTCTTGAGATCCGATCGGTTTCATACATCCAACTTCTGTCCATTCTGTAAAAATGATTTATAGAAGTCATTTTGTCATAAACAATTCAATAGAATTTATCATTAATAGAAAATACATTTAAGTAAACGATAAAGGAAGAAGTTTCTAGTCGATGTAGCGAACTACTAAAATAATGTAAAGAACAAGTACTCATAAATTAAAATAAAAATTATTTATATTCATTTTCATTAGTTCTATAAGAGGCACATGCCTCAGGTCCCATTATGTGTTATAGGCATCCCAAATCATTCAATCATGTTCAATAACTCATTATTGGCACCTCTATGGCCATACCTTTCATTACCCAATTACTTCCCCAAGTCAAGCGCACCCCATGGGTGAATAAATTTTAGGCTTCTACACTAATAGGTTGTTCATGGCTTATAAAAAGATTTAATTTCATAAATTATAGACAAAAACATTTATTTTTAAATTTGATATTAATAATAAAGTATGTCAATGATAACAACATTACTAAATTAAACTTGTGACTTATCTAACATTTTTATGGATATCTACACATGCCAGCATGGCTAGTGAAAAGCACCCCACCCTCATAAAAGCGAGTATTGGCCATGAAAGACACATAATATACAATGTACAATGAGAACCATATTTAATTGACACTAAATTTATATTAGTACAGTCATCTTAAGGGAAATGGAATATATGATCCTGGTTAACTGATGAATTCAAAAGCTCGTATTCCATATTTTGGACACTATCTAAGGTAAGAAATCATTTTAGGATGGGTTTACATCATTCAATTTATTACATGCTAGTGATAATGAAGGCTTGAATTAATGACTTGAGTTCATTGATTAAATGAGGGTAGAGGTTGCATCGGCTATGTAAACAGAATGATTAAATAAGGGTAGAGGTTGCATACACTGTGCATGGTGGGGGAGTCTCAGCCGATTTAGAAACTAAAATAAATTCCCATCAAAGGTATTAATAAGAAACATCAGCATCAAAAGAAAATCAAAATAAAAAAGGACTAAAAACATCAAACATTTCAAGAATTTACTACTATGCATGGTTTATCTACATGTTTAGCAGTTTTTATATGTCTTAATCAAGAACCACCTCTACAGCTCCCAGTTTTCACCACTAAACATAAGGTAAATATCTCAAAATATCTTTAAACAACTCATTAATAGGCTCAAAACCTAAATACAATCTTGAACCAAACATGGAATCTCTTTCACAACACATTATCACACAACAGTTATCTCATGTGTTACTAAATACCAAACATAGTCACATAAAAAGTATAATATAACAAATTACATTACACAATCCTTATTAAAAAATCTCAATTTTAATAAAACACTTTCCTCAAGGAATTTTAAGGTTAAAAATCATAGAAACTTTTCTGAAAATTAATAAACACATATAAATAAATTTCTAAGTAACAATTAATTACAATATGAAGATAAATAATAAAAACACATACTTAGAAAATCTCTAATCCAACCACAATGAATTTGAGATGTTTCTTCTTCGATGGAGGGTTAAATATTTAATTAATTTAATGGATTTGAATGGAGAAAGTCTAGATCAAATCAAAACACAACAAAATGATATACACATCAAAATCAAAAAATAATACTAAAATATTATATGAATAATAATAAAAACAAGGTAGCACTTAAATATTTTATGTGTATAAAGAAGAAAATAACTGATTTGAGATGATTCCGATGGAGTTTCACCGGTTCGGATGGGGGAAGTCGTGAGAGGAGCAGAGCGCTGCAGAGATTTAGGGTTATGTCATGAATGTGGGAGAGTCGCGGCCGACTGTATTTGGGGTTTTTCCCAATGGGTGTCCAAGGCACCCTTTCCCAATGGTTCAGTAGAACTGTTGGTAAATGGGCACCCTTTCCCAATGGTTTACTAGAACCGTTGGGAAAGGGTTCCTTGGACACCCCTTTACCAATGGTTTCCAAACACCTTTCGGAAAGGGTGTCATGGCCCTTCTTTACCAAAGGTTTAAGAAAACCGTTGGTAAAGAAGCATTGGGAAAGCCTCCATTTCTAGTAGTTCAAGATTATGTAATGTTTTAAGGTTAGGTCATTATATTTGGTATCAGAGGTCGGTTTAGACCACTTTAGGAGTTAGGATATTGTCAAATTAATATCCATAAATTATTTTTATTTTAGGTTACGACTGAAATTATATATCATTTATAGATTACCATGTTGTTTCGCCTAAGATATTTTTGTGTTCAGAATGGTTTTCTATAGAGAAAATAGGGCAGCTATGATGGGATGACATCAAGAGGAAAACAACCTTCCAAATCAGCAACATGAGATAGTTGGAATCGGAACTAAACAATTTGTAGTAGTGATGTCATAGTTGAATCATTCTATAAATGGGGGTGGTATCCATGAACAAGATCATCCAGATCATCCATAGAGGAACATGTTAGTGGTGGAGAATTTCATGAGGCAGCATGTAACGACCCGAAATTTTGAATAAATCTTGTTTCCTAATTTTTTGTGTTATTTTAGTTTTTTTATACTCAACAAAACTATTTCATTGGATAACATGAGTATAATTAAAATGAGACTGTAGGGTTTTCACTGTTATATGACCATTGGTCAATATGACTGCTGGAAACTAAACATTTTAATATTTGCCTCTAAATACTAGTGATCTTGGTTAATTATAGAAAGAAGATTTGATGGCCTCACCCAGTAGTCTTGGACCGATCGAAGCCCATCTAACAAAACTTGGGAAGGAGGTAGCACCACTGGACTTTGCTCTGGACCAAACCCAAGCCGAACTTCATCATGTCAAGCTAGAATGGAATCGCCTTCTGGAGAATTTTAAACTGATAGGAATTACTACTCGTGTGATGTTGGTCGAGATGCCCTCAGATTCCCTCACCTTAGCACACCTTACACTTAAGTCCTATGCTAGTGTAATATGGGGCTATGTAAGGAGACTATAACTACCTTGTGTAATCCTTTATTTTAAATAAAAAATTTTGATTTCTTCTTATGATGAATTTTATGGATTTTCAAATGACCGGATATATTTAGTATACATATTTTTGATGAATTTTAGAAAAAGGATATTTTAAAAATGTTTATGTAAACCTTAAATAATTAAAAATGTGTAATTATTTTCAAAAAATGGTCTTCTACAATTATGTTCAGTATGAAATTTAGAGTCTTATAAGATCAACTTGATTTTTGATGAATAGTAAATTATGAATATTGATTTTTTCTTAGGATTAGTAATGTGACCAAATGGATTAGTAATCTCACTTAAATAATGTATTCATATAATATAGGCACCTTGATTAAGAAATGTGATTTAATAAAATGGTTAAATAACGGTTTCATAAATTATTATTCAAGTATTAGTTTTTTCAGTGAATAGTGTTTTTTAATAAAAAATAAAAATAAAATTATTTAGAAAAATATTTTTATAAAATGGATTTCATTTTTGAACTCAGAGCATCGATATTATGTTAAGGTAATTTTTGGGTATTTTTCTGAAAAAAATGAATATTCGGTGAATAGTGTATTTATTTAAAAAATAAATTAAAAATATTTAGAAAATTATTTTTATAAAATGGAGTTCATTTTTGAAATCATAGCATTGATATTTGGTTAAGGTGAAATTTTAGGATTTTTCTGAGAAAGTTGAATTTTCAGTGAATAGTAAAAATACAGTTTTAGGGTTTCTGTATGTTTAATGACATCATAACTGTGTCATGATGATTTCATGAGATTTTTTCAGGGTTTGCCGACTAAAGGTGATGAATTATTGTATGGTGGGACCCATGTGTCCAATACCATGGTCAAATACCATGGGCAAGCCCATGGTTTTGCCAAAACCACCAATGAGGTGTCCCTTGCCCATTAATGCCTTCTCCCCTCACTTTCCCTATAAATACCAAGCCATCCTCTCATCCATTCGACTCCAAAATCATCTTCAACGAATTTATGGTCTCCTTACCTCCCAAGGAGTCCTCCCAAGGTTCCCCCAAGCCCTCAAGGTCCCAACCTTTGATTTTTAAGAGTTACGTTTAAGGTAAGGGATATGACCCCTCTCTTTCTTTTCAAGTAATCTCTTTTATGTCATTCCTTTTATACTCCATGTTCTTATGTGGGAGGATGTTCTTTCATATTCCTTTTAATTCCATTTTCATTTTAATATGATGATATATCCCCTATTCCTCTCATCATTGTGTTTTATGAATGTTTAAGTGGCGTCGTTAGGCTGCTGAATTTTTAAGGGATTCTTTCACCCTTCTCATTTTTCAAGTTCTATTTTCATGTAAAGTCTTTCAAGTTCCTTTTTATTACGTTGCGGTATGATCTCTATATCTATCATACTGATATTTTATGATCATATGACGAGAGACCCTATTTGATCTCGTCAATTCATTTTTATTGAAGATTAAGTGACGTCGTTAGGCTGCCGAATTTTTATAAGAGAAATCTTATTTTTGTCTTACTTCCAAGTTTTTTATTTCAAATGGTATTTCCATCAAATTTCATTACCATGATTCATATCCTTTATATTATGTCCCTATAAAATTTTTATAGATCATTTATGAGTGGGTTACCCATGTCCCCTCTCTTTTCAACATTTTCTAAAACCCTGTAACGTAGCCGTTATGCTGCAAGATTTTCATCTCAAAATGCCTCTCTCTCTTTTTCTCAAAATTATTTTATGTTATTAATTTAATACTCAAAGATCTTATTTATACAGGGGTATTCACATATATATCAAAATTTTCTATTTTAAATTCTGGTATTTACATACATAAAACTCGCTTTCCCTTTTCCGTGGGTGTAAAGTGACATAAAGATCATGTCTTTAAAGCAGTTTTTAAAACGTTATGATTATGAAATGAAACCCATTTATTTTATGCTATATGGGTTGTTTATGAAATGATTGATGATGATATATGTGGATCACATGATAATAAATACATTTCAAGGGTGCGCCCAGATATTGCTCCAATGCATTGGGTAAAGACTTAATCTCTATAGATGACCATTTAGACTGAAACCTTGGTGAATAACCTTGGTAATTTTTAATGACACCTTGGAGATAGACCTTGGTGAAACTAAATAATTGTCAATATTAAATGTTGAAGCCACATATTCAAGTTATGAAATACGTTATTTTTATTATGATATGCCTCATTATTTCATTTTCATGCCTTAAAGTTCTTCTCATGACTTTATTGATGTATCTCAAGTTCACATGTTAAATGTTTCCCTTGTTTCCCTTACTGGGTCTTCTTCTCACCCTTTCTTTTGATGTATGTACCCAGGTTATGAGATTCAATAATGAACCTAGTATGACTTAAGGAGAAGCCTTTCAAGTGTTTAAGAAGAATGTTTTTTGTTATTTTTGTGTATTATGTTTCTGGTTTCCAAGAAAATAAACATTAAAGATCTTCAGTTTTGTATAATGTAATGAGAGTTTATGTGACAAAAAGGTGGGATGCTATAGTTGGTATCAAATGATGGTTCAGTTATTTGTGGAAATTAGGATATGAAAACTTTAGGAATAAGCTTATAGAAAAGTTTTTATATAAGAAATATTCCTTGTATTTTGGTGAGTATTGAGTAAGGGGTTGCCAGGAAAACACATCCCTGTCTGGATACGAGTAGGTAGAGGTGGCTCTGGAACAAATATACATAGGGGTAAAACCCGAAAACATTTCTTTGAGCTAGACTCAAACTGGAACTGTTACACGATAATGGGCCTTACTGCACTCTTGGTTATGACACTCCCGGGGGATATTCTTTGGTAAATTCATAATCTTAGTATGAACCATTATTAAAGGAACAAAGATAAAATAAAATAAAGATTCACATAATAATATATGACCATATATAACCTAGTTTGAAACCTAGAGGATCACAAGTTAGGGTATACTATTATTCTACAAGTTATCCTTATATTCTTTAAGTTCCTTTTCATGATTATTGGCTATGTATTTAAGCCCCTAATTATACGTTCTCTTCTTAGTTAATGGTGGGAAATGGAAGAACATGTCCCAACAACCAATGTGATAGGAAATGCGATGATTTTCGTATTAATATGATATATATGATTAGGGGATTAAAAGCTGATTATTATTTTATAAGACGTTCACTATTTTGGAGACTCTATATGATCAACGTAAATAGATTACTATGGTATTTTCATTGAAGAGTAATATTGACTTATATTTTGAAGAATTGATGAATTTAAGGTGGACTTATAGTAATTTAGTTTACTTATGGAAATGATTAACCTATCTTGGTTAAAATATGTTTAGGTTAACTAATTTTTTTATATGATGTTAGGTGTGGTTGATGTTGTTTGGAGATGAACAATGAAGTTTATTTTGGAAGACTATGTTATCAAATCCATCTTGTATTTGGGTTTCAATATTGGTTTGGTTTATTTTGAGGAATTTTATGGACCGTTATTTATGGAATGGTCTATGATGAACTTTGGGTAGTACCATGGAACTATGAAGATTTAAAAGTATTTTCCATTCCTATGGGATTCTTTCTTTTTGAAGAGTTGTTTTACCTTACGCTTTCTATTTTTGGGATAATGTTTAAAGATAGAAGAAATAGATAGTTAATCTTTTGTGGATTATGTGATTCTCTAGAAGATGATTCTTGTGCTTTTGATGAGACGAAGTTTTTTTTTTGAATTCTCATCATTTGGAGAAAAGATTAGTTTTGGTAGAGACTTATTAAAGGATGAAACTCTACTTGAAGTTAGGTATATTTCCTTATGTTTTTGTTCTAGGTAGTAAATTAATTCCTCAAAATTATGAAAAGGAACATAAAAAAAACGTTTTTAGTTTACATTTCCTACTAGGTAATCCAAGACCATTTACACACATCATAAGTTTGGGATTTTCTCATGGTTAACTTTCTCCTAATCATGTTTTCTATCACTCTCCTTTAGAACGTGACCCTTTGTTTTTTCCTCTATGTCTATGTTTTCCTACATGGAATCCTAGTATGGGTTAACTCAGGTGACCCTTTTAATTCCCTTTATTTCTTTTAAAGTAATAGTTTTACTGAGTCCTTTTCTGGTGTGGGACTTTCAATGAAATTTCAAAACCCAGTTTTAAAAATTGCGAGGATGCAATTTCTTAAGGGGGGATGATTGTAACGACCCGAAATTTTGAATAAATCTTTTTTCCTAACATTGTGTGTTATTTTAGTTTTTTTATACTCAACAAAACTATCTAATTGGATAACATGAGTGTAATTAAAATGAGATTGTTGGGTTTTGACTGTTATATGACCATTGGTCAATATGACCGCTGGAAACTAAAAAATTTCGATATTTGTCTCTAAATACTAGTGATCTTGGTTAATTAATATAGAAAGAAGATTTGATGGCCTCACCCAATAGTCTTGGACCGATCGAAGCTCATCTAACAGAACTTGGGAAGGAGGTAGCACCACTGGACTTTACTCTGGACCAAACCCAAGACGAACTTCATCATGTCAAGCTAGAACGGAATCTCCTTTGCGAGAAGTTCAAAATGATAGAAATTACTACTCGTGCGATGTTGGTCGAGCTGCCCTCAGCTTCCCTCACCTTAGCACACCTTACACTTAGTTCCTATGCTGGTGTAATAAGGGTCTATGTAAGGAGATTGTAACTGCCTTGTGTAATCCTTTGTTTTAAATAAAAAAAATTGATTTCTTCTTATTATGAAGTTTATGAATTTTCAAATGACAGGATATATATAGTATGCATATTTTTTATGAATTTTAGAAAAAGGATATTTTAAAAATGTTTATTTAAACCTTAAATAATTTAAAATTTGTAATTATTTTCAAAAAATGGTCTTCTACAATTATCTTCAGTACGAAATTTAGAGTCTTATAAGATCAACTTGATTTTTGATTAATAGTAAATTATAAATAGTGATTTTTTACTTAGGATTAGTAATGTTACCAAATGGATTAGTAATCACACTTAAAGAAAGTATTAATATAATATAGGCACCTTGATTAAGTAATGTGATTCAATAAAATGGTTAAATAACGGTTTCATAAATTATTATTCAAGTATTAGTTTTTTCAGGTGAATAGTGTTTTTTAATAAAAAATTAAATTAAAAATATTTAGAAAATTATTTTTATAAAATGGGTTTCATTTTTGAACTCAGAGAATCGATATTATGTTAAGGTAATTTTTGGAGATTTTTCTGAAAAAAATGAATTTTCGGTGAATAGTGTATTTATTTAAAAATTAAATTAAAAATATTTAGAAAATTACTTTTATAAAATGGAGTTCATTTTTTAAATCAGATCATTGATATTTCTTTAAGGTGAAATTTTAGGATTTTTCTGAGAAAGTTGAATTTTCAGTGAATAGTAAAAATACAGTTTTAGGTTTTCGGTATGTTTAATGACATCATAACTATGTCATGATGATTTCATGAGATATTTTAAGGGTTGTCTGACCAGAGGTGATGAATTATTGTATGGTGGGACCCATGTGTCCAATACCATTGGAAAATACCATGGGCCATCCCATGGTTTTTTCAAAACCACCAACGAGGTGTCCCTTGGCCATTAATGTCGTGTCCCCTCACTTTCCCTATAAATACCAAGCCATCCTCTCGTCCATTCGACTCAAAATTCATCCTCAAAGAAGTTATGGTCTCCTTACCTCCCAAGGAGTCCTCCCAAGGTTCCCCCAATCCCTCAAGGTCCCAACCTTTGAGTTTTAAGAGTTACGTTTAAGGTAAGGGATCCGACCTCTCTCTTTCTTTTCAAGTAATCTCTTTTATGTCATTCCTTTTATGCTCCATGTTATTATGTGGGAGGATGTTATTTTATATTCCTCTTACTTAAATTTTCATGTTCATATGATTATATATCCCCTCTTACTCTCATCATTTTGTTTTATGAATGTTTAAGTAGCGTCGTTAGGCTGCTGAATTTTTAAGGGATTCTTTCACCCTTCTCATTTTCAAGTTCTATTTTCATGTCAAGTCTTTCAAGTTCCTTTTTATTATGTTGGGGTATGATATCTATATCTATAATACTGATATTTTATTATCATATGATTAGAGACCCTATTTTATCTCATCAATTCATTTTTATTGAAGATTAAGTGACACCGTTAGGCTGCCGATTTTTTATAAGAGAAATCTTATTTCTGTCTTACTTCTATGTTTTTTATTTCAAATGGTATGTCCTTAAAATTTCATTAACATGATTCATATCCTTTATATTCTACCCCTATACTATTTTTATAGATCATTTATGAGTGGGTGACCCATGTCCCCTCTCTTTTCAACGTTTTCTAAAACCCTGTAATGTAGTCGTTATGCTGCAGAATTTTCGTCTCAAAATGACTCTCTCTCTTTTTCTCAATATTATTTTATGTTATTAAGTGAATACTCAAATATCTTATTTCTACAGGGGTATTCACATATATATCAAAATTTTATTTTTTAAATTCTGGGATTTACATACATGAAACCTTCTTTCCATTTTTCGTGGGTTTAAAGTGACATAAAGATCATGTCTTTAAAGCAGTTTTTAAAACGTTATGATTATGAAATGATACCCATTTATTTTATGCTATATGGGTTTTTTATGAAATGATTTATGATGATATATTTGGCTCCCATGATAATAAATACATGTCAAGGGTGCACCCAGATAGCACTCCAATGCATTGGGTTAAGACTTAATCTCTAGAGATAACCATTTAGACAGATACCTTGGTGAATAACCTTGGTAATTTTCAATGACACCTTGGGGATGGAACTTGGTGAAACGAAATGATTGTCAATATTAAATGTTGCAGCCACATCTTCAAGTTATGAAATACGTTATTTTTATTATGATATGCCTCATGATTTCATTCTCATGCCTTAAATTTCATTTCATGACTTTATTGATGTATCTCAAGTTCACATGTTAAATGTTTCCCTTATTTCCCTTACTGGGCCTTCTGCTCACCCTTTCTTTTGATGTATATACCCAGGTTATGAGATGCAGTAATGAACCTAGGATGAACTTAAGTAGAATCCTTTCAAGTGTTTATGAAGAATGTTTTTTGTTGTTTTCATGTATTATGTTTCTGGTTTCCAAGACACTAAACCGTAAAGATCCTCAGTTTTGTATAATGTAATGAAAGTTTATGTGACAAAAAGGCGGGTTGCTATAAAGAATCCCCCATCATTCAAAGGATCATATGACCCTGTGCTAGCTGAAGGGTGGATTAAAGCACCGGAGAATATTTTTGAAGTCATGGGGTGTTCAGAAAATCGAAATGTTAGTCTCATTGTTTACCATTTTGAAGGTGAAGCTAATCAGCGGTGGTCGATGGTGAAAAATATCAGGGACAGTGAGGATATTGATTCTCTTGATTGGGATGAATTAAAAGGTATTTTTCCTAAGAAATATTTTCCTAAGGTGGTTTTTCTTAGGATGGAAAAACAATTCTTGGAATTGAGGCAGTAGGATGACTCAGTGGATTATTATGAAGAAAAATTCATTCGATTGGAAAGGTATGCTCTAAATTTCATACGAGATATTGATAGTAAAATCTATCATTTTTACTCAGGATTAAGGCCAAAGTACTGAAGTTATTTATCTTCTAGAGTGTTCAAATTATATAAAAAACATTTTCAATGTTCAGAGAAGGTAAAATTGAGTTTTCCGATGATTTGTTTTTCTTTGAAAAACAACTGAATAAGAGGTTGAGGTGGCAGACAAAATGGAAGAACTCTTCAAAAAATTCAGATGGTAAGAAACATAAGTTTATATTTTGAGAAAATTTTGGTAAAAATAATAATGGGGAATGCATTTTGAATTATGGTAAGTGATACCAACGTGGTAAAATGGGCCATAAGGCTCATAATTTCACTGAAGAAGATCAGGGTAATGGTAAGACAAAATCTGATTTACAGTCAGTAAAATGTTTTAAGTGAAATGAAATGGGTCATTATGGAAACGATTGTCCAACAAAGAACTAAACTGAGAGAAAGCATCCAAACTATAAGAAAATAGGGGTTTTAAAATCTTTTGAAACTACTTTAGTAGATTTTGGGCCATCAAATGAAGTAGTATTAGGTACACTGTTTGTTTGTTCAGATTATGCCAATGTGTTGTTTGATTAGGGGTCTACACCTTCGTTCATTTTTGAGATTTTTTCTAGTAAATTGGTTTTTCCAAATCATGATATGAATCCTAAAATTATGGTAAAAACACTTGGGGAAAATGTTGAGAAAAAAATAAATTACAAGAACCTTCATGTCCTTGTGTGCGGAAAGAATCTACCTACAAACCGTGTTGTTTTTCCTCTAGTAAAGCTTGATGTTATTTTGGGTATGGATTGGCTTTCCATTTATCATGTTAAGATTGAATACAGAGCTAAAGAGGTTTATTTTAAGACATATTTTTATTTTGTGTAAAAGAATGAACCCTTACTTTTGATAACAAATCAGGAAGATGGGAAACTAGTAAAAGATGGAAATAAATGTTACCTTTCATGTATAGTTGAAAACAAAGGAACTATTCAGATTAATGATGTTCCAATGGTAAAAGAGTTTCTTGATGTTTTTTAATGAGTTTCCTAGTATAATACCTGATCAGGAAGTTGAATTTATTGTTGATATAGTTCCTGATGCTAAGCCAATTTTAAAACCCCTTTATTTAATGGATCAAATTGAACTTTTAGAGTTAAAAAAGAAATTGTAGGAGTTTTTAGATAAAGGTTTCATTCGACCTAGAACATCACAATGGGGTGCTCCTGTATTGTTTTTTAAAAATAAAGATGGTTCAATGAGACATTTCATTGATTATATATAATTGAATAACATCACTGTTAAGAACAAGTATCCTTTTCCTCGTTTCAATGATTTGTTTGATCAGGTCCAGGGAGCTCAGTATTTTTCAAATATTGATTTGAGGTTAGGATACCATCAGTTGTATGTAATGGAAGAATACATTATGAAGACATCATTTTGTACTAGATATGGCCATTATAAATATGTAGTTATTCCCTTTGGGTTAACCAATTCCCCTGTTGTATTCATGGATCTTATGAATAGAATTTTTTTGAGTTCTTGGATAAGTTTGTGGTTGTGTTCATTGATTTTATTTTTGTTTATTATGAAAGCAAAGAGGATCATGAAATACATTTAAGGGTTATCATGCAAACTTTAAAAGAAGAGACACTGTATGGGAAATTTAACAAGTGTATGTTTTGGTTACAAATAATTCCTTTCCTTGGTCACACTGTTTCAAAAAATGGCATAACTGTTGATCCTGCTAAAACAAAATTTGTTGAATAATGGCCAAGAATAACAAATATAACTGAGATTCGTAGTTTTATTGGATTAGTGAGTTATTAGAAGAGATTGGTTGAAAATTTTTCACGGTTATCTAGCCCACTGACTAAGTTAACTCAAAAAGGTGTTAAGTTCATTTGGACAAAATAATGTGATGATTGTTTTTAGGAATGGAAAAGATGATTGGTGAATGCTTCAGTTTTGGAACTGCCTTCCAGAAATGGTGATTTTGGTATCTATAGTGATGCTTCGTTGAAAAGACTTGGTTTAGTCCTTATGCAGAATGATCAGGTAATTCTTTATGCTTTACGTCAGTTGAAACCTCAAGAGTTAAATTATCCTACACATGATTTGGAATTAGCTTATTTATTTTTGATTTAAAAATTCAGAGGCATCATTTGTATGGAGTAAAATGTGAAATATATAATGAACACAAAATTTTGGAGTATATATTCGCTCAGAAAGAATTAAACATGAGATAGAGGAGATGGCTAGAATTAATCAAAGATAGTGATTGCACAACATATTACCATCCGGGAAAAGCAAATAAAGTGGCTGATGCTTTGAGTAGAAAAAGTAATTCTTTATTATCCACTCAATGTTTGGAACGAGATCCATTGGTTTTTGATTTGAATAAATTTGTGATAGAATTTGTTGGTGTAGGAAATTCATCTATTTTGTTTCATGTTTCAGTGAAATCATCGCTATCAGACAGAATTAAGAAAATGTAGAAGGAAGACAGTGAGTTGCAAAAAATGGTAGAGTTTGTTCAGAAGGGTAAGTAGCCTAATTTTAACATTGATAATGATTTTGTTTTGAGATTTGGAAAAATATTATGTGTTCCTTGTGATTCACAGTTGAAGAATGAGTTGTTATGTGAAACTCATAGTTCTCTGTTTTCAGTTTATCCTGGTAGTATTAATATGTACAGAGAACTTTGGGAGTATTATTGGTGGGATGGAATGAAAAGAGATATTATTGAGATTACTGTGAAGTTTTTGACTTGTTAGTAGGTTAAAGAATATGGCGAGTTACCAAAAGGGATGCTTCAGTCTTTACTGGTGCCAAAGTGGAAATGGGAAAATATATCCTTGTACTTCGTTGTGGGACTACCAAAGACATATCTAGGTAATAATGCAATCTGTGTGATTGTTTATCGATTAACTAAATCTACTCATTTTCTTCCTATTTGAGATACTTTTTCTCTAGATCAACTAGATCGATTGTAGTTTAAAGAGATAGTCAGGTTTCATGGTGTTCCCCTCTCCATTTTATTTTATTTTGATCTTAGGTTTACTTCTAACTACTAGAAAGTCCTTCAGAAGTCGTTGGGTACTAAATTAAATTTTAGTGCAACTTTTTACCCTCAATCATATGGGCAGTCATAATGAACAATTCAAACCTTAGAGGATATATTGCATTCTTGCTCGTTGGATTACCAGGAAAGTTTGGACCAACATCTTTCTTTGGATGAATTTTCTTATAATAAACGTTTTTATTCTAGTATACAAATGGCTCTATTTGAGGCGTTATATGGGAGGCAGTTTCGAACTCAAATTTTTTGAGATAAAGAAGGTGAAAGGAATTTGATGGGACCCGAAGTGGTAGAAGAGATGGAAGAAAAAGTTTAGTTGATTTAGAAGAACATGAGAACAGATCAGATCAGGTAGAAATGTTATGCAGATAACTGGAGGAAGGATATTTATTTTTAGGTAGGTGATCATGTCTTTATTAATGTTTCTCCATGGAAAAGTGTTATGTGTTTTGGTATTAATGTAAAGTTGAGTCTAAGGTTCATTGGGGCTTATGAAATCCTTCAGAAAGTTGGATAATTTGCATATAGAGTAGATTTACCTCTATGTTTACCCTAGGTACACAATGTTTTTCATGTTTCGATGTTAAGAAAGTGTATTCCAGATCCATCTCATGTTTTGAGCCTAGAGGTAGTTCAGTTGGAAGAGAATCTCTCTTATGAGGAACAACAGTCCAGATTCTTGACCGAAGAGGGAAAGTGTTGCAAAATAAGGTAATTAATCAGGTAAAGGTTTTTTGGAAAAACCATATAGTTGGACAGGCAATGTGGGAATCTTAAAAGGCTATGAGGGATAAATACCCCCACTTATTTGATAAGTGAATAGAATTGTGGGGACGCAATTCCAAAAGGGGGGAAGGATGTAACAACCCAGGTAAATAAAGAATATGACAATTTCCTATTTATTAATATTTTTGAATTAAATATTAATTTTACTTTAAAGGTAATTCTATGTTTTATGTCATACTCAATACGCAACAACGGGTTTCTTTGAAATCATATTTTGAAGACAACGTTGGGTTATACTAAAAAAAATAATATTATATTATTTTAAATGGTAGTTAACGCCTAGCTGTTGTATTGGCATGAATGGAAATAACTAACTACAATATGAATATACAAGTTTGATAAATGTTTTTACATTATCCAATAAATTTTAGAGGCTTAAAATAAAAAATAATCTGATTTTAAGCATAAATATTCTAATATTCATTAAAAGATCGATTTACCGCCTTTTGTGGGAGAACCCTCTTTAAATATAGTTTTGGTCACTTTTATATGTTATATATGAAAAAATAAAATTTTTATTTAAAATAGGGGCATCAAATTTTACTTTGGGTATATTTTTGGTATTTTTCTTATAAAATTCATTTCTTAATGAATAGTGAAAAATAGTGTATTTTAATTCTAAACTGTCTTTTAATATAATTTATTTATATGGTTAGATTATATTTTTAATTGGTTTTAAATTATAATTAGATTATATATTTACCATTTAATCCAATTTTGGTCATTGGAAGTAATTTCACTTTGAAATTGGACATAAATAAGTGTCAATCTATTGATAGTTATTATTTCTTCAAAACACGCTTTTTTATTTTGATAGTGGGAATTAATCTTAAATTAATTTCTGCCACTTTTGTGTTTATAATTTGGAAAAATGGATTCCATATTTAAAACAAGGTGGTACAAATTGTATAAATAGGTAATTTTATATTTAGTCATTACGAATATTTACTTCAGTAAAAATTTTATTTACCATGGTAAAAGGGAAAATATGGTAAATAAGGTTAACAAAATATTGTTATAATAATATTTAATTAACCTAACATGTGTTCTAATCCTATTTTTTGATACATTTCTGACCATTGGCTTCCTTGGGTCTATTTTGGGACCCCATGGAGCCAATCGGTAGTGATAATGTCACTTAATATTAATTAATTTAAAGTAAAGACAAAAATTTACATAAACATATATCTTTTAGTAGATCAATTTTTACATGGGGTTATATAACTTATATCTTAGACTATAAATATTCATTTTAAATCTAAAACAACTTGATAAGTCGTTATATATTTTTATATTTTTTATACATCAAATAAATAAAATTATTTATGACACATTAATAATGCAGTATTTACCTCATTAATGAATGATTTAAATAAATAATATTATAAAGATTAAAAAAATATCCAAAACCTATCCAATTATTATTGGATAATTTTATTTAGAAAAGTATTCATCTTATCTTCTACTTTAATGAGTTTTGGACCTTTATAAACCGAAAATAATTATATAATAAAATAATTTTTATAAACTTTCCTAAAGAACCCCTCCTCCCCCTTATAAAAATCCCTCACTTCTAACCAATTACTCGCACTTATCAAGCCCCTTGGATCATCCAACCTCTTCCCAATTAAGATACCTACATCCCTATACTCCTTCTAAAATTATTTCCCTAGGTATAAGTAAATTAAATTAATCCTTTTCATTCAAACCAAATGGAGATACCCAATTTAAAGGTAACATCTCTCTTAAGTTATTTTGTTTTATTTTACTTCTCAACCCCCAATGCTCTTTTTATTCCTTTATTTTATAACATGAACAGTATTCTAAATATACTATGTTTTTTTTATGATAAGGATTCTAACTACACATACACACACCTCCATCTAATGGTAAATAACATACTATTTCTGTGGACGGTGAACTACTGTCTCATGAAATGATGATTGTTGAAACTTCTCCTACCACCTCTTATGGTGACCATAATGATAGAAATATATTTATATTGTTTCTATTCTTCTTTAATTTTCATTTATATAATAACATTATGGCTTCCATAGTGGGTAAATACGATAATTTCATTTGAGGAAGTGCGGACTACCGCCCCCTCAAAGTGATATGACTCGTTCATACCATAATTGGGATGTATAAAGGTTGGATTTAATTAAATTATATATGATATTATACTGGAATTAAAATATACCTATTTACCGTTATGTTTTAATTCCATTAAAATATAAAATATAATTTAAATTAGCGTTCATGCGTATGTACGGCTTACCATCTCCATGAACAGTGTATTTCATTTCTTATCTCCAAATATTATGTACTATTATAAATATATATATATATATATATTGGATATATATGATATATATGATATCTAAATTGTGAATATCATTCTGGAGATAATGGAATTTCAACCACATGGACAATCTATAATTATAACAAGTTCATTTTAAACTCAAGTTCTGAACATCGACAAAATGTCCGATATGAATTAAAATTATTAAATAATTGTTATAGCAAGGTAATAATATATATATATATATAAGGAATAATAAACATAAAAAACGTTCTTAATCAAGTATAAATTAACTTTAGTTAATTATTTAGGAGATTAAATAATGATCGACTCAAGTAGGATACGAGGTAAGGGACTTCGTCTCAATCTCTTTTCATTGAGGCATGTTTTGTTTTATACATGACTTTATTTTATACAGTGTATAAAAACATTTGACTTGTCATTAAATTCAAAATTAATATTTTCTATGAGTCATTTTACTAAATTAAAAGAGGAATATTTCTTTTTAACTGAAGCAGTGACAACGAGCTTTTCCGCCACCGCGAGTATTATTTGATCTTTGGCTTCCTTAACAAGCCATAATGTTTTTAAAAGGAAAATAAATATCAAATTCTCTTTTATGTATTTTGGTATTGAAAATGATTTATATAATTTATTTGTTATGTCAATATATTTAAATGATATATTGTGATTGAAATGTGGAAATTTTATCTTTCCTTTGTATTTGTTTTATGTGTTATGAATATGTTATGGTTCTTAGGCATTGTTACATATACAGGTGGTTCCATGATAAACCTAGTGCGGGTGAGCCTGAGATAGCTCTCGAATGCATTGGGTAACGTGACGGAGGTAAATGTGAATGTTTCTCCTAAGAGATTTAGGTAATATACAGTGATGGGTATTCCAAATATAACTCCCTACATAGCTATGAATGCTTCAACATAAGTATGTTATCTATGCAAAATGTTACCTTTATGATTTATGATTTCTATGTGTATTTCATAAATATTATGATTTCATGAGGTGTATTAAAGAGTTTATGTTATGTTTATATTGATGATCTAATGTTTTATTTCTTTGTTTTATAACCATTACTAAACTTTTTATGCTCAGCCCAAGTTTTTTTGAAATGTTTTTCAGTGGACATAAAGATGAATAGGGTCAAGGATGGGATCAAGGAAAAGTCATTCAGTCTCAAACATGGAACTAGACATAACTCTTTTTTTCAAGAGTTTTTATTTTATGAAAAAAATGGAAACTGAGTAAGATTTTCTACTTTATAATTTTAGAGATGTAATGTAATAGTTATGAACTAATTCTCTAAAACTCTAAACCTAAAAAGATCCTCAATGTAAATAATTCATTTAATTCAAGGTTATGTAATGTTTTAAGGTCGGGTCCTTATAATAAAAATTAAACATAAACTACTTTACTGAATATAGATCTAATATCATTCATAATAATACTTTTAGTTGAATTTATCTTCTAAAACCCCAACTTATAAATTGTTATATTTATTAATTAATGAAGTTGACACCTTTGACATCATTTAAAATAAAATATTATAAGTGTCATAATCACTTTTATAAGGCTCCAAATGATCAACAAGTCGACCCTTGGATGATTATGGTTTAGATATACTCGACCATTAAGGTTTGGTCCAGTGTTTTGGCCTTTTAAAGGGTATTATTTTTTTAAATAAAAACTATATTATTTATTTTTTACTATATAAATGATTTTTGCACCATTATTGTATATTCTATAAAGGTAATTATATATTTTTTTAAAATTAAAAATAAATTACCATGATAAATAAAAACATTTTAGCTTTAAAATGAGTATTTATAATCAAATATATATTCTATATAACCTTAAATAAAAAATTATTTAATTATTAAAGTTTGAGTGAGACATATTTCACATTTCATTAAATAAAATAAATTAATTGCCTCAATCTCATCCTCGTGGGTTCCAATAGATACCATTTCGACCCAACTATATTTTAGGGTGAAATATAATCATTAAATTATATTATGATAAGTGTTAGTGTAATTTTATAATATTATTTTTATCCTTCATTACCAGATTTACCTTTACTATAGTAAATAAAATTTACCGTAGTTACTATTCATAATGCCCAAAAAGAAATGTAGCCTATTAACATAATTTTGACCTAATAATTCCAAATATGGAATCCATTTTTTTTCAAATTAAATACATAAAATTTTCAATAATTAATTTAAAATTAATCTCGTTGTTGAGAAAACGGGTTTTAAAAGCTAAAATATTACAGAAGATTGAAGAGTTTTAATCTATGAATTCAATGTAAAATTATTGATTGTGACATAAATAATATTAAATGGTAAAAATATATTCTATTTATACTTTAAAACTATTCAATATTATAATTGAACCATATAAATTATCTCGATGAAAAAAGATGTTTTCAATTAATAATTTATTGTACTTTTACTATTCATCAAAATATGAAAGTTTTCAGAAAAATATCAAAAATTAATCCAAACTGAATTTTTATATCCTAATTCCAAATAATAAGTTTAATTTGTCAAATTGAACTTCTAAACATGTTAAAAACAAGATTTCAAATGGGTGCTCCATCAAAAGTAGATAAAACTGAATTTTTTTAAAAATATTTCTTTTATTCGAAAAAATGTTTTTTTCTCATATAGTTTTCTATAAAATGTGTAGTATGAATGGTAATGTTATAAAATTATAAATGTGGTTAATACAATTTATAATGGCTAGTTCATAATAATATTATAATAATTTATCGTTGTTTGGTGCAACTTGGTATTGCGTACAATGCAAGCTATCGATGAAGGTCACTCTTGTGTGTAACGCAAGCCAAGTTAGTGCTGTGTGAAAGATTCATTTGGTGTTGCATATTAAATAATCCAATATTATTTCATTGAAAAGAATCTATACTCACTATTGAATTTTATCAAAGGAACTGGAAATTGTGTGTAATATAATCCAATAATAGTGTTGCATATACTACAAGAAAATATAGTGTTGCGTATAGCACAAAATAATCTTGGTGTATCGTACAACACAAGAAATCTAAGAAACTAAAAAAAGAATCTATCCCATAAAATCTCGGTGTGTTACACTACGATTTTTTGGAACCTAAATAAATGAGGAACCACTATTGGGTTGTTTTTTCTGAGACCTGAGGTTGGCTCAGTGGGACCCTCGTAGGTATCATTTTCTATTAAAAAGAAATCCTCATAATAAATTTATTAATAAATATGGTATATTAATAAATTTTTAATGTTCCTAAAAGGTTTTTTTGTAATAATTTCTTGTTTTTCCCATGGATAATTTGTTAAAATCAAGTACCTTGTGTTTTTTGGAAAAGGGTAACTGATTCTATTATTAAATATTTTAATGATTCAAGATTCAATTTGGATAAATGTAAAGGGATTGGGAATGGAACTTGTAGTGGTCTCTTCTAGTTTAAACCCTCTTATAATGTTATTATAATCTTTTCCCATTGATTTTTCTTATAATGGAACAATATGTGTTTTCCATAGGGGTTCAGTTCTTTAGTAATGGATTGCTGATTTTATTTTTAGCCTACTGAAATCTATTAGTGTGACCTGGTGTTAGTGTCGACATTTTTTCATTCATAAGGTGATATCCTATGTTTAGTAGAATCCTTTAGTTTTATTTACTTTCTAAATAATGAATATTTTATGATGTTTATTAACTTTTTAACACGTAAGAATCTTTTTTTATAATGACACCCTTGTTCAGATAGATTTTCATTGTGTTTTTTTTCCTTTTTGTGGTCTTGAAAATTGGGTATTGATTATTTTCATCATGTCATACATGCCTCAAGAATGGTTGGATTCTTTGTTGTTCACTTAACCCTATCTTCATCCTTAGTCATGGAGGACTTAGTTTTTCATCATCACGGGTAATGGTCATATGAGTCAATATGACTCTGAAATAAATTTATGAATCTTGTGATTTTGAGTAGAATCTTGGTTCGTCTCCATAATTGAGTGGCCTGGCATAAAATAAACAATTTCATCCCATTCATTGGGAAACAAAATTGGAGACACGGGTGTTTTATCACATTGTTATTTATGGTTTGTATTTCTTCTATGTTTTGACGTTATGATCATGGATCGGAGGAGCATCACACATTCGTATAAAGTGTTTTTGGTCTAGTGAGATTATGAGTAGCTAGTTTATATTCTCTTCCATCTATGAGTACACCCCTATAGTTGGGATCATCATGTTGGTTCTAGTGGTTATGTGTCCTTATATGTAGAAGTAATACAACAAGAAGGAAAATTTGAAAATTTTTGAACTACAAAAATGTCTTTATATTGTAGGGTTTTATAAAAGTTAATGTATGCTTGGAAGAATGAATTTGATCTAGTTTTGAAAACATTTTTGGTCGTGGATGACTTTAGTGGTTATGTTTGAAAGATCACAGAATTCCTCATGGGTTGAAGGAATCTTGGATCAGTTAATAATTATGTTTCCACAGATGAATCCAAGTTTCATTCAATAGAATTTTACCAGTTGTGGTTCCACTGTTTTTCGTTCTAGTAATTGGGTAGGATTGACTAAAAACTCTTTAATTCCTTTTAATTTAATCTGATATGTGACAAGAATTTCCCATATCTTGACATCATCCTTGATGTACTGATATAGAGTTCATTTTCTTCCACACTAATGATTTAAAATTTGTTGGGATTATTTGTATGGGTTCCTGAGTGTTTCACATTGATGTGTGGTTTTTATCGAGTCTTGGTTAATATTTTGTGATAATTGGGTTCCCATGTATGAATCCCTCAGAAGGAAACTTGGACACCAGATGATTCCGTTGACTTGACCACTATGAGGATTCCACTCTAGGATTAGTTAGTGATAATATGTGTACATCATTGATTATATAAATGTTCCACATATAAAATGATGTATGGACTACCCAGTGTTAGTTTCTTAGACTTATATTTCAATGAATCTAAGGTTATCCTAGATTTTTTTTTAGTCTAGATGACTTGTAAATTATTGAACATCACTAAAATATAGGTATGGACTTCGGTGGATTTGATTATGGTGAATGTGAGATACCTTGGAAGAATACATCCTAGTTTAGTTTGTAAAATGTCAGCTTTTTAAGATGAGAATATTCTTGAAGGGTCTCTTTGAGTGTCACTACTAGTTATCTCTCTTGTTCAATGAAAGATTCATTAAAGGACTCTTTCTAGAACATCATCAGGTGGGACTAGTTTGGTTTGTGTCATTGAGGGATTTTTATGATGATCTAGATGGACCTTTATAAATAATGTTAGTTGGGAATTGATTGTATGATCGTTTGAAAAACATGCCACTGTATCGCTAGAAAGAATGAGGTGTGATTCATAGGAAATTCTGAAAGTAGAGGTGATATGATAGGGGATTTTTCCCCTTTTTCTAAATTATGAGACATATGGTGAGGGTAACCACTAGTTAGTTATTTCATGAGACAATAACATGGTTATTTATCTAGTTAAACAGATTCAAATAAGAACCACCTAAGTGATTCATTTGGAAAAAAGATAGATTGGGATCATATCATAATGGCTTAAGTGTCGCATTCCTAATAATTCTGTAGAGGTGTGTTGGGTGTTTGGAAGTGAAATATGACCATCTGACCAAGACTTCATTCACATTGTAATTCAGGTGATTTTTTTATTATTTTTAATGGATTCAAGGGGATGAGAAGTTATAAAGTGGGGAAGTTGTAATGACCTGTGTTTTTAGACTAGATGAAAAATCAGAGGAAATTTAATTTTTTATTTATTGGATGGGTTGTTTTACAGACCAAGATTTAGAGTGGAAATTTGGGAGTTTCAGTACTTAAATGTTTTTTTGGATGTGGTTTAAGGTCTGGGGAGGTTCAATGTGTCCATAATGATTTAGGATCATCAGTCTCGGAAATCTCAATTCATGATGAGTTAGAAAGGGCACATGGTTAATCTGGAACTATGCAACCCTCAACTAAAAAATGTGATGTGTTTTGTCTAAATAAATTATATTAATTAAATTAAACTTAAATTAAAAAATATTTAGAGTAAAAATGAAGAAAATATTATTAATAATATTATTATTATTATTATATTTATTATTATTAAGTTCATTTTTAGAGATATGAGAGGTCTCCCCTTTCTCCCCCTCCATTAGTATGAATACAGACTTCCCTAGGGTTTTATAGCAGTAGACGATGACCCCCACAATGTGTGAGACCCTCTCCTCTGGCTCCCTCTCCACTCGACGATTTCACCTTGACCCTTTATAAATCTCACTCTATCCTTTAAGGTAATACCTTATTCTCTATTCTCCATCATTGGTTGGTAGTTTTCCTCTCTTTCTTTCCCTATTTCAAATCGTTTAATCCATAGGTTAGGGTTTAATAAAATTTTTGTTTTTAATTCAATGTTAGGGTGTGTGAAGGGTATATGGAGACCCATTTGGTCATTTTCCAGCAACTGTCATCGAAGGAAAAGTGGTTGAGAGAATTTTGTTTCACTTCCATTGATTTTAGTTGAGTTTTTTCTTGATTCTTCATTGTCCCATAATTTATTTTTTGGATTTCATAGTGTATGAGTTCCTAGTATTTTTCTTTAAGTGTGTTGGCCTCGCCATAATGGTATCAGATTTTCGTCATTACTTTGAGAGCATTTGGTGGCTCCTTGCAGACTTGTGCTCATATACATAGGTGTGTGTGTGTGTGTGTGTGTGTATGTATATATATATATATATATATATATATTTATCTCTTGTATATGTATTCCCTCATATTGAGGGGAATACATGCACTGGGTTAAGGGATATATACATGAATAAATGTATGTGCATGCAAGTGTGGTGTTGTTTTAAGGGGTCTTTGATTATATTGTCGAGTGTTAAGTTTTTAGCCTGGTCTTCTTTGAGGTTGGGTCCCATTCCTTTTCCCTTAAATTTAATTATGCATTACTTAATTTCATTTTCCCTTTTAATTAATGTTATTCCATGTATGGTTTTTTTCTAAAATGATTTCTTTTGGTAAATCAGATAGGACTCTTAATTGAATAAATGTGTTTCTTTATAAAAAAATGCTTTGATTTAATAATAAAACCCCTCTATTAGATGAGTTTTTTCTTGAAGCTAAAAACTAATGTTTAGAATTTATTTCCTGATTTTCTAATTACATTGGTTTTTCTATATTTTTAAGGTTTTATTTGGAATATTACATGTTTTCTGCACAACCATCATTGATATTCATAAATGGAGTTATCAAAAATTTGGAAGTTATTTAATAATAAAAATAAATAATAATGTTTTTTATCTTATATTATAAATGGATGGATCTATAAATGGGAATTTACAGTGTTGGTAATTTTCCTTTTTCCAATGACACTTTATATTTGACCCGTCGAGCCTTGTAATTAAATTTTTCATATTTTAGTAATTTGAATGATTTTTTAAAATAAATGGATATTTCATGATAGGGTTTCATTTATTAACATGAATCAAATGTTATTAAATAAACTGAACCCTAGGGATGGTAAGGCCATGTCATTTTTCTTATCCATAGGTAAATTCTAATAATGAAATGAAAATCATTAATATATTTGGCCTTATCTAATGATATGAATTATAGGCATTTTCCTACTGTATTAAATTATGAATATGAACATGTTTCATATACGCTATTCCAGTCATTATGATTATTTCATGGTTTCATAAGTAGGCGGTGTAAACTAAATCCCTTTTTATCTCTTATAATTATTTATAGTAATTGTGATATGTGCAATCATGATGACACATCACGAGCTGATCCAAATGAATGAGATAATCACAGCTAAACTATAATCATTTATTTTCAAACCACCATTGAGTCCCTTGGGTCCATAGGCAAGGAGATGGAGATTTGAAGCCACTCGATAGGTATTCCAAACTAGGATTTAATTTCTACCTAGTCTATTTGAATTTCAAGCCCAGCAATAAATAAAATAATTTAATTGATTGCTAGCATAGAAATCTAAATTGACATAGGAATAATTTTTTGTGATTTCATGTGGAAGAATCACCTTGGATAATTTTGTTTAACTGGTATATTAACAAAATTCAGGTCAAATGTATAATTAAATAGGTTTTATATAATTATATTGTTAATTAGGACCCTAGATTATTGAAATGAATTAGGTTGAATAATGGAAATTTTAATAAATAGATAATTGTGTCTTGTGATGATAAATCTGGTATGATTGAAACTAGAATTGCGATTTTTTTTCATAGATTTTGTGCTTTTTTTATATCGATGTGATTGATACTTAAGGGTTTGATACTGATTGGAATGTTGTGTTTTTCTAGATATGAATCATGTTTAATGTGGATACCTGAGGGTTTAGTGCATGTTTTTCCACATCATATGAAAGAAAAATATAATTTAAATGATACTTGAGGGTAGAGTATATGATTTTACATGATTTTCTAGGAATCTTGATTGGTGTTGATGGGTGAGGTATTGGTGCATGTTCTTATACCACCTAAGGGATAGGAGCATTGGTACTAAATATGTGAGGATAGACTATATTATTATATAGTATGCATGAGGGCTAGATAGAAAGTCAGATGATTCCTTATAGAGAGATTCTTGTTATAGTTGAGGGGATATTTTGGTTAGCCTAAGGGTCATATTATTATTATGCATGAGGGAGAGATTTTTGTTATCTTTAGGGAAGAGGGCGTATGTTTATGGTATATTCTGAGTGATTCATCCTCCGTAGAAGAATATACCACTAATTTGGGTGATACTTCATGATGAGGGAGGATATACCCATATAAATATTTATTAGGCTTCAGTTAAAGCAGGTTGTATGGGATGAGTGTCTATTTAGGATCCTAGACCAGGTTTTAATTATTTATTTTTTTACCACTTGTATTTATACCATGAGGTGCACTGTCATTTATTTTTAATTTCTCAAAATAGATTTGGCTAGACATTGTGGGTATCATACTACTGATATTTATATCTCACACCCTCCTCAGGCACTATTTTATTCCCTAGTAGACTTTTGGTTTTCCGATCTATGGATTCATTTCTTATACTGTTCAGAGTACGTGGGATATAGGTATCACATGATCTATTTGGTGCTCAAGATACTCATGCATCTAGTCATTGGGAAGTTATTACATTATTACATTGTATTGTGTTTTTTAATCTTTTCTTCTTGTACTTTTAGAATCTTCTCTCAAACATTCATTATTGTAAATTGGAATTGGACACTTTTATTCAGTTGTTATATTATTCATTTTTTTGTTGTTATTTATTTATTATTTTATCTTCCACAACTAATTTTTGTTTTCGTATTATTATACCACTGTGTGACACTGATCCAAAGGGTATAATCTCCCAAATGTACCATCAATAGACCATTTCTATGAGTTTTTAGAATCTGGTGTATGGGGAGACGTGCTTGAGGACATGTGACCCACCAGACCTACTACCATCTTAGACTTGATTTGAGTCAGGAAGTTAAACTGATGCCAATGTTGATGTGGATGTCGATGCTGATGTCGATGCCAATGTCGATGCCGGTGAGGATTTTGGTGGTGTGAGAGGTGGTGATGGTGTTTCTGTAGGAGGTGTTCATGTGGGTTATCATGGTTTTGATGATACAAATATTGCGGCACATTTTTGATGTAAACAATATTTTTAGTTTATTTATATGTTGAATTTGATTATGTAGTTATTTTTTATTATTTTTATATTGAAATTTTTTTCTTGTGTGTTTGTCTGTATATATTTTAAATTATTGAATTATTGTGTTTGTTTCTACATGATCCAAAAAAGTGCTAGCCCTGTTTTTAGGGTGGTGGGGATAAATATATTGTCACGATATGTTAACATTACTATAGGACATTATCCAAGTGTCCCCCATGGAAATAAAGTTGTCACCACATTTTCAAACTACGGATATACATTATAATGGATAAACCTATAGCCAAAGTGTAATTCATGGCTATAGGGATAAATCCATAGTTTTGAACCATGGTAGTAGATTAGAAGTGAAAAACCATTAGCCACAGTTCGAAACTATGGGTATAGGTGTACTTCCACATTATAAACCATAAATATAGTTCTATAGACATGGTTTTAAACCTTGTAACTAGATTGGAAGTTAAATACCTATATCCAGAATTCCAAACTGTGGCTATAGGTGTACTTCTGCAGTGGAACCATTCTTATGACCATGACTCTATTTTTTCACCAATATGAGGGGTGATTCACCAAACAATTGTTATTACCTATAACAATGGTTTTTTTATAAATAACCATGGTTATAAACGGTAAATATAGCCTGAATTTCCCATAGTGTTTTAATATTTATCCCATGATTCATAATTATGATCATTGATAAGAGGGTTTAGTTTTCAACTTCCGTGTTCAAGTTTTCATACCCTTATGTTCATGTTATGCTTACCTATATCCATTTTTTACCCTTATTGATAATCTAATCTCATCCTTTTATATGATTCAATTCCATAGGTAATGAAGAAATGTATTATGTATGATATGTCAATAAAGGGTTGTGGATATGAATGAATTTTTGGTAAATGATGTAGTTAACCTATAAACTATTTGTTTATGATTTAATGTTTCCTAAGAAACTATCCATTAACGATCCATATATGTGTGTTTGTGTAATGTAGTAATTGTTCATAAAATAATATATAATTTCCTTATATGATATGAATGGGTCACTATATGGGAGTGAAATGAGGACCATGGGGTCTAATGGAGTACTTGAGAGAATCTCATCATTTTTTTGGTGTGGATAGTTTGTATCATACTATTGGGAGTAGAGCTATTAAAAATGGATTAAGGTATAATGGTATGGTATTAAAAAATGTTTTTCATTTATATAGTTGGTTAGATAGGATGTGTGTTAGATGTTTTTGGGAATGAGTGTGTCTTGGTAGGCACAAAATGGTTGTCATGATATACCCATTGTAGTTATGATTAATAAGATTTATAGGTGAATATTTGTGGTAGGAAGTGAACCATTATCCTGGAGTGTTCGGACGTTTTGATAAATGAAATTTTGGTCAATGTCAATGATGAAATTCATGGTGAAATAGAAATGTGTGGAGATTTATATTTTATAGTTTCACTTATTTAGGATTATGAAAACAACATCTAGTTGTTATATATGGTAACTGAAAGAGCATGGGATACAGAGATTAGTGTAATAGTTTAGTGGAGTGATAATAAGGAAACTCCAATGGTTGGGGAATCAAATAATATATGGGGATACAATCCACACATTGTAAGGTTCGGGGTTATGATAGAACTTCTCACTGTATGTTTGATATAGGATTTGAATGTTGGTGTGTTTAAAATCTAGTTCTATCTTGTTCTTTGGTGAATACAATATTTGGTATGTGAATGTGGTAAGAGGTAGAGTTAGTGAGTTGGAACTTATATTGAGAGAAATTGGATATGATCAAAGTATGATTCAAATTTATGATACAATGATGCTTTAAGTGAGATAATTACATTTTATGTGGATTATATTGAAATTCCGTTACGATTAGAGGTGTTAGAATGAGGTAATGTGATAGTATGAAGGTGGATGCGATGAAGGGTTTTTGAGATTATTCATCCATAGGGTGGGAAACCAAATTTTCATATATAAATAGGTGTGTTGAGATGGAAAATCAACTGAATAATTCATTGGATCTGTGGAAATTAAATTCATAGGGAGATTTTGATAGTGGGTAGCACTCTAGCTCGAAATAGACCCATATGAGTTGAGTCATGGAATATAGAGATCCGTGACCTAGGAGATGAATTTATAGATAGAAATTTTTATGTCCAGGTATAGAAGAGTTTATTTGAGGTATATCAGTGTGTATTTGTGATATAGAAGCACATTGGATTGGTTTTTGATGAATATTATGCCTCATTTTTTGATTAATGAATTGGGTCCTCATTTTATGTTCTGGGTTGGAACAAAAAGGTATGGATATAATTTTATTGTAATGATTGGTTGGGTTTATTATATGGAGGTCCATTAATACTTCCCAAGGATGTAAAATCTCATAGAGTGGATAACGTAAATACTTATGTTTTTTGGTAGTATGAAATTAAAGGTCAATTTTCCTTTTTATAGCCAAATTCTCATTATATGATAAGTGTTAAATTATCCTATAAAACTATATATAATTTTTCTAAAAAAATTTTGATCTCAAAATGGTGTTTTTATTCCAAGGGATATAATTTTTAGAGATTCCAAGTAGTGTTACTTTATGTATAATTTAATAGTATTAATTTAAATATTAATTATTATATAAATAGAATCAATGATATATCATAAATAACATCTTATATTGTTCTTATAGTTTCTTGTTTTAGTCCAAAAGAAGGTTTTTACCTATGAGAGTTATAACTTTTTCTTAGGTTTTGAGTCATGGATCAAGTGTTTAAATAAAATAAAATTATTTTATTTTATTTATTATTTTCCTCCCCCTATTTCTATCCCACATAAAAATATTTAGATAGATACTATTCACTACCATATGACTGAGCTAAGAGATAGTTTGTGAGGAGGGAGGGGTAGGAGAATTTATGGTAACTTCGTGCAGTCAAAACCTGATCACGGAATGGTGGCTACGTGACAAAGATTATGACTTGATGCTTCAGCGGTATACTTGAAGGTTTGTTGTTTAATTTTTTTTAGATATCCTAGTAGATATAATATTTTATATTTTTATAATGATATATTGATATTTGGGAACACCTTGGGGGAAATTTTTTGATTATTTTTTGGAGAAACAAGTGTTTCTGGAAATTCATATTGAAAATCTGTTTGGGAAACCCAATCACAAAATGCGTACGTTCCAAAAAAGCATGTATTCATTGGTCTGGTATAAGTTATATGAAAGGGACTACTATATGAGTAGTTTTGGGGGACTTGAAATGAATGAAAAAAAATGTTGAGGCCCAATACTCGTCCAGATACCTAGTGCGGGCATAAATAGCCAGGTAAGGTAAATGGCTAGACCCTGTGTGTGGTACACGAGTAGAAGAAGTATCAAGAAAATGAGAATTTTGGATTTTCATAACATATAAAGGGTTCCCATGTGGGTTAAATAGTGTTCAGTGTAAAAATACTACATGTAGTTAAAATATTCATTCCATTATTGGTGGATTTACACGTTCATGGTATGGTATTTGGAGTATCTGTTGTTTACTCAAATGTACACATTGTGTATTATTCCCATCAAATGGTTTTCTTTATGTTTCAATCCATATAGATGGAAATGGACCTATATGAGTCTATTATGAGGTTATTTACATGTGTAACATGATGGTGGGAACCATGTAGTGAATTTAGGGTATTAAAGAGATATTTCATGGCTAGTTATATATGATAGAGTGTTTACCTTTTAGATGATGATTTGATAGATCTCTATGAGGAAATACTATACGAGGCATAGGTTTAGGTCATAAGGATTTTTAAGGATCATGGAGTAGGATGTCGATGGTCCTTAGTATAAGATAGTATGGAACTATTCCGAGTCAGGGGAATAGAGTTATAACTTGAGGACATGAATATGTAAAATGTGTGAGGACTGAACTAGGGTGGATAGAGAATGAAATTTCTATACACTAATTCCTATGAGACATAAAATATCTATTCAATGAGAAAATGATATGATTATAATAACATCTACAGATTATATCCCTCATTATGATGAGTATTTCCATGAGAGGTGTGATCAATATTGGAGAACCCACATTGGGTGCCTGTGAAATATTTATACCTAGTATACCATAGTGGTATCCAATGTGATATATTTAATATTTAGGGGGTGAATAAAATAATGGTTTGGTATGATTTTTCTGGTTCCCATTAAACCAAAATTCAATGCATGACCCTGAAATGGTTGTAGTGTTATTAATAAGTAGTGCAGTTGAGTGGTATATCATAGATATGTAAGATAGATTTGGGTAGGTGGTTTATCTAGGTAGTTAACATGAGGTTCTATAGAAGATATACCCCCTTGGTATATGGGTGGCATGACCCAAGCTCCTCGTAGAATATTCCCCTAGGTATATGGGTTTATTATATGTTCTTATGTGTTGTGCATGTGAAATGATGGGTAAGGACCTGGTGGGGGATATAAAAATTTGGTAATGGAGGCCTTTTACCAAGTTTCATGTATGGGATATAAACTTCTAGTTTTATGAAATATATGGTACTTGGTGGTCTATGAAATATTGTAGGTATCGTTTTGAATGAGGTTGTGTTACCTATATGTGGTTACTTCTTATATGGTTTAGGAAATGGAAATATATCCCATGGGTGGGATCTTATGTTACGGGGATGGTTATATTTTCTCAGATTGCTTGGTAATGTTATGAGGATTTGTATATTTCCAATATGTTGTATGTAATTTATTCAAAGACACTCCAACATTTCCTGAAGTTGGAATAATATTCAGGTATTTTTTATGGGGTAGGACATGGTTCCCCTAGGTGGTCCTTTAAAGAGGATTAATGGATTAAAATTTTCCCCCTTGGTGGATATGTGATATTCATAGATATATTTGGTCATATATGTAATAAGTCTTCATTGATTTTGGATTGCACATTAAAACGCAATATCAATAATATTTATTTATTTATTTAATTTCGGTTATTAATCAAATTGACTGAGTGTATCACATGTGTGTGAGCATTATATAAAAATACATGATATCTATACTATTGGGGTTAGCCTTGGTTTAATTTATTTCTCACTCCCTAGACAACATACTTGGGGTTTTTGAAGAACCTATTCATGATTTCATGTTGATCATGGGTTGTGAAGTGGATTAGATTAAGGCCATGTGTTTTAGGATTGGGATAAAGAAACACTATATGACATGGAGATTGAGATTAAGGTATATATTCGTGATGAAAGTATCATCTCAGGTTCTTTTATTCCATTTTACATATCATATATATTTAATATTCCCAAGGAGTGATCATTTTGTGTGTACCATAATGACAGTGAATTATTAATACTATCTTATCCCACATTTTCATTTGATATAGAATGTTGTGTTTTATTTCATTTACATACTCTTATTTTTATTAATTTATGAATGTTTTTATTTATCTATATATTAATTTCTACTGTGATATGGGCGTATATTCTCCCTATAATAACACATTTTTCTTCAGTACTTGTCTTTAACCTCTAGTGTATGGGGAGATGGTCCTGAAGTCACGTGTTGATCACCCATCCATGAATAGGTGTAGTGGTCTAGGGAAATAATGTATCACTCCTTCAGAATATTTTTAGTTAATTTTGGTCCATTAAAAACAATTGAGAATCATTTTTATGGGATAATATTCTTTCAGAGTACATACCCATTGAACTTATGAATTTTTTATTGGAAACATAAGTTTAAAAAATAAGCTCATTATCAATTGGTAACATGTAATCCAAGATACAATGTAGTTATGTAAATCGATTGATGCTCAAGTAATTTTTATCTCCCAAATTATATTGCTACAGTATGACTTGAAATATTGTATATTTAGCAAAACCAGCATATAATGAAATACTATCTTTGCACTTTAACATCTCAAATAGATGTGAATTTATTTTCATATTATATTAATTTATCATTTTTGTTTCCTAAATACATTCTTAATAATCATTTTTAGTTTTACACATATCAAATTATTTGTATACTATAGTGTAATCCTTATCAAATAAATATGTCTAATTTTACACTATGTATTGTCCAAAAATTTTAACTTAAATCTATTTTGCGATAGATGATGTTTTTATCAAACTCCTCTAGAAAAATTCAACTTGAATAAACACAATGTAAAAAAAACAAATTATTATAGAATGGTTATTTTCATGGTATATTGGAAACATGAAAAATTATGTAATCCCGTCCTCAAACTATTTTGTGAAATGATTAGAATACATGTATTTTTTATTATTACTTAACATATTTATTAAAAAATATATATTCAACAAAAATTGAATATATACAAAAAAGGATTGAGATTATAATCAAAATAGTAAATTCTTTATATATACACATATATAGTCATCAAATTTTACATAAATTTTTATTTCTTCAACAACATATTAAAACATATGAAAATGAAATATTTTATGAATAAAACTAATATTAAGTGTTATTTTTTATCCTAAGTAGTCATATAAAATAATTAATTATAGAGTGTATTAAGTCATATCCCATAATATACTATAATTCATACTATCAAACCTATTTCTGAGATAGATTTCCCATGACTAAACGAAGCCATTTAATGGAACAAAAATTAATTAAATGTGTTTTAACATTAATTACTATACTCAAATAAATAATAGATTCTATATTTTTTTGAAAATACAAGATTCTATTCCAAACAAATAAAAGACCACCAACCTTCTATAGTTCCCACTATTTTTTATGTTGTTTGAATATAATTTATAGATAATATTTTAATGATGTTTTTGACATAAAAAATTGCATTCTTAAAAAACCTTGTATTAAAAAAACATAACCTTGACCAATATAAATATAAAATGATTAAAAATAATGTTGGAGTATTCATACACTAATGGGATATTATAAAAAATTATTCACTCCCTTTCAATAGATTAAACAAACAATTTAGGTTTCCAAAATACTAGGTTAATACATTACAAAAATACCATGTATTTGAAATAATCATAGAAAAATAGATATCACAAAATAAATATATACAGATGACTCAAAAGAAATCATGTGATTTAATAAAAACTAAAGACTCATTTCTTCATTATAATTTATCATGTTTCTAGAAGGAGTTGAACTACTAACATTAGAACTAAAAAAATAAATTTTCTATTTTGTAAATACATTTACAGAAATTATTATTATCAATACCATTTTACAAATTTAATATGTTACTTAGATGAAATGTTTATATATATGGGAAAAGGTTTCCTTATAGAAATAATTAAAATCATCCTAAATGAAATTATAAAAGGCTTATCAATTCTATATTCATACTACATTATATAGAAAATACTAGTTTTCTATAAATTCGAAAAATAATGGAAAAAAATTAATGAATTAAATAATTAAATTTAATATATAATCTAAATAAAAATCTCATATTATACATTACATACATTCACTTAGTTGTAAAAAATATGTTTAAAACTAACTAAATACATCAATATTTTTATATAATGTTATTTCCCTGGTGAAATTATCAATTTTTAAATTGAGTGTGAGATGGTTTATATGAATTTTTGAATTCAATTAAATTAAAAAAAATTAATATAGGATCATATATTTTTTTATTTTTTCTATAATAATAATACATTTTTAACTTTAAAACATATAATTAACATAAATCATATGTTTTGTCCTGTGTATTTATGATTCCCAAGATACAAACTTCTTGGTATTAATTGATAAAAAACACATTACATAATTTATTTAAAACCATATTTTAATTTCTAGATATAACCATACTTAACTAAAAATTAAAAAAAAGAGTTTTTAATCTATTATATCCAAAGAATATTTTCGGGTTTTGGAATTTTGAGAATTGGGACACAAAATGAACTAATACAGACCATGTTCTTTTAATAATTAGAAAATTTTCCAATTATATACGAAATAACATAATTCATGAAATGAAATTAACAAAATCCAAAAAACTCATTAAAATGTTTTATCAGTCAATATATTTCATGAGTATTTGTTTTCTTACTCACCTAGTTAATTTTAAATATAATATGGGGTGAGATTAAACACTCAATAATGGAAACATATAACTGAAGTAATCATGTATTAAATATTATTGTATGAATATGTTTAATACATGAATCCATAATCAATATAAAACTAGGATCAGGTTATATCCGTAAAAATTAATGGATTCAAGTTTATCAATAATACTGATCTAATATTTATGGACTGTTTAATATTGGACATCAAAAACTACTATCAAGGCCTTCCATTAAAATATATTTCGTTGATACCACGTTCAAGACATTTTTCTAAATTTGGATGGCCTAAACCAAATACCCAAAACTAATTTGTCTCATGAGACCTATCAATTTATAGAGTGTCTATAAAATTACATGACCTGCCAATCACTCGATTAGGTCCAGTGGATTTACTAAAAGAGTCAACCAATCCTTTCATACTATTCCTTTAGTAACCTCTTACTCAATGAATTGTTATTATCAATATAATGAGAAATGAAAAAATCAAATACATATAAAAAATTTGTTAAAAATTAAAAAAATAATGAATAAAAAAATCCCATATTAATAAATACGATAACATGATAATAACCTATCTGGATAAATAGGGTGGATGGTTAAATGATAAATAATTTACTTTCCAATAATTAACATTATTGAAAATAAAATATTTCTAATTTCAAAAAAAATTACTACTACTAAAAAAATATCAATATTTCTATGTGAAAATCATCCAATGTCAATTATTTAATATGATATTTTATCAATATGTTAAAAAATAGGTATATGATTAATTAAATACTGAATTAACATTGTCATAATTCATCTTGAGAAAGATGGTTGATTGCTATAGAAGTACATAACCAATGAATTGAGGAATATATAGAAAAGTATTTCTGATTTAAAACTTAATATTTATATAAAAAATGATATAATAATAAATAATAACATCAAATAGAAATATTCCCAAATAATATATGAATTAATATTATCATAACAATCACGACACAATGATTGTGAATGGAAGGAATAGAAATTCTTACAACCGGGGTAAAACTAAATGAATAAAAAAAATTAATAAGGGACCATTATTTTTCTAGTAAATCCTATTACATACAAGTATTTTTATAAAAACAAAACCCCATGTAGTTAATATTCCATAATAATGAAACAAGGTTAACAAAATGTATAATGTCTCAAAGAATTAGAATTTGTCCCAAGAAAAAAATTACAAATTTTTAAAGTGTAAAATAAAAACCATTTGAAATAGAGGTATTTAAATGGAAATTAAAATAAATTTCTTATAATAAAAATAATGACATTATATCTCAAATAGTCCTTATATATACCAAAAAATTAAATTATGTGCATAATACCTAATATGTGTGAAAGAGTGGAATTTGAGAAGAAAATCATTACAATCATGGGGAAAATAGAACCATAATACCATATAAAATTTAACATGAAATGGGATATTTAATACCATTAAATATTATTGAATAAAGATATAAATATTTAAATGGGGTAGTGAGTATTCTATACAAAATATAACATGGTGTATAATATAAACATATATTAATGAAAGGAAATTAAGACCAAAACCCTTAATTACTCTTTTGATATCCATGAATATTATTTATCCTCTTGTATAAAAAAATATATATTAAAAAAAAATTAAATAACTTAATCATATCAATTTTTATTCACAAATTTCATAAATATTTATTCCTTACATATATATTTCTTATTTTCCACATCTAGTGATTCTAGATTTGATTGTTTTTATTAGTTTCATAATAGTGGTGTCTGTGTTGATTATTATTTCAATGTTAATAATAAATAGACCATTATAAATTATATTTGGGATGATTTATAATTAGTTATGGTGTTTGAAATTTTATTCATGTGTTTTTTAGTATTTATACTTGAATATTAAATTGATAATAAGAATGTTTTGGTGATTGTTGATGAACAGAGTGTGTTTTATTATTTGATAAATTGAATATCGATATAAAATCATTAGGATAAAAAATGTTATTTACAATTTAATATCATATTATACCATTAAGTTTGTTCTCATGCCTAGTCATGACATAAATTTGTAGTATTGATCAAAAAAGTTCTTAGTTCGACCGAAACCTGAACATACCTGAATTTGAAAGATTGATTATAAGGTGGTTTTGTTTTAATATCAATATAAAAGAATCATAATGATAATATTTATACTATATAAGTTTTAAATTTATGAATAATAGTTAATTATAATATTAAATTTTGATATGAATAATTTACAAAATTTTAATAAATGATTACCCTCTTAGTACGCTTATTTGAAACAATAAAATTAACGATGGGAATTTATTGATCATATTAGTAATATATTGTTAAATATTTTAAATGATAAACCTTATTATTTTATTACAATTATATTTTTCATTTAATAAAATCTTTATATCCTTCCTTTAAAATAGGTAAAAGAAAATGAATCACAATATGTTGTGGAGGTGGTAGTCTGCTCAACAAACAGAATAAATTTTATTTTTTGTAATGGATTGAGTATATGAATAAATAATGATAAAAAATAATATGGTAATATTGAAGTACATAAAGGATAATAATATGAAAATAATATTTTGTGTATAATAAATTTCAAGTAATATATTTAAGCATAAAACCATGTAGTTAATAATTCTCATGTAGGGAACACAAATTTTCCTTGGAATTCTCCTTAAATTTGAATATATTGGGATTACTATCAGTTATTAGAGAATTATATTTGTGGGGTAGGGTCATATGGAGTATAAAATTTCATATTTTAAATACGAAACTCAAATATTTGTTCATTGTGAGGGGAAGGGTTATCATTATATATGGGAATGGAGGGGTAGTTTTAGGTTTACCCTTAAAACATTTTATAATTTAATTAAAATATAAAAATTAAAATAGATAAAAAGGGAATAAAATATTGGGTAATGATGTTTTACATCATAATTAAACAAAACCCGTATTTATTGGATTTTTTGTTTAAATTTAAAAGTATATTTACAATATTTTAAACTCAATTTACCACTTTTAGTTTTACCTTAATCATTAACTTTTAACCTTAATAATTAATTTTGATGATAATAATTAAAGTTTATCTTATAACCTAATTTTAATTCTATGATTTATTTTTAAAAATACAACTTATCAAATAAATATATACATATATGAGAAGTTATTTATCAAAAAATATACTTTATTTCATAAAAATTGTTTTTAGAGAAATATTATTTTTATGAGTTCAATTTACATACAAGATAAAATTCACATGAATAATTAATATAATAAAAAAATATTTTTTGTTAAATAATAAACGGTATGTTTTTTTCAAGGAAATAAAAAATAGAATCCCCCATTTAATATACTTCATTCAACAAAAATACTAAATGAAATATTTTAGTAGTAAAGAACCATTTTAATTAGGTTTAAAAAATTTATCTATTGGATTTCCAAGTAGAAAAGAATATTTTAAAATGAAAAATATTAATTCTCAAATTAATATTTTCTTCCTAAATGAGTTTCTATGTATATATATCATTATTAAATAATAGTAAATCCATAATAATTACATGTTTCGTGATAATGGAATTTTTTTACTAAATCTACACAATTTCAGAAAAAGGTGGAAAATTCATAACATGAAAATTTTGATTCAAGGAATTTAGAAAAATTAGTTCATTTTTATTCATTAAAATTTACAAAATTTATATATTCAGTTTTTTAGTCAAACAATGAAATATAATGGAAAAATTTTTATCACTAGAAAATAAAATATTAAAATATCAACTATTATTATTGTTATTTGATATCATTTACAAAAATATATATTTTAAAAAAATATAAATATCAAACCCAATCAATAATTTATCATATGTTTCTTAAAATAGAATTATGTATCATATAAAATACAATTTTTAGAAAATAACTATTATAAACTATAAAGTATCATGTTAGTCATTTTTAGTAAATTAATTTAATTCCATAGATATTGAGAGTTTCCTTTAATTTATATATATATATAGTTGATAAAGTTTTTTCTTCTACTAATTACTGTTAATTTAGGGGAATGTTTTGAAATGCCCATAATTAAATATATATATTAAATATATCATGGATTTCTTTATTTTTTTGTTATGTAAAAAAATATTAAAAAATTATCTAATATAAAGCTAATCATATATTATAATATCAGGGTGTTACATTCCCCCACCCCTCACCTTAAATAAATTTAATCCTTGTAAAAAAAATTAAATATATTAGTGTAATTTCTATAGAGAACTCATAATAAACCATAAACCACAGGATAAATATTGGTTTACATAGGATGTTGATTGAGATTTTCCTGTATGTAAAATTATAGTAATAAATTTATAAATAGAGTTAAATTATTCCTAATTTCATATATAATTATATTATTCTCAAGATCACTAAGTAATTTTTCCCACAAAACCTGTAAATGATATATATGATAATCAAACGAATAAAGGTATTTATTTATAAAGAAATATCATTTAGTTTGTAAAAAAATACGTGAAATTATAATCTGAAAATCTATATTGACACTCACTATCTAATTCATTAGTTTTAGTTTCATAAGATTTTCATTTTTGGAATGGTTTTTAGTGACTATCTCCCTAATTTTCCCCTCGGTTGGAACAATTAATTGTATATTGTAAACCTCTATTTTAATTTAACAAATAAAATTTTGTAAAATATCTCTTTAACATACTCTTGTGGTTTTGATGGCATTCTTCATCCTTATCACATGATCATATATGGGACTCCATATCTCTATTCCATAGTTTTTGGTGTATTAAATATATTCAGATTATTCAACAAATTTTTTAATAGTAGTTTTGTTATAATTACATGGTTCCTCACTCAATCTCTCATTCATATGAGTTTTTCATTGAGGAAATATCCATATTGTCTATGAAAACCATGGATCCATATTGTTTAGGTGATTAATAACCCAAAAAATGTCGAAATGAGTGATGAAACATTCAAAATATGGGTGCATTATTGTAATATTTAATATAAAATTGATTCAACCTTAATACCTTTTACCCATATCATTACATTTTCCCGTAACTCCTTTATTTCAACCTAAATTTATCTTAAATTTTTTTATATCATTCTTGGTTGAACCTAGGTTACATTGAGTTGGGTTCTCTTGTATATTTTAAACAAATCCCTAAAATAAAGATCCCAAATTAAAAATTAACTCTCTAATAATTTTCTAAACTCAATAATCATTGAAAACTATGATCTTAAAATATAATATTTCATTCTATAAAAAATAGCATTTCCTATAATCATATAATCAAGTATATATATATACTTAGATAACATAAATTCAAAAAAAACTCTTTCCCCTAACCCATTTTAATCATATGATTTATTTATACCTCAATCATGTGGTCTGCAATAATTATCAGAAAAATATTACTTGGAAAGAAAAAATATTTTCATGATTATGAATAAAATTTATAATATATCACCAAACTATTAAAATAAAACTACCTATTATTAATATTAAATGTCTCACATATTACTCAATAACACATTTAATATTCTATAATTTCATTATTAAAAATCAATTAACAAATTAAAATATATAAGGGTTTCAATATTTAATTTCTATCAAAATATTAAACTCAATACCTAATATAAGACTACGAAACTCACATCTTAAATTATAATATACATACTATAAAATGTAACCATTTATGTATTATCCCTTATTCAGTAATAAGACAAACTATTTTATAGTTACATACTGTTCTAAGTAGAATTATGATGATCCCATTTAAAAAAATACAAAAAATAAAATGGTTATTAACATAATTATCGTATAAAATAATATGAATATTAATACTCCATCCTAATATGTATTCCCTAGTTAAACCATCATTTCATCCATCAACACTTCATGTTTTACCTAAATTAATTTAGGTTAGGTAATCTTATAATCATTAACATCAATACTCAAATTAATTTTAATGTAAATCATTTATAATGGATCATTAAGATAATGTTAATAACCAAATATTATCCCCTAGGTGTTTCTTCTAAGGCCCACTCATTCTTCATTAGAGTGATAATTGAGATAGTTTTCAATCAACCATCTTCAAGGTGATTACATTGAGGATCATATATGGAAAGTAAATATACACATTAAAATTTCTAGAGATATAATTATTTCAATGAAAACCCACATAATATATATTTTACCAAAACATCAGGATTTTATTGAATACATAGACTTATTCATAGTGTTTTCATTGATTTTTTTATCATAATTTTGAAATTAAATTTACATCACTCCCTTAAAATTAAATCATATACTTATCCCAACATGTTTTATATCATGATCAACCTTAAAATATAAATACTTATTTTATCCTAAAAATATATTAATCTCTAATGTTATCTAATAATTTCATTTGATACCAATTATGAAACCCGTACCCGCACTCCCGTATCGGGTTCCCTAAAAACACACATGACATACTTGATTTGATACTAGTTGTGAATTCTGGGATATAACCATCAATAATTAATATTTTAAAAAATTATTATTGAATATCTCACATCTAGAATATCATATCATGTTTAGGTATTTAGTGAATTAGTATACAACATAAATAGATAAATCACTTGTTTTTTTATAAAGGGATAATTTTCCCATTATATATGAAAGTACTTAATAACTTTAAATCCATCAAAATATCTGAAAAATTATTTCCTAGGTTATATCCTTCTAAAATATTCAATTTTAATAATTTTCACCATAAAATATGAAAATGGAAACCTAAAAATGGTTGAGCTCATATAATTTTTAATTAAAACATATAACAAAAACTATCGTGATAAAATAATTTCATAAATATTATGGAAGTAATTTGTAAACAATATGAATCCATAGTAAAAATGAAATTGGGATCATTATATACCCATAACAATAAATAGTAACTTGGGAATCAATAATACAAATTTCATGTTAATTGAATTCATAATGATGGACATCAAAAACCTTTTATCAAGGAATAGTTCTGAGAAACATTACTTTTCAACAATTCTGTGGTTAATAAATATTTCTAAATTAGGAAATACTACCCAAAATACAAAAAATATTTGTGTTTCCTAACATTTTTTGATGCATCTAGGGGATATATATATATATATAGGACAAACCTATCACTTACGTATGTAAAATTCATTAACTATTAATGTAAACATGACCTTTCATGCCATTTCATAAGAAAGCTCCTACTCAATAAAACATTGATCTCCATTTAATATCAAATACATAAATAAAATATACAATAAAATAGAATTATCATTAAATAATAATCAATAATTCAAATACTTTTCCCCATGTCAATATTGGTGATAAAATTATCATAACCCATATAAAGGTATAATATGGGTGATTATAAAATGCAAAGTAAACTTGCCATTAATCATATGTATTGGAAAAACAATATAAAGAATCCTAATAATTTTAACCGTGAAAATAGAATAACATTATTCTTTTAGAAAATTATTCAATTTTAATTATATAAAATGATATATTCTCGCCATATAGATTATTTGTTATACGATAACATCAATTCTAGAATAATGTGATCATAATTAATTAAGGGAAAGAAGGTGGATGAATGTAAAAGGGAATAACCAAATGAGTGGGGAACATTTTTCAAAGGGTTTATATAGTATGGATATATATCCCTATAAAACATTTATATAAAGCCTCATAATATATTAAAATTGATTAATTTAACCATCTTATTTGAAATAATATCAAGATAACAATTATAACTCAATGAAAGTGAATTGGGATTCCAAAAACTCTTAAAACATAGGTAACTACTAGATGAATATCCAATAGAAAAAGGGAACATGATTTGGAAATTAAATACTATGAAATACAAGGATTGAGATAAAAATTCTTCAACAGTTAGTAAATACACCATACTATCAGAACATGTAGCACAATAGTTAATGTCTCGATTAATTAGAATTGAGACTGAGAAACCCATTCCAGTTTTAGAAAAATTCTAACAAACCCCATAGAAAATGATGGATTTCAAATTAACGTGAATTATTATAAATGAAATATTAGTTATGATATGATATCTCTAATAGGATGTATATAAACTAAAAAAATTAAATTAGGTTTATAATGAAAAATATGTATCAAAGATAGATATTTGAGACAAAAACCATTGTAACATTGGAATCAAAATACAATGTGAATGTTAGTATGAAAATAAAAATTCAATATAACTAAATATAAGATAATAATGATATATATATATATAAATGGGGTGGAAATTACATCATACAATGAAAAAAAATATTGTATAACTTAAATAAGTTTCACTAAATTTAAATTGAGACTGAAACTTCTACATCTTCTCTTGAATTTCACAAATGTACTCAAAAATATTGTATCATAAAAATATCTATCATAATAAGATTACATTGAACATTTATCGTATCCATTTGGGGATATAATATACATAAATAACCATTCTCTATTTAAATTCATCTGATTTTACACATCTGATGTTTATAGTTTCAATGGTTTATACTAGTTTTATAAAAGTTTTTTTCATGTTCAATATTCTTTAATATTCAATAAATATAAGTTAATTAAATATACTTTAAGGTAATATTTAAAATCATTTATTATGTTTCAAATTAAATTCACGGGTTTTTTGACTGTATCTGTAGAAACTTAAACCCTAATATCTCGAACCAAGTGTCTCCATTAGTACATTTTCATAAGATACAAGGAATTGTATCCAAAAGGACTAAAGTGTTTAGTAGTCTTGGGAAACTAGAAAATAAGATGAAATTCATTTTAATTTGTAAAAAAATGAATTGTCATTTAGAATAAAAATATTACCCTTAATGTATCACTACTTATCAATCAAAAAAATACTTCCTAGCATCCTTAGAAAAATAAAACATAAGAAAGTGGTGAATTTAGATTCTTAGTAAGGGTTATCATATAGTGAAAAGGATGAATAAATTAGGAATATTAAATATGTAAAGCCAAATATCTGATACCAATTCCATTTAATTAATAAATTTATCATAATACGACAGGAATAAAATATGATCAAATAATGTCATATAAATAATCACATGAGATTCAATCTTGACCATGGATATCCTGACTAATTGAATAATCACATGGAATATCAATAAAAGAATTAATCAAGAGGAAATTCTTGGTGATATATTTATAAAACATACCATTAATTATTATGTAAATACATTTAATATTGTTGAGGCTCGTTCCAAAACATCTAATATCATCGAGGCTTCTGCTAATACATCTATATAAGTTGGTAAGGGATCTGTTGAAAAAATATATAGTTTGTCTCATGAGACCTACCAATGAATTAAGTTCGTATACTAGGCCCTTCTTGTCAAATAAAAGGTCCAATTCATTTCTCATATAAATGGGGAGAAGCATAATCAATATAAATATTCATATTTAAACTGGAACACAAAATGTAAATACTTCCCAAATCAATAAACATTATCTTAAACCATAAAAATAAATAATAAGGATAATAGAAATGGATTATAACCATGTTAATGAATACGTAAAATTAAGGAATTTATTAATAGATGGAAAATTATTTTCAATGATCACTTGGAACATTTCATGAGGAAAAGAACATTTCTTTGAAAATAACTCTTTTTATTTTAAAACAATAAAATTCCTAAAATATTTTCAAAATCATTTTCTTTAAAAATGAATTTTAAAAAATAATAAATTCCAGAATATTAGGGAATTTTTTTTAAATATACCTTCTAAAAGTATAATGGATTCTTCAAAAAATGATGATCTAGATGATAGGTAATTCCATAAATATCGTATAAGTTTAAAATCACCTTACTTTTACACCGTAAAAAGAATATAAAGGTATATCATTTATAAGAACAACAAAAATGTTATGTTAAGAATATTTGTATTTCAAAAATGGGTCAAAATGCCTTTAACATTTCATTTTTATAATGCAAAAAAATTATTGAAAATATTTTAAGAAAACATAGTTTTCGATGAAAAATTAGTTTACACCAAACATATAAATAGAGTATCATTGTATAAAAAATATTTTATTATAAATATTAAGTACCAATGGGAGGAAAACAGAACAATTACATGAAATATTTATTACATAGCATAGTAATATAATAATTATTTATTTTAATATATAAATTTCAAATAAGTCCCCCAGTGGATTCATAAAAAAATAATCTTGAATAATGATGAGAGTGTGAAGTAAAAACTTACCACTTTGATAAATTTTGCGTCATAATATTTCTCAATGATATTAAATTGAATGAAAAATTATATACCATGAAGATAAATTAATTAATTATATAACATAAAAAATAGTAGTGTATACACCTCAAAAAATAAATAAGTGGTGAATATGGTGAATGTCTGGTGGAAGTAAAAGTGAGATGAGAAACCCTTACCTTGATTCTGACTCATCTAGTAAGTTCATAGTCCTCCTAAATAATAAAATAATGTTAATTATTTACCTAATTAAAATATATTTTCATGTTTATTATACAATTTATTTTAGTTGTTACCATGATATATTTGATTACATAATTAGGTAAATTTATGTCGGATTGTTTGTTGATTTTTTTCTTATGTGACATAAATGAATTTTTTAGGTTTTCTATGGTTAAAGAGGTTATTATTTTAATATATATGATTAAAAATAATTAAACAATTATCTTATTTATACATGAATTATAATTTTAAAATCATCCATTAATGATTGTGTTAAAATATGAACTACATTACAATCATGGGGATAGTATGTTGTAGGTACGCATGAGTAATGTGTCCATTTTTCAATGACCATTGTTGAAAGAAGTTATGTAATATATTTACATTATTTTTTTTAATAATATCATATATACCATTTTATTTCATTAAATATACCCATATGTATCATCCATTTGGTGTGATGATGAAAGAGATTCACATCTCCTCGTGAAGGTGGTAGTCCCCAGGTACACGAATGATGCTATCATTTTTCAATATAAAGAAGAAAATGATATATTATCTTTTAATATTTAAAAATATGTCATTAATTTCATAATTATTTAATTTATATCATATACATTCATTAAAATTATCTTTATTACCTACAATTTAATGAATAATTTAAAAATAAATCACATTACTTTGGGAGGTGGTTGTCCGCCATATAAAAGAGTGACATTATTGCATCCCCTAAAGAATGAAAATTAAAAGGTTTTAATTGACTTAATGTATAAAGAGGTATTATTTTATTATAATTATCATATATATAATTTATGTCCATCCTCATTCCCAACTGTGGGAGGTGGTAATGGAAAAAATGAATGAAATCGATCTGTGGGGTGGTAGCCTATCAAACACGTAAACGATGTTTTCATGACCCATTTGATTGAAGTGGGGATGAATGTAGATAATGTCATAATTATAAAAAAATTATTTATATTTAATATAATTTGGTTATTATTTCAGATTTTTTTTTAATAATAATTTAAGGATTTGGATGACGAAATAAATTAAAAATATATGCTAAAGTATGTTCCCTATTCTGTAGGCATCCTACTTAGGTCTGCACCAAAGCCTTCAAAGGATTAATTTTTATAGAAAATAAGGATTTTAGGATGATATTATGGATTTTGGGATGTTATTTTTTTAATTATTGGCCAAAAAAATGGGTGTGCTGGTTTGGAGAAGAGTGAAGAGGGGGTCCTATCATATAAGTGAGGTGACTGGCACAATTGTAATTTTTTGGAATGAGAAAAGTATACCCACAATTTTCACATTTCAAAAGGGTCTAAAAATGTTGTTTTATCTAAAATTATACATGATATGATAAAATATTACAAACTAATATATTTTACACAATTTTTTATGTTAATTTAAACCTTATCATTTTAACCCCTGTAAATCCATTTTTACCTTAACTGGGGTAATTAATTTTTAATGTTTCCACTATTCATTTTGAAAAAAATCATTTTTTCATTATTAAAAAATATTAATTATTATTATTAAAAATATGGAAAAAAATGTTTTCAAATTACATTAATTGAAATTTAAAATTGTAATTTAAAATTAATCCGGCAGATATGCTAAGGGTGAAGGTTTTCAAAGGGAAAATAGTCAAAAGTTTATAATGCTTTTATATGAAAATTAAATATGAAAATGATTAAAATTAACTAAATTGGATTAAATGATATAAAATTTTACTACTTTTACTTTAAACAAAATTAAAAATATAATTTAAATTATAATGTGGTTTTTAATTAAAATTCAATACCTTCCACTACTCATCGAAAAATGAAACAAATCAAAAAATAAAAAAATCCACCTGTGATAATTTTCATATTATTATTTTAAAAATAAATTTAATTTTTATCCATAAATTTTATAAATTTGGTAAAAATTAATTGTAAACTATGTCTTTAATAAGTGACTAAATCGTCTTTTAGAAGAAAAAAAATTTTCAGAAAACATTTCTTATTGTTTTAATTGATTCTTAAGTTATTTATAATAAATATATAACCATAATTATCATAATGTAGTTACTAATATTCATATCCACCAAATTCAAGTCTAGGTTGAAATGATATACTGTATTATGGTTCATTTCAAGTCGGGGTAAATGTTCTACAAGCTGTCAAAAAGATTAAATTTATTTAAAAATAAAAATTTCATAAAGTCATGAGTGTTTTATTTTCAACAAATCATGGTGTTTTGTTTCATAAAAGATATCTAGAAAGAAATATTCTATTAAAAACCTGGGTTGATACAGTATCCTTGAAGATGAAATCAATAATATGAATATTTTGTTGATTTTGGACCAATGGATAGTGGTTTTTTAATTGATCGATTTAATGTTGATATATCAACTCTAGAATAAAATAAATTTTATTTTAAATATTTATATTAAATCAAACTAGTATTTATATTTCTATAATCAATCATTATATAAATTTATTATTTTTTTAAATAGGTGGTTAAACCAACCATAACATTAACATACCCAGATTTAATGAATTATTTTGAGGTGGTTTTATAATAATATCATTATACTATAATAATATATATATTATTTAGTTTTTATTAGTGTTATATATCCAAAATGGATTTAATTATAATGAAAAATAATGGATATGAAAATATTAACAATTTGAATAAAATATTGTCCTCGTAGTACACTTATTTTAAATGAATAAATTAATTATTATTGTTTGATGGTCATATAATTTATAGGATATGAAATTTATCATAATATAACCTCATTGATTTCATAAATATCATAATTATATTTTAATCTCATCCTTATATAAAAACTAGTAAAAAAATGATGGAAAATGAATCATATTATGTCGTGCAAGTAGTAGTCCTCACAATGTATGAACATTATTTTATTCATCTCAATGAATAATTTATATAAATAAATAATGATAATAACCATAATATAGTAATATTAAAGTATATAAATTATATTGATATAATTATATTACTTAGGATAGAATAAATTTTATAGAAAATAATTATGGAGAAAATAAAGTATTTGATAATACTCATACAGTTGACTTGAATTTTCCTTGGAAGTCACCTTGAATCCAATTGTCTAAAGATTACTATGAGAGAATAGGATATTATATTAATGTGATTGGGATATATTAATTGTAAAATGTTATAGTTTCATGAAGTTATTATAAGGTGAGGTTAATCTTTAACTCGTGGGAGCGTTTGCTATTTTACAGGTGAAGGGAACATAATTTTTGGGAGCTTCTTTAACATTTTAAATAAATACATGACAATATGAAGGGGTAAATGGATAAAAAGTTTAAAGAGTGTAGATTAATAATTTCATAGTTGAATCAAATCTCAAAAAATCAAATCTTGGATTGTTGTTTAAATTGTTTTAGGACTTCAATGCTAGGTTAAACTCTATTTACTACTTTTATTTTTCCCATAGTAATGAATTTTTATCCTTAGTAATGGATTTTAATTATAAAAAATGATATTGATATTATTAAATAATTTGAATCCATTTATTTCAAAATTGAAAACAGCCTTATTATAAAATTTTTAAATAGGAAAAAAAATTAATTTTTTTTTAAAAATACTCATATAAAAATGGTTTTTAGAGAAATAAAATTTTTGTGCTTTAAATTTATATATATGAAAATATTAATATGAAAACAGATTCTTATGGAATTTATTGATTTATTATAAATAAAAAAAAGTGTACGCATGTTTTAAGGAACGTTAAAACCAAATATGAATTGAACATACCTCATTCAAGAAAAGACAGGGTGAGGTTTTTTATACTAAAGAAATATTTTAATTAGTTGTAAAACTATTTGCCATTGGTTTTATATGTTCAAATAATATTATTAAATGAATAATGTTTTTAATAAAATAATTATTTTATTAAATAAATTTTTTTCTAAATTTCTAGTTCATTTGTATGAAATTTTATTGTTATACATATTTCATGTTTCCTGAAATGAAAATATTTTTACAAAAAAAACATTATTTTCAAAAAATATAGAAATTAATAAGAGTTAAATTTTGATTTTAGGAATTAAAAAATAATATTAATTTTGATTAATTTAAATTTCTATTATTAATAATTTCTATTTTTCTATAATATCCTAATATATAATTGAAATACATTTTTTATAAGAAAATGAAATTTTCAAATATTACCTTTTTTTATTATTATTTCATATAATATACCAACTAAATAGGTGTCAACCAATTTTTAATATCAATAATAATTTATCATTAATCAAATGTTTCTTGTAATAGAAATTCATAACACATAAATAAAAATTTTTAAAAAAATATATTTTTGAACAATAAATGAGATTATTTTTTAGATTAGGTAAACTAATTGACATTAATTCATATTAAATGTTTCCTTTAATTTCTAGATATAAATAATTTATAAACCTATTAGTCATATTAATTCCACAAAATTGACAAAATAGGTATATAATGGATATAAATAATTATTTGTATTAAATTTATCATGGTTGCATTTATGTTCGGTGTTTAATGTGTAGAAAGCTATGAATAAAATTGACTTCTATAAAGATGATAATATATATTAATTTTAATGTGTTACATTTATATTAAAATTATATAATAATAATATTGTAAGTTTATTTAGTGTAAATATATAAACCAAAAATTATGGATAACATTTACTCTCTTGATAATATTATGAGAATAAAATAAGAAAATATTGATATATTGAAAAATTTACAAAAAAAAATATTCTAAAAAACATAAGAATGTATGTCCTCAAGGAGATAACAACATGAAAATATATAACATTAATAAATTAATAGAAAAACATTACAATAAAGATAATTTTGAGTCAAATAATCTTAAAAATTAATGAAAAATGTTATGAGAATATTATTGTATAAAAAAGTGTCCAATCCATAATAATGGATATTTTTTTTCTATTGTAATAATAATAAATATTTCATCATAAAATTAATAATAGCATGATTAAAACTCAAAAAATGGTGATAAAAATGTAAAATCATAACAATAATAAAATGTAAATTTAATTACCCAAATAACTAAATTGAAAATTTGTAATACCAAAAAATAAATAACTCCAAATAAGCAATAAATAATATATTTTCAGAAATCATACAAATATCATTATTAAGATCTTATGATTTATTTTATAAAAAAAATAAGTATTTTCATAACAATGTACATCTCTTATAGAAAAAAGGAGGAATAATTTTAACAAAAAGGGTTTTAACTCAAATCACCTCTTATAATTTAATTTTTTAAGGCAAGGTTTCATGGGGCCTATTGTGTCATCTAACTATTATCCATTTTGAATGACATGTCCTAATGTTCTCACTATAGTTTTCATAGAAAATGGATATCTTATGCCAGTAAAATCAATTATTCTACATAAATCTTAATTTGAGTTATCATTCCTTAGACACTAACTGATGACCCTAGGGAAATTCATTCAGTGATGCACTCACCATTTTGTTCATGAAGTAATAAAAGTGAACACTTGAGAAAAATTGTTGGGAAATAATTAAAAAAATATTTTGATAACATATCTTTGGTTTTTTTTTGTTCTTGATTAGTTTAAAATCATCAAATGTGTAACAAGAATGATCATCCACCATGAGATCTTGAATGACACATGTTATCTTTGTAATCTTTGGGAGTTATTTTAATATAGGGTAAAAGGTTTAACTAGACAAAACCAATAAACACATTGACAAAACCCACATTTAATAGAACTAAAAAATAAGCGATAATAAAGAATACTTTTATCAGTGAAAAAAGCATAGATAAAAGTATGCTTACAATTTTTTCATTGACAAAGGTTTCTTTTATTATCTTTAAAAATAGAACTTGTAAAACCACCCATATGTGCTAATTTTAGTGCTAATAAATATCTGAGAAAATGATTATTGAATTAAAATGAATATAAATGAATACATAAAAATATTAAATTTTATGAAATAATACAAGAAGATGAAATTTTATATATGAATAAATAATATTAATTATACAATTAAAAAAATATAAAATTTTAATATATATGGTTGATTTTGTAAATATCTCAAAATATTAAATATTTCTAAATAAATATTTTTAAATAAATAATTAATGATGTATAAATTTCAAAAATATAAAATCAGTAAATATTAAAAATTAATAAGTAATAAAAATTAATAAATTTCAAAAATATAGAAAGAATATATATTAAATATGATGAAATAAAATTACATTAATAAACATTATAAATGATTAAATTAAAAATACAAAAAATTGAAAAAAATAATATAATTCATATAAATTATAAAAATAATAAAAATTAAAAAAATAAATAAATATAAAAAATTATAGACAGATAAATCACAAATAAAATATGTTTTTATTTAAAAATAAATAAAGAATAATTTAGTAAATTATTTAAATAAATATTAAAATAATAAATAAATAAATATTTGTTATATAAAATGAAAACATATTTAATATAGTTAATATTAATAAATAAAAATGTATGAAGAATTTTAAAAACTATATAAATAGAAAAAAATAAATAATTATTAAAAATAATTAAATAATATTAACTATATTAATTTTTATAATATTAAAAATTAATAAATACAAAAAAATAACTGAAAATTATTAAAATTTAGAAAAAATAATCAATAAAATTGAATACATTTCAAAAATATTTAAAATATGAATAAATATAGTGAGTTATAATTATTATTTAAAATTGAGGGGGTTATAAGAAACCAAAACACACACACCTAGACACCGTATTGGGTCATGTAACATTCCTCACCATAAGGATTGACATGCACCCAAAAGATCCATTTTGTTATAACACATGGACCAATGTCCTATAAGCACAAATGTCATAGAACATGGATGACTGGAAGGCTAAGAGGCTCAATGGCTGAATAAATGGTTTCACCTAGAATAAAAAACATGTATCATGTTATGTCAACTGTTTTATGCCTTACCACCCCTTGCAATTAGTTATCACATCTTGTTACTAGCATGAAAGTTGCATTACACCATTCTATGAAAATTGTTGCATTGCTTTGTCCTATGAAACACTATGGCAGAGAACTACTCCATAACATATCAAAAATTTGTATGGGATGAGGGTTGGATTTTTGGTGTTAGTGAAGCTATCTCTCAGTTGAATTGCCCACCATGTAATGCTACTGTGGCACCATGCTTCATCATTTAGCTATTACGTAGACCCATCTTATTCGTCCCACAAAATTTCATACCTATAATTTTGCACTCTCTTATATATATATATATATATATATATATATATATATATTCTTTACTTACATATAAATAACATAAATTTTTAGTATTAGACATAAATTCACATACATAAAAAATACACATACATACACAAAAATATTCATTCAAACACACACTTATATATACATACACACACATACATGCATACACATACACAAATATATACATTTATACACCAAAATACACATATATTCACATACACATATGTACATACACATACATACACATATATTCACATACATAAATACATACACATACATAAAAATGTATATACATACATACACATGAATACACGTACATGAATACATACGAAGTCCTATATACATTCATATTCAAATACACACGCAAAAACTTTCATAAAAAAGAATAGACACGCTTACAAATACCCATACACACACCTGAATTCATATACCTACATCCGTACACAACCACAAACAGATATAAACATATAGATACTCATACATACACATAGAGATATACACACACATACTCACTCTTAAATATATACATTCACATATATACAAATATACACTTACAAACCTATATAAAATCATACACACACAAGTACATACACATACATAACAAATATACACACAAGTGAAATTTCACACACACACACATACACATCTACATAAATATACACAAATATACATACACAAACATATAAATATAGATTCAAACATACACTTACACAGACTCACATAATCATTATGATACATTCACATATATATACATACACACACATTCATACATCCATACACATATAAAACAAAAAAAATAATTATATATACAAAATTCATAATCAAAAAACATACATACACATACATTCACATACACATGTACATACACATATATAAACATACACATATACATACACATACACTTACAGTTACATATATATATACACACACACTTGCATGCACACATGTAAAAAATAAACATGCAAACACACACACACGCACACACACTCAAACACACACACACACACACACAGATGCACCCCTACAAGAGAACAAATAAACACAAACACAAACACTAAAACTAACTCATCCATGTTTTGGTTTTGAGGTTATATTCTATTTATTTTTAGCTAGGATTTTTACATTGGTTCATCCAAGTACTTTTGGTGAAAAACAGAGATTTTGGGCATGACAGTAGCTGGCAGACTATTGGCACATGATTAGGGGAAACTATGCGCCCCTACCTAGGAAACTGTATGGCCAAGTTCCATTTTGGATAATGGTGACCACATGGTAGGCACGTATTTTGTCAAACCATTTTCTCTAACCATGTATAATATCCCTCATGGATAGTGAGGGATGAACATTTTCCTGGTTTGAGGTAGGTGGTTTCATGATTTTACATTATTTGATGAATTTTATAATCTTTCTTAGGTTGTTAAATGGGTTATGTGGATTATTTTTTTAGTGTAGTACATGTTTTGGAAATGGTTTACCATGTTTATTTGATGGAAGTAGGTTATTAAATGAAATTATTTTTATTTCAGGTGTGCTTCATTGTGGCGTTTATTAAATATTTTTATTCATTTATTGAAATGTGAAAAAAAATCAATGAAATTTAATGGTAAAAAGGTGATTACTATCCATTTTCCATGTGAAATGGGTTATGTTTCATGTTTTCATCATTGTTGTGCACCTTGATTGCATCTCTGAATTATGAAACATGTCATAAAAATGTTTTTTATGTGAATATGATTATGAAAGGGTATTTTACCATAGAAAATGGTTGGAACCAATATGTTTACATCTTATGATGATTATGCGTGGATTTAATAAATTATTCAAGTTTTTTGAAATATATTTATAACAAGTTTTGATTTTCATGTGAAATAGAATGTGATTTTTTCTATGGAATGTGATGGTTTCCATGTGATCTTCTGATCATTTTATCAATATTAAAATTTTGAATTTTGAAAATGTGAATATGTTGATTTTCCTATGTTATTATGATTCTTGGAATTGGTATGTGAAAGTACTAATTTATATGATATGTGAAATTTATTTTGAGCCCAGGCTGAATCCTAGATAACTGGGTGGAAGAAATAGAACTATTATATTAGATGATATAGAAGTGTCTCAATACCAGATTCATCTAGAAGGATTGATGATTCAAACAATAACTAAAAATGCGATGTGATCTGAGAGAACTAGAACTTTTGATTAGATCCTATCTTTTGGATCGTTCATGAGAATGTTGTTGGACCACTATAACTTTGGATGATATCATCTCTAGTGGATTATGCACAAAAACACTGTTGGTAGTTGATCTTAAGGTTTTTTATCACTGAGGTGTGATGCTCACAAGGTCTCACTTGTGCTAGTTACACTTAGATATTTTCTTATGGTTCTATTTTTTGATATGACGCTTATGTGAAGTGGTTCTAGATGTCAGTATACAGAAGAACTTGCGTAAAATTTTATTTTAGACAAGCTTATTTGATAAATTGTTTTCCTTGAATGTGTGACCTTGAGACTTGGTTTTCTATAATATATTTTCTTATAAAAATGTTTACAATGTTCTTATGAAAATGTTCTTGTCAAATTTTAATATAATTTTGTAGCAGGTAATATTTTATTTTTGGTGGAGTCATATTTGTCTTTGTATTACACCCTACATACATCATTGGGTGTATGTAGACAATTTTATGTATATTCAATGTAAAGGTAATATGTGTCATGGTGCTGATGGTGGATTCAGTTCCTGGTGGTGGATCCAGTACCCGGTGTTCAACTTCTTGTAGGTGTTGGAGGTGGTGGCTTGAGGTTGATGTCCCGCATTTTTCTAGGTTGTTTTAGGGATAGTTTTGTGTTTCCATTCCATTGTAGTAATTTTTAGTTTTTGGTTAATGTGTTAAACTTTGAATCTTAAAAATGTTATACCTAATTTGGTTATGGTTATCAGTTATTGTGATGTTTATTATTCTTAATTTTATTTTTATTTAAATGGGTGAAATCATTTGAAAATATTATTTTTGAGACCTTTCAACTAATTACTAGCACATAGGGATTGGGAATTCCATTCAGGGCATGCCATAGATTAGTTTATGTGTCTGGTTGGATGAAAATCCAGCTCGGTTCATGAAAAAAAGGGTATTAGAACATGTCACGTTTTTCATGGGTCAAGTTATTTGGGATGAGTATGGATAGACCAGAGCTATTTTATTTTTGGATTGATGTTTTGGTTATGAGTGGGGTGTCTAGACAATACACATCATCACAGGAATCAGGTTTCCATGAGATGTTGGGAAAATTGGACTAACTTATATTCCATGCGATATGTTTATGTTGCAGACTGTATATAGACACTAGGTGGGGGTGGATTGGTTTGGTTATTTTTGATAGATTTGGTGATGTTTGGGTTTATAAAAGTTTTTGATATTTGTTATTGTTTTTTAAAATTTTCATAATGGATGTATTTATGGTTTTCCTTGTGGTTATTTCTTATTATTTCAAGATTCCTTCTTGAAAGTATCATGTGAGACCATGGGATGAAGCCAGATATTTTTTCCCTCACCAATTGATCAGAGGTTAGTAGATGTTATATTCAGAGATATCCATGCTTTTGGATAACGAATGGTCATGGGTCCTGCTCAGGTTAGAGAGTTTGAAATGGGAATGTGAATTGAAAAGGCTCAGGAGTTAATCAAGAATAAGCCTCCTCATTTATGAGGTAGCATGAAACCATAAGAAACAAAGGAGTGGCTTGAGAAGATAGAGAGGATGTTTGAGTTTATTGATAATTATGAGGTGGTTATATTTAAATTTTTTATTTTATTTTGGAAGGTCCCAATGTAATGTGGTGGGACTCAATAGTGAATGCTGGAAAGCACAATAAGATGGATTAGAAAGACTTCATGGTCGTTTTCAATAACAATTATTTTCATGAGATTTTGGCCTTCACCAGATCCTAGTAGATTATAGAGCTTAGCTGTTGAGACTAGTTTGGGATAAAATATGCTGACCTCTTTGCAGAGTTAGACCGATACACACCCCAGATCATTTCTAAAGAGCAGCTGAAGGCATAGAAGTTTGAGATGGGGTTGCATCCAGAAATAAGATCTCAATTTTTTTTCTTGCTCTATATGAATATTTTTGTGATGGTTTTTGATTATTTCATGATGTTAGAAATTTATCATGGAAGAAAACATGGTTTCTTTAGAGAAGTATCAGTTGTGGGTAGTAGTAGTTCTTTAGATAATAAGATAAAGGGTGTGAATATTTGAACAAACTAGGTTATAGTTCAGGCCATCCTTTTCGGATTCCTTCGTATGTGGCTTTTGACACTCGGTTAGTCATATGACATTAGTGTGGGATGGTATGTAACATGTGAACTATATTTTCATCAACACCCATAAAATTTTTATCATTGAAGATTAATTGAAACGTATAGCGATTTTTCATAATGGTGTTCCTATACTAGAGTGGTGTAAGATATGTGGCCTTCAAAGGGATGAAAGTTCAGTCAGAACCATCCAAGACCTTATTTTCTTAGTTTGGAGATAATAGAGGCAGGGATGGATCATAATTTGGGAGGATTCAATTTAGGTAAGATCTATTGGATATTTTTTTATTCTCATGATCATTTTGAGATGATAAAACATCATTTGGTGTATCGAGAAAACGTGAAATTAGATGTGAGGCGGGTGATAGTTTGAGGAATCGTTTTTATTACATCATCTTTTGATATTTCCTTTTTTGACATTGGTGTGTTAGTTTCATTTATTTATTCCCCATTTTTTGATGTGTTATCATTACAAATTGATATCATGCCATATTCGATAGTGTTGGTGATGCTACTCGGTAAGAAGCAAGAGAAGGGTTTTAAGTGTCCATCTTGTTCACTCATTATGTCAACAGTCGATTTTGGATGGAATTTACTTCTTTTAGATATGGAAATGATTAACATCATTGTTTTTACGGATTGGATGGTATATTTTTGGTGTACCGATTTTTTTTATCCAAGGTGAGTAATTTTGTAGCAACTGAATAAAGTACCCAGGTTTTTAGGGTGAATAGGATCCTCTACTGGGACATACTAGACCTCCACATTTAGAATTGGGAAGACTCATTTTTTAGATCTCATTGCTCACATTGGAGGATGATGATGGTTCCCCTAAGGATGTGTTACCTATATTGGTGGATGAGTTCCTAGACATTTTTTCAAAGGATATATTGATTTTCCCTCTAGAGGTGGATGTTTAGTTCTCTGTTGATTTGGATATGGGAACACAGTTGATATAACTTACCTCATACAGTATTTCCCCATAGAGTTTAGAAAATTAATTGTATGACTAGAGAATTTGGAATCCAAAGGATTCATTTTCTCTAGAATCTCACCTTCGACCACCCCAGTTTTGTTTGAAAAAAATTCAGATCACTCTATCTAGTTTTTCGATGATTTATGAAATCTAAATAAGTTATGGGTATTGAAAAAATAATGGATTCCCTATATTGATGACCATTTCAACCGGAACTAGGGGTGAGGTGGTTCTACAAGATTTTATTGGTTTTTTTATATCATCAAGTAAGAGTTAGAGAGCTGAATGTTCCTAAGACAACCTTCGGAAGAAGGAAAAAACATTTTGATTACCTGGTTATGCCTTTTGGGTTGAAAAATGATTCAGTGGTATTTATTGATCTTATGAATAGGGAGTTCAACCAGTATTTAAAATCATTTTTCATGAAATTTTTGGATTACATCTTGGTCTATTATGGGACCTATGTGTGGCATATGTGGCATTTGAAAATTGTTGTGGGAACTGATCGAGATCATTATCTCTATACTATGTTTTCTAAGTGAACCTTCTAGATTAGGGAGGTGAAATTTTTGGGTCATGCAATCTCAGAATGAGGGGTTTCAGTGTACCCTGACAAGATTATTTTAGTTCTGTCATGGGAATGTCTAATGAATTCATTCAAAATAATACACTTTTTGGGCTTTCCTAAGTATTACAAACTGTATATTCGACACTTCTCATATCTTGCTTCATCCATGACTATGCTTACTTATAAAGGGGTAATATAAGAATGGATCCCATAATTTCAAGCATCTTTTGAGAATATTAGGTAATAGTTGAACACAATCCTTGATTTAATTTTTCCAGAATTAGAAATGGGATATGTAGTTTATTGTGATTCCATATATAATGGTCTTGTGTGTGTGTTGATTTAGGATGGCCATGTGGTGACTTGTGTCTCTCAATAACTATGATCACATGAAATGAATTAACCTACACATGACCTGGAGTTATTAGTGGTTCTGTATTCTTGAAAAAATGGTGCCATTATCTTTTTAGAGAGAAAATTGTTGTTTATTCAAATCATAAATTACAAAACAAATTTTTCCCCCAGAAATATTTTAATTTAAGGAAGTTCTATTAGGTTATGTACCTATAAGGATTCAAATTTCATAGAGTCTATACCATAGGAAAAAAAGAAATTTAGTGTAAGATGTTTTTAATAAGAATGTTATGATGATATTATTGAAAAATTGCAATGATGAACAGAATTGAATGGACACTTTTCTCAGATTCACATGGAGACTAAGAAGCATAGTGGAGGTTTGTTCATAGCCAATGTTCAACTAACACCTTCCCTTGTTGATTTGTTTCGATAAGAGATTCTGAGTGATGAGTTGTTCTAGTGCTCTATTCTATTTATAAATAGAGTTGAGGTTCCTTGATATTGGTCATTGTCTCATGATGATTTTTTTATTCAAGGGTTTATTCATGGTTCCCTTTTCTACGAGGAAGGTTGTGATCTAGGATAGCCTCCAGTCTTAGTGGGTTGTTCATAATAGTTCTAAAAAGATTCACTATGATGTTTTTTAGTAGTTCTAGTGGCTAAGCATGAGGCGGGACATAACTAACACTATATCGTGGTGTTATACATTTCATATAGTTAAAGTGGATCACCAAAGGTCCTATAGTTTTCTTTTTATTCTACCTATTCCTTCCTGAAAGTGGGATGATATCACCATGAACTATGTTGCAATATTACCTCACACACCCTGAGGGAGAAATGCTATTTGGGTAGTGATTGATCATCTGACCAAAAATATCCCATTTAATTCTGATCGTAGATTCATAAAAAGTGTAATGTTTTAGATGATTGAATGTTTAAGAGGTTGTTAGTATTCATAGTGTTTCATCAACCATTTTTTCTGATAGGGAACCTCATTTTACCTTTCATCTTTGGGAAGGACTTCATAATGTTGTGGGGTCACAATTTAAGATGATAACGACAGACCATTCTCAAATGGATGGTCAGATGGAGCAGAAAAATCAGAATTTGAAAGACATGCTTTGGGATTATCTATTAGAGTTAATAAGTTAGTGGGATTTCAATTTGGGATTTTATGAGTTTGAATATTGCAATAGTTAACAATCCTCAATTAAATTTGTGGGGACCCCGACCCTAGTATCCTAGAGTCGGTGTCTTTCTTTATTACATTGTTATAAATAAAAGTCACAAATAACAAAGAAAGGATCATTTTAGTAGATTTGGAAACAAGATTACATAAATTAACTTTACATTATAACTAGAAAAGAAAAAAAAACATATAAAATCCATTAGAAACACCCATAAAATATTATATTATTTCTTTAAGTCATTCATAATATACATCTTCACATCCTAGGGAAAAATAAAACATAAGAAAGAGGTGAGATAAAATGATCCATAAGGGTCAGTAATACAAAAAAATATAATATAAACAAAAAAGGAATAGTGAATGATTGAAAAGACATTTTTTTAGAAGATATACATCAACATAATATGGAAGGAGTAAAAATTGAATAAATAATTCAATAAAAATAATCACATGAGAATGAAACTTAAACATTGATATTATAAAAGTTGATATTCAAATGAATTATCAATTGTTAATATCATAATGAGGGAATGAATAATGTAAGAAATATGAAATATATCATTGAGGGCTCAACCAAGATATCTGAAAATAAATTGTTAAGTCCTCGGCCAAAAGCATATCTGAAATGGGAAAGGCCTTAGCCAAGTCCATATTGGTTTTGTATCATATGACCTACTGATTCATTGATGGGATATATATGGCCCCACCCATGAATTTATAAGTCCAATTCATTCCTTATATAAATAGGATTAAATTTAAACATCATATACATATGAAATTTAAATAACTTTACCAAATCTGTAAACATAATTAGTAACCAATCTTAGTTGTATCGAGATTGGTATCAAGATACCACATACATATTCAAAGTGATCATTAAACATTTAATAAAATATATTAGATGATAATCATAAGATATTAATCTCAATTAAGAATAAAATTCAATATATTTGTTAGAATATAAGAAAATACTCTAAAAATAAAAATGGAATTATAGAGAGAAATACCCTATGTTTTTACTTTGTAAAGAAGTGTTATTCTATAAAAATAATTTATATTTTTAATAATTTTTTGTATAAAACTAGAAATGAAAAAATAAATTTTATCATGAAAAAAGTAGTTATTTTATTAAAAAAATAGTGTATAAAAATAGATTTTGGATGGTACATGAAAATGGGTATGAAATCGAGATGTTCCCTTTAAATGTCTTGCGTATCGGTTAGAAATGAGATAAAAACCTTGAAAAAACTGTGAATTTATTATAAATGAAAGATTAACCTATCAGTATCATGATTCAAATGTATACAAAATATTTATAAGAATTATATAAAAATAATGAAGTATTGCATTGGTGTATCAAGGGATAAATCATAACTCGAATGAAAATGGAGGTTTTGGATGAAACCCATACCTTATGTTTGAATGTGTTCTATACATGACCTTAATTTCCTGCATAATCAAAATAAATCCATTAATTAATTAATTCAGAACCTTTTATAAATTTATTAAATTTATTATAGTTTTATTAAGTTCATTAATGGTCTTATTTATGAATTATATTGTATTATTTCATTGTTCTAGAGGATTCATTTTATTGGTTTTTATGATTGGTTCCCTTACTTATAAGTAATGTTGTTCATGTAAAATGGTTATAATTTTACTGTATTAGAATTAAATTTTATTAGTGAACAGATAAAAGTTTAATTTTCTTAAAAATATTTTCCTAGATATTTGGATGAAAAATTAGATAACATGTCAAAGATAAATTTTTACATTAATTTGTTTAGTTTAACTTCACAACGAACTCATTTTGTTTTATCATTTAGTATTATTGGAATACGTTACATCCAAAATATAAGAAGGGTTTAAATAAAAATTTTAAAATATGTTTCAACCATTAAATTGTTTTTATAAACATATTTGAAGAAGGTGAATGAAAATTAAACCTAGATATCCCTGAAGGCGATGAAACAACACCTCACAGATGATGTTACCATTTTCAAAATAAAAGGGAGTTGACAAGGGGATTGATGATGGATTATTCTAATTGAATAATAAAATTACTAAATATTTAAGGTAATTTATTTATCATTATGTTTTTATTAGTTAAGGTGAGTATAGAGTATGAAAATAAATGAATATGAAAAGAAATTTAATGAAAAAAGCAATAGGTTTTTACCTCGTGATTTTCTCTAACTTGATAACCTCTTTAGGGAAATGGTTTTGGTATTTAAATGATATTAAAGGATCATATACATAGGGTAGGTACTAGGGATGAGTATTGGGATTAAATTTTAAATATCTCCAAGAATTGATGGAGTGTGGAAAAGGGGTGGTGAGGTGTAGTATTTATATTAGAGGAGAAGGGTGATTTTTGAATATTTTATTCATTTGTTTAATATTTTGGCTCAAGATTATGAATAGATTGAGAATTATCAAAAAATATATAAAATTAATGAAATATATCTTTATATTACTATCTTACATCATCCACACATCACCTACTACTTCATAGTTCATGTATTTTGTTAAATATCTTAAATTAATGCATTTCACTATTCACCAAAAAATCACCTATTTTAGAAAAAATCAATAAATTAACTTTAAACATTATTGGATGTTTATAATTAAAACATGAATTTAATTATATAAAAATAATTTTATAAATATATTAAATTTAATATTTACTTTAAATTCTCATTTAATAGAAAAATTCATATTTTAAATTTATAATGGGTTTTATAACACTAAGAATAATTAACTAAGGTCTCATAAAATTATTATAAATTAATAAGAAAACAATATTAATTTATCAATATATTTGTGAAAATAAATTTTCTTTTAATACATTTTAATTATTATAAATTTATAATTAAATATTTATGACTTAAAAAAAATACAAACTCTTAATTACTAATTTTTAAAATATTCATTTACTTATACTATGAAATAATTATATCATATTCACACTTATACGAAGCATAAATTTTAATTTTACATTCATATTTGATGTTATTTTTCTAATGGACACATTACCATTGTTAATGGTCACATTATTATTCCAACAGTCACATTATTATTCATTAAAAAATGAAACTTATCAGAAAAATACCAAAAATTTAACCAAATTTAATTTTTATATTACACTTAAAAATGATGTTTATTTTTTATATATCATTTATAAAAGTTTTAAAATTTATATTTATAAAACATATCCATGTTTATAAAAATATATCCTTCTTCTATGTAAAATTGAATTTATTCTTATCTTATGCCTCTAAATATATTTTGGATGAACGTAAAAATATTTGATTTAATATATAATATATAAATTTTATTAAGTTCAATTTCAGGCAGTGGAAGTCTCCTCCCTCAATGATGGTCTCTAGGGATTTTCCATGTCCATCCCTCACTAACTCGGTTTCAATCTCATTCCTCTCAACAGCGTAGTGTCAGCGGCTTTGCCTGTTCGTGATCCACAACGTCTCGCCGGTTCTTAAACCCTACGGATGTGATGAGGAGCTGTGACTCAGCCTATCATCATTTGGAATCTAATTTACCCAATATATTTAATCATGTGTTGAAAGACACATGGAGTTTTGTGAATACTCGCAATCCTTTCAATGAGTTGAGGAATCAGGTCTCGGCCTACCCTCGTTTGGATTCAATTCTGCCTCATAGATCTAATGATGCGATGCAACGTTTGACTCACAGTCTTTTTGCGAGAGCTGAAGATGCACTTCATAGGTCCACTGATGCTGTGATTCCAAACCATGGTGATTTGTGTAAGTCATCTGGTCTGAAAGATAATGCGTCATTGCGGGATGCTAGGGTGGATCCAACCGTTGTTAAAGATCATCCTTCTCAATATTATGTTATTGCTTTAATGAATACAAATTCATGGTTGAAGATGAATAGATTTTGTTCTCTACATGTGTTTAAAGACTCATGACCTAGTATAATCTTTCATAAGGGTTTATTATCTCATGTTGAATCCAATTATGTAGTGTTGTTGAGAGAATGGTAATTGGGAAAAAATAATCGATTGCATGAATTATTTTACCTAAAGGTGAAAAACCATGGAAGAATAATAATTTGATTTGCAGAACCTCGATCTTATGGAGTTTATCTAACTATAAATTCATCTATCTTGGTCATGGTTTTCTTCATTGCATGTTTCCTTCAAAGGATAAGAAGCATTGGGCATGGATCTTTGGGACTTTTCTATTGAAACATGGTTGGTTTCACTAACTTGAATGGTCTTTGGACTTAAATTTTTTGAATGTAATATATTCCTTTTCTTAGGTCTGGGTTCCTCTTCATGGGCTCAATTGGGTCTTTTGGCATCTGAGGATTTTGTATAATATTTCCACAGAAATTGGTACTCCTATTCATCCTGAACAGGAGACTGAGGATGTTTGATTTGGTCACTTTTCTAGGATATTGGGGGAGGTTGACCAAGGATCTACCTTGATTGAAAAGGTTACACATTCTAGTCCTTCTGATAACATTCAAATTGATGTTGAGTATGAAAAAAACCTCTTTTGCAATGAATTTATGGTTGTGGGAAACGCTATGGAGACATGTCAGAATCATGTTTCATGTAAGGAATGTGGGGTGATGGGTCATCCATAAAATGTCTACTGAAAGAAGTCAAGGAAGAATGATGCAACTTTGTCAAATCCCATCGCTCATGATAGTGATGCACTCAAGGATCCAACTTTCATTGTGGATAATGTGATGGATTTTGGGAAATCTGACTCTCAGGTGTCTAAGCATAAAGGTAAGAGTTTATTGGTGGATATAGATCCATAGAGAGATCATAGTGGCCCCTTAGAACCTCATGTTGATTTGGTTAAAGATGTTACTTCATATAGGGAAACCCATGTATGGTATTTGGGATTGATCATCCCTGATCACTCTTAGGTTGATGTCTATAAACAAATTGATGCACAATAGTGTGTTGATTGTTACTAGAAAATCCAGAAGTTCTTTCAATCTTCTGAATTATCTATGAAATGGGGGAACATTTCAGAGGATGGTAGGGGGAATGGTACCCCTATTAAGGCTTCATTAAGTGGTGGGTGTGCTTATTTTAAGTAAGTAGTCTTGAGTGGAAAGGAAACTATAACTGATGGTGATAGATTCACTTATGTTCCCTCAAAGAGGTGACTACACAAGAATTATTCTGAACATTCAAAGAATGTGTCTACCAGATCATCTTTGAAGGTGTCTTGGAAGGTGGACATAGACCTTATTATTATTTTTAATTAAGATAAATATCATTCTGAATGGGAGCCTGCTATTGACTCTGAATATGGAAATGATTTTTTGTATAATAATATTTAGACCTATTTTTTGGTGGATATAGACATTTCGGTTTGTTTGATCTCATCTGCCTTATATGTACTTTTTATTTCTTCTTAGTAAATGGTCAGAAGCTTTGATTCTAGATTGAATAGTGGGTATAAATTTCATTAATATATTTTTCTAATAGTTTTTAAATTAATTAATTTATATAAAGTGTCATTGTGGGAATAAAAATATTCTTTATGAAAATACATCTTTTATGTTAAATATGTTTTTATTTCTAATTAATTGGTAACCATCGAATCAATTTTACAAGCATGTGTAATCCATATATTTCATAATTTACTGAATTTAATTCATTCTCTTCATTCCCAACATTGATAATATAACTATAATAATTAAATAATTATATTTAATCATTTCTTATGAACATAAGCTATAGAATAATTTAAATTTAAAAAGAGGCATACTGTAAAATCTTGAGGAGTGGAATTATCCCCTCCCACAAAAAATTATTTCCCTATAATTTGAATTTTTACTTCAAAAATCAAAGGTTGATACTTCAAAATGCCTTTATGAGAAACCCATATCATAAATAGGTTTTATAAAATATCCTCTTAATAATATGGAAACGGAAATGAGAATGTCACCACAATACTATAATTTTATGTAGGAAAAAAATTAGTGAGAAGTTAAAATATATACATAAAATAATATTATAACTATCATGGTCTGATGGAGAGTGATAGATAACATGGTCATTATAATGTTAACCATCACAAATCCGTAAATTTGAAACCTGTTAAAAGACCATTGATTTCTAAGAAATAAATGTAAATATATAGTGTTTATGATCCAAAATATTAATCCTAGAGTTGAGGAATTATTTTAATATTTAGATAAACATACTTGATTAAATTCCATGTCATAAGAATAATCTCATCTTTTGTCTTTTCTTCGATCTATTTTCACTTAATACCTTACACTTGGAAATGCATTTTCAAGATGATTTTTTCACTCTTGAAGAATTCCAATCAATATCAATGGATCCCAAAATCCACGAATTATTAATTATCTATTCCTCTTATCTTTATACATTAACGAAAACCAAAATTTTATGGATAAGATAATATAATTCCAAAAAAATAATAAAACTTTATACGAAGAAAAAAAACATTATTATCTAACATTAAATAGTAATTCCCAAATTTTAACATAGTTCATTCATAAAATCACCTTACTTTCAAAAAATATTGTAGATTATGATTGAAACCCAATAATAAGAAGGATTGGATCACATAGACTTTTGAATAACAACAATAATTTTTAATGTATCATACCAAAAATGTAATTTCTTAAATGACTTAATCTCTAAGATACACTAATAATTTCCATAAATAAAATGAATCACCTTATTTACACCATAAAATCAAACTTAAATCCAAGAGAATGTTAAATATTTATTTCTAAAAATATTATGTTTACCATAATCTTATAGGAATTCCAAAATAGATAACATCCTATAAAATAACATTAATCTTGTAATCAGCAAATCATTTTCCAATCTCATGGTTGTCTATTTTATTAAATAAACATCACTAAAATAAAAATAACTTTCACCCATTATATTAATTAATTTTTTATATGTTACTCTAGTTCCTTCCATTGACTAAAACTAGAAAGCATTGTGTGAGTGAAAATAGTAATAGTGAGAAAATTTTATAATCATTTTTAAAATATAATGACAAATTATTTTCAATCTAAACCAATATAGGTTTAACCTAGGTTATAAATTTATATCCTTCCTGATGATTTTATAATAAAATATCAATTACCCAAAGCATATACCACAATATTGTTAAGCTAGTTTCAAAGTAAGGCTTATTGTCATGTACTAGATTACACCATGACATGCCTAAGACACCTTTTTTAAGATGGTAACCTAGGTAGATCTATTCCAAATCCACATCCACTTATATTATCTATATATGGATTATTTTTTAGAAGAAACACATAATATCTACCCTACAAGATTTTTAGGATGTTTATCTATACTTATCTTCAAATTATATCTTGTGGTTATGTTTATTAATCTATTTTTTCTAAATATAGTTTCCATGATTTCTACTAAGCATTATCCAATAACAAATATGAAGACCCCAATCCCATTATCCCAGAGTTTATTCTTTTCTTTACTACATTGGTATAGATAAAAGTCGTGAATCACAAATGACAAATAAGTTTAGCAGTTTTGGAAACCAGATTACATACATGAACATTAAATTACAAATTGAAAATAAAAACAACATAGAAACTCCATTGAAAACAACCATAAATGCCAAGATTATTTCTATAAATCATTCTTAATTTACATCTTCACATCATGAAGAAAAATAAAAGATAAGAAATGGGTGAGCTATGATGCTCGGTAAGGGTAAGTAATAATGTAGAAGCTAATATAAATAGTATGTCTTGGTGAATGACTGAATACACATGTCATAATAAGATAAACATGAGCGTGATATGTGAAGAGTAAAAGTTGAAAAAAAAATTCCATAAAAATAATCACATGATAATGAATCTTAACCATGGATATTCTATAAGTTGAATATTCATATGGATTATCATTTAATAATATCCTGATGAGGGAATACATAATTTTGGACATCTTAAACATACCGGTGAGGCCTATCCCAAGAATCTGAAAATAAATAGTTTAGGCCTTGGCCAAAACCATATCTAAAAATGGCCAAGACCTCGGCCAAGTACATATCTGTTTTGTCTCAAGAGACCTATTGATGCATCGAGCGGCTATAGTGGGCCCCAACCGTCACTTTCTAATTCAAATTCCTTACTCATATGAACATGGTTAAACATAAACATCATATAAATATTAAATTAAATAAATTTTCCCAAACTGTAAACATACTCATTAACCAGTTTGAGTAGTATGGTAAATGGTATCAAGATAGCACATCCACAGTCAAACTGATCATAAAAATTCTAATAAAATATGGTAGATGATAATAATAAGAGATCAATATCAAAAAATCATAAAATAAAAAAGAGTTTTTGAAATATATTAAAATACTCTAATAAAATAATTGAGTAATTCTTGCCAGAAATACCCTTTTTTACATTGCAAAGAAGAGTTCTTTTGGAAAAATATTTGGTATTAGTCATATTTTTCTTTATAAAACAATAAATGAACATATATAGTTTTTAATGAAAAAATTAGTGATTTTAAAAAAATAATAGTGTCTAAAATTATATTACGGATGGTACATGAAAATGGGTAAAAAATCGAGATGTTCCCTTTAATCAAGCTTGCATATTGGAAGGAGTTGAGAGGGTAATGTTGAAAAATGTATTTATTATAAAAGAAAGATAAAATATTCAATAAAATGAGTTTGTAATTTATAAACATAATTTATAATATTCAAATAAAAATAATGAATAATTACATTTGTGAATAGAATTATAAATCTTTAACTGAATGAAAATTGTGGTTCAGGAAGAAACCCTTACCTTATGTATGAATGTGTTCTTCACATGACCTGAATATCCTGGATATTGAAATTAAATCCATTAAATAATTAATTTAAAAAAATTTATACACTTATATGATTAATTATTGTTTGATTAAGTTAATTTATGTCCTTGTGGATCAGTTATATAGTTTAATTTCATCGTTAGTGAGCATTCATTTTCATGCTTTTAATGATCGGTTCTTTTGTATATAAGTATTGAAGTTCATGTAGAAGGGATATAATTATCCAAAATTTGAATTTAAATTTACTAATGAACATAAAAAAGTGTAATATTTATTATATATTGTTTTTTCCTAGATATGAGGTTGAATCATTAGATAACATGTTAATGATAATCATTTAGATTAATTTTATTAGTTTTAAAATAGAATGAAATCATTTTGTTTTATCATCTTGAATTTTAAGAATATGATACTTAAAGAAAAAAGGGCTATAATATAAATTTTACTATATGATTCAACCATTAAAATGGTTTCACAAACATCCTTAAGGACAGTGGAGGAAAATGAAAACTTTTCATCCTTAAAGGTAATGAAAAAACACCTCCTGAATGGTGTTGCATTTTTTAGAATAAAAGTTAGAAGAGAAGGGGGATGACAATGGATTATTACATTCACATTATTAAATTACAGTATATTTAAGTTAATCTATTTATCATACTATCTTGATGATGGGAGGTTATGAGAGAATAAGAAAGAAAACGAACATGAAAATAATTTGTTTTTAAAGAAAGAGGTTTTAACCTCTTGATTTTCTCATCATTGAGAACCTCTATAGTGAAAAGTTTTTGATGTTTTTTGGAGACAATATGATATTGGAAGTGGGGTAGGGGATTGTATAGATTATTTTTCCAAAAAATTACATGGCTCAATACATAAAAGGTGTGAGGAGAAAGGGTGCTGAGGGGTGGTATTTTTAGTGGCAGATAGGGGTGATTTATGAATATTTTCTTCATTTGTTTATTATTTTGGCCCAAAACTATCAATAGTTGAAGAATATTGACCAAATATATTAAACTAATATTGGATATTAATATATTATTGGATTCAATAAGACATATATCACCTATGACTCCATGATTCAAATATTTTTTTTTAAACCCTAAATTATTGTATTTCAATATTCACAAAAAAAATAAACTATTTGAGAAAAAATAAAAAAATAACCCTAAATTTTTTTTGATATATAGAATTAAAAAAATTACTTCATTTTATGAAAATAATTTTCTAAATATGAGAAATTTAATTTTTACTTAATATCAATATTTACATGAAAAATACTAATTTTAATCGTATAACTGATTTTATAACACTTTGAAAAATTAACTAACATCTCCTAAAATAATTTTAACACCCCGATCTTCCATGATACGTCTCTCTTTAAATAATGAAATAGCTTGCATTGTACGCAAGTTCGAGTTCTAACACACCGCGACTAATCAAAGTAGCCGTTATGAATAGTAATACCCACTTTTTAAAATTATAGAAATTTTATATTTCAAAATGGACTTCATTTTTGTATTCTTAATATCGAAATTATCCTAAGTTGAATTTTTTGTAGTTTTCTGAGAACTTTCAATTTTTTTATTAATAGTGAAAAATACTTAAAACAATTTTTTTAATGAAAATAATTTATACTGATAAATTATACTATTAATTGGTTTTAAAGTATAATTATAATATATTTTTACCATTTTATCAAAAGGTGGTCATTAGAATTAATTTAACATTGAAATTGGACATAAACAATTGTCAATCTTTTGATATATATTGTTTCTTAAAAACACGCTATTTGTTGTGACAGCGGGAATTAATTATAAAATTAATTAATGCAACTTATATGTTTGGAATTTTTTAAAATAGACAACATTTTTGAATTTGGAATATCAATTATAGCTTAGGGTGAAATTTTGGCATTGTTCTGAAAAACTTCAATTTTTGATGAATACTGAAACCACTAAGTGTTAGTTAAAAAACTGATTTTTCATTTAAATGAAACATTACCACTTTTGTGATTTGATTTTCAAAAATCCAACATACATGGTTTTCATTAGGAAGTAAAATGTGGTTCAATGGGATTAAAATAATTTTTTGGTGAATAGTAACTTTTAAGTTTAATTAATCGTGATTAAAGGTAATTAGTGAAATTTAAGGTAAAAATGGTATTATAAAAACATAGAATGACCTTTAAACTTGTAATAACCCTATTGGATGAGTCCTGGCCGACCAAGAAAATACATGGGTCAACTTGGGGACCCCATGGAGCCACTTTGGAAGGAAAATGACATTAAAAACTTTTTATTTAATATTAAAATAAAAATGTCACAAACATGAGTTGTTTTACTAAAACAATTTTAAAATGGGGTTATACAAGTCATATTTTTGACTATAAATATTAATTAGAAAGCTAAAAATCTTTCCTACATCATGATATTTTTTTTATAATTTTTAGATATTAAATAAATTAAATTATTTATGACACCATGATGATGCAGCGATTACCTCATTAATTAACGATTTAAATAAAATGAAAAGATAATGTAAAATATAAGACTTATAGTTGTCAAAAACCTATTGGATGAGTATATTTAGAGCTCTTATAACCTTATCCTATAAATATATAATTTTTGGACCTTTATAATCCTAAAAATCATTTCATAATAAAGTAACATTTCAATCTTTCCAACAGTGCCCCTTCTCTCCTCTTATAAAAGGCCCCCACCACTACCACCTTACTCACACCTTCAAATCCTTTTGGCTCGGCCAACATCGGCCCAAATAATCTACCAACTTCCCTCCCTTACTCCTAGAAGTCTAACTTTGGGCAGAAGTCTTCCCAAGGAAGCCTTTGGCTCAAATCAAAAAGAGTTACCCGATTTTAAGGTAATGTCTTCCCTAATGTTGTTTTGTTTTATTTTGCTTCTCCAACCCCTTAAGCTCTTTTTATTCCTTTCTTTTGTAACAACACCAGTATCTAAAATATACTAGGATGTTGTTATGATAAGGATTTGGTTTACACTTACACACACCTTCGTCTAATGGTTAAATAACATATTGTTTCTGTGGGTGGCGAAATACTGTCTCACGAAACGATGATTGTTCAATATTCTTTTAACACCCCTAATGGTGGACATTTTGATGACACTATTTTCATATATGATATATATATTATGTTTATGTTTTACTTATGCATCTTTATTTTTCATTTATTGCATACATTATGATTTCCATTATGGGTAAACGCGATAATTTCATTTTAGGAAGTACGGACTACCGCCCCCTCAAAGTGATTTGAATCGTTAATGTCGTATGTTGGATGTATAAAATATGGAGTAAATGGTATTATAAATTATATTATACCTTTATATAATTATAACTTCATTCCATTAAATACGAGATAGAAATGAAAGTAGCGTTCATGCGTACGTACGGCTTACCGTCTCTATGAACGGTGATTTCATTTCTTACCTCTAAATGTTATGTAATATTATAAATGAATGTATATACTGGATATATATGATGTATATGATATATAAATCATGAATATAATTATGGATATAATGGATATATTATCACATGAACAAAGTGTAATTATAAGAAGTTTATTTTTGACTCAAGTACCTAAGATCGGCAAAACGACCATTATAAACTTAAATAATTACATAATGTTCATGACATGGTAATAAGTGATATAAAAGGAACAATGAACTTTAAAAGGTTCTTAAGAAGGTATAGATTAACTCTAGTTTATTATTCCGGAGTTTAAAGAGCGGTCGAGTCAAGTCGGACACGAGTTAAGGGAATTTCTTAACCCAATTTCTGTTCTTTGGGTTAATCTCCTACTTTCAAATTATGTCATGATATTATTATGTCCTATCTTGTATTTATACTTTATTTATGTGTAATTATAGTAAATACACATAATAGATCTATTCTATTTTAAAAATGATCTTTGTAAGGACTTCGTCTCAATCTCCTTTCATTGAGGCATATTTGGTTTTATACACAACTTTCATTTATACGGTGTATAAACCCCTTTGACTTTTACTTTTATTAAAAAAGAATCTTTTTATATGAATATTTTTTACTAAAAAACAAAAATAATGTTTTTCTTATGTATGCGGAGACAATGACTTCTCTGCCATCGTGACTATTATTTGAGTTTCGGCTTCCTCTATAATCCATAATTTTTTTTAAAGAAAAATAAATACCATGTTTTAGTTTTCTTTTATTTTGGTATTGAAAATGGTTTTGATAAAGTTTTTATTATATCAATGTGTTGTATTGATATCTTGTGATTGATGTGTGTAAATCTTATGTTTTCTTTATGCATGTTTTATGTGATACAATTATGTTATGGTTTATGATATGTTGTTCATATGAGGAATGCATTGGACTTAATAAGTGACGGGTGGAGCCCGCTATAGCTCCTCGATGCATCGATAGGTATCATGAGACAAACTAGTGTCTTGGAACGAGGCCTTGACAAAATCTTAATTGTAGTCTTGGCACGAGGCCTTGGCTACGTGGTTATGATATTCTGGCATTATGCATTCCATCATTATGAAAGTGGTTATTGATATTGCATGTGATTATTCGACCAGTAGAATATCTATGTGAATAAGTAAATGGAATTATCTCATTTTACTTTTTCCATATTATATTGAAGTTCAAGTTTAAAAGGCTTTTGTTTTAGTCATACATTGCCTTAAATTCTTATGGTTATTTATGAAAGATTCTTCTATATTGTCATCCTTACTGAGCATCTGAGCTCACCCCTTCCAATGTTTTAATTTTTCCAGGATGTGAAGAAGTATATTATGAATGACCTGAAGGGATAGTATTAGGGGATATGAAGACAAGATGTTGTTGTAGTTTTGTTTTACTTTATGATGTAATGTAAGACTTATGAATGTATCTAGTGTTTCCAAGGATACTGAACTAATCGGTCTTTCGAGACATGATCTTTTGTGATCATGCCAATGTTACTCAATAATGCACCGACTCTGGGTAACTGAGGTCAGGACGTTATAGTTGGTATCAGAGGCAGTTTAGTATTAACCTTGGAAGATAGATCTAGATAAACTCTTATTAGAGCACATATCCCTAAGATAGACTTTAAGGATTAGTATAGAAGAACTTCCTAGAATTTTGGTATTATAGAGATTTTATGAGTCTTCTGAGCAATACATCCTTGTCTAGATACGAGCTGGTAGAGGTGGCTCTGGCATAGATGTACCTAGGGGTAAAACCTGAAAACACCGCTTTGAGATAGACTCAAACAGGAACTGGTGCACGACAATGGGCCTTGCTGCACTCTTGGTTATGACACTCCTGGGGGATATGCTTAGGATAATTCTCATTTTCTTTACAAACCATTATGAAGGGCTTATTAGTATATACTTCCTCAAAGAAAAAAAATTGATTATGGATTATATCCATAAATAGTTCAATTTATGTTAAGTGTTTTAAAAGTATGGAATTATGTATTTTGATTCATAAACTAATCTAGTTTATGCCATTGTTTATAAATGGCGCCTAGTGGGAGTAATAGAAACTGTATAAATGTACGCACTCCATGTAGGGATTTCCCTCCTGCTCAAGATAATTATTGTGGAGCTGGAGATACAACTGGTGCTGATCAACTTATCACCATATTGGGACAACTCACTCAGGTTATGAATAATAACCTTACTCATATGGAGCACCCTGATCCGCAACGTGGAGGATCAATGTTAGACTGCTTCATGAGGCAACAACCACCAACATTTAATTGGGGTAAAAATCCATTAGTAGCTGAGCAATGGATAAACTCCTTAGAGAAAATATTCCATGCCTTGGGGAGTAGTGAAAGGGAAAAGGTTATCATGGAAATTTACCGCCTCACTGGAGATGTTGATCAATGGTGTTCATTGATCCAAAATAAAAAAGAAGATGAAGAAGTATCAAGTATGGAATGGAGAGAGTTCAAAGATATTTTCATAGAAAAATACTTTCCTCGTGACCATCAAGCAGATATGGAAAGGCAATTTCTAAGTTTGAGACAAAAGGAGGATGAGAATGTCGCAAAGTATGAGGCCAAATTCACAAGGTTAGCGAGGTATGCTGCAGATTATATCCGTAACCCAAGAAGTAAGATTGATTGTTTCTTTGATGGGTTAAAACCATTTCCATGTCGAGCTTTAGTATTACAATCGTTCTCATCATACGAAGATATTGTCTCATGTTCTATCAAGACAGAAAAGGAATTCTCTATGTCTTATGACAATAAAGTAAAGCAAGAGAAGAAGAGAATGGTGGAACAAGAGACATATAAAGGGAAAAAGGGAAAGAAGGATTTTCTGTTATGTGATAATTGTGGGAAGAATCACCCCGGTACTTTCCTAAAAGGAATGGGAGTTTGTTATAAATGTGGAGAAAAAGTTCACTAGGCTCGTGATTGCAAGGGAAAGAAAGAGGTTATCAATGTTGAATGCTACAATTGTACGGAAATGGGTCATTATGCAAATGAATGTCCTAAGCGTCAAGGAAACTTACCTCAGAAAAGGCCAAGGGATCAAGGCCAATCTTATGCTATTACTACAGTTGAAGTGGAAGAATTGATGTATTGGTGCTTTTGGACTCAAGGATTATATTCTGGTTATAAGAATAATGTGATATATATAATGATTGTACTACAGTACTTGTTTTTTCAATAAGGTTTTAATATGATGAAGGTAATCATATTTTTAATATGTGACAAAAATAGAAACTTTAATTTGTTTGGGGAATCTGATGTTACAATTGATTTTGGAATTTAGAGACCTTTTAGAGAAAGTTTGGACAGAGGTATTTTGGATAACTATAAAGGTTCGAATGGATTAAGTTGATCTTTGGATAGTATTGTTTAAGGGTAGAACATTTCTGAAGATTATTTTTGGAATATTATAATACTATAGTTTTAGGAAAAGGACAACCTGCAGGGTGGGGCATAACCCGTCACGTCGGACAAAGCTGCAGGAATCGAACCCACAACCATAGTGCGACAGGCCTTTATTACCTACCACTAGCCTACAGAAAGTCCCTGGTTATTACGAAATAGTTTTCCTAATCTAAATGGTATGTGGTAATATTTAGAACTAGGATAAATAGAATATTTTTGAGTTCTGTTACCATTTGGAGTGAAAGATGGGTTTGTGGTAAAAATTTATTAAAGAATGAAAGTCTACACGACAAGTAAGTATATTTCCTTACATTCTTAGTAAATCTCTTAAATAAATTCCTCAACTTTATGAAAGGTAACTTAAAACAAAAATGTTTCCGGTAAACTTTTCCAACTGGGGAATCAATGATCGTTTAACCAATCACAAGTTTTTAATTTTCTTGTTGTTAACTTTCTCCTAATCATGTTTTCTACAACTCTCCATTAGACCTTGCTGGTTTTTTTCTTCCATATCCATATTTTCATAGAATCCTAGTATGGGCTATCTCGGGTGACCTTTGTACTTCTATTTCTTTCTTTTAATGTTATATTTTTATTAACCTTATTTAAGATGTGGGTTTTCCACAAAGGTATTTTCTATTTTCAATCTTTTATTTTCAAAGAAAAATTTCAAATTGCGAGGACGCAATTTATTGAAGGAGGGGAGAATGTAACACCCTGAGCTTCCATGATACGCCTCTCTTTCAATAATGCAATAGCTTGCATTGTATGCAAGTTCGAGTTCTAACACACCGCGACTAATCAAAGTAGCTGTTATTAATAGTAATACCCACTTTTTAAAATTATAGAAATTTCATATTTCAAAATGGACTTCATTTTTGTATTCGTAATATCGAAATTATCCTAAGTTGAATTTTTTGTAGTTTTCTGAGAACTTTCAATTTTTATGAATAGTGAAAAATACTTAAAACAACGTTTTTAATCAAAATAATTTATAGTGATAAATTATACTATTAATTGGTTTTAAAGTATAATTATAATATATTTTTACCATTTTATCCAATGGTGGTCATTATAATTAATTTAACATTGAAATTGGACATAAACAATTGTCAATCTTTTGATATATATTGCTTCTTAAAAACACGCTATTTGTTGTGACAGCGGAAATTAATTATAAAATTAATTAATGCAACTTATATGTTTGGAATTTTGTAAAATAGACATCATTTTTTAATTCAGAATATCAATTATAGCTTAGGGTGAAATTTTGGCATTGTTCTGAAAAACTTCAATTTTTGATGAATAGTGAAACCACTAAGTGTTAGTTAAAAAACTGATTTTTCATTTAAATGAAACATTACCACTTCTATGATTTTATTTTCAAAAATCGGACATACATGGCTGTCATTAGGAAGTAAAATGTGGTTCAATGGGATTAAAATAATTTTTTGGTGAATCGTAACTTTTAAGTTTAATTAATCGCGATTAAAGGTAATTAGTGAAATTTAAGGTAAAAATGGTATTATAAAAATATAGAATGACCTTTACACTTGTCCTACACCTATTGGATGAGTCATGGACGACCACGAAAATCCATGGGTCAACTTGGGGACCCCATGGATCCACTTTGGTAGGAAAATGACATTAAAAACTTTTTATTTAATGTTAAAATAAAAATGTCACAAACATGAGTTGTTTTACTAAAAAAAAATTTAAATGGGGTTATACAAGTCATATTTTTGACTATAGATATTCATTAGAAAGATAAAAATCTTTCCTACATCATTATAGTTTTTTAATAATTTTTAGACATTAAATAAATGAAATTATTTATGATACCATGATGATACTGCGATTATGTCATTAATTAACGATTTAAATAAAATGAAAAGATAATGTAAAATATAAGACTTACAGTTTTCAAAAACCCATTGTATGGGTAGATTTAGAACCCTTATCACCTTAGCCTCTAAATATATAAGTGTGGGACCTTTATAATCCGAAAAATCATTTCATAATAAAGTAACATTTCAATCTTTCCAAGAGTGCCCCTTCTCTCCTCTTATAAAAGCCCCCACCACTACCACCTTACTCACACCTTCAAAGCCTTTTTTCTTGGCCAAACTATGCCCAAATACTCTCCCAACATCCCTCCCTTAATCCTAGAAGCCTCACTTTGGGCAGAAGTCTTCCCAACGAAGCCTTTGGCTCAAATCAAAAAGAGTTACCCGATTTTAAGGTAATGTCTTCCGTAATGTTGTTTTGTTTTATTTTTCTTCTCCAACCCATTAATCTCTTTTTATTACTTTATTTTGTAACAACACCAGTATCTAAAATATAATAGGATGTTGTTATGATAATTATTTGGTTTACACTTACACACACCTTTGTCTAATGGTTAAAGAACATACTATTTCTGTGGGTGGCGAAATACTGCCTCACGAAACGATGATTGTTCAATATTATTTTAAAACCCATAATGGTGGCCATTTTGATGACACTATTTTCATATATGATATATATATTATTTTTATTCTTTCCTTATGCTTCTGTATTTCTCATTTATGGCATAATTTATGATTTCCATTATGGGTAAACGCGATAATTTCATTTTAGGAAGTGCGGACTACCGCCCCCTCAAAGTGATTTGAATAGTTAATGTCATATGTTGGATGTATAAAGGATGGAGTAAATGGTATTATACATTATATTATACTGGAATTATATTATACCTTTACATAATTATAACTTCATTCCATTAAATTTGAAATAGAAATGAAAGTAGCGTTCATGCGTACGTACGGCTTACCGTCTCCATGAACGGTGCATTTCATTTCTTACCTCTAAATGTTATGTAATATTATAAATGAATGTATATACTGGATATATACGATGTATATGATATATAAATCATGAATATAATTATGTATATAATGGATATATTACCACATGAACAAAGTGTAATTATAAGAAGTTTATTTTGGACTCAAGTACCTAAGATCGACAAAACGACCATTATAAACATAAATAATTACATAATGTTCATGAAATGGTAATAAGTGATATAAAAAGAATAATGAACTTGAAAAAAGTTTCTTAATAAGGTATAGATTAACTCTAGTTTATTATTCAGGAGGTTAAAGAGCGGTCGAGTCAAGTCGGACACGAGGTAAGGGAATTTCTTAACCCAATTTATGTTCTTTGGGTTAATCTCCTACTTTCAAATTATGTCATGATATTTTTATGTCCTATATTTTATTTGTACTTTCTTTATGTGTACTTATAGTAAATACACATAATAGATCTATTCTATTTTAAAATTAATCTTTGTAAGTACTTCATCTCAATCTCCTTTCATTGAGGCATATTTGGTTTTATACAGAACTTTCATTTATACAGTGTATAAACCCCTCTGACTTTTACTTTTATTCAAAACGAATATTTTTATACGAAGAGTTTTTACTAAATGACAAAAAGAATTTTTTTCTTATGTATGCGGCGACAACGACTTCTCTGCCTTCGTGACTATTATTTGAGTTCTGGCTTCCTCTATAAGCAATAATTTTTTTAAAAAGAAAAATAAATACCATGTTTTACTTTTCTTTTATTTTGGTATTGAAAATGGTTTTGATAAAGTTTTTATTATATCAATGTGTTGTATTGATATCTTGTGATTGAAGTGTGGAAATCTTATGTTTCCTTTATGCATGTTTTATGTGATACAATTATGTTATGGTTTATGATATGTTTAAACCTATTCATATGAGGAATGCATTGGACTTAATTAGTGATGGGTGGAGCCCGCTATAGCTCCTCAATGCATCGGTAGGTCTCATGAGACAAACTAGTGTCTTGGCACGAGTCCTTGACAAAATCTTAATTGTAGTCTTGGCACCAGGCCTTGGCTACGTGGTTATGATAGTTTGGCATTATGCATTCCATCATTATGAAAGTGGTTATTGATATTGCATGTGATTATTCGACCAGTAGAATATCCATGTGAATAAGTAAATGGCATTATCTCATTTTACTTTTTCTATATTATGTTGAAGTTCAAATTTAAAAGGCTTTTGTTTTAGTCATACATTTCCTTAAATGCTTATGGTTATTTATGAAAGCTTCCGCTATATTTTCATCCTTACTGAGCATCTGAACTCACCCCTTCCAATGTCTTAATTTTTCCAGGATGTGAAGAAGTATATTATGAATGACCTACAGGGATAGTATGAGGGGATATGAAGACAAGATGTTGTTGTAGTTTTGTTTTACTTTATGATGTAATGTAAGAGTTATGAATGTATCTAGTGTTTCCAAGGCTACTAAACTAATCGGTCTTTCGAGACTTGATCTTTTGTGATCATGCCAATGTTATGCAATAATGCACCAACTCTGGGTAACTGAGGTTGGGGCGTTACAGTTATAATAAAAAAAATATGAATAAATATTAATTTATGAATAAATTTTATTAAAATAAATTTTAATTTAAATAATTATATTAATTAAAAATTTATAATTAAATATTTATGACTTTCAAAAACACCAACTCTTAATTAATAATTTTTAGAATATTCATTTACTTATACTATGATATAATTATATAATATTAAAACATATAAAATGAATAGATATTAATTATAATTTCATAGTTGAGGTTATTTTTGTAATGGACACATTACTATTCTTAACGGTCACATTATTATTCTGACGGCCACATGACAATTCCTAAAAAATGAAACTTATCGGAAAATTACCAAAATATTTACCGAAGTAAATTATCATATTTTTATTTAAAAAAATGTTTATTTTTCCGAATATAATTTATAAATGTGTCAAAATTTATATTTAATAAAATTCCTCCATGTTTAGAAACATATAGCCTTTTATGTGTAAAATTGAATTTATTCTGATCTGAAGACTCTAAAAGTATTTTTGGGTGAATTTGAAAATATTTTATTGAATTATAATATATATATTTAATTATTATATTTCACACATATTTTTTAATTTAAATTATTAATATAAAATTTCATTGTTTTCTTAAAAAATAGTTTTTATTAAAATACATCCTATATGTTCAATTGGTTTTCATTCCTAATTTATTGGTTACTATTGAATTAATTTCACAAGAATGTGTCATCCATAATTTTCATAATTTACAGTGTTTCATTCAATATATCCATTCCCAACATCAAGTCGATAACTTTAATAATTAAATAATAATATTTAATCATTTTTTAAGCTCATAGGCTATCTAAGAAGTTAAATTTTAAAAGAGTCACATCATAAAATATTGGGGTGTTTCATGAAATTCCCTTTTGAGGTTCTTTTTGGTCATTCATTTAGGTATCCCTTCTATTGGGATGAGGTGGGAAATACAACATTGATGGGACCAAGGCCTATGAAAGGGATGTCTGAGACAGTTAAGCTAATTATTTAGTTTTTTTTTTTTGAAATCCCAGAGTCGTTATAAGTTTTATGTCGGTCAGAGGAATCAAGATTTGGTGTTTTATCTGGGTGACTGGGTTTTTCTAAAAGGGAAACCTTACTTTGGTGATCATTATTCGGATAAGTAAGTGAATGTAACGTCGAGGTATTTCAGACCATTTGAGATTACTGAGGAGACTAGAGATGTGGAATGCATGTTTTCTCCCTCTCAGTTGACATCAATTCATGATGTGTTTCATGTATCTCAGGATAAAAAGTATAATCCAGGTCCATATCATGTGTTGTATTAGGAAGAGTTAAAATTGGATTATAATTTTTATATGTTTGAATGGATAGTTTGGATTGTGGATTCTCAGGAGAAAGTGCATTATTGGATGTCCATTTTGTTGGTCAGTGTTCTTTGGAACCATGGTAATGACTTTCATTATACTTAGGAGTAGATGTATTGGGTTTAATAGGAGTATTTGTTTTTGTTGATTGAGTAAGAATTGAAGTGTCTTCTCAGGGTCATAATGTATTCATGATAGGAAGAGTTATCACATCAGTGTTTTTTTGAGGTGATATTATATTAATTTTTATCTTATATTTAGTCTCTTGGGTTCCACATGTGTTTTTTTGTAAAAATAGGGAATTTGGGCTTGATATTAGGTGGTCCACATTTGGCACAAGGTTATGGGAAACCATAAACCCCAACCTAGGAATCCATGTTTCCAAGTTCCATTTTGGATAGTGGCGACTGCATGTTTGGTGCAATATTTGTCAAATTGTTTGGTATAACCATATGGCCTATCCCTCTTGGACAGCGAGGGATGCATGGTTGATGAAAAGTTTGGAAAACCATGTAGGAAAATCGTTCAGCCTGTCAATGTCATAAAAAAATTGGAAATTTACCCTTTGACCCTCTTCATATTTATCCATAAATATCCTCTATAACTTCCCACTCATGATTTTCATCCATGTAATCCTCCAACAATATTTCTTTTACCTCTTAAGAATCATTCCTTGAGTAGTTCTACTCTGAGAACCTCACGAAATCATCATGTTGGTCTGTTTTCTCTTGATTTATACCTCTTTATAGGGTTCTTATACATTCCATGATTTTCAATGTTCCAGTGGGTTTAATGACATAATGTTGTTCTTATCTTCAGATATGGGGTGAAATATTGATAATTAATGCTCTATAATGCCTTTATATGGTGTTGTGATGGTGTGTTTATTGTTTCGCACCAATTTCTAGAGGATTCCAAGTGTGAGGTTGGTGGTTCTATTCTTTTACTTTAATAGTTTATTTTTATATGATTTATGGTCTCTTAAATAGGTTGTATGGATTATTTTTGGGGTGAGAAACATGTTTTGGTAATGGTTTATCTTGAATATGTGATGGAAGTTGGTTTTTGAAGATAATTTTTTTTTATTTCTTGTGTGATTCATTATGGTGTTTCTTAAATATATTTTATGCATTCTGTAAAAATTTGAGATGTGTTTGAAAATAAATTTATGTGTGAGTGTCTAATGAAAGATAGTTTTATAAGTGAAATTGTTTTCTTTCTTGTTAGATTCTTTGTTCTACACCTTGAATGCATCTTTTATGTGTGAAACATGTCAAAAAAATTGTTTCAACATGAGTAATATTATCAAAGGATATTTTCTAATGTAAAATGATTAGATCCCTTATGTGTCCATATTGTGGTGTTTATAAATGGATTTTATAAATTTTTCAAGGGGTGAGAAATTTATTTCAAACTTGTTTTGGTGTGCATGTGAAATGGGAAGTGGTTTTTTATATAAATTGATGGTTTCCATGTGATCTTTTGATCATTGGATCAATATGAAATTGTTTAATTATGAAAATATAAAAGAGTAATTTTATTGTGAGATTGTGGTGATTAGAATGTATATGTGAAAGTATTTATTTATGTGATATGTGAAACATAATTTAATCAAAAAGGTAATCATGGGTATCTAGGTGGGTAAACTAAAACTAGTACTCTTGTTGATTTGGAAGTGGATGAGGCATAGATTCATCTAGATCGATTGATGATCGAAACACTAACTAAACATTGGATGTGATCAGATAGAACTATGATTTTGGATGAGATCGTCTCTAGTGGATCCTTCATGATAACTCTATTACACCACTAGAACTATGGATGAGGTTCTCTCTATTTTATCATGCATGAAAACACTATTTAAAGTTGTGTTTGAGGTTTTTTATCACTGAGGTATGTTATTTCCAAGGTACTAGTAGTGCTAGTTTCCATTTGGGATTTTCCCATGGTTTACTTTTATGAAATGATTCTAATGTGATGTGGTTTTAGCTGTCGGTATATGGTATACCTTGTGTAAATTTTTATTTCAATAAATCTTATATGAGAAATGGGTTTACATGAAAGTGTTCCCTAAAGAAATGGATTTCCTTAAAATGTATTATTAAAAAAATGTTTTGAATGTTATTTTAAAAATGTAAATGTTAATTTTTCTTCTAATCTTGTAGCATGTAATATTTTATTGAGGGAGGTATCCTACTGGGCTTTGTATCACACCTTGCATACACCTTTGGGTGTATATAGACTTTGTTATGTATTATCAAGGTAATAATAAGATGTGTCATAGTGGTGATAGTGGATCCAGTTTCCAGTGTTCCACTTCTTATAGGTGTATGAATTAGTTTCTTGAGGGTGATGTCCCTCTTGTTGCATGTTGATTTTTGGGATAGTTTTGAGTTCCAATTCTATCGTAGTACTTTCTATTTTGGATTAATGCTGTAAAAATTGAATTTTAAAATTGTTGTACCATATTTGGTAATAGTTATCATTTACTATGATACTTATTATTTATGGTTTTCCATGTTTATATAAATGGTTCAAATCAATCCCAAATCATATTTCTGATACCCATGCACTTGTCCCTAGCCCATGGGGATTATGAATTCCCTTCGGACCATGCCACGGATTGGGTTAGTTGTGGGTTTGGATGGAACTCTGACTTGGTTCATGACAAAAACACATAATCATATATACACGTACATATACATACACATTAATTCAATTACATACACTCACATAGATACACATACATATACATACACATACATACAAATGTATGAATACACCACATACACACAGAAAACATACTCATATATACAAACATGGACATGCACATATGTACATATACAAAAACATACAGTTACACACACATATATATATACATACATAAACATATATGCACAATGATACATAGCCATTCCCAAATAAATAAAAATATTAATAAATACATACACATATACATATATACATTGATATATATACACATATATATATATAAAAACATACATATTTTATATACACACATATATATTAGTCCTTATTTTTTTATTTCAATTTATTTTTTTTTACCAAATGTTTTAGGTAATATCAAAAGGATGTCACAACACAAATAACTATTTATATATATTAATATTTATATAAATATATTAACATAAATACACATTAATTAATACATTTTTTGTTATATATTTATTTAATTATTGATATAAAATTTAATATATTATATTTATATAAACTTTCTTAATATATTTAAATGCATTATTAAATATTTTTTATTGATTAATATAATAAATTTTTATAAAGAATTTAAAAAAATTATTGACAATAAATTTAAATTTTAATATTCACTTAAATATAAAATTTATTTGTCAAAATATTTTAGTAAGTTTATAATCAATATAATATATATTTATATATTTATATATATGTGGAAACATTCATATAATTAAATATATTTATTTATTATAGTGTAAATATATATTCATTTTGTAAATTACATAATCTGAATATAAATATATAAATTCAAATTTGAACTATAGTTATAATATATATATATTTATTAATATATTTTACATAACTATATTTTATTATATATATATATGTATTCCTCTCGCAATGTGTAAAACAATTGTTATATATAATTATATATAAGTTTAAATGAATATCCCAAATTATAGATGATTAGATATATATATATGAATTATATTTATTTTTTAAAAAAAAATATTTCTATTAAAATATGAAAAATATATATATGCAATGTATAATTTACATGTATGTCCAAAAATACGAATATTTATGTGATGATATATATATATATATAATTATAAATTTTTTCAAAAGGGACAACATCCATGTAATATAAAACGGAAAAAGATCATGTAGAGGATGCATGCATACATGAAAAAAGTAACCTCATAAATGAAAATTCAAAGACCCAATATGTTTCTAATAATGATTCCTATCTTTTATTTCTTATTTCATGTCAAATTTTATTCATCTCGACCATGCTTCCTACACTGAAGACCCCTGGGATATCTTTCTCTTCTCTAAGCTTTCGATTATTGCAATAGGCATTCAATGTCGGTTCTCTCTGAGTTAGAACCATGTTGAGATTCAGCCTCCTTCTTATCATCCTAAGAGACATTACCAATTAGAGAGTCATGTTGGATATCCTTAATGATAATATTTTTGGGAGGATAATCCACAAAAACTTCACCATCGTGCACCTTACTACTACTTCACAATTTCGTCACATTATCAATAATGAGGTCATTTTCAGCATATGGATATAAAGAATAAATATACCTATAAAAATGAATAAATGATGTATTTTCATGTTCCACCTACAAAGGAACTTCACGTGTCTATATATTTTTAGAATAAGTCTGCATCATCTCCAAAGTAGGAACATTATCTTTGAGTTTTTCTAGAATAACAAGTTGGAAACCCTTGTTATCAACTAATTTTTTCTTACCTTTACACTCTTTTAAATTAACCTAATGTTCCTACCTAATATTTTGCTTCAAAATATCTTGAATAGTTTCTCAATCAATAAAATAAAAAATAATATATATTCTTAAATTATGCTTCCACTTCCACTTTATGGTAAGTATTAGGAACTTCCTTTGTAGTAGTCGGTCATTCCTTCTACTGATCCACCATATCATGAGATGAGTTTCTCTCACCTACATACACCCCTTATAATATTTGGACATAAGATCTTATAAAATGGTGTTTGTTAATATCCCTTGGAATACAACCAATAGGATGACTTCGATAATCATAAGAAACCACAATATCATTTCATTCCCTCTAATTTTCCTCATTATGAGCATTCCAAAAATAAGCAGTTGTTACAGTCCAAAACTACTATTTCAGATCCATTTTTCAAATTAGGGATATAGATATATCCATTTTTAGTCATGATTACCTTAGAGATCGTTTCATTCAGATACAAAGACTGTTCGTTTCTTCCAAGCCCTCTAAGAACACAAGATTTCAAATTTTTTTGAGTTTATTAAAACATGAGATTTCATCATACAGACACATAGAATAATCATCACAAAAATTTTAATGTTTAGAGATGGAATAATCATGTCCTTTGATAATGAAGCTCAAATATAACTGAGTAACATTTTTGTATTCAATTATTAGATCCATTTCATCATCATCTGTTGAGAAAAAAACCGAATAAAATTAATTTGAGGACATGTAAACTTCTACTAAGAAATGAGCATAGTGCCCAAATCTAGCCAATCCGTTTTATTTATCCAATTTGATGGGAACCCTAATTTTCATCACTATATCATAGAGAATTTTTGGATTGAAAAGTATACAATTCAAACCAAATACACTTAACCATACCAAAACTAAGTATTGACCTGCTTATAGAGGGTTGAAATTTGGATCTCATTCTCTAATGTCCATAATTCCAGGTTTGAAAGAAACTAATAAAAATCTCCAGAGCCTCATTTTAAAATCCACATAAGGGAAATGAAAATGAAAAAAACAAAAATCTCAGTGAGAAAATTCTCCAATTCTAAAATCCCCAAAAATCTGAATGACACTGGATAAGATCATTGACCATCCATGGTATTGTGCATCATGGGGATACGACCCACACAATGATTTAGTTCTCTACCGCATTAAGATTTTTAGAGAATACTTCTAAATCAACATTTACATATGAATTATTTTCTTTTATAGTGAAGTCCACCTATGACATACCCTTTTAATAGAGATAAAGATCAATTTTATGTACTAACCTCGACCTGAGTATTAACATAATTCTTTTTACCAATGCGCATCTCTGATCCAACACCCACATACTAGTGGGAGTTGAATCATCCAAGAATAAGGAATCATTATACCTGATATTGATATGATAAACAATCCATATATAGAAACCCTTATAAACATTGTAGAGTCAAATGATATATACAAGCATACCCGAAACCATCTTCTCTATATCTTTATAAAAATATATGTCTATTATAAAAATATATAATAGAAAAATAAATATTTAAATATAAATATATAATAAATATAATGTATTTATATCTTTATTTTTATAGTTCATATTAATATATTTTGTAATTTATATATTTATATATGTAAATATAATTGCGAATTTAATTATAAAAAATTATAAAAAATAAAATATATATTATCTTTACTTAAATATATATAAATATTATTATATAAATTATATTTTAAAATTTATAAATAACTATATAGAGGTTAAATTTATTTTGATGACATTTATAAGAGTGGAAAAATTGATGACAGAGGGATCCCTTTATCAGTGCTAAATAAATCGGTGATAATGAGTCAGCTTTATCACCACTTTTAGTTAGTGGTGATAATAATAAAAAACTATTTCATATTTTCCAATGTGTGCTCTCTTGTAATGTGAACAGACCAATTCATACATGTTCTATTAAATGAGAGATTCTTCCTAACCTCCCATCTCCCTTGACATCGTAGTGGGATAATCCTACCCTCTCCTCAGAAAATATACCCAGCCCCGTTTCATTGGGAATTGCTACCGCTCAACTCCCCCCCAGACCATAGTCACTACCACGCCTACTCCACTAGCACTACTTTCACCCTCGACTTTCATCGCCACCATCTTTGTAGATGAATCTTGTTAACATTTTCATCCATTTCCATGAAATCTTCATTTGGATAAGAAGTTTTTGTATTTTTTTTATTCATGTATTAATCTAAATTTCAACTAATTTTAGAGCAATGTGTTTACAAAAACCCATGTTTTATAAATATTACCCTATAATGTTGTGGTTTTATTGTATATAATAACTAGTTTGAGATTCGTGTGTTTCTAGATGGTTTTTTTGTTATTTGGAAGAGTTTTTGGAGGTGCACGATTTGAGGCAGGTTTGGGGAAACCATGTGGGGTTCTTTAGGAAACTATTCAGTAAGGCTATATAGGATAGGTGTTTTTTCTCAACTCAATCATTGTTTTTTAAAACTATGTGGTTGGAAAACATAAGCCCTTTGACTAAAGATAGAGGGGGGAAACATGGTTTGTGCATGGTTTTTCAAACTATACACAAACTGTGTGAGGTGATTGTTTAGAGGTAGTAACATCTGCATGGTTAGTGTATTCTTTCTGAAACCATATTCAGTAAACTTGATACATGCTTTTAATGGTTTAAAATTTTTAATTTAACTACGGATTTTTTCATCAAAATATCAGTTTTTTATATTCCTTCTCAGTTTCTCTAACACATATCATTATATAATCATTCATGGATGTTACTATAGATTTAGAATCAAGATTCAATGGATTTATGTTCTTTGGTTCTTCATAATAAATGCTAGATCACTATTTTCTCTTTTTCTCTTTTTATCTTGTCTCATATAAATCATTAAATCTAATTGGTTTTTGATTGACCTATGGTATATGAATTTTTTTAGGAGAGATTGATTATTTATATTTTAAGGAAATATGTTTAATACCAATATCTATAGGATTGTTCATGTTGTTATAAATTTTGGTAACATATTGAAAAGTATGTTTATTCTATATTAATCAATTATTTCATGAATTGTATGTCTTGAATTTCATATTTTTTACTATAATTTCCAAAATAAAAACATTTTTTTAACAAAAATATGAAAATATTAGATTCATTTTCATTAATAATTTTATAGTTTGAGTTGTTAAATGGTATGTGAAATATTTTTGAACCATGTAGAATAATTATTTTAAATTTTTTAGGGAAAAAATCAATGATTTTTAGAAAAATTAATGGTTTTGTTTTGGTAAAAATGAATCTTGGGATATGGTATTATAATAAACTATGGCATGTGTTCATATTTCATATGGAGCTATTTTCAAAAATTTATAGTGATAAATTCCAAAATATAAATTCCATATGGGATTAATCAACTTCTGAAGAATTGATAAAGGTTAAGAGACTGCTCGGGAGTATAGAACTATCATTCAAAATTCATGGGTGTGTGTGTTTTTTAGAGACATGGAATGGGTATTCCAAGTGTAAAGAGAGACTGAAAAAATTAATGTCGTTTCAACTTTTTACATAAACTATTTTATTATTATAAAATGTGTTGATACTATCTATAATAATCCAAAATACAGTATCCTTAAGTCATTTTATACATTATTACATTATTATAGATACATGAGATATAATATCGAAGGACTGGTCATCTTATTAGTATTAAATAATTTTTTTAACAAATGATTACAATATAACATTGGATATATAAAATACAATTTATAAAATCATTCCTACATCCTTAATATTATTCATTACATACTTATTCATATTCTGGGGAAAATAAAATAAATATTTAATGAATAAATACACCATGTAAGTGTTAAATGTAATTGAAGCTATCATGAATCAATAATTCTTATTCAATAAGGTAAGGAAACTAACCTAAAACACATGAAATTTAATCAATAACGGGAGAACAATATTCATAGATGGATAATATCAATGAAGAAATCTCAAGGATAATAATAACAAAATTTTCAATGAAGTAAATTCGTAACATTGGATGTTATGATTTGAAACATCATGATATTTATGACATAAAATTATTACACCAAGACAATTTAATTGATTAATAGGTATAAAAAATAAACCCTTTTAATGATAGATTACTAATTTCTCTCATAAGACCTATTGATGAATCAAGGGGTTATATATAACCAATACCAACTCATAATTTCACTTTAAATGGATTCCCCATAAATTTATTGATCAATTAAATTATTCAACAACATTCCATATCAACAAATATTCATATTTAGTAAAGAATAGGACATAATCATGTTTCCCCAAATAAGAAAATGACATTCAATGTAATACATAGTATGTAAAAATGATACACTATTTATGAAATATAAATATACATTATGGATACCTAATTGAGATATAATTTATAAATAAAAACTATTATAAGAAACTAAATTATTCAATAGAATTGTATTGATCATAAAATTAATAAGATGGAAATGATGGCCATCAAATCATTAGAAATATTTCTTTTGTAATAAAATCATGTGTTTTGGAAAATGGAAGTGTAAAATTTTAAATTAACTTTTAAAAATATTGTTCTTTATAAAATCATTTGAATCATGTAAATGAATATAAGAGCATAAAATGGTTTTTTCATAGGCAATTCCTATTAATGTTGTATACATTAAAAAATTTCATTTTTACTTTTTTTTAATGAAATTTGAAAACATAACTTTTAAAAAAATCATAATGATAAATTTAAAACCTTTTAAAAATATAAGGATATTATAAAACAAACTTAATGATTTTTTTCCAATAAATACAATGAAATTTGTAATTTTTCTTGAAAATTATTGATATGGAAGGGAAATATACCCGATCAAAAGGGAAATATTATCATCTTTTACTTTAAATGTTCCTCTTTAAAGAGTAACTTAAATTTTATCATTATCATGATGAATAAATACATATTCTTGTTAAATAATTCAAATTGAAATTATATAAACCACTTAAAAAGTAAATAGGTGTATAATACCAAATATGCATCAATGGAGGGAAATGGAAACAAAATATATTACCTTTGGTGTGACCTATCTCACAAATTACTTATCTTCCTAAATAACAAAATTGTAATAATTATTTTCTTTATTAAGGACATTATTATATTATATAATTTATTTTATTATATTTTTTACCATATTATATGTATTTAATTAATCAATTATGTTCACATCAGATGCTTTGTTTATATTAGTTTCAAATGCCTAAAATGAATTCGGTGGGTAAATAATGGTAAAAGATGAAAACATTACATTATCTCTAGAATAATAATTATGAAATAGTAATAATATGTATACAAAAATTATACATGTTACACAAACCATGAATGAATTTTGTGAAAAAAATAAGTTTCAATCGGGGAGATATTAAGCCATACATACGCATGAGGGACATTTCCATTTTTCAATAATCATGATTGAGAGATGGTAAGTATTTTTGTAACAATCCATAATGACCAATATATCAAAAATGGCATATTGTTTATTTAAATAATCTTATACATATATCTTATGTGATGATGTGAAAGAAATTAAATCATATCATTTTGTGTTGGTGGTTGTGGTGGTCCACACATACGCACGAATGACGTTGTAATATTTTAATTGATGAAATATTTTTAATATTGATAATATATTATGTTACCAAAATGAAAAATATATCTTTAATATAATATATAAATATATATATTAAATATATCATTATAACATACATATAAATGTTTTAATGGAAAACAAAATACATCATTTCATGAGGCAGTAGTCCCCCATACACAAAAATGAATGTTTTATTTCCCATTTAATGGAACATGATATGGATATATTGTATTAAATTAAAATAATAACATATAAGTATATTTAATATACTATTTTTTATTATTTTTATATTGTCTATTGAATGTTTTATAGAGGTGGATGAATAAATAAAATTAAAATTCATGGTGAAGAACTGTACCCCTCTATTGGAAAACCTCGTTAGGATTATAAATAAATCCTTCCTTGGATGGATTTATGATAAGAACATGGACTCTAGGACATGGTATGGGACATAAATAAGGGATTATTAAAGTTATTGTGAAACTTATAATATCTTGACATGAGGATAGGTGATGAGAGGGGTAATCCTTTTATATGTTTGAAGGGGACACATTTGGAATGTATAAAAAGAATAAAATATATTAACATCTTAGTCAATCCAAATAGATATTAAATCGAACATTTGGAACTATTAGATGATATTGGGTCTAAATATGGATAGAAAATAGAATGTACAGATGTTTTAGGGTCATTTTAACCATAATGTATTTAGTTTAACCTATGTTAAATCAGTTTTAACCATAACCATGTGAACAAATTATTTTTATTTTCACTATTCAATATGGCCAAAAATTGTAAGAAACCAGATCTTCTTTTCAAGTATGAATCTTGTTTTCTGGTGTTTTTTAGAAAAAGATGAGTTTTTTGGAAATTTCAGGAGTACACACCCTGTACTTATAAGTACATGTCGTGTACCCAGTTGCCGTGGGTGACCGTGTATTGGTCGTGTAATGGCTGAGTACATGGCCATGTGTGGTGACCTGAAGACCACCAAAAGAAAAGGCCGGAAAAGTTTAGTACACGTTGGGTACTTTTAAATAACACAGTGTGTACTTTCTTTTTATTTCATTAAATGGGATGGGGTTGTGTTTGATGGACACAACCATCTTCTTATCGACCAATCTCATCCGGAAGCGAATGAGACCACCAGATCTTCCCCGGTCCCCCAACTCGCCATCTGTTCTCCAATTTTACCTCCATCAGTTGTGTTGGAATTACATCGGTGAGTTCTCCTTTCTTCTTGAACCTCATATCTTGATTTCTCTACTTTCGTGAGATATCCTCGGTTGAACGTTTTTAATTTTTTTGTAGATCTATAGCATTCTAGGTTGATTCAAGGCCTAAGGTTCACGTATATTGATCTCATGAAACCGAGGTAGGTGGTTTGTGCCTTTATGTAGATAGTCTTTGAATTTTATATGTAGAAGTCCCTAATACCCAAGAACGGGGTGTTGTGGGATTGTGGTTTTTAGCCCAGTTATTGTCTACTATGCCTTTTTTATTTGTATAGAGGTTATTTTTTTATGAATAGGGTTAAGTTTTCCATGTTATGGAGGTTTTTCCCATGCTTTCTTGTTTTGACTGTTTTGTCTAGCCTTACCGGTTAGGTTGTTGCTTTCTTTCCGTGACTAGTATTTTTAGGATGGAGTGATTATTATCTAACATGCTAAGATATGTTCTAGATTGTTTATCCAAGTAGTTCTTGAAGTTTACTTTGGCTTCCATGTATCGTTTGTGCACGAATGACTTACACAGGGATGTGGGAACCTGGTGTAGTAGACCATATGGAGAATGGATGTTGAGGGCCTGTCCAGAGTGTTTTTTTACTTTTTTGTTGTGATACTATAGGGAGATGGACATAAGTGATCCCTCAGAGTGTATTTAGTTTCCTTGATTTTGGATACAATGGGAATTGTATGTTGACTGCTTCCTTAGAGTGCCTATTAGTTACCAATACAAGACTACAAGGGGATTTCTGGTGAGTGCTTCCTCAGAGGGTCTTTGCTAAAGAAGAACTATAGGGGTTTGACTGACTTTACTTCCCAAAGTGTTTCTTTTTTTGTTTGGTTGAACAAGATGGTTTAGGTTTTGAGTACTTCCTAGAGGGTTACATGTTTGTGATTATTTTCTTAACTAACATTGAAATCAAATGCAATTGAATTGTATGATTGTTTACTTTTCAGTACTTCCTTGTTTACTGATTCTTTTTTCTTATAGTCTACCATATATATTCACTAACTATTACGCACAGATCTTTCAGTTCTTGCCTACTAGGATTCGTCTCACACCCTGTTTGGGTCATGCTTTTGGGCCCAAACAGATTATATTGCTACAGGTGTAGATAAGGGAAAGATCCCTACCACTTCAGGTACTTTATTGTTGTGGAGTTGGGGAGCATGGGACCAAGCTGAGGTTTACGATGTTGTGGAGTTGTTTACTTGCTTTTATTTTGTACTTAGGTTTAGTAATGTGTTCAAGAATTGTGTCTTGTTTGGATTTTTTCCTAGACATATGTATCATGCATCATTTATATATGTGTGCTCCAGTTGTTATTACATCCAGTCTTCCTCTATTTATAGTTGTATGGTATTATTACTGTTTCTACTATTTCTATATGGTTTACATCCACTGTGTTACTCTACCAATGAGGGAATAGTTTCCCTACTATCACACCCAAGGCCATCTCTGCTAGTCGGATTCCTCTAGTTATTGGGGAAATGCACTTGAATCCATGTGACCAACTGGGTACGGGGTGCCTCTGGGTGGCTTCCAGAACTAGGACATTACAAAGTGGTATTAGATGGAATCTTTTCTTATTGGATTACTGTTTGGAGCCTATATCTTGGTATAGGAAGGAATAGGTACTTAGTAATAATTTTTTCTTGGGACGAGCTCACACGTCTACAGCGAAAATCCAATTTACCTCGTTATTTATTTTATCTGATTTTGTGAATTTACAGTTGATTGATTTCACCTTTAGTGATTCACATGTTTTGTGTTGTTATTGTTTATATTATTGAGGTTCTATTTCTATTTCAACCTAATGAGATGAGGTTATTCCATCTCATGCATCATATAGGTACTTTCTAGAGATCACATGTCATGCATTTTTTCCATGCCATTTAGGGTGCCTTAGTGATTTCATGTTGTTGTGATAGATGTTGTGCTAGATATTCATGTTTTTGTGATATACGCCTTGATATAATAGGTACTATTTGATAGGGTATTCGATTGTTTAAAGTTTTTTGTGAATGGATTTCAAACTTTGGATCTTAAGGTTTTATGGGCCCTCATGGATGGAAATTTGTTGGATCATTGTATTGTTATTCCTTGTTAATGACAAGTATAAGATTCTAAGATTTGATTATCAGGGAGTATGGGACCTCATGGATCAGAATTTGGCACTTTAATGTCTATTTCAGTGTTTTTCTGGGCTTCTGGAGTAGTTTCTTAGGCTTTCTATCTGGAAAAACCCAAATTACACGGCATGTAATGATGAATACATGCCATGTGTCCTTCTGTTCGGGAAGGAACTATTTTTCTTAAGTACACACCATGTAATTTATATACACACCGTGTAGTCTCTAACCGTGTCCCTAGTTGTGTGGGTAGAGACATAGGGTTGGGAAATCCTGATCGTACACACTGTGTACCAAATGTACATTTCGTGTTGTGGAGACCATGTGTCCACCCATGTGACTAAAAGCATTGATGGATAAAACATAGGTTATACACGTCATGTCAAAATTGAACACATCATGTAGTGTAACCATTTTATCTGACTGTGTAATGAAAACAATGGGCCATTGAAATTTTTATAGTGCTTGATGTGTCCATCTGGAACACACCAAGTAGAGTGAGCCATGTAACCGGCCGTGTAACTAACATCACGGGTCTATGTAGTTCATCTAGTACACATTGTGTCTGGCACTAACACACCGTGTAGTCCTGTTCTAGGGAAACCGTGTAGATCATCCGTGTATAAGAACTCGGGAAAGGGAAGAGGATTCAATTACATGTCATGTGTTAGGAAAACAGGCTGTGTGTATGGGGTTTTACATGACCTGGGTTGGAGAAAGTACACGCCCATGTGAAGGCATAGGGGAACACACCGTGTAGGCATTATACACACCGTGTATCCATGTTTTTAAAAACATGAATTCTTTATTTATCTTGTTCCCTTCTTACACATCTATGTTTCAATCCGTGTTAATCTTGATCTAAGGTGTGCTCTTGACCTTGCAGAGTCATGCCGCTAAGACATCCTCTGGTTATCTGCCAGTTACAGAGCTGTGATCAGACACTAGACATGGCTGATTAGGGACTACCAGCAGATCCTCCAATTCTTCCAGTCTCGGCACCTGCTATTATTATGGACACTGGTGCTGATGAACAGTTCCAAGAGGGCTTTATGAGGTGCATGCAACTTTCTGTGGAGCACCTCATTCTTCCCCTTCTATCGCAGAGTTGACACAGGTTTTCCAACAGTAGCATCCTCCCACCTTCATAGGGGAAGGAGGATCACAGGCTACAGATTCATGGTTAGAATCCATGATATCTGTCTTCAATCATATGAAATTCCTCCAGAGAGGGGGGTGAAGCTCTCTATGTATGTACTTCAGGACTCCACCAAGATATGGTGGGATGTGATCTCATGATCAGGACACCAGTAGGTTACGATGTGGGATGAGTTCCAGCATGACTTCTATGACAACTTTTACCCATAGACATTGAGGTCTGATCGAGCCTAAGATTTCATGAGTCTAGAGCAGGGTACTCTTTCTGTTATGGAGTATTCTTCTCATTTCACTGAGTAGTAGTGCTTCACGCTTATTCCAGGAGGTGATGAGTTGTTCCTAGCAAGGAAGTTTATGGATGGTATTAGGAATAACATCTATTCTCTGGTGAACTTCTTCAAGTTTACTTTCATTGCTTCTATAGTCAATCATGTGCTAATCACATAGTGCAATTTGAGGGATTATTGAGTGGTGAGCCAGGGTAGTTTGACATTCAGAGTTGGTATCCCTCCTACTTATAGTAGAAAGTGCCGTAGGGAGTCTACATGTGGGGATAAGAGAACGCAGGACACTTATTCTGGTAGCCAGGTGGTGTGCTACCAGTGTGGGAAGATCGGGCATACGAGGACACATTGCTTGAGAGATTCAGTGGAGTTCCAATCTTGCCTCAAGATGGTTCATATTCAGCATTTCTGTTAGTTTTTCTCACCAACAAATGGTAATCATAGTTCTTCTATGACCCCGCGTTCAGGGGCAGCACTGCCAGTTTCTCATAAGTCAAGGAACTGGAGTTCTTCCAGCCATTCAAGCTGAGGTTTAGGTCTCTAATGTTGTATCCAATCACCATGAATTCAGTGACAACATGGTGGATCAGCTCAGGGTGGTCAGGTAGGGTCGCAGTGCAGGTCATACTTTTTTGGTGGAGTAGATCCAGTTGGAGCAGGATCCCGGACCCTCTACAATTTGAGGTATGGTCCTAGTTTCCGTAGTTTTAGCTTCTTCTCTTTTTGATACAGGGGCTTCCCATAGCTTTATATCTATTTCTTGTGTAGAGATCCTCAGGCTCTATATATTTTCTTCTGCTGATATCTGGATGTTAGACACTCCATTGGGGACAAGAACTGCTAGTGTATGTCAGTGTAAGGAGTGCCCTCTTGAGGTTGTTGGGTTTCACTTCTTATGGGACCTCTATTTCTTAGATATTATAGGATATGATGTTATTCTTGGAACTGATTGGTTAGTTTCCTTCTAGGTTGTTGTCAAATGCTATCGTCATAGGGTGAGTTTCACATCACCAAAAGGTAGATCGTTTCTTCATAAGGGAGAATGGGATGTCCAGGTGAGCAGAGCGGGACCCGAGCATCATGGTTTGGGAGGAGTAACAATCAAGATTGCTATTCTATATCTGGATGACCAGGGTACTTCACAGGTGGACTTTCCTCTAGTGGTGGATCATTTTAGGGATGTCTTTCCAGATGACTTTTCAGGTTTTCCTCTAGAGCGAGAGGTGGAATTTTCTATTGAGCTCATGCCAGGAGTAGCATTAGTGTCCATTCCTCCATATATGATGGATACAACAAAGTTGTAGGAGCTCAAGAAGTAGTTGGAGGAGTTACAGGAAAAGGTTTTCAACTGACCTAGTACTTCTCCTTGGGGTTAGCCTATCCTGTTTGTGAAGAAGGTAGATGGTACCCTCAGAATTTGTGTGGATTATCGAATGTTAAACCAGTTGACGGTCAAGAACCAATATCCCTTACTGAGGATTGATGATCTCTTTGAACATCTTCAAGGATCCTAGGTGTTCTCAAATATTGAATTGAGGTCCTTTTATCATCATTTTCACATTAGAACATATTATATACCTCTTATAGCCTTTCAGAGTAGATATAGTCTATATGAGTATGTGGTTATGTCGTTTGGTCTCATGAATGTGCATGCAGTCTTTATTTCACTGATGAATCGAGTGTTCCATCCATACTTGAATTCTTTCGTGGTAGTTTTTGTGGATGATATCTTGGTGTACTCTCACACTCGGCATGACCATGCCACACATCTTGAGATCATTTTGAGTAAACTGAGAGAGCATCAGTTATATGCTAAGCTCTCAAAATTCCACTTTTGGATGGACCAGATTCACTTCTTGGGTCATGTTATCTTAGAGACAAGAGTATTAGTAGACCCAGAGAAAGTGATAGCAGTAGTTTCTCGGGAGCAGCCGAAGAACATCTTTGAGGTCCAGAGCTTTCTAAAGATGGTTTGTTACTAGAAAAGTTTCATAATAGACTTTTCATGTGTAGCAACGCCACTGATGGGCCTGACTATGAAGTGTGTGAAGTACTTGTGGATAGATTCTTGTGAGTCATCCTTTTAGGAGATAAAAGGGAGGTTGACTTTATCACCGATACTAGTATTTCCCGATTTGGGAAAGAGCTATATTGTATACTATTATGCATCATATATCGATCTAGGAGAGGTTCTTATACATGGATAAGGGGTCTTTGCATACGGTTCTCAGCAGTTGAGGCCACATGAGAGGAATTACCCAACACATGATCTCGAGTTTGCTATAGTGGTTTATGATTTACACTGTTAGAGACATTATCTTTTGGGAGAACATTTTTTGGTTTTCACTGACCACAAAAGTCTCAAGTATATCTTCACTCAGCACGATATGAATTTGAGACAATATAGGTGGGTTGAGTACCATCAGTCCTTTGACATTGAGCTTACCTACATGACTGGGAAAGGCAATGTTGTGGATGATGCGCTGAGCAGGAAGACTCAGATACAAGCAGTTCAGAAGGCTAGCAGTGAGTGGAAGCTTAGGGATCTATTATTTGAGATGCATTTGGAGGTTCATGATAGATAGGGGTAGGTGTATCAATCTTCTGTAGTTGTTACCTCTACTCTTCTTGATTGAGTGTGAATGAAGAAGCTATCAGATTCAGAAGGCCTAGTTCTATAGGAATGTGTGTCAGGAGAGGACCCTATTCCTGGATGGACCAAAGGAAAGGATGATATATTGCATTTCTAGGGGCACATATGGGTGTCAGAAAACATACGGAAGGATATGATGTGGTACTTTCATTACTCAGTTTGGGAAGTTCATCCTGGGGTAACCAAGATGTACCAAGATCTACATCGTCAGTATTGGTGGCTAGGTATGAAGAGAGATGTTGTTGGTTTTGTCATGAGATGTTCCACCTGTCAGCAAGTGAAGTCAGAGCATCAGTGACCAACAGGTCTTTTGTAGCAGTTACCCATTCCGTAGTGTAAATGGAATGATGTCACGATGGATTTCGTGGTATATTTTTCAAGGTCGCCTTGAGGGAATGATGCAGTATGGTTTGTCATTGACTGACTCACAAAGGTTGATTAATTCTTTCCGATAAAGGATAACTTTGGTGTTGATGAGCTGGGAAGGTTGTAAATCCGAGAGATTTTTTGTTTACTAGGAGTTACACACTCCATTGTTTTATATAGGGATGCTTGTTTTACTTCTTGGGTCTGTCTGGGACTTCATAGGCCTTTGGATACACAGGTAATCTTGAGTACATCTTTCCATCCTCAGATAGATGGCCAGTCCAAGAGTACGATTCAGGTGATTGAGGACATGTTTGAGCATGCATCCTAGATTTTAGAGGTTCTTGGGAGAATCACATACATTTTGTGATGTTTTCCTACAATAATAGTTTTCAATAAACTATTCATATGGAACCTTATGAGGCTTTGTGTGGTAGGTCATGCCGATCACCCTTATGTTGGCTGGAGGCAGCTATCCTGGGACCTTGTCTTTTCATGGAGACCACAGAGTAGATATGTAACGCCCCGACCCTAGTTACCCAGAGTCGGTGCATTATTACATAACATTGGCATGATCACAAGAAAGATCAAATCTCGAAAGACCGATTGGTTTAGTAGCCTTGGAAACACTAGATATATTCATAAAGTTTTACATTACATCATAAAGTGAAAAACTACTACAACAACATAGTCTCCATATTCCACACTCATATCCCCACATAAATCCTTGTAGGTCATTCATAACTTAATTCTTCACATCCTGGGAAAAATAAAACATAGAAAATGGGTGAGCTCAAATGCCCAGTAAGGATAACAATATAGAGGAACTTTCAAAAATAATCATAAACATTTAAGGCAATGCATTACTAAAACAAAATCCTTTTAAACTTGAACTTCAACGTAGTATGGCAAAAGTAAAATGTAATAATGCCATTTACTTATTCACATGGATATTATACTAATCGAATAATCACATGCAATATCAATAACCAATTTCATAATGATGGAATGCATAATTCTGAACTTTAATTTCTTTGTCAAGGCCTCGTCCCAAGACCTTGGGGCTAACTGTAACCAGAACCCAACCAGGAGTGCCTCTAACAACCGGACACCAACCCGGAGTGCCTCTAATAACCGGACACCAACCCGGAGTTCCTCTAATAACCGGAGACCGAACCGGAGTTCCTCTAATAATCAGAGACCAAATCGGAGGGCTTACTTTTACCGGTCCCCAACCCGGAACATACTTTTCTAACACATTCATCTAAATGAAAGGTTGAAATATAACATAAACATTCGGATTACAAATAACTTATGAAATGTCAATAATCTAAACAAAAACCATGAGTGACATAAGAATAACTTATCCACAGTCAAAAATATCACAAAACCTTCAATAAAATATGGATGTTTTGTATCATAATAAATCAACTTCAAATAAGCTTAAAATCTATCAAAGGATGTTGACATAGATGAAATAAAGACTATTTTAGAAAAATATCTCTTTCAATTTTGAAATCATTTAAGAGTCTTATATTTATGAAATAAAACATTTTTTTTGAAAATATTCTTATTATCTTGTAAGGGAAGCTTCAACGATTTTATAACGGCGGAAAATAGCCACACCCGCCGTATAAGTTAAAAAACATTATTACCTTAATTTTGTCGAAAAGGTTAAAAAGCACCTTGTTTGGAAAATGACGGAAAGATTCCTTTATAAACCTCTTATAAATAGTCAAACAAGGGTATAAATGACTTTAATCCATATTCTTTTGAATAGTAAAAATGTTTTGAAATACATATTTAAGAAACATGGATGTGGATGATAAAGAGATCCCAGTAGATTATTACGTATAAACAACCTCGGATAATTAAGAGATTGTGAAATAACCCTTACCAATTTGGTAACTTATGAAACATACAACCCATGAAAGAGGTATCATACAATGAATATGTAAATACACATAAATTAGAGTGTATTACACAAAGAATATAATTATGGTCAGTACATACACCACACAAAAGGTGATGGTGGTAATATGGCATGAATCTCACGGGAATAAGGAGTGAGATGAAAACCCCTTACCTTGTACTTTTCCTTGGTTGGGGTAGGTTAACCTCCTGTATAATGGTGAAATAATTGTTATTAAATTTTACAATAATCATATATATTAATATGATATCATATATGATCTTTTAACATTGATTTGTTAATAATATCTTTGAATTATCGTCGTTTCGGGTGTTAACTTACTCATTTTTTTATATGTTTTGTTACATAAGCCATGTTTTTCATGGATAGGTTGTATATTTTTCATATACATAATTATATAAAGTCCTTAAACATCATTTTTAAATCATCAAATGTTAATTATACTTTAATGGATACGATGGAGAATGAATCTCATCGCGTTCGTGGAGACGGTAGTCCGTACGTACGCACAAGCGACTATATCATTATTTTCATATAAAAATAATAGATAAATGGATGTTATATCATATATACAGAATAATTAACATGTTATATTTATTATTTACATGAGTTACGCATCATTATTATACCCATCCAAATAATAATATATTGAATAACAATTACACCACGACGTGGAGACGGTAAGCCGTACGTACGCACGTATGGTGACATGTTATTGAAAGGGTGGATAGAATACTGAATATAGTTGTACCATATTTATAATAACATCACAGTATATGTGAGATACTGGAGTTATTATTTTATAATGGTAACAACAAAGGAAGAAGAAGTGGAAGAATAAAGGAACTTGAAAAGGGGTGGTGAAAACATTACCTCTTCTTCGGGTTCTTCCTTTTGATTTGATCAAAAGGGCTCTTTTGGTTGGATTTATGATCAAACTAAGGCCTCTAGGTTGTAGTTAGGGAAGTTGGGAGAGTATTTGGGAAGAGTTTGGCCGAACCAAAAGGTTTTTAAGGTGTGAAGAAAAGAGAAGGAGGAGTGCCCTTTTGTAAGAGGGGTGAGGGGCACCTTTGGAAAAGCTAGAAATATTAATTTATAATAAATTCATATTCGGTTCCTAAAGGCTCCAAAGTTTATTATTTAAATGTTAAGGTGGGGATAGGTCGAAAACAACTCAACCAATATAATTTATACAGGTTTGGGTACTTATATTAACCTTATCTTTAAGTATTAACTCTAAGTTAATTAGTTTCACTTTTACAATGTCTCTTTGTATTTTTTTTTATAATATGGTTAATAAACTTACTATATATATCCAAGAGACTCCCTAGTGGTCCATTAATGATTAAACTATCATGATATAAGTCTATTTGCCGAAACTTAGATTTTTAGGAATTTAATATCCATTAATAATATAATATTTGTTTTAAGAACTCTTTTATGTCAATTTTGACACTATTCAATAGTTGATTTTTTTGAAACTCATAACAGATTGATTACTTCGAAAAAAGTCAATTAAATAAATCCTAATATATCATATTATCCTATAAAATTAGTTTAATTCATTAAAAGTTTCATATTATATTTATTTGGGTATTTATAATATCAATTATTTTAATTTTTCACTATTATGATAATTACTGCATCATCATTGTGTCATAAATAAAATAAATTATTTAATCTCTAGAAATTTAAAATAAAATATCATCATGTATTAAATCTTTTTATATTTCTAATTAATATTTATAGTCGAAAATCCAACATATATAACCCTATGTAAAAATTGTTTTTCTAAAAGATATATGCTTGTTTCATTTTTGTATTCATTTTAACTTAATTAAAATAAAGTGTCCCTATCACCTACAAGTGGCACCATGGGGTCCCCAAATCGACCCAAAGATGCCTATGGTCGAACATGTATAAACCAATAAGGCTAGTACACGTTTTAGGGTAATTTAGTGTTATTATAATATTATTTGTTAACCCTTATTTACCGGATTTACCCTTAACCATGGTAAATAAAATATTTACCACAGTAATTATTCAAAATGTCTAAAAATAAAAGTTACCTATTTACATAATTTGAACATCCTGATTCCAAATATGGAATCTATTTTTCTAAATTCAAAACACAGAAGTGGCAGAAATGAATTTAAAATTAATTCCCGCTGTCAAAATAAAAAGCGTGTTTTTAAGAGATAATAACTATCAAAAGATTGACACTTATTTATGTTCGGTTTAATTGTAAAATTATGTCCAATGACCAACATTATATTAAATGGTAAAAATATATTCTAAATATACTTTAAAACCACTCAAATTCATAATTTATCACTATTAATTATTTTGATTAAAAAAGTTGTTTTTAATTAAAATTTAGTAATTTTCACTATTCATCAAAATATGAAAGTTATCCGAAAAGTACCAAAATTTCACCTTAGGCTAAATTCGATACTCCAAATCCTAAAATGAAGTCCATTTTTAGAGATAAAATTTCTAAAATTTTAAAAGGTAGGTATTACTATTCATAACGGCAAGTTTGATTGGTTGTGGTGTGTTAGAACTCGAAGTTGCGTACAACACACGCTACTGTATTATTCAAAGGAAAGCATACCGCGGAAGCTTGGGATGTTTCATTTTAAATTTTTTTGAAGTCCTCATTTAGCCAAAAAGTTTAAAATATTGTATTTAAAAATGTTTCACTATTAAAAGTTGATAAAAGTGCAATACTGAAAATGAATCTGTTCTTGCATTATGTCTAAGAAACTCATAATATGGATTATAAAATTATAAGGATTATATAAAGTTTAAAATTTAGTTAATACTATTCATAACCTCTTTTGAATGGATTTTTTTTTGGTAAGTCATGGTGTGATTGAACTCGGTGTTGCGTGTAGTGCAAGTTATTGAATTATTTTGAAAAAATAACACACTATGAAATCTTGGGGTGTTACATTCTCCCCTCCTTCAATAAATTGCGTCCTCGCAATTTGAAATTGTTCTTCGAAAATAAAAGGTTGAAAATAGAAAATATATTTGTGGGAAAACCCGCATCGGAAATTGGGTTACTAAAATTTAGTCTTAATATGAGGAAAAGAGAAATGAAAGGGTCACCACCAAATTATGATCTCGATTAGGAGAACATTGGTGGAAATTAGAGACATATAATTGGAGGAAAACGTAAATATTTATAGGTAGTGATTGAGGTCATCAATCACAAACAATTATAAAATTGAGGTCCATAAACTCATCAATCTATGATGATTTGAAATACCATAGGTTCAACAAAACATAGGGTATTGGGATAACACATTTTTGACGTTTCAAAATATCTTAGTTGAAATCCCACATCGAAAAATGAATTAATGAGGCCTCTATTTAAAATAAAGAGTGGAAAGTATGAAGATTACCGAAAATAAAACATACTAGGGTTCCATGTAGGAAAATATGGATATGGAAGAGAAATCTAACCATCAATTATCTGATAGAGAGTGGTAGAGAACATGGCTATGAAAAGGCCAACAATCCCAAAGACATAAATTAGTAATGATTTAAGGTACCATCTAGGACAACATTTTTGTTCTAAGTTCCTTTTATTAATGTTGAGGAATTTATTTATGAGAATGGATAAGATCATAAGGAGATATACTTACTTTATAATTAGAGTTTTATCCATTAATAAATTTCTAACACAAACTAATCTTTTACTCTAAAAGATAATAGAATGTAAAAAAAATTTCTATTTATACTATTCGTACAGGGTTCCAAAATAAATGAATTTATAATTCATCTACCAGATCTTTTAAAAAAACTACATTATTTAATCCAGGACATCTCGTGGGCCAGTGGTAGGTGATACACCCTTTTCGCCCTTCGGTTGCGGGTTCAAGTCTCGCAGCCTTGCCGGACGTGATGGGTTGCCGCCCGACCTCCGGGTTGTCCTTTTATGGCAATCCAAAATAATCCAAACTAGAACTATCCAAAATAGTTCTGTCCAAACTCACAGTCCAACATTTATAAAGAAGGTAAACATAATATAGATCCTTTTTACCCCGTAATAGCATATGAATACCTTCATCATGTATTCTTTTAATACACTGAAACATCCTGAATTACCATATTCCTTATTGATTACATTCATGCTCCCTTATTCCATATAGAATGCTGGATATACTTCATCAATCCAAAAATGTTTTAAACCCCAACAATGATGGAATATAAAAATCATTAATCAGTTCCAAGGTATTCAAGAATAACTAATATAATTTATCCAAAACAATCATGTATTATTCCAAAATAACAACCTCGGTATCAAAACTATATTATGGTTTATCATTATATCAACCATATATTTTCCAAAAATTTATCCTGCTATTGAGTCACTTTTCTTTGTTCCACACAATCTCAAGTCCTTAATGAAATAGTACTGCAGTACAATCCTTATATACTCCATAATTATTATAACAAGTACATTGTTGATACAACACTCAATTGACATAATCAACATAAGAACTCTAATCATTCCTCTTCATCTGTGGTAGTATCATAACTTGATTATTATCCAATAGCATCATTTGCGGCATAGTCTGATGACTAGGACATAGGTTCGCATAGTGTCCAAACTCCTTACAAATGAAGCATTGTACATTTGAAACCATTTTCTTACCCTTGCAGTCACGTACTTTGTGCCATTTTCCTCCACACTTATAACAAACTCCCATTCCTTTCAGGCAAGTTCCAGGGTGTTTCTTTCCACAGTTACCACATATGGGAAAATTATTCTTTTCCCTCTTCCCTTTATCCATCTTTCTCTCTTCCATCCTTTTCTTCTCTTGCTTCCCTTCAAAGTCATAGGACTCAGTAAACTCTTTACTTGTCTTATCAACACATGATATTATTTCTTCATATGATGATAATACATGTGAGACTATTTCTCTTGTAAATTATGGCTTAAGACCATAAAATATATGATCCTTATTTCTCTTTGTATCATGTGCATTTCTAGAGTTCCCTCATTCCTTCTACTGGGCACCATTTCTAAACAATGGCATACATTAGATTAGTTTATGAATAACAATACCTAATCCCAAACTTGTAAAACACATAACATAAATTAAATAGTTTATGGATATAATCCATAATCATAAAAATGTCTCCTTTGAGGAAGTATATACTCATAAACTCTTCATAATTATTTGTAAAGAAAATGAGAGTTATCCTAAGCATATCACCCGGGAGTGTCGTAACCAAGAGTGCAGCAAGGCCCGTTGTCGTGCACCAGTTCCCGTTCGAGTCTAGCTCAAAGCAGTGTTTTTAGGTTTTACCCCTAGGTACATATGTGCCAGAGCCGCCTCTACCTGCTCATATCCAGACAGGGATGTATTGCTCGGAAAACTCAAAAAATCTCTACAATACCAAAATTCTAGGAAGTTCTTCTATACTAATCCTCAAAATTCATCTTAAATCTATGTGCTCTAATCAGAGTTTATCTAAATCTAGCTTCCAAGGTTTGTACTAAACTTCCTCTAATACCAACTGTAACGCCCCGACCCTAGTTACCCAGAGTCGGTGCATTATTACATAACATTGGAATGATCACAATAAAGATCAAATCTCGAAAGACCGATTGGTTTAGTAGCCTTGGAAACACTAGATATATTCATAAAGTTTAACATTACATCATAAAGTGAAAAACTACTACAACAACATAGTATACATATTCCACACTCATATCCCCACATAAATCCCTGTAGGTCATTCATAACTTAATTCTTCACATCCTGGGAAAAATAAAACATAGAAAAGGGGTGATCTCAAATGCCCAGTAAGGATAACAATATAGCGGAACTTTTAAAAATAAGCATACACATTTAAGGCAATGCATTACTAAAACAAAATCCTTTTAAACTTGAACTTCAACGTAGTATGGAAAAAGTAAAATGTAATAATGCCATTTACTTATTCACATGGATATTCTACTAATAGAATAATCACATGCAATATCAATAACCACTTTTATAATGATGGAATGCATAATGCTGAACTTTAATTTCTTTGTCAAGGCCTCGTCCCAAGACCTTGGGGCTAACTGTAACTGGAACCCAACCCGGATTGCCTCTAATAACCGGACACCAACCCGGAGTGCCTCTAATAACCGGACACCAACCCAGAGTTCCTCTAATCACCAGAGACCAAACCGGAGTTCCTCTAATAACCGGAGACCAAACCGGAGGGATTACTTTTACCGGTCCCCAACCCGGAACATACTTGTCTAACACATTCATCTGAATGAAAGGTTGAAATATAACATAAACATTTGGATTACAAATAACTTATGAAATGTCAATAATCTAAACAAAAACCATGAGTGACATAAGAATAACTTATCCACAGTCAAAAATATCACAAAACCTTCAATAAAATATGGATGTTTTTTATCATAATAAATCAACTTCAAATAAGCTTAAAATCCATCAAAGGATGTTGACATAGATGAAATAAAGATTATTTTAGAAAAATATATCTTTCTATTTTGAAATCATTTAAGAGTCTTATATTTATGAAATAAAACAGTTTTTTTGAAAATATTATTATTATCTTGTAAGGGAAGCTTCGACAATTTTATAACGGTGGAAAATAGCCACACCCGCCGTATAAGTTAAAAAAAACATTCTTACCTTAATTTTGTCGAAAAGGTTAAAAAGCACCTTGTTTGGAAAATGACTGAAAGATTCCTTTATAAACCTCTTATAAAAAGTCAAACAAGGGTATAAATTACTTTAACCCATATTCTTGTGAATAGTAAAAATGTTTTGAAATACATTTTTAAGAAACATGGATGTGGATGATAAAGAGATCCCGGTAGATTATTACGTATAAACAACCTCGGATAATTAAGAGATTGTGAAATAACCCTTACCAATTTAGTAACTTATGAAACATACAACCCAAGAAAGAGGTATCATACAATGAATATGTAAATACACATAAATTAGAGTGTATTACACAAAGAATGTAATTAAGGGCGTTACATACACCAAACAAAAGGTGATGGTGGCAATATGGCATGAATCTCACTGGAATAAGGAGTGAGATGAAAACCCCTACCTTGTACTTTTCCTTGTTTGAGGTAGGTTAACCTCCTATATAATGGTGAAATAATTGTTATTAAATTATACAATAATCATATATATTAATATGATATCATATATGATCTTTTAACATTGATTTGTTAATAATATCTTTGAATTATCGTCGTTTCGGGTGTTAACTTACTCATTTTTTTATATGTTTTGTTACATAAGCCATGTTTGTCATCGATAGGTTGTATATTTTTCATATACAGAATTATATCAAGTCCTTAAACATCATTTTTAAATCATCAAATGATAATTATACTTTAATGGATACGATGGGGAATGAATCTCATCGCGTTCGTGGAGACGGTAGTCCATACGTACGCACGAGCGACTATATCATTCTTTTAATATAAAAATAATATATAAATGGATGTTATATCATATATACAGAATGATTAACATGTTATATTTATTATTTACATTATTTACGCATCATTCTTATACCCATCCAAATAATAATATATTGAATAACAATTACACCACGACGTGGAGACGGTAAGCCGTACGTACGCACGTATGGTGACATGTTATTCAAAGGGTGGATAGAATACTGAATATGGTTGTACCATATTTATAATAAAATCAAAGTATATGTGAGATACTGGAGTTATTATTTTAGATTGTTAACAACAAAGGAAGAAGAAGTGGAAGAAGAAAGGAACTTGAAAAGGGGTGGTGAAAACATTACCTCTTCTTCAGGTTCTTCCTTTTGATTTGATCAAAAGGGCTCCTTAGGTTGGCTTTCTGATCAAACTAAGTCCTATAGGTTGTAGTGAGGGAAGTTGTGAGAGTATTTGGGAAGAGTTTTGCCGAACCAAAAGGTTTTGAAGGTGTGAAGAAAAGAGAAGGAGGAGTGCCCTTTTATAAGAGGGGTGAGGGGCACCTTTGGAAGAGCTAGAAATATTAATTTATAATAAATTCATATTCGGTTCCTAAAGGCTCCAAAGTTGATTATTTAAATTATAAGGTGGTTATAGGTCTAAAAAAACTCACCAATATATTTTAGATAGGTTTGGGTACTTATATTAACCTTATCTTTAAGTATTAACTCTAAGTTAATTATTTTCACTTTTACAATGTCTCTTTGTATATTTATATAATATGGTTAATAAACTTACTATATATATCCAATAGACTCCCAAGTGGTCCATTAATGATTAACCTATCATGATATAAGTCTCTTGGACGAACCTTATATTTTTAGGAATTTAATATCTATTAATAATATAATATTTGTTTTAAGAACTCTTTTATGTCAATTTTGACACTATTCAATAGTTTATTTTTGTGAAACTCATAAAAGGTTTATTACTTCGAAAAAAGTCAATTAAATCAATCCTAATATATCATATTATCCTAGAAAATTAGTTTAATTCATTAAAAGTTTCATATTATATTTATTTGGGTATTTATAATATCAATTATTTTAATTATTCACTATTATGATGATTACTCTATCATCATTGTGTCATAAATAAATTAAATTATTTAATCTCTAAAAATTTAAAATAAAATATAATCATGTATGAAATCTTTTTATCTTTCTAATTAATTTTTATAGTCTAAAATCCAACGTATATAACCCTATGTAAAAATTGTTTTTTTAAAAGATATATGCTTGTGTCATTTTTGTATTCATTTTAACTTAATTAAAATAAAGTGTCCCTAACACCTACAAGTGGCACCATGGGGTCCCCAAATCGACCCAAATATGCCTATGGTCGAACATGTATCAACAAATAAGGATAGGACTCGTTTTAGGGTAATTTAGTATTATTATAATATTATTTTTTAACCCTTATTTACCGGATTTACCCTTAACCATGGTAAATAAAATATTTACCGCAGTAATTATTCAAAATGTCTAAAAATAAAAGTTAACTATTTACATAATTTGGACATCCTTATTCCAAATATGGAATCCATTTTTCTAAATTCAAAACACAGAAGTGGCAGAAATTAATTTAAAATTAATTCCCGTTGTCAAAACAAAAAGCGTGTTTTTAAGAGATAATAACTATCAAAAGATTGACACTTGTTTATGTTCGGTTTAATTGTAAAATTATGTCCAATGACCAAAATTATATTAAATGGTAAAAATCTATTCTAAATATACTTTAAAACCACTCAAATTCATAATTTATCACTATTAATTATTTTGATTAAAAAAGTTGTTTTTAATTAAAATTTAGTAATTTTCACTATTCATCAAAATATGAAAGTTATCCGAAAAGTACCAAAATTTCACCTTAGGCTAAATTCAATACTCCGAATCCAAAAATGAAGTCCATTTTGAGAGATAAAATTTCTAAAATTTTAAAAGGTAGGTATTACTATTCATAACGACTAGTTTGATTGGTTGTGGTGTGTTAGAACTCGAAGTTGCGTAAAACACACGCTACTGTATTATTCAAAGGAAAGCGTACCATGGAAGCTTGGGATGTTTCATTTTAAATTTTTTTGATTTCCTCATTTAGTCAAAAATTTTAAAATATTGTATTTAAAATTGTTTCACTATTAAAAGTTGATAAAAGTGCAATACTGAAAATGAATCTGTTCTTGCATTATGTCTAAGAAACTCATAATATGGATTCTAAAATTATAAGGATTATATAAAGATTAAAATTTAGTTAATACTATTCATAACCTCTTTTGAATGGCTTTTTTTTGGTAAGTCATGGTGTGATTGAACTCGGTGTTGCGTGTAGTGCAAGTTATTGAATTATTTTGAAGAAATAACACACTATGAAATCGTGGGGTGTTACAAGATAGAGTTGATTCAGAAGGGGATGACTACTGCACAGTCACAACAGAAGTCTTATGTTGATCGATGAAGATGGCCTTTGGAGTTCGTGGTTAGAGATCAGGTTTTTCTATGTGTCACCTTGAGGTTTGGACACATGGGGATTATGAGATAGGGTAATCTTTCACCGAGGTACGCCAGACTATTTGAGGTGTTGGAGAGAGTCAGTCTGGTTGCCTATCAGTTTTAGTTACCTCAGCGGTACTGGGCTATTCATGTTGTATTCCATGTTTCTCAGCATTGACGTTACTTCTTATATTTATCTCTTTTTTTCCAACTCGAGGAGGTTGAGTTAGAGTTGGATTCATCGTTCAAGGAGCATCATATCTGTATTGTTGATTAAAGTACGAAGGTTCTCTATCGACAGTCGGTTCCTATGGTACGAGTGTTATGGCAGTATGGGTGAGTACAGAATGAGACTTGGGAGAGGGAGGCAGATGTATGATCACAATGGCTGGATCTGGTCAAGGATTCTTCTTCTATGCCACCTTGCTAGGGAAATTCGAGGACAAATTTCTTTTAGAGGAGAAGTTTGTAAGAACCCAGATCTTATTTTCATAAATGGATCTTGTTTTCTGATGTTTTGGGGAAAAAGAGGAGCTTATGAAAATTTTAGGAGTACACACTGTGTACTTATAATTACACATCGTGTACTTATAAGTACAATTTATGTACCCAGTGGTTGTGGGTGACTGTGTACTAGCCGTGTAATGGCCGAGTACATGGCGATTTGAGGTGACCTAGAGACCACCTAAAGCGAAGACCAGAAAAGGATAGTACACACCATGTAATTTTAAAGAAAATGTTGTGTACATTATTTTTATTTCATTAAATGGACTATGGTCGTGTCTGATGGATAGAACCATCTTCTTCTTAACCTATCTCGTCCGGGAGTGAACGAGACTATTGGATCTTCATCGAGCCCCCAAATCACCATCTGTTCTCGGATTTGACCTCTGTCAGTTGTGTTGGAATCGCATCGCTGAGTTGTCTTTTCTTCTTGATCCTAATCTCTTGATTTCTCCTATTTCGTGAGATATCCTCGGTTGAAATTTTTTAATGTTTTTCTAGATCTATAGAATTATAGGGTGATTCAAGTCCTAAGGTTCACATATATCAATATCATGACACTGAGGTAGGTGGTTTGTACCTTATTTCAGATAGTCTTTGAATTTTAAGTGCAAAAGTGCCAAATACCCAAGAACGGGGTATTGCGTGTTTATGGTTTCTAGCCCTATTATTGGCTATTATACCTTGTTTATTTTTATAGTGGTTATTTTTTAATGAATAGGGTTAACTCTTCCATGCTATGGAGTTTTTTACCATGTTTTCTTTTTTTGACCGTTTAGTCTAGCCTTACCTGTTAGGTTGCTCCTTTCATTCCATGCCTAATATTGTTTGTATGGATTGATTATTATCTAACAAGCCATAATGTAACATCCCCAAATGATAAAGGGTTAAATGACTAAATGATATGACTCATGTCAACAAGGTGCACCTTCCTTTTCGGGAGCCTGTCTGATTAGAACTCCGCAGTTAAGCGTGTTTGGCTTGGAGTAGTGGTCATGATGGGTGACCCTCTGGGAAGTTTCCCAGGGTGTGTGTGAGTGAGGACAAAACACACTGGAAATGACATGTGTTGTCCTGTGGGGAATGTCATTAGTCATATGACCCGTTCGGGCACGTGGGTGGACCCTGGGGTGGGCCCCACGTGTCTTCGGGGAAACTGGTGGTACCTGGTAGGCCAGGACCTGACGGCCATGTTAAGGCGGGGTGTCTGTGCTGTCACCGGGGCCCGGTTGTCACATTTGGTATCAGAGGAGGAACCCAGCCTTAAGTGCACGGTGCACTGCCTGGGTTGGGATGTAGGGCCCACAACGAGAGCGTTGTGCTCTAAAGGGGGGTGATTGTAACATCCCCAAATGATAAAGGGTTAAACGACTAAATGATATGACTCATGTCAACAAGGTGCACCTTCCTTTTTGGGAGCCTGTCTGATTAGAAATACGCAGTTAAGCGTGCTTAGCTTGCAGTAGTGATCAGGGTTGGGATGTAGGGCCTACAACGAGGGCGTTGTGCTCTAAAGGGGGGGTGATTGTAACATCCCCAAATGATAAAGGGATAAATGACTAAATGATATTACTCATGTCAACAAGGTGCACCTTCCTTTTCGGGAGCCTGTCTGATTAGAACTCCGCAGTTAAGCGTGCTTCGCTTGGAGTAGTGATCAGGGTTGGGATGTTGGTCCCACAATGAGGGCGTTGTGATCTAAAGGGGGGGTGATTGTAACATCCCCAAATGATAAAGGGTTAAATGACTAAATGATATGACTCATGTCAACAAGGTGCACCTTCCTTTTCGGGAGCCTTTCTGATTAGAACTCCACAGTTAAGCGTGTTTGGCTTGGAGTAGTGATCGGGATGGGTGACCCTTTGGGAAGTTTCCCAGGGTGTGTGTGAGTGAGGAAAAAACACACTGGAAAGGACATGTGTTGGCCTGTGGGGAATTTCATTAGTCATATGACCCGTTCGAGCACGTGGGTGGACCGTGGGGTGGGCCCCACATGTCTGCGGGGCAACTGGTGGTACCTGGTAGGCAAGGACCCGACGGCCATGTTAAGGCGAGGTGTCTGTGCTGTCACCGGGGCCCGTTTGTCACACATAATATGTTGTAGATTTTTTATCCAAGTAGTTATTGAGGTTCACATTGGCGGACATGTATCGTTTGTGCACTAATGACTTAAACAAGGTTGTAGGAACCTGGTGTAGTAGACCATAGAGAGAATGGACGTTGAGGGATTCTCCAGAGTGTCTGTTTACTTTTTCATTGCGAGACCATAGGGTGGATGGACCTAAGTGCTCCCTCAGAGTGTCTTTAGTTTCATTGATATGGGCCATAGTGGGAATTGTACGTTGAGTGCTTCCTCAGAGTGCCTATTAGTTACCAATGCGAGACTACATTGGGAATTAATGATGAGTGCTTCCTCAGAGATTCTTTGCTAAAGATGAACCAGAGGGGTTAGACTGTGTGTACTTTCCAGAGGGTTGCTTGTGTTCGTTGGTTGAACTAGAGGGGTTAAACTATGAGTAATTCCTAGAGGGTTGCCTTTTATGATTAATTTCTTAACTAAAATATGAAATCGAATGCAATTGAACTATAAGATTGTTTACTTTTGAGTACTTCCTTGTTTACTACTTCTTTCTTCTTATTTCCTGCCATATATATTCACTGACTATTAGGCACAGATCATTGGGTGGTTTCCTACTAAGATTTTTCTCACACCCTATTTGGGTCATTCTTTTGGGCTCAAATGGATTATATTGTTGTAGTTGTAGATAAGGGAAAGTTCCCTTCTACTTCAGGTACTTGATTGTTGTGGAGCTGGGGAGCATGGCACCAAGCTGAGGCTTGCGATGTTGTGAAGCTATTTACTTGATTTTCATTTGTACTTTGGTTTAGTACTATGTTCCAACATTGTGATCTATTTGGCTGCCTTCCTAGACATATGTATCATGCAACATTAATATATGTGTGCTCCAGTTTTTATTACATCCAGTCTTCCGCTGTTTACCGTTGTATGGTATTATTATTGCTTCCGCTGTTTCTATTTTTTTTACTTCTGATATGTTACTCTTCCAATGAGGGCATAGTTTACCCACTATCACACCCATGTCCCCCACTGCTATTCGGCAGCCTTGGGCATTCAAGGAAATGCACTTGAGGCCATGTGACCAACAGGGTTTAGGGTGCCTCTGGGAGGCTTTTGGAACCGGGACGTTACCAAAATGATGTTGAAATTATTTCATAAAATTAAAGGGGGTGATTATAACATCCCCAAATGATAAAGGGTTAAATGACTAAATGATATGACTCATGTCAACAAGGTGCACCTTCCTTTTCGGGAGCCTGTCTGATTAGAACTCTACAGTTAAGCGTGCTTGGCTTGGAGTAGTGATCAGGATGGGTGACCCTTCCTTTTCGGGAGCCTGTCTGATTAGAACTCTACAGTTAAGCGTGCTTGGATTGGAGTAGTGACCAGGATGGGTGACCCTCTGGGAAGTTTCTCAGGGTGTGTGTGAGTGAGGAAAAAACACACTGTAAAGGACATGTGTTGGCATGTGGGGAATGTCATTAGTCATATGACCTGTTCAAGCCCGTGGGTGGACCCTGGGGTGGGCCCCACGTGTCTGCGGGGCAACTGGTGGTACCTGGTAGGCCAGGACCCGATGGCCATGTTAAGGCGGGGTGTCTGTGCTATCACCGGGGCCCGGTTGTCACACATAATATGTTGTAGATTTTTTATCCAAGTAGTTTTTGAGGTTCACATTGGCGGCCATGTATCGTTTGTGCACTAATGACTTACACAGGGCTGTAGGAACCTGGTGTAGTAGACCATAGAGAGAATGGACGTTGAGGGATTATCCAGAGTCTCTGTTTACTTTTTCATTGCGAGACCATAGGGTGGATGGACCTAAGTGCTTCCTCGGAGTGTCTTTAGTTTCATTGATATGGGGCATAGTGGGAATTGTACGTTGAGTGCTTCCTCAGAGTGCCTATTAGTTACCAATGCGAGACTACATTGGGAATTAATGATGAGTGCTTCCTCAGAGATTCTTTGCTAAAGATGAACCAAAGGGGTTAGACTGTGTGTACTTTCCAGAGGGTTTCTTGTGTTCTTTGGTTGAACTAGAGGGGTTAAACTATGAGTAATTCTTAGAGGGTTGCCTTTTATGATTAATTTCTTAACTAACATATGAAATCGAATGCAATTGAACTATAGGATTGTTTACTTTTGAGTACTTCCTTGTTTACTGCTTCTTTCTTCTTATTTCCTACCATATATATTCACTGACTATTAGGCACAGATCATTAGGTGGTTGCCTACTGAGATTTTTCTCACACCCTATTTGGGTCATTCTTTTGGGCTCAAACGGATTATATTGTTGTAGTTGTAGATAAGGGAAAGTTCCCTTCTACTTTAGGTACTTGATTGTTGTGGAGATGGGGAGCATGGCACCAAGCTAAGGCTTGCGATGTTGTGAAGCTATTTACTTGATTTTCATTTGTACTTTGGTTTAGTACTATGTTCCAACATTGTGATCTATTTGGATACATTCCTAGACATATGTATCATGAAACATTTATATATGTGTGCTCCAGTTTTTATTACATCCAGTCTTCCGTTGTTTACCATTGTATGGTATTATTATTGCTTCCGCTGTTTCTTTTTTTTTTACTTCCGCTATGTTACTCTTTCAATGAGGGCATAGTTTCCCCACTATCACACCCATGTCCCCCACTACTATTCGGCAGCCTTGGGCATTCAAGGAAATGCACTTGAGGCCATGTGACCAACAGGGTTTAGGGTGCCTCTGGGTGGCTTTCGGAACCAGGACGTTACCAAAATGATGTTGAAATTATTTCATAATATTAATTATTTTCATTAAAAATATATAATAAAATTTATCCAATTCAACCAATTGTATTTAAAGAATTAAATTTAAAATTAAATCCATAAAACATGGGAAAGACTGGGTTTTGATAAAAATGTATCCATATGTTTAAATTGTTTTTTTGAAAATAAAATTATAAAATTCCATAAAAATACTATAATTGGATTATGTATAGTATAATTGATGTATGTTTTCTTTTAGACTATTTTAAAATAAAACGACCTATAAAATCAGGAATCAAAAATACAGTTTTCAATAAAAAGTTGTATTTTCACTAATAATTGAAAAATAGAAATTTTCAAAAAAAATCAAAAAAAAAATATCTTAGATAATATTAATATGATTATTAAAAATATATGTAAATATTATAATTTTTTCATAAATTTTTATAAAATTTCTCGCAAAGAAAAATAAAAACATTTTTAATTAAAATGTATTTTTTTGAAAATCTAAATGAATTTACTGAAAATTTTGTGTTTATTTCCTATGAATTAATTATTAAATATGAATTGGGGGTTACCTTCATCTATATTTAGTAATATTTTTATTCATATCAATACCATTAAATTAAAAAATCTAGGTTGTAATGTCCATATTTAAATACAAATATTGTTTTATTTTGTTAAGATCATTATTAAATGGTGTATAAGTTATATAATATAGTGTAATTTAAGGATCATGGTAAATTATATTATTCCCCCTTAAAAAATCATCCCTAAATTTATCATGGATATTAACTTATAAAAAATGATTTTTTTTCTTTATAACATCGCATGATCCCACATTGATTGTTATCCTTTATGATTTATCCAAAGTACCTTTACTAGCCGATTTATCCAATTTCTCAAAACATTCATTCTAGTGTCAAAATTTTTGATTTTCCATTCATAATAACATATATCAGGATATAGGTATATTTATTTAAATGTTAGAACTTTTATTGGGTCTAGAATCTACTTTCATAACAAAGATATATGGAATACCTCATGTACTTTAGAGAGACTTAGTGGCATCAAAAATCGGTAAGTCATAACTCTAGTTCTTTCTTGAACGTAAAAAGTTCTATTGTACCATGTTCTTAGTTTTCTATTTTTATTGATCCTTATAACACCCTTCCATAGAGATAAGTTTTTTAAAATTAGATCTCCCACATGAGATTCCAAATCATTCCTTCAAATATTTACAAGCATCATTTTCCTACTTTAAGATACATTATTATGAGTCAAAATGTATTTTCATTCACCATTGTCTACCCAATAATATATCGACCCACATTTATTCATTAAATAATTTTTTTGAAACATGTATGAGAGTGAAATATTTTTTCTTATAATGATTCATATGAATCCATTATAATACTCTAATTGATGTTATTGATATTGTCATATTGAGTAAAGGTCAATATAGATCCCATATATCATGAAATTCAAGTAATCATGTAACACACCGAAATTTTATAAATATTTTTTAAATAAATTTCATAATTTAATTATTTTTTGTTATATCAAAAAATGATTTTATCTTATCCTACACACAACACTATGTTTAGCTTGCATTTCCCACAACACTGAGTTTAAACGAAATGTAACATACTCTCAAATTACAATATTTTAAATTGAGAGTTATATTCTATCCAACGGTATGAAGGGTATGAATATTATTAACTAAATTAAGAAAATATATGGTTTATAAATGTATATTAAATGAATTTATCTGTTATCAAATAATTATAAATGAAAATTAAAACTATTTGAAAATAAAGAAAATGATTTTCTGAACAACTATTTTTATGAAAATAAACATGTTTCTCCTCAAAAAATAATACAAACCAGTTGTATAGAGTAATTTTAAATAAATTTATATATTATTAAATAATATATTTAAAATTAAGGACATGATTTGTCTAAACAATTGATAATAATGAATCCAATTTTACGGTTAAAATTTGTATTTTTATAAAAAACCATTTTTATCACCTTTTTTTCACACTTATTGTAAACCTAATTTTATACAAATTTAGAGAATGTATTTGAAAAGATAATGTTAATTTTTGAAATCATCAAATTAAAATTATGTTATGGTGAACTTTTGAAATTTTCTTAAAAGATCTATTTCTTTATGAATAGTGAAAAATACTAAATTTTAATTGCAAACTAACTTTTTAATTTAAATTATTTATGGGGTTAAAATATATGTTAAATTAGTTTAAAAAAATTTCAAATATTTATCTATTAATCCATTTATCTAATAATAAAAAAATTAATTTCTATTTTTTTCTAAACAGCATGTAATAATTTATTGATTTTATCCTTGACAACTCGCTTTCTCATCACAACTATGGGATTAATATTAATTTAACGTTTTCCAAATATGTGAATTGAAATATTAAAAATATTTCAATTTTTGGAATAAAAAAATTTATATTATATTATAAGTTAAAATTATTTTTTGATTAAAATAAATAGGGAAATTATATAATATTAATTATTGTGGTTAAGGTTAAAATGAGTTTACCAAGAGGGTAAACTAAGACGAAAGGGTAAAAATGACTATAATACTTTGAAAATTCTTATTATATGGATATATTTTAATATTATCCTTTTCAAGTTCTAATATCTATTCATTTGAAAGATTTTTTATTGGGAATGACTTTATTAGTTTGGATTCTTTGGAGAAATTTACATGATGTTTCCATGTGTGTACCTTTCTCTCACTTATAAAAACACCACCACCACCCTTCACTTATCCAAAACTATCTAGAAATATTGGTTTGTGAAACCAAACCAAAAGTTGTCCCCAACATCCTCACCCATGTCTTATAGCTACTATTCCATGAAAACAACCCACACTATGGTCCATAATAAGAGATGTAAATGAGGTGCTTCTTTAAGAAGGATGTTCAAACATGTGCGATGGATGTTGAGACTTCCAGTGAGGAATTAAATGTCTCTCTTTTATTTATGGGAGATATATAAAAATTAAACAATCGTTTCTTTTTTATGGTGTATATACTTCATCTTTAACATGTTATATCATGAACCTTATTCTTTTCATGATATTTAATGTTTCATTTGAGTCTATTAATTATTAAGGATTGTGATTTCAAAAGATAGCTAAAGCAGTAAGGTATTTTTATCTCAATTTCCCTTCATTAATACATATGTAATTCTATACACCCATATTCATTTATGAGGTGTATATAAATAATTTTTTACTTATAATATAATGAATTTATTCATCCAAATGATATTTTATGTTTCATTTAATGATGTTTATTCATGGTAATTATATTCCAATGATTCTATATTTGTATAGACTTATTATAACAATCTCATCATTTATTATGATTATTTATTATTATGTATACAATGATAAAATATTATGATCCATCTATCATGAAAATCATGAAATTTATTCTCCTATGGTTATTCAGGATATTTTTCATATAATTTTTTCACCATGTGGCACATAAATTAAGTGAAAAAATGTTTTTAGGAAAATATGAATTTATATCTATCATTAGTTGAAAATCTATTTTCTTCCAAAACCACGATTTCTAAAAATGTTTTAAATTTTTTTTCTATTATCCAATGAATTTGAGAACACAATTTTTTTCAAAATTTACCTATTTTTTAAAAAATAAATATTTATGTAACTCAGAAAACAATGCCCATTTGGATTTTACTAAAATGTGAAAGGAATTATTATTTATAACATGAAAAATATGATCTATATTTATAACTGCCATTACAACATAAATTATCAATCTTCCCATTCATGTTTTCAACCGTCATTTCAAATAAAATGTTGTTCTTATTTTTCATGATTTTTTTCAATTTTAAATAAATAAATATAATGTAAAAAAGATATTTCAAAAATACTTAATTTTTTTGAAAGAGTAAAGGATATATAACACAATAATTATTTTAAATGTTTTTTGGGATTAATTTTAAATTTTACATGGTTATTATAAAATTGAATGATTTTGAAGAAGAAAAATTATCAATTTTTTATTTTTTTTAAAGCATTTTCAAGGAAATGTTATATTCTTAATGAAACATTCCAAGTGATCTATCATTAAAACCCATTATCTATCTAAGATGATACCATTTTATGTAACATATGAATTAATAGGGATTTTATAAAAGGATACCATTTTTATTCATTCAATGAAATGTTTATTTTTATGATGGAACGCTGTTTATAAAACCTTTTTCTATTCAATAGGGTATACCCTGATAATTTTATTATGAAACCTCCTTCTTTATCCAAGGGTAATTAAATGATTAAATAAGTAAATAATTATGAAACTTGTCTATTTTCCATAGATTTAGATATTATAAAAATTTTATGAAACCTGTTTCCTTTCATCTTTTATGTTATCAAGAATGTTTCTGATTTTTTGGAACACATATGTATGATTTTCATTATGTGAAGGGTAGGAAAATTATATCCCTCCATGGAATTATATAATTATTTATATATTATGATATAAAAATGGTAGAAAAATTATGGTCTTGATCTACTATAGGAAATAGGTGTGCCCTAATACACGATGAGAAACAGGTGTGTCATGATCCACTATAGGAAATAGGTGTGTCCTAATCCATGAAGGAAAATTTGTGATGATTCTAGATCAACTATGTTGATGATCATGGTAGTTAACCTTGTTATATGAATTGATATACAATATTTAAGAGAATTCCAAAATTTAATGAAAATATTTTGTGGTATATGATTGATTTATGATGATTTATCTCATTTATGGGACACTTTTTGGAAATGATTAGGTTTTATGACATGAATCACATTTATGATATATATCAGGCTATAGATGAACATTATAATTTATGTTCATGCCCACATACACTTATTATTATCTTATTTATTTTATAATCATGTATTTATATGTCCTATTTTTGTCCATACTAGGTATATGAGATCACTCATTCTTATGTTTCTTTCCCACGGTTAATAATAGTGGTTTAGGTATGGTATGCCGAAGAGGAGTACTATGTGAAAAGATATTTATGGAAAATTTTGAATATTTTTTACAAAATTAAAATATTTTTTAAATATTATCCAATGATACTGGTCTATTACAAAACTTATGAATTTTTTTTTTAATGTATTTAATATTCATATAAAAGATGTAATATCTATATATATGAAAATACATTTTCAATATAGTTTGTATCAATTGAATGGTTTAGTTAAGTTTTGGAAATTAGGATGTGAAAACATTAGTGAGATACCTATGTATATTTCTAAAGATATGTCTTGGGATGTATTTAAAGTTATGTCTTAAGATAGGAAAATATCCATGAATTACAGTAAATGATAGAATAAGTGGTTTCCACGAAATTACATCAATGTGTAGAAACAGAAAGAGTATGTGGATTTAGCACAAATGTACCTAGGGGTAATAACTATGAAAAAGGTGAATTGATCTATACTCATTCACCACCCAAAGCATGAATATGATCCTTACAGCATACATGGTGTGACACTATTGGGTATAAAGATTCAAAATTATAAAACTCTTAAAGTAGAAACATAAAGGATTTAAATATATTATGATCATGTATAACCTAGGTTAAGGATATAGTGTCATAGATTTAATAGATTGATTCATGATTTAGACATCATAAAGGATATTTTTCATGATTATATAGTTTTCTACAATCATTAGTACATATCACACTATTATTTTTGGTTTTAGTAAATAGATAAAATAAGAAGTAATTGTGTGATCATTGAATGTGACATATATTTTTATTGTGAGAATCCAAATTGGATAATGATTTGAGTAAAGTATGTTATTAGTAATCCTAATCAACAATCATGAAACATGGTTAAAAGCATTTATATAAACTAACTCTAAGACTCACAAATCAAGAGAATCATAGAGTTGACTAAGAATTTGGGAAGTGGAGACCATCATGGAATGGATATTCAATTACCTTTATGTTGAGAATTTGGAATTAATAACTAAAGAGAATGTCACAGAGGCAAGATAATATGTTATGGTCCTTGAAAAGGATGAAACATATCATGTAACTACAAAGGGAAAATGAAATTCTTGGTTAAATTAATGGAGGATAATAATGGTATCCCTAAGGTATCATCTATTATGGAATTTTTTAAATTTAGATTGTATTTTAATTATAAAAATCAATGTGCTAAGGGGAAATCTTGTGGAGAGAATCCACAAGATTTTATGAGTGATGGTTTTTATATTTGATATAAAGAGAATACAATTGATATATTAAAGAAAAGTGGTATTAATGAGTATAATAATGAATCCAAGTAAATATTTTTAGAAGAAATATGTATGATTGAAGTTGTTATATTTTGTATTTCACGGATTGTGTTATATAAATCAAGAAAGAAAAAAGTATTTTTCAGTATATGTTTTTACATATGTATTTTAATGAATATGTTGAATAAAACTAATGACCTGGAAAAAGTGATTTATTTGAATAAAACTTTTTTTGGAAATATGATTAATGGAAGATAACACTTAATATATTCCTAAGGTTTAAAAAATGTTTTTCAGTTTGGATAAAGTGATGATTGATATGGATAGAGTAAATTGGATATTTTTGATGCCCTCATAAATCAAAAAGGATTTTCTTCCAATGTGATTTATGTTATCATCTATGGAGTTTACAAAATTATTGTATACATATAATATGTTAAATAATCTATAGTTTTATTCATTTAATGTGGAATAATGAATGTTTTCATTGCGAATTTAGGTAAGTTTTGTTATTTCCAAGAATCAGGAGAATATATGACCAAGTAATTCACATATCTAGCATGTGACCATTAAGAGACACTTAATCATATTTTGAGGATTAATGTTAATTATAGTTTTGTAAATATAGTGACCTAAATTAAATTTTTGAAATTTTATTAGGATTATAAGTTTAACCATTTATATAATGGATAATTTTGACCATTAAATGTGGTTTTAGAAAGTAATGTATTAAATCACCATATGAATATTTATCCATAATGAATAACTAGTGCTAAAATATTTCTAACTAGAGATATAAGAAATGACTTATCATTATTTTATGGATCTTGTGATCCCTTAGTTCATTATGCATAAAAACATTCATCATCCTTTTTTGATATAAGATGTAAAGTTGAAATTGACTAAATCACAACCAAATGTTGAAATTATGATTATTATAAAAACTAAAGAAAACCCATTGGTATATCAATCCATTTGAAATTATTGATCAAATCATGATGGAAGAAAATCAATTTGAAATTACACTTAACCACTTTCAGGTTCAAGATGTGTTCTATATATATCTTCATAGGATGTATATACCTAATCCATCAAATGTATTTAACTATAAGGTCATACTAATGGAAGATGATATTATTTCTTAACAATGACTAGTACATATTCTGGATTGAATATTGAAGGTTATACGAAACAATACCACATAGTGGGTCAATGTTTATTGGTGAATTCACCAGCTTTAGGAAGCGACGTAGGATCCTAAGAATATAAAGAGGTAGAATTATCATTATTTAATGGTACCAAAGTATTGAATATGGTGGGGAAATTAATTATAATGGTGGTAGAATGCAATACCCTTGGATTTTGAGAAATTTATTTTCAAATAAATTTAATCTAGTTGATATTTTTGGTTACACAAAATAATTATTTTTTCTTATATTTTATGAAAAATTGAGATTAACTAGCATTATAAGTAACACTAAGTTTAAACAAGACAGGACATACTATTACAATAATATTATTTAAAATAGTCATTATCTTCTACAAAATGGAATGGCTTGTAAGAGTAGAATTAACTAAATTAGGATAATATATGTTTTACACATGAATTTAAAATGAATTATTTTTTGAAAAAAAATTATAAATAAAATTAAATACAGTTTTAAAATAAAGGGAATCTCTAATATAAAAACTATATTTGTGAAAACAAACATGTTCCACCTCAATAAATAATATAGACCAGTTGTGGTGAATTATTTTAATAAAATTTATATATATTTTTTAATAAAATATTTAACCTTAATCTTATGTTTCTATACAACTAATAAGAATAAATCCAATTATATGATTAAAAACTATAATTTTCCAAAAAATATGTTTTATCAATTTTTTTGTACAATTAATTTAAAAATAATTTTGAACAATTTTAGATATTTAATTTTAAAATAATTTAAATTTTATTAATCAACATGCTAGAATTATATTTTGTTGAATTTTTTAAAATTTTCAGAAATAAATATTTTTCTAATGAATAGTGAAAATAGTGAATTTTAATTAAAAATAGCTATTTTAGTTGATTTATTTAAAAACGTAAAATATATTTGAAACTAATTTTAAATAAAAATTATTTAAATTATATATATCGTAATCGAATTTATGTCATTTTAATCATTTCCATATTGAATTTCTTTATATAAACCTTGTAAAATTTTGAATACTTCTTCTTTGAAAACACACTTTATCATCACAACTACGGGATTAATTTCAAATTAAAATTAAAAAAATATATGAATCTAACTTTGAAAAATGGTTTCCATTGATGAAAGAATAATTATTTATATTATCCAATATATTGAATATAATATTTAACCAAAATGAATAGATAAAATAGTAACAATCCATTACCATGATTAAGGTAAAAATGGGCTTAATAAGGGGATAAACAACAAATATGAGTGTCAAAATGACTATAACACTTGTATATTTCCTATTTTATCAACATATTTCAATATTATCCTTACAAATTTCTAAAATATGTTCATTTGGATACTTTTTTTCTTTGCAATGAATTTAGTATTTTGGATTCTTTTGTGAAGTTTTTATTTAGTTTCCAAGTTTGTTCCTTTTAAACTATTATAAAAGGTGAGCACCAACCTTTAGTTTTTTGACACATCTAAATCCATCTAGTTTCTCCAAAACCTTAAAAAATACCTCACCAACATCCTTAGAAATTTTCTATAGCTTCTAGTCATCCCAAATTAACAACACTAGGGTCCTTAATAAGATATCCAATAGAGGTTCTTTTAACCGAAGGAGGTTCAGACATGTATGATGGATGTATAGACTTAAGGTAAGGGATTTATAATATCTCTTTAATTTTTTTGATACATATTGAAATTCACCAATTGTTTCCTTTTTTGTGTATATACTTCCAATTTTTCATGTTATGTCATGATTCTGAGTAATTTCATTATATTTAATGTTTTATTTGAGATTATTCTTTATTAGAAGTTATGATTTCAAAATATTACTAAACTGGTAGTTGATTTTTGTATCAAATTGTCTTTTTTGATTTATATGTTATGTTATTCACCTATCATCCTTTATGAGGAATATATATAGCCTTATTTACAATTTATAACATGAATTTATTTATTCTCATGATATTTTTTGAATCATTTAATGGTGTTCATTCATGGTACTTATGTTTTACTGTTTCAAAGTGGTAAATAATTTAGCTTACAATATAATTTTTTATCAATATTGATTATAATTAAGTTTATGATGATTAAATAATATGATAACTCTCTAAATAAACTCAAAAAATTTATTCTCTATTGGTTATTCATGTTATTATTAATACCATTTTCCACTCAATGGTATTAAATTAATACATCAAATATTTTTAAGAAAGTCTAATATTTTTTCGAATATTGATCAGAAATCCATTTTATTCCAAAAACATATTTTGAAAAAGTAATTTAAAATTTTATTTAATTTTATCCTATGAATATTTCAAAAAATTAATTCTGAAAATTTTTTAAAAACAATTTATAAATGAATCTTCACATTTCTTTAAAAAACAATGCATGTTTTAATTTTATCAAAAAGGTGAGGAAAATCACTTTTAACAAACACAATATGAATAATGTTTATTATTTTTCTGACCAATCAATTATTTAAATCATCCAATAATTTGTTTCAGGTTTATTTTCATCAAAATTCCCTCCTTAATAATTTGGAAATTTTATGATTTTAAATAAATTATTACTATGTAAAAAGTGTTTTTAAAATATTTTCAAAATTTGTTTTTTCAAATAGTAAATGTTATTTTAAACAAAAAAAAATTTACATTATTTTATATGTTCTACTATATGTTTTCATGGTTATTATTAGATAAAATGATTTTCAAAAAAATTGACTTTTTAGTAATAAAAATTTATTTCTAATGAAAATTCATCTTCCTCATGAAATGTTTGAGGTGATTTATCTTTCCAAATAATCATTCATCTATGATGACATTTTATGAGGAAACATATGATTTTATAGGGACATAAACCAAGTATAATTTTCTTAATATATCTATGAATGGTTTATTTTTATGATGGAATGATGTTTAGGAAACCATCGTCTCTTCCATGATTTATTCCATGAAACAATTATTATAAACTCAACTACTTTTTCAAAGGATCATGAAATGATAAAAATTATGAAATGATTATTAAACCCTTCCCTTTTCCATAGGTTATGATATGAGAAAAAAATTATGAGACCCGTTTGATATCATAGGTTATGATTTGGTGAATGGTTTATGATGTTGTGGAACACATATGTATAATTTTCATTATATGACAGGTGGGACCTATATCCCCCTCCAATGCATTAGGTAAAGAATTTTATCTCAAGAGATAAGAATTTGAATGTTTTAAATATGCTTAATACTGTATGGGAAATAGGTGTGTGATGATCAACTATGTAAAATAGTTATTTTCTAATCCACTATGGGAAACATGTGTTTATTGATCCATGATCGGAAGTAGGTGATGAATCTATATCCACTATGTCGATGGTATTATTATTAAAACATGAAATATGAATTGGTTTTCAATATTTGTTATGATTCAACTCTTTTATGAAACTATTTTATGTTTGATGGTTGATTTATGATGATTTATAACCCTTAAGGGCCATGTTTTTAAAAATGATAACATTTTATTCCATGAGTCAAGCTAATGATATATGAAAAGTTGGGTATGAACATCTTACGTTATGTTAAGGATCACATCATATTATACTTATATTATTATCTCATTTTATCATTGAGGTATATCTCTTATGTCTAGCCTTAATGAGAATCTAAGCACATCCATTCCCTTATTTTCTTCTATAGGTCATGAAAAATGGTGTAGGTAGTGTATGAATAATTGGATTATTATTTGAGAATATATTTGTGGGGAATGATAAATATGAGATAAAAAATTAGAATATTTTATACCTACTCTCCAATAAAACAAAATAATTATGGTTTTTGAGGCATGTGATTGTATAGTGTATTTAATATTCATCTAAAAATATGTAATATATATGTATGAAAATAATGGATCTATATAGAAAATGAACTAAAAAAGTCTTCCAATTCCTGAATAGTCCTTCATGACATCCCATTAGTTTGAGGATGGTAGGTGGGTCTCAAATAAATCTCGACGAAAATATCATTCTAAATATATTTCCAAATTTTTTATGCAAATCATAGACTATGATCAAACACAATTGAAATAGGTTCACCATGATGACTTACAACATTATTAATATAGATCATGATGAGGTTATCAATAGGTAAATATTCTCTTATAATAATTAAATGTGTATATTTGGTATGTAAATCGAAAATAACCCATATTTCTTTATTCTTTCTTAGAGTCCGTAGTAATTCAGTGAAACATGCTATAGTAATATCATCCAATTTTCATATAGTAATATATAAGTGTTACATGAATCCTCATGGATGGTATATCTAAAAATTCACTTTTTTAAATATAATCATCTGGATTAATGATAAGCAATTTCCTATTTCTTTTTTCCCCATAAAAATTGTTCCTCAAAATCTTTATAGATCTTGGTTCTAGTAGAGTGTATAGTGATTTTTTAGCTATGATCTTTTTATAAAATTCACTTTTCACCTCATGTATTGTTTAAATTCATAACCTCTTTCCATATTTCAAAACACAATCTTAATATATAAAGTCTACTAATTTCCCATTATTCTTTTCTTTAATATTTATTTGAAAATTCTCATCAACTAGATAATAACCTTTTTATCATTTCCAAAAAGGATGATTTATAAATAATTTGAAAAATTAGTGGTGTTTACCAATACATAATAACTACCATATCCATATTTTTCAAATCCATACCCATAGGATCCCTCCTAATAATCATTTTGTTTAAGAAACCATGATCCCTCCCTCTAAATGCATCTTCTATCTTATTTTCAATCTCTGGGTGGTGGTGTATTGATCATTCATAATCCTTGAGTACCATAAACCATAATATTTTGCTCATGTTGATATTTTTCTATGAAAATATAAATTTAATGCTCTTATGATATGTTTATGTATAACATATTTCACCATATAGATAATTTATCCAGGTCATAAAATCAATTATTATAGCTACAAATTCAAGATTAGGAGTTTTATAGTTCTATTAATGAGTTTTTAGATTCTTTGGTGCGTATGAAAAGAAATTATCATTATGCATAAGGAAACAAACAATTCTATTATTTTATGTTGCATTATTTATAATAAATACATCATTACCATATGGTAGTGTCAAAATCATTTCATTGAATAATTTCCATAACAATTCAATAAAACATTATTCGCATTCCATTGTTCATATGAACTTATCCAATTTACGTGTACTATTGGTCAACATGTTATCCAATTGGGAATTTTTTTGAACAAATCATTAACATTAACCATAAAAACCAATCAAACTAAATACATAAATTATGTTCATTTTTGTAGGACATTTCTATACATCCATTTTGTTGCTAGATCAACTGAGATTCCAACCGAGGAAATAATATAGCCTATAAAAGAAACCATATTAAGACAGAATTCCCACATACTAAATTTCCCATATGACACTATTCTTTTAAGTGTATTAAAAATGATTGTACTGTGATTTTCATGGTCCTAGTAGATAAAAAATTTACCAAGATATCATTTATAAGCAACAAAATAATAATAACAAGATATTATTTGAATACCCTTTTCATTATATTAAAAATAAATAAAGGTTAATTAGTCAATACAAATGGGATTAATATAAAATTATAATGTCCATACCTCATTTAAAAAGATGTATTCATAATTTATTCTTTGTTTACTCATAATAGATTATTTACATAACAAATTTAAATTTTTAAAAATATAGATCTCTCTGATGTAGATTGAATAATTCATAAAAATGAAGAAGGTAATGATTTATAATTATATTAATAGCACTGATTTCCTTATAATAAACACATAGCATCATATATCATTCTATCTTCGTAATAAATGGAATATGGTCTCCCCATGGTAAAACACTAGGGAGTAAAATTCCCTTTCTACACAATAGATATAGTTGTTTCTACAACACTACTAATTCAATTTTGGCCATTTAATATCATGTTTTTATATAGTTATTTAATCAAGGATTAAATCAGTGGTTAACTAAACTTCACGATCTAGTGGTTGTCCATGTAATTCCATAAAATACTTGTAGAATTATTCATATGTAATAGGTACAACATAAATTTAAAGATTAGATTTTCCAAAAATAGATTGTGTATACTCTTCTTCCTCAATAATTGTATTTGTAAGAGGTACATGGGTGGATCTATACATGACATAGATTATGAAATCTCCTCTATAGAGATACTCAATTTGCATCCTTATAATGAATCATTATTTTTTTCTCTTTGAAATAATTATTTTTATTATTGTTTAGAATCCATTATAAATAAAGTATTATGTTGAAATAATCATTAAATATAATAATAAATTCTATAAATATGTAATGTTTAAGTGTTATAATAGGAACTGGCTGTCACATCCTTATTATGGAGAGACCTCCACTAGGTGTTTCCACTAAAAACTACCTTAATAAGTTGTTAGGTAAATAAATAATATTTTTGGATGTCATGGAATATATAAATGTGTGTGGAGATCCATAATCTAATAAAAAAATATCTAAATTTGAGGTTGTTATTAAAGTACAAAATATGAAATTTTTTGGAGCATAAAACTTTATTGTAAATATCACGTAGCATTATCCACTTGGTATCTTCTACTATATATTCCCTAGACACATAGTATTTTTTTATAATTCATAATTTATTTAAAGTAGAAGTAGTGTATAGTAGTTTTATGTATCTTCAATATACATTAATTATTCAAATGACCCTTATATCTACACTTGAATAAAACCCCTATTCCTTTCATGAATTTTTAAGGATGTTTTTTCTATAATTTTAATATTATTGAAAGAAAATCATTTTATTCTTTTTCATTAACACTTTACCTCATTATTTTTCTTCAATAAACCACATTTTTTCTCAATTTACCTTGAAGATATAGTATCTAAAAAATTATAACCCTATATTTATTCAACCTGATTCAATATCATCATATAATGAAAAAAAATTAGAAACTAGTTCCCTTCAGAGACTCGGTTATTTCCCATCAATGAAATAATAATTATTTATTTTTGGATTACATATATACTATTATTATTTAATGGATAATCTATTAATATTATCCATATAATCAAATAAACTTTCTCCACAATTAAACATTAATGTGAGTACCTTCATCTACATTTCAGCACTATGATCTCAAGGGGAGTATTTTTCAATCATAATCACTTTTCATGTTATCCAGTCTTTGATTAATATTTTGTGACCCTCTTTATTTTTTATCAATGTCCACCATTAATCTAAATATCCTTTTAAATAATACCCTTCAATAATAAAATTTTCTCTTTCGTTGTATCCAAGAGTACCGAATATCATTTTGATATTCAAATTCATTTTTCTTAGATACAAATGGATTGTTAGATCTATTACATGATAAAGGATTAAATCATATGAATCATTGAAACATAAGATAATTATGAAATGGAATAATTGGTTTCTCTAATTTTTCATGGTTATTCATTATAAACTTTGAAAAGTTACCTAATATAAAAATGATCTTCTCAGCCCCAATACTAAAAACATTATATTGTTAAATAAGGAAATATCTACTTTATTTATTATTTATTACATTTATTTAATCAGGCTCCATCACTGAATATGGTATCACATTGAGTTATCTCATAATTATCATAAATATAGATACATAATATAAGAATCCCCCTTATATAATAGTATATCATATATTATAAGTGATTATTATAATTCCCATGTTATATTTATTCATTTAAAATAATGTAACCAAGTATTATATGAGGTTTTATTTGATACCAAATAAAATAACACATACTATAGTAACCTCGATATGGAGTATACATTGTTATATTTTCATAAATACAAGGTTTATAATCATGAAGGAACGATTATTTTATTAGTGTTGAAAAATGTGATACATATATGATTCTCATATTATAATGAAATTATAAAATAAATTTCATAAAATAATTTTTAGACATTGATATTATTCATAATATATATCTTTATTTCATGGTGAGAGGAAAAAATAATTGGGGATCTTAGATGCCCTGTAAGAGTTACACACAATAGATGATATTATGAATAAATCAGGTATAATAAAAACGGAAAAGTAAATAATTGAAAAACCATTCAATTTAATCAATAACCTATGCATGAAATTCATCCATTTATAATATCAATATAGTAATTTCATGGATAATAATAACTAGACTAACAATCTTGGAAATTATTAATATTGGATGTCATGATTTCATTAAACATGATATCTACCCGGTAAATTCATTCATCTAAGATTTTTTAATTTATTAGAATGTATACACCAGAGTACCATTCAATGATAGAAAACTAATTTTTCTTATAATAAAAATTGATCCATCGAGGGGATATCTATAACTTGGAAACATTATTCACTACATTTCCAGTTCATTCCTTATATATTAAATGATCAATTTAATGCATAAATAATATTCCTTATCAATAAATATCTATATTGAGTAAAAAATAAAATTTAATGATTTTTTTCCCAGTCCATTAGAAAAATATTCAAAGTAAGAGATGATATTTAGAAATTATATATGGTTTTAGAAATAATCACATACATGATTGATATTTTAGAGAAATGAAATGTCCAATGAAAAATGATCACAATAAACTGATTATTTCAAGAGAGAGTTATTTATCTGAAAATTAATAAGAGATAATAGATGAGCATCAATTCATCCGAAATAATTATTTTTTAATAAAATAATATCCCTTATAAAATGGAAGAGAAAAATTTTAAATATATTTTCTTAAGTTGTTTTCCTTGTAAAATCGTTGGAATATTATTGAATAATCCAAGTGAAAAAACTAATTTTGGTAGGTGGAATGTTTATTAATATTGTAAAAGTTTAAAAAAAACATTTTTACATTTTATATAGATAGTTGCAAATAAACCATTAAAATTTTATTGAAATATTTTTTTAAAAACAATTAAACATTTAATAATAACATAAGATGTACTTAATGAAATATTTTAGTAAATAAAAGGATTTTTTTAAAATAATTATAAAAAATATGGATATGGATGAAAAATATACACTAGCAAAAATAGAATTAAGATCATATTTTCGTTTAAAAATTATTCTAAACATGTTACATAATGCTAATCATTAAAAATCAAGAATAAATTGATACTCTTGTAAAGTTGTAAATTTGGATGTATATATAACTCAAAATGTAAATAGTTGCACCATATAAAATTTGTCTCAATGGAGTGGAAATTGAGATGAAATCTCTTACCTTAGCTCAGACTCATCACATATGTTATTTATCTTCATAAATAATAAACACATATTTTTTTTACTAGATTATGAAATCTTTTAGGTATATTAATCATTTTATAATATTTTTACCATGTTATATTAATTTACATAATGAATTAAGTCCACATTTAACATTTTAATGATATCCAGTCACATGCACACAATGGATTATGTTGGATGAATATGGTAAAAAAGAACATTATTAAATCATTTATAGAATAATAAAAACTACAAAATTATAATTTTATACATCAATTGTAATTTTAAAACCAACCATGAAATATATTTATTAAAAATGAACTATTTTTAAATTATGGATATGGTATGTTGTATGTACGCATGAGTAAAATTTCCATTTTTCAGTGATCATGATGGAAAGAAGTTAAGTAGTATATTATCATTATATAATGATAATTTTGTTAGATATGTGATATTATATATTAAAATCAAATTATATATATCATCCATGTGATGTGGTGATGAAAAACGTATCTCATTGCTTCATGTAGGTGGTAGTCGGCACATACACATGAATGATGTAATCATTTTTTAATGGATAGAAAAGAAATAAAGTATAAAATATACTATTTTTCCGAATGATAAATATTTAATGCATCCCATATATATTATATAAATAAATCATTATAACTATTTATAAGAGGTGGTTATGGAAAACAATTTGTATCGAGTCTCGAGGTGGTAGTCCATCGTATATAAGAATGATAATTTCATTCCCAATTTAACAGAATATGAGAGAGTTGTTGGGTATTACATTAGAATAATAACAAATAAGTATATTTATTATATATTTTTTTATTATTTTATCATGGTTAAATATTATTTTAAGTCAGTTTATATATAAATAATATAAAAATTCATGGAATTGAACTATACTTCATTTTCAAAAAACCTCTTTATGTTTATAACTAAAACATTCCTATGAAGGTTTTATAATCAAACTACGGACTATTGGATGTGATATGAGATTAAGGAAAGGGATTTTTCTAGTAATTGGATAATCCAAAAGACTTGGGAACTATATATAAGAGAGGATATGGTGTGTTGTTCTATAAGTGGGGGAGAGAACACCCTTTGAATTTTTAAAAATAATTAAATATATTAATTACCAACTCTATAAAAATAGCTTCAAAATTGACTATTTTATAATATTATATTACATAGGTTCTAAATAAGTATATATAATAGAAATTAAGAAATATTGTTTTTCAATTTAAACCTTTTCACTTCAGTTTAACCCCTGGTAAACATGTTTTAACCATTACTGTGGTAACTAATTTTTAATATTTTTACATTTCATTACGAAAAAAATCAAGTTGATAATATCACCTAATATGAATTATTTTAATTCCCAATATTTAAACCATTTTATCAAATTGAAGTTATAGAATTTTCAGAATTTAATTTTAAATTAAACTCGAGAAACAAGATGAAAAGTGGGTTTTCAAAAAAATTATTTTTAAGTATAAATATTTTTTAAAAGAAAATTAAATTATAAATTTTTGTATAAATTCATTTATTTAATTATAAATAATATCATGGAACTAATTTTTATTTAAAAATAAATAAATCAAAATTTATCTTTATAAATTCCTGAACAAATATAATTTTCAATAAAAAGTTGTATTTTTATCTATTCGTTGAAAAATAAAACATTTCAAAAAAAATAAAAAATATTTATCCAAAGATAAATTTAGTATGTTGATTTAAATAATGTTTTTAATATTATCAAATATATTTTATTAATTTTCTATATATTATGTATAATATATTATCACAAAAAATAAATATAAATTTTAAAGAAAACATATTTTTGGTGAATAAAATGTCTTTACTAAAAATTCATTGTTTTTTTCTTAATAATTAATTTATAAATTTATATATAGTATTCACTTCATATATATTTCATATGCTGGTTATTTATATTCCTACCTAACAATTCAAATGATATATTATAATGGTCAAATTCAAATAATAATATTTTTGTGTTCTTTTATGCTCGGTGTTACATGTAGTATATTCTATGAAATATAGTATTATTTTAAAATATTATGACATTAAATTATCATATATTGTTTTATATATACTATGAGGTAACATGTTTCTTTACCTGGTGTAATTTTTTTGGATATGTTTTGGGGAAAGGCTACTGGATATGATTACGTACCTCTGCATATTCATATTGGTGTTTATCTAGAAGTTATTCTTCATGAAGTAGGTAAGTTAAAATAATCAATAATCTCTAGTAGAGTATCATGATTAAAATTCTTCATGATTGTATTTAGATCATGAATTCCTCTAATGGATTCATTAGATTGATTCCATATCATGTTTATTATGTGGGTATTCACTTTGGTTTCATTGAGTGGCCTTGTTATATTTTGTTTTAGATTATTCTAATTTTATTGCTTCATTTGTTTTTATTCAAGTTTTATTATTTATATTAATTCATCATTTAATTTTTTTTGGAAATTAGTATATTTTATTTGATAGGTTATGTTTATTTAAAAATGGATATTCATCACACAATGTCTATGTAAGCTCATGGACGTTCATACCACCCATTGGTGTCTTAGGTATGTCAGCTATGGTGACTATCACCTTTGACATGGTACAGGCAAATGGGTTTGGTAGGGATGTTAGAAATTTTAATAGAATTGGTCAGTCTGTCATATTGGGATGGTGTCAATATGATAAGAATTTCATAATATGAAATATATAGTATAAAAATATTTTTATAACATATTTAAGCTAAAGGTAAAGATACAAGGGTATTCCAGTCACACAAAACGATCTATGAACTTCTAGGTTAGTTTTCATTTATTCGTCATGGGTTTAGTCAATGAGTGTATAATATTGTGCATCAGTGATAAGAATTTTCACTAGGAATGTAGTTATCATGTAATGATTGATTATTTTCAAAATTATTTATTATTATTAATTATTTTAATGATTTCTGATATTATATGACATCAGTTACAAGTAATTGATTACTAAGTGGTGTTTTGTTCGTATAATAGAGAAATTAAATTGGTTATATAATCATGTTGTTGAGAGCATCAAATTATTTGTTTATTTTTAACTAGGATTCCTAAAGTATAGCAGAAACCCTAGTTTGTCTCTCGACTAATCCTTAGATCATTAATTATAAAATGTGGCTCTGATTATGAAATTAAAAAAATTGAAATGGGGTTTTATAATACTTGGGTTTTATTTTTAAAGATGATAATAAAAAATTAAAGCAATAAAACATACTAGAAATGAACAAGATTAATTAAACGTGATCAACCCAGGGAAGTCTCGTGATGCTCATCCTTCATCACTTCAAGATAAATAGTATAGATATTTTAATACCAGGTTTGTAACACCTTTGAAAATAATTTTATTGAGTTTATTATAGGATTCCTCCTAGGGTTCATTCGAAAACACACAATGATTTACCAGACACCTCCGATGATTGGGTGATTTTTCTTCGGCACCATAACTGAAACACACCAAGGAAACACACGAAGAACTCGACGTGTTATCAAGGATTGTATGTTATTTATTTTTGATACCATGAAATAAATTTACATTTCCTTGAAAGTTATTATTTGAGTTCAATTGACAAATATGAACCACAAAAACACTGCAATTGAATGAGGGTAGAAAATGGGATGAACGGTGTGTGAAAAATCACATGAAAGGGTACCCCCTAATATGATCATTTGAGTTTGAGTATAACAGACCAGTATATAACTCAATTAAATAATAATAGAGGATGAAGAAAAACAACATACAACTTGGAATTAAAAATATCATACAACATAATACAAATATGAAACTTGGGATTACATCATGTTCCTCCCTAGGTGATCACAAGGAGTTTAAAAATCCATGGGAGGGGAGGAGGAAAAAGATGTTGAAGTAGCACCTCCCATTGCCTACAGAACATATAGGGATTTTTAGAAGAATTCTTGGGGAATTCAAAATGGAAGAACCCTGCCTCCTAGACGAACTCCCAAATGGGGAGCCCAAGGTTCCATTTTATAGGAAAATTGGAAGGTATTTTTGGGAACACATATTTCTTCAAACCAATTGTACCACATGTTTTATCAATTAGAAAATAGAATCTCCCTTTTGAAAAAACTATAAATTTGTATCCCCACTTACTAATACTCTCCACTAAATGTTTTTCATCAATTAGACAAGTGTATCCGGATATATGGGTAGATTACAGAACACCTCTTTTGACTTCGCACATATTCGGTGTTCTAGACAGATCAGGTCAGAGGGACCCCATGATAGAATAATTGGGCTTTGGTTCCTTTATAAGAGTTGTATACCATTACATTTTGGACCTGAACACAAACTATTATCCCATTTGGATTCACATAATTTTCTAAACAGGCACAACAGCGGATAGGTTTTATGGATCCAGGAAATTTTGGACCATTTTTCTTCCACTTCATCATGGGCCCTCCAAATCATCTCCTCATACATTGAAATCATCAAAAAAAAGTAACATTTCTCATTTTAATAGTGATAAAAACAAAATAATGTAATAAATCATGACGTTCAATTTGTTATTATTTTTATAATTTTCAATACAAAACATGTTTAGTACATTGGTGTAAGGGTGAAAATGAAACAGTGAATCGTGGTATGATCACACCCCCACACCTAAACATTTTCACTCTTGGGAAAAGTATAATATAATAATCATGTACCATTCATAAATAAATGTTGTTAAACATCCATGATTCGTTTGAAATTAAATTCTTCATTTCTCATTTATGGAATCAATTTTCCTATCATTTTTCTTTTCTCACATTCAAATTTTTTCAACTTAATTTGTTCACCAATACAACATGTCTCAATATACATCACCTAAAAAATTTCCATCTTCACTCAAGGTATAGATGAAAGTGGATTTATTCTCTTTTCCCAGATTTCATTTGATATTACCATATGCTTTCCAGGATTCTCATTTCTATACTAGTAGAAACTAGTGGGCTACTCAAGAGGACTTCCAACAGGTTATTCTGAGGTCCAGGGGTTCGTAGGATTTAATGTTTAAAAATATGAGGAAGAAGAGGAGTGTTTAATATCTTATGTACAAAACATGTCAAAATTAATCAATGGTTCATAATGAATTTACACACTCAACCCCTCAAAAATTTTATCACCGCCAACTCACTCTTCCCCTTGTCCATTTTTGTGGGTCACAACCAAGAAGTAGATAATAATGAGTAAACATCATCTTTTCTCAATTTTTTTTTGTTCTATTTTTTTCAATGTATAGAACTATTTTTTTAATGTATATTTTTTTTGGAGATAAAGAGGGAAAATATGTAAAATAATGACATAATATGGATTGTGAACCCATTGCCCATGGAAAATGTAAGAACCCTTTATATCAACCCATAACAATGATTCTCTCCCCAGAATTCCCATGGAAATACCCACACTCTCACACTTTCTGAAAATAAAATAAGAATATACACAATATATAGGTAAGTAAGGATATATTATCTTGTAATGTGGATACCTAACAAGAATTTCATGTTATCTAAGGCATAAAAAGGATAAAATGTCAAGGTGGGAAAAAATAGAGGTTAATTGTACAAAGGGGTTTTCAATGAATGACTGCCTCTATCATGAATGTTGCATACATGAATTTTATGGCTTCAAATAGAATCAAAGAAATTTCTAGTTTCTCTACATGACCCAGGACTCTCAGGAAAGTTATTAAAAGGAATAATATGCAATAAAGGTCTTAGAATATCTCTCGGGTAAGAGATTAAAATATTGGTAAGTGCTAATGATGCTTGAGATTCAAAAATCCATTAAATGCCTAAGAATGATTTGAAAATACATGTTCTAGAAAAATATTCCATATCAACATTCATTTGAAAAACAATTTTCCAAAAACAATGGAATTTTCCACACAATCGACTCAAGCATGAAAAATAATTTTGGATATTTTTTAAGATAAATTTTTATCTAGAAACACAAAAAAGGAAATAGAAATCAAAAATTAAAACACATTTTTTTTTAAATTTTTTTTGTTTTTTTAATCCTAAATATAACATGTCACCCTCCCCTACACCTAAAAATTACATTTTCCTCAATAATAGTTTTTTAAATAAATAGACAATAAATAAAGATTAGTAGAATGTAAAGCCTTCTAAATGGTGTCATATGTGGCATCTATCAGTTGGATTTCGTCCATGAGATGCTTTGTAAAATCCTCAAAGAAGTGTTTGAGCCTCTTCCCATTGATAGTAATCTGTTGTCCACTTTTATCATGAAAAACCTGTATGGCACCAAAAGGGTAAACATCTGTAACAATATATGGACTGAGCCATCGGGAGTGAATCTTACCTAGGTGGATATTTAGCCTAGAATAGTACATGAGGACCTTCTCACCAATATGGAACTTCTACAGATGAATCGTTCTATCATTTATAGCCTTTGTATTCTCTTTATATATTTGAGAGTTCTCATATTCATCATGTCTAATTTCTTCCAACTCTTGAATCTGCAGCTTCCTATGCTCACTTGCATCTGAAAGATTCATATCACATTGTTTAAAAACCCAATATGCATGGTGTTCTACCTCCACTAGTAGGTGAAAAGCCTTTAAAAATAAAATATAGTATGGTGACATCCTACCTGGGGTTTTAAAAGTTGTATGGTACACGCAAAGTGCATCATCCAAGAGCGAAGTCCAATCTTTTCTATTGGGTTGTACCATTTTTTCATGATTTGTTTAACTTCCCGATTTGAGATTTCTGCTTGTCTGTTAGTTTGGAGGTGATATGTAGTAGAGACTTTATGATCAGCCTCATACATACGAAGAATATTTTTCTTGTTGAGATTGAAAAAATGTGAACCCTGATCACTAATGATGAATATTGGTAAACCAACCCTACTAAAATTTTGAGACCTCAAAAAATCAACAACCACTCGAGATTCATTGGTCATAGTGGCCTTTACTTCCAACCATTTCGATACAAATCCAATAGCCAATAAGATATACAAAAATACAAATGAATTTGGAAAAGGCCCCATGAAGTCAATGCCCCATGCATAAAAAATTTCACAGAATAACAAGGGATGTTGTGGAGTTTCATTCCTCTTAGAGATATTCTCTATGAATTGGAAATGACTACATGACTTGAAAAATATTTGGGCATACCTATACAATGTTTCCCAATAAATTCCGGAGTCAAGAACCTTTCGATCTGTATGTTGAGATCCAAAGTGGTCCCCACAGGCCAAGGTGTGGCAGAAGGTCAAAACTGAGGTAAACTCATAGTCAAGGACACACCGACAAACTACTTGGTCACCAAAAATTCTCCACCAATATGGATCATCCCAAATGTACCAATGAGAATCATGCTTAAGTATCTTGAATTGTGAAGTGACGAAATTAGTGCGGACCTTACATGTTGCTAGAAAAGTCACAATGTATGCATACCATAGGGTAAGGTCTAAAACATCCCAAAGGTTCTCATGAGAGAAGAATTATCCAATGGGGAGGGGTGAGTCAACATGATGGTCCAATGGTGGGGAAATCCTATTAATGTGGTCATATACAAAATTTTCCACTCCTCTCTCATCTCTAATATCAAGGTCAAACTCCTAGAAGAGGATCATCCACTGAATGAGGTGGGGATTAGCTTCAGGTTTCATTAGGAGGGAATGAAGGGAAGTATGATGAAAAAAGACAATGATTTTTTACCCGATAAGATATGAACAGAATTTTTTCAAGGAAAACACAATATAAAGAAGTTCTTTTTCCTTGGTTGCGTAGTTTTTCTGGGAAGGGTCAAGGGTACGTGAAGTATACACAATTACATTGGGATACTTCACAACCATTTGTGATATATTTCCCCAACTGCAATGTTAGAGGAATCACACATAAGATCAATGGGGACATCCCGCCATGGTGGTTGGATAAAGGGAGGTGATTTTAGACTCCTTTTTAGTGAATTGAAAGTATCCTCACAATTTTTATCAAACCAAAACTTAGAATCCTTTTGTAATAATTGGGACAAGGGAAGTGTGATCTTACTAAAGTCTTTAATGAATCGGTTGAAAAAACATGCATGACCTAAGAAATATCGCACCTCACGAACACATTTTGGATATGGAAGGGTCGAAATTAATTCAATTTTTATTTATCCACTTGAATTACCTATTTTGAAACCACATTCCCAAGAACTATCCCAGATTCAACCAGGAAATGGAATTTCTCATAATTTAATACAAGATATTTTTCTATGAAACAGTGGAGGATAAAACCTAGGTGATCCATAAAATCATCAAAGGAAGTTCCATAAACCATGAAATCATCCATTAAAACATCCATGCAATTCTCTAGCTACTCAGAAAAAATACTCAACATACATCGTTGAAAAGTACCGGGAGCATTACATAAACCAAAAGGAATCCTTCTGTATGAAAATGTGCCTTATAGATAGGTAAATGTTGTCTTTTCTTGATCCTCAGGGGGTATATGGATTTTAAAATAACCCTAATTATAACATCCCACCTTTTTATCACATAAATTTTCATTACATTATACAAAACCGAGGATCATTAAGGTTTAGTGTCTTGGAAACCAGGAACTTAATACATGACAACATAAAAAATTATTTTTAAACACTTAAAAGGATTATTAATTTGTTCATCATAATTTCATTACAGAATATCATAACATGGGAACATACATCTAATGAAAGGGTGAGTAGAAGGCCCAGTAAGGGAAATAAGGGAAACATTTTACATGTAAACTTGATATACATCAAAAGTCATGAAAAATAACTTTATGCATGATAAAGAGATCGTGAGGCATATCATAATAAAAATAACATGTTTCATAACTTGAAGATGTGGCTACAACATTTAATATAGACAATCATTTCTATTTCACTAAGGTCCATCCCCAAGGTGTCATTAAAAATTACCAAGGTTATTCATCAAGGTGTCGTTAAAAATGGTCATCTCTAATGATTAAGTCTTTACCCAATTCATTGGAGTGCTATCAGGGTGCACCCTTAAATTTGCCTTTATAATCATGTGACCCAAATATATCATCATCAATAATTTCATAAACAACCCATATAGAATAAAACAAATGGGTTTCATTTAATAGTAATCACATTTTAAAAACTTCTTTAAAGAAGTGATCTTTATGTCACTTTAAACCCACGGAAAAAGGAAAGTGAGTTTCATGTATGTAAGTACTAGAATTAAAATAGAACATTTTGATATATATGTGAATAACCCTATATAAGATAGATCTTTGAGTATTAAATTAATAAAATAAAATAATGTGAGATAAAGAGAGAGACATTTTGAGACGAAAATTCTGCAGCATAACGGCTATGTTATAGGGTTTTAGAAAATACTGAAAAGAAAGGGGACTAGGGTCACCCACTAATAAATGATCCATAAAACAGTAGAGGGATAGAATATAAATAATATAATAACATGGTAATTAAATTTGAAATACATACCATATGAAATGAAAAACATGGAAGGAAGACAAAAATAAGATTTCTCCTTTGAAAATTCAGCAGCCAAACGGCATCACTTAAAACTTCAAAAAAGAATGAATTGACAAGATAAAATAGGGTCTCTCATCATATGAACATAAAAGATCAGTATGATAGATATATATATCATACCCAAACATAATAAAAGTAACTTTAAAGACTTGACATGAAAATAGAACTTGAAAATGAGAAGGGTGAAAGAATCCCTAAAAAAATCAGCAGCCTAACGGCGCCACTTAAACATTCTTAAAATGAATTGATGAGAGAAAGAGGGGGTCTACCATAATATGAACATGAAAAGTAAAGTAGGATGAATATAAAAGAACATCCCCAACATAATAACATAGATCATAAAAGAAATGACATAAAAGAGAGTACTTGGAAAGAAAGAGAGAGGTAGGATCCCTTACCTTGAAAAGTAACTTCGAAATCATGAAGTTTGGGACCTTGGGAGGATTGAGGGAACCTTGGGAGAAATCCTTGGGAGGTAAGGAGACCAGAACATCGTTGATGAGGATTTTGGAATGGAAAGGATGAGAGAATGTCTTGGTATTTATAGGGGAAGTGAGGGGACAAGGCATTAATGGCCAAGGGACACCTCATTGGTGGTATTGGCAAAACAAGTGGTATTTCCTCATGGTATTGGCCAATTGGGAAACCTCATACCTTATCTTACTATACATATGTCTACCATCCCTAAAAATATCACATGACATCATTATGACGCAGTTATGATGTCATTAAACATACCGAAACCCTAAAACTGTATTTTTACTATTCATTGAAAATTCAACTTTTTCAGAAAACTCCCAAGAGTTTAACTTAACATAATATCAATGCTCTGAATTCAAAAATAAACTCCATTTTATAAAAATATTTTTCTAAATATTTTTAATTTAATTTTTAAATAAAAACAGTATTCACTGAAAATTCATTTTTTTCAGAAAAAACCCCAAAAAATACCTTAACATAATATCGATGTTCTGAATTCAAAAATAACTTCCATTTTATAAAAATAAATTTCTAAATATTTTTAATTTAATTTTTAATTAAAAAACACTATTCACCCAAAAAAACTACTACTTGACTAATAATTTTTGAAACAGTTATTTACCTATTTTATTGAATCACATTACTTAATCAAGGTTCTTACATTATATTAATGCTTTATTTAATTGAGATTACTAATCCATTTGGTCACATTACTAATCCTAAGCGTAAAATCACTATTCATAAATTACTATTCACCAAAAATTAAGTTGATCTTATTAGACTCCAAATTTCTTACCGAACACATTTGTAGAAGTCCGTTTTTTGAAAATCATTACACATCATTAATTATTTAAGGTTTACAAAAATATTTTAAAATATTCCTTTTTTTCAAATTCATCAATAATATACATCCTACAATTATCCGGACATTTGAAAATTTTCAAACTTTACCATAAGAAGAAAACACAATTTTATTTATCTTAAAGGATTAAACAATGCAGTTATGGTCTCCTTACATAGCCCCTTATAACCCCAACATAGGACCTAAGTGTAAGTTGTGCTAAGGTGAGATAATCCAAGGGCAGCTCGGCCAACATTGCACGAGTAGTAATTTCTATCAGTTTGAACTTCTCGCGAAGGTGATTCCGTTCTAGCTTCACACGATGAAGTTCGGCTTGGGTTTGGTCTAGAGGAAATCCCAGTGGTGCTACGTCCTTCCCAATTTCTGTTAGATGGGCTTCAATTGGCCCGAGACTACTGGATGAGGCCATCGAATCTTCTTTTTATATTAATTAACCAAGATCACTTGTGTTTAGAGACAATAATCACAACATTTAGTTTCCAACAGTCATATTGACCAATGGTTATATAACAGTCGAAACCCAATGGCCTCATTTTAATTATACTCATGTTAACAAATGAAACAGTTTTGTTGATTATAAAATAAAATAACACACAAAATTAGGAAACAAGATTTATTCAAAATTTCAGGTTGTTACATTCTTCCCCCCTTAAGAAATTGCGTCCTCACAATTTTTAAAATTGTTCTTGGAATTTTCATTGAAAGTCCCACCTTGGAAAAGGAGTCAGTAAGACTATTACTTTAAAAGAAATAAACGAAAGTACAAAGGTCACCTAAGTTAACCCATACTAGGATTCCATGTAGGGAAACATGGATATGGAAGAGAAAATAAAGAGTCATGTTCTGATGGAGAGTGATAGAAAAGATGATTAGGAGAAAGTTAACCACAAGAAAATCACAAACTTATGATGTGTGTAAACAGTTTTTGATTACCTAGTAGGAAATGTAAACCAACAAAATTTTTGTTTTACGTTCCTTTTCTTAATTTTGAGGAATTCATTTACTACATAAAATAAAAACATAAGGAAATATACCAACCTTGAAGTATACTTTCATCCTTTAATAAGTTTCTACCAAAACTAATCTTTTCTCCAAACGATCAGTATTCAAAAACACTTGGTCTCATCAAAAGCACAATAATCATTTTATAGAGAATCACATAATCCACAAAATATTAACTATCTATTTATTCAATATTTAAACATTATCCCAAAAATAGAAAGTGTAAGATAAAACAACTCTTCAAAATGAAAGAACCCCATCAGAATAGAAACTACTTTTAAATATTGAAAATTCCATGGTACTACCCAAAGTTCATCATAGACCATTCCATAAATAACTGTCCTTTAAATTCCTCAAAATAAATCAAACTAAGATTAAAACCCAAATACAAGAAGGATTTGATAACATATTCTTCCAAGATAAACTTTATCGGTCATCTACAAACAACATCAACCACTTATAATATCTTATAACAAAAGTAACTAACCTAAACATATTTTCCCCAAGATAGGTTAATCATTTCCATAAGTAACCTAAATTACTATAAGTTCACCTTAAATTCATCGATTCTTCAAAATATAAGTCAACATTTACTCCTCAAAGAAAATACCATAATAATATATTTACCTCGATCATATAGGGTTCCCAAAATAGTGAATGTCTTCCAAAATAATAATCATCTTTTAATCCCCTAGCATATTTTTTTTCAAGAAGAACAGCTTCACAACATTAACATGTGGTACATAACATTATATGTTTTCCTTAATGATATAAAACCATCTTAGTTTGTGACTCAATGTTCTTAGAAAACATTAAATATATGCTCATAGGGAACAAACTAAAATACAACATGACATAGACAATTATTGTGAAGAAGTTACATGTACTTTAGTCATCATGATCCATCTCAGCATAGGACTTGTATTGTTCCCTTGTCCTTGATGATTGCTGATTCTCATCATGCTTCTCATCCCTTTCAAGAGATAATTTCCTTGGATAATGTTTAACTTCTCCATATTTACGACATTGAAAAGTATAAGGTACATTAGATCGAACCTTATCTCTATTCATCACATTATCCATTTTTTTAAAGCAATTGGCTACTTTATGCCCTATCACCCCAGACCTAAAACATCTCCTGGTTCTTTTGTAACATTCTCCTTGGTGCATCCTTCCACACTTTTTTTTCACAAAGGAAATTGGGTCTTCTTTCCCTTATCAACTTTATCAGATGAACATCCTTGAGACTTATTATTCTTCTTCCTTGATTAATTTGGGCATTCAACTAGGTACCAATTATTAATTGTGATTTTTGATAGCTGGTTTGGCATAATCACAATATGTTCAACTTGATCTCTCGTCATCTCTATCATATTAATAGGGAAATCATCACATTTCTTATCACATTGGTTGTTGGGACATGTTCTTTTATTTCCCCCCATTAACTAAGAAAAGAAGGTATAATTAGGGGGCTTAAATACTTAACCAATAATCATGAAAAGAAAAATTAAAGCATAGAAGGAAAAATTTGTAGAAGAAAAGTATACCCTCACTTATGATCACCTTGGCTCCAATCTAGGTTATTCATGATCATATATTCTTATGTGAATCTTTATTTTATTGTATCTTTGTCCCTTTAATAATGGTTCATACAAAGATTATGAATTTACCAAAGCATATCCCTCGGGAGTGTCAAAACAAGAGTGCAGTAAGGCCTGTTGTCGTGCACCAGGTTACCCGGGGTCAAGTCCGAAACACCTTTTTCACTCCTATGAACATCTGTTCCAGAGCCACTTCTACTTGTTCGTATCCAGACAGGGATTTATTTGTTTGGAAACCACTTACTCAATACTCACCAAAATACGAGGAAGATTTCCTATATTAAAACTTTTCTATAGGGTTATTCCTAAAGTTATCATATCCTAATTTCCACAAATAACTAATTCATCCTTTGATACCAACTATAAAATCCCACTTTTTATCACATAAACTTTTATTACATTATACAAAACTGAGGATCTTTAAGGTTTAGTGTCTTGTAAACCAGGAACTCAATACATGACAACATAAAACATTATTCTTAAACACTTTAAAGTCTTCTTCATTTGTTCATCCTAAGTTCACTATAGCATCTCATAACCTGGGAGCATACATAAAATGAAAGGGTGAGCAGAAGGCCTAGTAAGGGAAACAAGGGAAACATTTTACTTGTGAACTTGAGATACATCAAAAGTCATGAAAAATAACTTTAAGGCATGAGAAATAGATCATGAGGCATATCATAAAAAAAAGAACATGTTTCATAACTTGAAGATGTTTCTACAACATTTAACATAGACAATAATTTCCGTTTCACCAAGGTCCATCCCTAAGGTGTCATTAAAAATTACCAAGGATATTCACCAAGGTGTCGTTAAAAATGGTCATCTATAGAGATTAAGTCTTTACCCAATGCATTGGAGCGCTATCAGGTAGAAATCTTAAATTTTCCTTTATTATCATGTGAGAAACATATCTCATCATCAATCATTTCATAAACAACCCATATATCATAAAAGAAATGGGTTTCATTTCATAGTCATCACATTTTAAAAATTTCTTTAAAGATGTGATCTTTATGTCACTTTAAACCCACGGAAAAAGGAAAGCGAGTTTCATGTATGTAAGTCCCAGAATTAAAATAGAACATTTTGATATATATGTAAATACCCCTATATAAGATAGAGCTTTTAGTATTCACTTAATAAAATAATATAATTTGAGATAAAGAGAGATACATTTTGAGATGAAAAATTCTACAGCATAATGTCTATGTTATAGGGTTTTAGAAAATACTGAAAAGAGAGGGGACATGGGTCACCCACTAATAAATGATCCATAAAACAGTATAGGTACAGGATATAAAGGATATAATAGCATGGTAATGAAATTCTAAATACATACCGTATGAAATAAAAATAATGGAAGGAAGACAAAAATAAGATTTCTCTTTTGAAAATTCGGCAGCCAAACTGCGTCACTTAAAACATCAAAAAAATGAATTGATGAGATCAAATAGGGTCTCTCATCATATGAACATAAAATATCAGTATTATAGATATAGATATCATACCCCAACATAATAAAAGGAAATTGAAAGAGTTGACATGAAAATATAGCTTGAAAATGAGAAGGGTGAAAGAATCCCTAAAAAATTCGGCAGCCTAACGGCGCCACTTAAACATTCTTAAAATGAATTGATGAGAGAAATAGAAGGTATCCCATCATATGAACATGAAAAATACAGTAGGAAAAATAGAAAATAACATCCCCAATATAAGAACATGGAGCATAAAAGAAATTACATAAAAGAGAGTACTTGGAAAGAAAGAGAGATGTAGGATCCCTTACCTTGAAAAGTAACTTCGAAATCATGAAGTTTGGGACCTTGGAAGGCTTGAGGGAACCTTGGGAGGACTCTTTGAGAGGTAAGGAGACCAAAACTTCGTTTAGGAGGATTTTGGAATGGAAAGGTTGAAAGAATGGCTTGGAATTTATAGGGGAAGTGAGGGGACAAGGCATTAATGGCCAAGGGACACCTCATTTGTGGTATTGGAAAAACAAGTGGTATTTCCTCATGTTATTGGCCAATTGAGACACCTCGTACCTTATCTTACTATTAATAAGTCTATAATCCCTAAAAATATCTCATTACATCATCATGACGCAGTTAGGAAGTCATTAAACATACCAAAACCCTAAAACTGTATTTTTACTATTCACTGAAAATTCAACTTTTTGAGAAAACTCCCAATAATTTACCATAACATAATATCAATGCTTTGAATTCAAAAATAAACTCCATTTTATAAAAATAATTTTCTAAATATTTTCAATTTAATTTTTAAATAAACACACTATTCACTGAAAATTCATTTTTTTCAGAAAAAACCCCAAAAATTACCTTAACATAATATCGATGTTCTGAATTCAAAATTAACATCAATTTTATAAAAATAAATTTCTAAGTATTTTTAATTTAATTTTTAATTAAAAAACATGATTCACTTGAAAAAACTAATTCTTGACTAATAATTTCTGAAAAAGTTATTTACCTATTTTATTGAGTCACATTACTTAATCAAGGTTCCTATATTATATTAATACTTTCTTTAACTGATATTACTAATCCATTTGGTCACATTACTAATCCTATGCATAAAATCACTATTCATAAATTACTATTCACCAAAAATTAAGTTGATCTTATTAGACTTCAAATTTCATACTGAACACATTTGCAGAAGACCTTTTTTTGAAAATCATTACACATCATTAATTATTTAAGGTTTACAAAAATATTTTAATATATACCTTTTTTTCAAATTCATCAATAATATACATCCTACATTTATCCAGACATTTTAAAATTTAAAAACATCACCATAATAAGAAAGCACAATTTTATTTATCTCAAAGGATTACACAATGCAGTTACGGTCTCCTTACATAGCCTCTTATAACCCCAGCATAGGATGTAAGTGTAAGGTGTGCTAAGGTGAGAGAATCCGAGGGCGGCTTAGCCAACATTGCACGAGTAGTAATTTCTAACAGTTTGAACTTCTTGTGAAGGAGATTCTATTCTAGCTTCACACGATGAAGTTCATCTTGGGTTTGGTCCAGAGAAAAGCCCAGTGGTGCTACCTCCTTCCAAAGTTCTGTTAGATGGGATTCGATTGGCCCAAGACTACTGGATGAGCCCATTGAATCTTATTTCTATATTAATTAACCAAGATCACTTCTGTTTAGAGACAATAATCACAACATTTAGTTTCCAACAGTCATATTGACCAATGTTCATATAACAGTCGAAATCCAACAGTCTCATTTTAATTATACTCATGTTATCAAATGAAACAGTTTTGTTGAGTAAAATAAAATAAAACACAAAATTATGAAATAATATTTATTCAAAATTTCAGGTCATTACACTAATAGTCATCAAGGAAACAATAATGCGACTTACCAGCCAATTGTTCTAGATTTTGGTCAATGAAAGGTAGAGGAAAGTGGTCCTTCTATGTGGCTTGATTCAGTTGACGGTAGTCAATACAGACTCGCCAGCTGTTTTGCAAACATTTTGGAACCAATTCATTCCTTTCATTTGACACAACTATTATTCCTATTTTTTAGGCACAATTTTCATTGGACTAACCCATTTACTATCAAATATAGGATAAATGGTCCATGCAGCAAGTAGTTGACTGACTTACAATTTTACCACTTCAAAGAGAGTGGTATTTAACCAGTGTTGAGATTGTCTTACAGGTTGAGCCTCATCATCAAAAAATATATAGTGCATAAAAATAGATGGGCTAATCCCTAGAGTATCTTCCAATGTCCATCCTATTTCCTTTTTACACTCTCTCAAAAGGTTGAGAAGTTTTTATTCTTGCTGTGGAGGGAGGTTATTGGCAATAATGAAGATTAGTTGGTTAATACCCTCAAGATAAGCATATTTTAAATTATAAGGAAGGGGTTTTAATTCCAACATCATGGGTTTTTTGATTGAGGGAGGGGATTTAGGGGGAGTGAGGTCTATGAAACTGTCTATCTGCTCATGTTTATTCTCTAAGGATAGAGAATCTATTGAAATGATATTTTCAAAATCATTGACGGTCATGTGTATCTCAGAATGAACACACTCATCAATTAAAGTACAAAATTTACACATTTCAGAACACACACAACACTCAAAACATGAATCAAAACTCAAATCATCCAAGGATGAAGAAGTGGAAAATAAATCTGGTTATGGGTTTAGGATAGAATTGTTTGTGTGTTCATCGTTTGAGAGAACTTCTATCGAATAGACGGGAATAGTGGAGTGCTCTTCAATGGGGTGTTTCATAGCCTCAAGGATGTTAAAACTTACCTTTTATCCTCCGAACATCATGGACACTGTACCATTGTGAACGTTGATGGTCATATTTACAGTTTTGAGGAATTTCCTCCCAAGTATGAGAGGATCATGTCCTCGGGTTAGGGTATCTTCCATCTCAAGAATGTAGAAATCTACAGGGAAGATGAGATTCTTCACTCTTATAAGGAAATCCTCAATCACTCTTGTTAGATGCATAGTACTTCAGTTGAAAAGTTTTATGAAAATTCCCATTGGTTAAAGCTCTCCAACCTACAGATAAGTATACATGGATTCATGCATTACATTAATGGAATCACCTAAATCTATTATAGCATCAGAAAAGAAGGTCTCCCCTATGGTACATGGTATCATGAATGTGGTCGGATCCTTGTATTTTTTTGGAATTTCTGGTTGAATCAAGGCCGATACATTCCTTCCCATGTTGACTCTCTCATTCACCATTAGTCTCCTTCTATGGGTTCAAATCTCTTTAAGAAATTTGGCATATAAAGGTATTTTTTTAACTACATTCAATAAAGGAATGTTAACTTACACCTTTTAAAATGTATCCATTATTTCTTTATCAATATCATTATAAAAATTATTCTTAGATTTAGAGATTCTTTGGGGGAATGGAAGAGGAATTCATTGTTCATTTGAATCATAAATTATAATTTTATTACCCTTTTATGTCTTTTTTTTCATTACATGAAATTTTTTTGGGTTGGGAAAGGGATTTTTCAAGAGGGGGGCATACCTGTTATGTAGAATCAGTAGAATGAGAGACTTATTTACTACTATGAAGTGTAACTGCACATACATTACCTTTTTCCTTCGGATTGGAAAATGTTTGGGATATTAGTTTTCCATAACATTGCTTCATAAGCTCACCAATGGTGTTTTATAATTTCCACACATGAGTTAGTAGATCTTGAATAGCTGATTGTGTGGTTTGTTGGAACTGGAGGTTTTGGGATGCCATTTTCTTCACCATGTCTTCAAGGATTGGTTCAAATTTGGGAGGAGAATGTGTATTATTCTAAGAGGTTGAAGGATAAGAAGATTACATACCTTGGTCTTGTTGATACCAATTTTTCTTGGGGTAGCTCAAGAGTCCTCTTTATTAGTATTGGGGTTGTGCTTGCCACCTAGGGTTTGGATGTGGCCGGAATTTTTCTTGCTTGAAGGGAGGTTCTTATTGGAATGGACGCCCTAGGAACACAGCTGCACAAGACTTGGGTGAATCATGAATTTGTGGGCACTGGTCATAAAAATGAGTATTGTCAGAACCAATACCACAATGTAATGGAATACGAGGAAATTGTGAGTTACCTTGTGCTTGAGATAATTACCTTAGAATGGTATGCATCTCATCATGTTTATTTTCTACCTTTTGTTCTAGGGATGAATGACTTACCTCAAGAACTCCTCAGGTTAGTGTGATATCTCGTGTACCAAATTGTTGTGAATTTTGAGCCATATTGGTTATTAAGTCATGAGCGACGGAAGGAGTTTTATTAACCTAAAAAACCCTATCTACTTCATCAATCATTCCACAATCTATGGGGATAAGTACCTCATATAAGTATTAGATTAATAGTTGTTATCTAATTTGGTGGTGGGGGAATCTTGAGAATAGTCGGTTGAATCTTTCCCAATATTCATGAAGGGTCTCTCCTTATGATTTCCTAATGCCACAAATTTCTTTATTAATCGATGAAATTTGGGTGGTAGGGAAGAGCCTCTCTAAAAAGAGCAATTTCAGGTCATTCCAGTCCCCAATTGTGGTAGGAAAATAGTATATCCAATCTTTTGCTACACCATCAAGGGAGAAAGGGAAGTCCCTAAACTTAACTAGGTCCTCAGACACATTTTGGGGTATCAATGGTGCATAAGACTGTGTGAAACACTTTGATATGTTTATGAGGTTCCTCTCCAAGAAGACCATGAAATTTGAGAAGTAGGTGGATGAGGCCTAATCTTAGCTCAATGTTGGCTGCTTCCATGGGATATTGGATGTATGCTGGTTGGTACTCCACATCCGGGGTGGTCAGTTCTTTTAATGTTCGATTATTTGCAGCCATGTTTTATTGGATTTTATTGGGTCCAATTTTTGATTGATTTATGACCACTTAAGGTTCCAAAAGGGGTTACTTAGTGTTACTTGATTCACCTTCTCTAGATGCCTTGATTTTTGTGTGAAGTGTCTTTTCAATTTCAAAGTCTAATTCACACAGATTTTTTTTTATGATCAGGTCATGAAAATAAGTTGTGAAGTTTTTTTATGATTGAATATGGATGAAATCACTTAATAAGGGTTAAAGGAGAATATAATTTTATACTAAATAATTATATAAAAATATATGGATAAGAATAAGATAGATATTTAGAGAGAAAGAACACACAAAAACAACCAAAAATAGAAACAAAAAACAAAAACAAAAATATTCAAATGGGGGTGGGGTATTGAAAGGATTAATAATTAAGTAGTAAAATAAATAAATAAAAGTAAATAAATAAAATAAATGATCTTGGATCCTCAAAAACGATGCCAAAATTTTATCACATTGTCGAGCGTGTCAAATTAGTTGTTACTTTTTATCTAAAATTTCTACAGTATAGCAGCAACCCTAGGTCATCTCTCGACAGAGCCATAGATCATTAATTACAAAATGTGGTTGGGATTATGAAAGTAAAAAATTGAAATGGGGTTTTATAATACTTGGGTTTGATGTTTAAAGATGATAATATAAAATGAAATAAATAAAACAAACAAGAAATGAACAAAATTAATTAAATGTGATCAACCCAGGGAAGTCTCATGATGCTCATCCTTAATTGATTCAAGAGAAGTGGTATATATATTTTAATAAATGGTTTTTAACACCTATTACCATAATTTAACTAAGTTTATTCTAGGATAACTACAAGGTTTTAGTCAAAAACACACAATGATTCACCAGACACTGCTGATGATTGGATGATTTGTCATTGATATCATAACCAAAACTCACAAAGTCAACACACGAAGAACTCAATTTGTATTCTAGGTTTTTATGTTATTTATTTTTAATAACATGAAATTAATGTACATAACCTTTATAGTTCTTATGTGAGTTCAATTGACCAATATGAACTACATAAACACTGCAATTTAATGAGGGAAGAAAAAGGGATGAACGGTGTGTGAAACATCACATGAAAGGGTACCCCCCCAACATGATCATTTGAGATGCAGTATAACATACCAGTATATAAATAAATTAAATAAGTATAGGATGAAGAAAAAAAACATAAAACTTGGGATTAAAAAGATCATTCAACATGATACAAACATGAATCTCGGGATAACATCACGTTCCTCCTCGAATGATCATAAAGAGTTTAGAAATCCGTGGGAGGAGAGGAAGAAGATGATATTGAAGTAGCAATTCCAATATACTACAGGAATTATATGTATTTTTAGAAGACTCCTTTGGGACTCAAAAATTTCAGAAAATTTCTCTTAGCTGAACTCCCAAATGGGGAGCCCAAGGTGCCATTTTATAGAAAAATTGGAAGGTAGTTTTGGGCACACTGTTTTCGTCAAACCACTTGTACTGCATGTTTCGGCCATTAGACAATGGAATATACCTTTTGAAAAAAATTTAAATTTTTAGAACCACATCCTTAATATCTCCACCGAATGTTTAAAATAATTTGGACAAGTGGATCTATATATATGGACATATTACATAACGCCACTTTAGAATTCTTTCATATTTGGTGTTCTGGACAGATCAGGTCATTTGGGCCCATTTATGGAAGAATTGGGATTTTTTTCCTTCATAATAGTTGTATACCATTATATTTTCGACCATCACAAAAAAATATGAGACTATTCGGATGCACGAAGTTTCTAAACAGGCACAATAGTGGAAAGGTCTTCATGGATCCATGCAATTTTGGCCCATTTTTCTTCCAGTTCATCACGGGCCCTCCAAATCATATCCTCCTACACTGAAATAATCAAAACATGTAAAATTTATCATTTTAATATTGATAAACATAAAATAATAGAATAAAAAATGAAGTTAATTTTTTTATCATTTTTAAAATTTTCAATACAAAACAAGTTTAGCAGAGTAGTGTAAGGTTGAAAATGAAATAGTGAATCGTGGAATGATCATTATACATTGAATAAATATGAATGAAGTGGCTACAATAAATGTGTTTACACCTAATTCATAGGTTAACCAATATATTTTTATTATAGTGTTTAATCATTTTATATTAATGATAATGGAAATCAAAATGACAAACAGCAACAAGTGGATCATTATGTGCAATTTCCAAAATAGAATCCAATGATATTTTTTGGGGGATTTAGTACCTAAAAAGAAAGATGTGAAGATAAATATAATGGATGATATTATTTTCATATAAAAATGGTTGATTTAATGGTCATGTTATCTATCTAAATTCTAGAGGATCTTTCATTCCAATGGTGGGATTTAACTACACAATATATGGTCAACAAATCCCTTATGTTGGAGGACTGTAAGGAATTTTTCAAATAACAATTATACCCCTAGCACATCAAGATAACCAAAACAGCATATTTATTTAGATGTATGTAATAAAATCCATCAGTGATAGTATATGTAACTATGTATATGATCCTAGATAATTTTTCTCCAGAAGTATCTGATGTTAAATCACTGAAGTCACACATCATTGAGTCTATTCAACAAATAGGAATTAATTATAAGATTAATGTCCTCAATGTTACTGATTATATGGTGATATTTAATAATGAGATAGTGGGAAAATGATATGAATATAAATATATCTAGATTATGTATGTTCTCTATGGGAATAAGTGGAATTATATATTCAAATAAAAAGAAGAATAGGGACCACTACATCTATAGTGGGGAAACAACATAGATTTAGACCAATAAATCAATTAAATTTCCCATGTGCACCTAAATAAATCCATGATGCTTACAATGTTCCTCATTCAATGTTATTAAGTGAGATTTTATAAAACCATCTTGGTTATGTCACAAATATATTAATATCGGACATCTCTAGATTTATCATCACTTCACTCCAAAGTCAGTTATTGAAAAATCATCTCATGTGTCTCTAATATTTTATTATTCTATTACATGATAAGATTAGAATAATTCTAATATTCATAACCATGTGAGATAAGTTGATTCTAGAAACACCATGACACCTCAAAAAAAGAAACAATAGAAAAAAGAAAAGGAAAAAGTGTCATTGAGTATGTAGTTGTATGGTGATGAGTAGATGAACACAAAAGACCAATCAAGTCATTCGATTATATGAGGTACCATTCTAATTTACATAAATATAATTCATTCTCTATATGATACTATTACATTATACTCTTTTATTACTTAATGTGGTATTAATAAAAAGGTCTTTAGTATCAATATGATTCCACACATGATGAGTGTCAATAGCACTATTAGACATCGAGACTGTGGGGAATTTAAATGTGTTTCTTGTTCTATAATCATTGATTATGACCAATTTTATTTTTAATTTAGGTTTTGTTCTTGAATATATTTGAAATGATCAAGGTAATGTTTTGGATACTATATTTTAATTCCCATATTTATTTTTATGAACATCAGGAAAAGTTTAAATCTTTTAATGTGACAATTCATCTCATTAAAATATGTTTTGATGAAAAATATGGAAAAGTGATATTTTTTGAACTATTGGATTGAAATATTTATTTCCAATTATATAAAGTCAATTTTAAGACTAATAAAATTATTTATATTTGAAATTTCATGAATATAGTGGATCGATATTCATAAATATTTCCTGAAGAGCTCAATATTTTTTCACCTAAAAGGGATGTTGAATTGTCCATTGATCTTCTTCTGAGGAAAAATACAATTTCAATTCCATTGTATAGAATAACACCATTAAAATTTAAGGAGGGTAATATCCAATTATAGGAATTTTAAAGTAAATGTTTTATAAAACTGAGTATGTCTCTGTGGGCATCTCCAATTCTTTTTTGTCTAAAAGTTTGATAGTTTGTTATGTAATTATTTTGATTATAATGAATTGATATCAACAATATCAATTTGAATACCTTTTTATCCATTAAAGGGATCCAAATGGTTAACTCTTGTATAGTAAAGTGGATATTCTAAAAATAGCTTCCATGAGACATAATGGTCATTATGAATATGTTTTCATTCAATATAGTATTAAAAATTTATCTATATTTATCATTAAATTGATGAATCATTTCATTAATTTTTATATGGAATGCTTGGTTGTTGTATTTTTTAATGGCATCTTTTTGTATTCTTGAACTCATAATAAACATGAAGGACATTTTTCCATTGTATTTAAATTTTTTTGATATCCTCAATTATATGATACATTATATAAATGTGATTTTTAGGTACAATAAGTTCATTTAACTATACATTTCATTAATGATAAAGGTATATGATAATATCCTGCAAAGATAGAGGATTTTGTCTCATGAAAATAACTGATGAACATCTCTGAGATGAAAAAATTTATTATAATTGTTGTTTCATATCATCATTTTGTTTATTATTTCTCATGAATGTTATCTATAGTTATAGAAAATATGTGAATGGAAACTTGATTGCACATGAATAATGTGAGTGTGATAAATCCTTTCTATAGCTTAAATCATGACTCAGTTCCACACTAATTATTATTATTTCAGATCCTGATAATGTATATGTGGTTTATTAAGATTCATTCAGATAATGAATTAGTGATGTTCTCATATATGGATATCATGTAGTATCTAATTTTTCATGATAGTAATTAATTCATTGAAATAATTATTTGTCCAATTATTTTGAATTATCCAGTGGAGTTAATTCATTGAAAATGTGGCATCATTATCTCCTTGGTAGTGAAATATCTTTTTTTATGAAACATATAATCGTGAAATTTTTTTTTGATATAATATGTCTTATTATGAGATAATTAAATAATATGAAGTTCCAAACAAATCAACATTTACTTTTTTTATACACCTAAGGAAGTGAATTCGTTGGAAGATGCTTTGAGTCAAAAGTCATATAATCAATTATCAAAACAAGTTTGTGATTAGTGGTAGTTGATGAGTATGATAGTTGATATCTATTTAAGATTATATATGGAAAATGAATTCAGGTTTTCCTATCTAGAGACACTTATTAATTACATGGTTGAATAATTTCTGAATTATCAAAGATAAAATCTTGATTTCATTACCATTACATTATGAAATAATTGTGAGAGACTATTGATGGTTGGAAAAAAAATATGTGATCATTTTTTTCTTTTTCAGAGATAAAATATTTTTTCACTTTCTTTCTAAGATAAAATACTTTGTACTTAATAATACATGTAATGGACTACTCATCTTGAAATTTATAAGATGTATAAGCAATTATGACCTCATATCTGGTTAGATGCCAGGAAATGGAAAGTGGAAGAGTATATCTCATGGTTCATCACTTGTTCACAAGGAAAGGATTAGAACCAAAAACTCATTGTTATGATTCAATATTTAAAAATACCTATATTTAAATAGAAGAATATAACAGTGGATTTTTCAAAAATTTGTCCGATAAGAATTTCAAAAACATGATTTTATATCAGTGACTATGGATCAACTCATAATGTTGGCTCACTTCATCATTATTAATGAAATTTTATAGTGGAATATATTGAAAAATATAAATGAGATTTCATAATATTTCATGGAATACAAATTTTGATCATCTCTGAATGATATTCTTGTTTTAGATCTCATATCTTTCAATATTTGCAGTAATATTTGATTACGAAGTTGACTATGACCATGTATTCTCATACTCACATTGAAGTAAAATCAAAACCAACAATCAAAATGTTATAAGACATGATAAAAAACATGTCTTATTGTTTTTTGAGGATCTTGGGAAAATACGATAGCATTATTATATTTCTCATATAATAGTATTTATCAAGACCAAGTAAATATTTTTCATTTTATGAAACATAAGTTCATTCGTGTTGGTATCCACTTTTTTTATTAGATACTAGAGAAATTTACCTATTGGGGACTACCCATGTTTCAGAAACAAATGAGAATGTTTATTTAATATGGAAATGGATGGTGATGATTCAGATTGACTTAAAATATTATGAATATCATCATTATCATCTTTTAAAAATTTATGTGGTAGATTATGTGTTCTTCCAAGTCTCTCCATGGCTAGGAAATCGACATTTGGTTTAGTATTTTAATTGTATTCTCAGTACATTGAACCATTTTTAATACTATAATGTATTATTGATGTGGATTATCAGTTTATTTACTTCTATGATTCAACACTGTTTAAAATGTAATTAATTCATCATAATTAATGAAGTATTATCCTAATACTAGTCATATAATTCAATGAGACATCATTTATCTTTCACTAGATTCTACTTTTCTACACATACATATATTTATTATGGAAATGGAAAATAAATTTTTACTAATAGAGAGTATCTATTTGGTAATGTTTTATAGTTTCATAGTAAAATTATGGTGGAAGCATTAGAATGTGAGGATAAAAATCAAGAGTTATTTCTCAAACCTTTGAAAAGCATTGAGAATATCAATTATTATGTAAATGAAAAATCATAATATTAGGGAGAATATAACACCCTTTTTTCTTGTAAATTACAATTTTATATTATATTTTGATTTTATGTTATACAAGATTGAGTGTTTAGAGGTTTGGATGGTTTTTTTGTGTTTTCAAAGAGTTTCTATAGGTACACAGTTAGATCACGATTAGGGTAAACACTACAGGTTTCTCCAAAACAACTTATCATGGGACGTTGGAGGAATAGATGTTGCACATGTCTATAAATATTTTTCTAATCCATGATGATTACCATGTCATTAAATGTGAGAATAGAAATACGAGATAACATAGTTTCCACGTGGTTTTTAAAACCCTATAAAATCTATGTGAGGGGGTAGTTTGGAGGTAGTACCATGAGCATGATTTCCATAATCATGTGGACTAACCTTGATAACTATATTTAATACTCAAAAATTAGCGTTTAACAAATTTTTAACCATTAGTATATTGAAACAACATATTATTATATGAATATTATATGATTTTTAAGATAATCAGTACAATAGTAATATATTCTAGGATCTAAAGGATTGGTATCTTAAGAAAACTAAGAGAATATATCACTTTTAAATAATAATAAAAAACATTATATATATTCTTCTTATTTATCCTATTAAAGGTACCCATAATCCCTTTTGTATATATAATCATCTAATGATATTAAATAAATAAATTAGTGAGCTTAAATCTTAGTATAGTGAGGGATACCATTAAAGGAATTAGATAAATGAATCAATAGTACATGGTTGAGAATAATAATAATTAGCATATCACAAGAATGAGAAAATCATCACAGGAATAAGAAATTCATTTGAAAATATCATGGATTATGGAATATAAATATAAATTAAGTATCGTATCTTAGTGATCAAATACCACAAATAGATTTGAACAATGCCTATATCATGTTAATGTATAACATATGTGCATAATTCGTAACAGTATAATTGGGGAGAAATATAATATCATGGTATTTAATAATAAACATAATATCATGAAATATATAACATTACCCAATTAATTGGAGGGATATATAAATCGAAGACCACCCATCACATCATCAAATGGTCAAGGTGATACATGCCACATGGAAAGAGAACATATAATAATCGTAGTCATGAAATAAACCCATGGAAAGTATTGAGATTCATATATGATTCTTAAATATTACATTCCTAAATAATAGCACATGGTGGGCCTTTTCTTAATTTACATGTATACACACACCTGACCATCTCATTACAGAAGTGAAGAGTAATGACAATAAAAAGATGAAATATTTAGAATATAACCTTACATATAAAAAACTATAGGATGTACAATAGTACGACACTATAAATATAATGTAAAGTGTAAAAATATATGCCTAATTAGAAATATGTCCCAACCTGAAAAAACATCAATGTAAAAGTGCTAAGAGATCCCAACTCCTGATCTCTATGCTTCGACCACCATACGCAGTCCAACGCACCAAGTATCCTTAAGCTACTTTATAGGAAACGTTATCCTTTCCATCATCTACATAAGACAAGATATGTATAGGAAAATATAATTCATGGGTGAGTATATACATACCCAGTAGGACACCCTGAAAGCTAAAGGGTGATAAGTAAGAGACATGATAGGAATAGATAGATAGTAGGAAACTCAATGCAATTCAAGAGGGTAAAAAATCCAATTACATGGATATATATATATATATATTCTCTAACCATGGAAACCTAAACAAGAGATATGGGGATCTACATCACACATCATAGCACAAGGAAAAGTGACATCAGTTCTAGAAATCTATCCTCAAATACTAGCATCATAACTGTATATCCAAAGAAGTAATCGTGTAGAGGGACCATGCATCACGAATGTGTTTCATTATTAAGGGAATACAATCTACAAGATGAAAACTCACACTATAATTTGTCCGGGGGTTCCACATAGTGTACGGACGACTCACTCTCTATCAAATAGGGGGTATAACTTAGTGGATAGAGGACATGTTCCCTGATCCATCAGATGGTATGAATCATTGTAAAGGGGGGCCATACCCTATAAAATAGTTGGTAAAACTTGGTAGATAGAGTTCATGTACCCTAATACATTAGTGAGGTGGGGGTTCTACTCAGTAGATAGATAGAGGAATCAATACCAAATTCTATAGTGGGTTCCACTCGGTAGATAGAGGACATGTTCCTTGATTCCATAGGGGGTACCACTCAGTGGATAGAGGACCCAATCACTACCATTATCTAGATCCAAATAATGAAGCACCCCACATTGAAAATATCACATTATTATGTCCAAAGTAACTACAAAGGCTACTATTGCATTGTATGTGAAAAAAATTAGGATATGACACTCACAGACCAAAATATGAGTCCAAACAAAGAGATTTGAGGGGTTAAAGTTTACTCACTAAGAAATAAGGGGTGAAATACATTTATGGGGACCCAAATGGCATGTGATTATTCTTGATTTACTATCAGTTTCCCTAATAGTACATAGAGCACTTCCCATTTAATGCTATATAGTGTGTCTAGGCCACTTAGTGTCCTACCTGAGCTCCCTGGCCATATCCATATAGGACTTCTCATGTCTATGCACATTAGTACACAACGTGCTCTGGGACATTTCATCCCACACAGAGCCCTTATTGTGTTCTCCACACACATGAATTTTATAACTGGGGAAGGATACATGGTGTGTGTCCCATCCACATGGTGTTTCATATTTAACATTCTAAAAAACCTTTATTATTACAATCAGGTACATAAATGTTGTGTGTTTGTTAGAAGACACGTCGTGTAGCCGAATGTTTCTCAAAAAGACAAATCTATTCTTAGGAATTACATATCCAACTACCTTGTAGTAGATCTTACCTCATTCCACCCAAATAATTTTGATCTATCTCTAACAAGATATTTGTGGCCATCTGGTGGCCATAAATCATTATTCAGTTCTTCCAATGCATATATTGAACACATCACATGAATCCAATCACTCACATTCATTTTTTTATTCTAATAAACAAAACTAAAACTTGTAACCCATTAATCCTCTGATTCCATCCTTAATTCACCATTATATTTGTTTCATGTGATTCTACTATGAAACTGATGGTCCAATCTGGCTCGGTACCATCCTAAAGTGTTGAATTGAAACCTTGTGGTCCAACGATGACTAGCAAGAAGAATAAAGGGATAAATTCATAAGCAAAAATATTGAAATGATCTTTAGAAAAACATTATTTTTTAATGACCAAAATCAAGGATATCCAAGAGGAGAAACATAAGAATAATTAATTAAATCTATAAATGGGTGTATGAAATGGGTTCCAATTTGATGAAAATCAATGAATTATAAAAGATTTTGAAAAAATATATAAAAAAATGATGAAAAATACACAAATGATGAGTCTTTCCTAGATATTGGATCATTATTCATCAAATAATGAACTCACTAACAATTGAGAGTCATTATGTTTGTTGTATCTCTATCTTCCATATTCTGAAGGATTTTTGTTGTCAGATTTCGATTAACCAATGGATTATCAAGGAAGAACCTCTTGAAAGTCCCAAGGATATATGTAAATCCCTCAGAAATACACTATAATGATATTTTTAATGGAATTTTGAGTAGGTTAATTTTAATTAAAAAAATAAATTTTATTATTTATTTAACTAAAAAACTACCCACAACAGATTTTATCCAAACATCCCACGCCAACCTATTTTAGGCCATGCTTAGGGTAAACATCACATTTTGGACTCAACTTTGGTTTCATATTTTCTAACTGATATTCCTTTTGATAGTTATCCCATTTTCATTATAAAATAATTCACATGTAATATAAAATATATTTAATATTTTTATAAAATTAATTCTAGGCACAATGAGCCTCATAATAATATGTCGTGCAAGTTCCTGTTTCCTAAAATAAATGTAGAATATTTCAATGTCCAAAAAAGTGAAAAATGGTCCCTATATTATTCGTTATTTAATGTTTTTCATCCATGAGAAGAAAAAATAAGAAAAAATATTGAGATAATGGGCATGTATCTCGATCTCCAGCTCTGAGGAGCTCTTCTTCATGTTCTCAATAAACCACAACATGTGAACCAAATGAATGGTCCATTCATTAAGGGGTTTCCCTATCAATCCTTGATCACCACTGGGTGATCGGTGAATGTGGATCCATTATCAATGTCCAGATGTCCCCAGTCAATAACAAGCATGGGTCATGCACATATATTTTCAGTCATGACACATTTAAGGTGATGTTCACCCACTCAAATTGTTAGTATATTTGAAGGAGGTAAGCAGCCTTCCCAACCATCTATAAGATCTCAAATGACCCAATAAACCATGGTGATATCTTTCCTCACAGGAAAAATCTCTACAATCCTCTATATATGGTGACTCTATGGAAAAGTGTCCTCCCTTCTTGAATTCAAAGGGCATAAAACAGTGATCTGAAAATATTTCTTTCTTATCTGGGATATCTCCATCCTCTCACGAATGAGTTAGATCTTATCCTTTATTTACCTCACCAACTATAGACCTAGAATAGAAGCCTCTCTAATCTCTATGTAGCACAAAGGTGACTTACATAGTCTTCTAAACAGGGCCTCAAAAGGTTCCATACTGATAGTAGAGTGTTATCTATAATTATATGAAAACTCTAATAGGGTAAATCAATCATATCATATCTTACCAAAACCTAACATGGAATCCCTCGACATACCCTCTAGAAAATGGATAGTGTCCTCAATATTCCCATCAGTCTAGGTTTGGAAGGATGTACTCATCCTCATACGGGTTCCAAATGGATCTTGTTGCCTCTCCATAATAATAACATGGATAGTTTATCATGATTAGATAAAATGGTAATGGGAACCCTCTAATGGATAAAAATATCTCATGTGTACATATTCCCCCAAATATCTACCGAAATCGATTCCCTGGTAGCAAGTGGGGGTTATGAACTCATGATTCAATCAACTATTACCCAGATGGCATCATTCCCCTTCACTATCTGTATAAGCTCTATCACAAAGGCCATGGATATTCTATCCCATTTCTACTCCAAGATCTCAAGAGGTTATAACAAAACTACCATAAAATGGAGCTCATACTTACCCTATTGAAAGTTTAGGCACCATGAGATGAACATATAAATGATCTGTCTCATTCCCACTCACAAAAAACTACCATTTATAGTCTCTATACATTTTACTCACACCAGGATTTACAAGCAATGATGATGTGTGGAACACTTGAGTAACCTACTTCCATGTCATGATTGAGACCACCATTCGTACTTTGGAAAAGGGATACATGATTACCTCCTTTAGAAAACCTATCAATTTAATCTCTTGAGAATATTGGGTCACATAAGACCTCATATTTGTTTTCTTCTGATTAGGAATCACTCACATGATTGAGAAGTGGTGGATTCCACACCATTGAATAACGAAAAGTTGTAACCTCCTTATCAACTAGGGTCTGCTGCAAGGAAGCCAACTTCTCAAAATCCTCCTTCACCAAAACATCACAGGACATCCAATTATGGGAATATTCTACAAAAATTACATTCCAAAGAGTATAGAATATATTTAAGTCAAATGTTGTAGGAAATTGAACTAGAAACAAAATATCAGGTTTAGGTCTCTCTACATGAATATGTACCTGAGAATTTGATGATTTATGTTATCCTTGAGGAACTCTCATAGAAGATAGTTCCTCTACATCATCATAGAAATTATACCTCCAAAAAATCTAGGATATGAGTTTTATAGTTCTCATCATGGGGTATCAATGTGCTCGACCCATAAATCATAACTACCTACTACTTCATAAACACATAGCTAAGACTAGCTTCTGAGTATTTGGAATACTCTACACACTCCATTCCCACCTATGGTATCCCAAAATTGGAAAACTCATCAGCCTTAGCCTCAACACCTAGAAGTAACACAGGAATGACTCAATAAAGGTAAATGACATACCTTTCCATTTTAGTGTAGTAAAAGGGGTTGCAATCCTATATAAGTCATCCAAAAAACCTCATTTTATACCATGATAATCCAACAAAACTCTACACCACTCAAAAAATATTAGGTGTATCTCAATAAAGAACTGTATAAATCTCCATCGTGTACACTAATAAACCATGATCATAAATTTCATTCCCCTGAATGTGAACCTTGAAAATCTATAACTACCATGTTGAGATCTTACCTTAAATCTTGTGATCAAGATAAAAATCTAGAACCATCCTCATGTGTTTTTACTAATCCTCCCCTATTGCGGAGTAAATGAATATTTATTCAATGAATAAAACAATAAAAATGTCCATGTATGGCTGGAAAAATTGTCTCACCAAAACTATAAAAATTATTGTGGAATTTATCACACTAAAAGGAATCACCAAGAACTCGTAGTTGATATAGTGACATCGGAATGAAAGATTCAGATTGTTAGCCTCATAAACTCTCAACTAGTGGTATTCAGATGATAGATTGATCTTTGAGAACCATCTCACACCTTGAAACTGATCAAAGAGGTCATAAATTCTCAGCTAGGGATACTTCATCTTTATCATGTCATAGACTAGGTGATGATAATCCATGAAAAACTGTAATCTCCCATCCACATTTGTGAAAAACAATACTGGAACTTCATAGGGGTCAAAAATAGCATGATAAAGTCCTTCTCAAGAAGGTCCTCCAACTGCAAATGAAACTATCAGATCTCGGTAATGGATCGATAGTCCACAAAATATATCATAGAGGTATCCAGATGTAATTTTATGGAAAAATACATTTATTTCATTGGTTTTAGTCTCAAAATTTCATTGGGGAAGGAGTCCATAAAATCCTCCACAACTAAAGAAATCTAGATGCCTGAAGAGCCTATATCACTAATGGATACACTCTCTAACTGATGGGTGATGGGATACAGCCTCCTTCTCACAAAACTCACTCATCCTTCCATAACATCCCTCTCTCTGGTACAAGACAATATCATCCCATCAATGAAAAAAATATAATTTTTCTATGTTAATAGTCAATCTAGGCATTGAACATGGAAAACATATCCATTCACAAGATGATGTTATCAAGTTCTATTGTGATAACAAAAAAGTTCCTAAATTATCCTCTCTCCACCAAGCAGTAGCTCTCACTTCCAGAATATAAAAGAGACTTAAAGCAGCATTTCTTTTAGTAACATAAAGAATAATATATTAGGATATAGTCTTAATTGATCCCTCCAGCTCTCACAATAGGAGTAAAAAGATTATAGGATAACATAAACCTTTGTATTCTAATACTTGTTCAAGAATTAGAATAAAGAGAGATCATAACTATGATCATCATGTTTCATACTGGGTCATAAGAATCCATTGACTACAGTTGTCCAGGGCCCCTACCACCAACTCTATAAGACTAATGTGGGACTCATAGTGGTGTTGGGGGAAGGATATAATAGAGACATCCACCAACAAATTTTCATACTTCTATAGAACCACCTACTCAACTATCAGTCATACCTCTATAAGGGCCACCCTTCCCTTGCCTAAGATATCTTTAATCATGGAATTTTCTCTACCATAGAGATCTATCAACTGTATTACTATGATCCTCAGTATGTCCAGTTAGGACATCATGCATCATATGACCTCTACTTTCACAAGAATAAAATCACCCATCTCTGGGATTCCCTAGTCCTCTATACTTAATATGAATATGTTGATGGGCATGATCATGGGAAGGTCTCCTACCTAAAGATCCTATCGATTGGTTCCTACTATCTGCTGTAGAAAAATCAGCATTGTGACACCCACTACTAGCTCTAACTACATGGAATCCCTTAGATGAGAAACTCTCTATCACCAGTGACCACTCCAACACCACAGCATAGGTGGGAATCAAAAAGGGTACTGTAATTTCTTAGATCTCAATGGAGATACACTTCTCAAACTTATATGAATGGAATTAACATCCCAGATCTTCTCAAGGGGGTATTCCAAAAGGTTTGTGAACCATTTGGTGAACTTGTCCACTATCATTCCTCCCTTATACAACTACAAAATCTCATTAAACTGAACTGAGCACAATAAAAAAAAGGTGTACACCTCATAGAATAACTGCTATATGTTTGTCAAAAATAGAATCAACTCATTGTTCATCTAGGTAACATGACTCCACCAACACTCTGCTCTGTAGAAAATTATAACTTCTAGTGTAGCTACATGATATTTTTCTGACTAGATAAGCTTGAACACATGAAAAAAACATTATCCAGACCTCTGATGCCTGGGGATCTGGCTTACCAAATAATATTAGTGGCCACTGGTGTTATAAGTTGTGGAGTGCACTAAGACTACATGAATTCTCAGATATTGATTCTAGTATGATATACTTCTCAAAAGTTAGGGATACTGATACCAATCCACCTAGATGAAGGATATTACTGGATGGACACATCACTAGGGCTTCATCGCTCATCATATCTTTGTCATTATCCAAAATGGGTTTCATGGATGGTTTTCATCATAGATGTGGATTGAAAATTTAATCCAGACGTACCATGGTAATATGAGAATATATATTTATAAAAGGGATATGAATTGAGAAGTATAGTCAATGACTATATCCTATATTATGAATGTAAAAATTTATCCTTATAACCAATGTCTCGGTATGTTGGGTCATAAAGCATATAGTCACTATCCTAGTGAATGGATACATTAGCTGCCACACCAAAACAGGGATACATAAACTGGGAGACAAAATCAATACACTTTGACCCTATTTCCCTAAATCCAAACCAAATAAACTTAATGAGACTACTCAAGACACCCTTAATTGATCAAACCTTACTTATAAACCAATCATTCATGACCCAACCCAATGGGGCTCGAGACACAAATACCCTAAGTCTGTCTCCATAGTCCAGGGGTTGGAGAACAGCATTGAATGACAAATATAACATGGGATACCTTTACCTAATGTACCTATATGAAAAAACCCAAACATCTAAATGAAAAAGTGTAGAAGAATTATAAGAAAATGATTCAATATATAGAATACAATGGTGCATATGAAAACCCTATAGGGTATACAAGAGTATGAAAGTGAAAATCTAAATTAAAGGGGAAACATACACACCCAACTAGAATGATATCCCAACCTGAAAAAACATTAAAGTAAAAGTGATAAGAGATCCCAAATCATGATCTGCAATCTCTAACCACCATAAAAAGTCCAATGCACCAACTATATCTATGATCCCTTATAGTTAGTGTCAACCAATTCATCATCTTCACAAGACACAATACATGCTAGAAAATACCATGCAGAGGTGAGTATATACATACCCAATATACAATCCAAAAGATTAAGGGGGCATTAAGAGACACAATTGGAATAGATAGCTATTAGACTGCTCAACCCAAATCAAGAGAATACAAAAACTAATGACATGAGTATATATATATGCTCAAACCTAAGAAACAAAAAATGAGAGATATGGGTATAAACATCCCACATCCCATCCTTGAAGAAATTTATATCTATATTAGAATTCCATCCTCAATTTCCTGCATTTCAAATGTGTTTTAAATGAAATAACTTTATGGAAGGCCCATGTCATGATATTGTGTTTCATAATCGAGGGGACACAATATCCATGAAGATAACCCATTCCCTAGTGCCCCACGGGGTTCCACATAGGGTATGGAAGACATGGGCCCTATCTAGAGGGTGGTACAACATGGTAGATAGAGGATTTGTGCCCTAATATATCAGGAGTGTACCACTAAGTGTAAGGAATACACACACCCTATTCAATAGGGGTATAACTAGGTAGATAGAGGACTCGCGCCCTTATCCGACGGGAGGGGGGATACTTAGTATCTAGATAGAGGAATCAAACCCTAATTCCACTATTGTAACACTCAGTAGATTGAGGACCTTGTGACCTGATCCATCATGGGATGCCACTCATTATATGGAGAAACTACAACATAATTCCATAGGGGGTAAAACAAATAAGATAGAGGAATTGATCACTTCCATCATCGAGAACCACATGAAGAATTTTTTCACTTTTAATATATCACATCACATCTCTAAGGTCACTAAAGAGGCATCAACTATGTTCTGCATGAAAAAAAACTCTTTATAGGCTATTCATGGGAAAAATGATTCCAAATGAAGGAGTTATAAGGGGATGAACTTTCATCAAAAATAAAGAAGGGTTAAACACAGTGTGTGGTCCTTATAGATTTTCTAAAAATGTCCCTTATGGTGCAAGGCTCACTACACATCTAGGGTAGATGGTCTACATAGCATGTCTGAGCCACCTAGGGTCCTTACTATGCTCCCTGGCTATGCTCATGCAAGTCTACTAATGTCCATAAACATCAGTACACAACATGAACATGGCCATGTATTCCCACACAAGGTCATATCTATGTGCTCCACCAAATGGATTGTATACTCAAGGATGGATAAATAAAGAGTGGAATATCTAGACAAAATGTCACATTTATCTACAGATGAAACCCTATACATCATAGCAAGGGCCATATATGCCTTGTGATCTAGGAACGACATGGAGTGTAGTTGATTTTTTCATAAAAAGTAAGATTATTTCTCAAGAGTTCTATATTTTGAACCTCCACCATGGATATTGCCTATATCCTACCAAAAGTTGTGGAACTATCTCTGATGGGGGATTGTTGGCCTTTCTATGGTCGGAGATCAACGTCTGGTTCTTCCTGTACATATCCCATGAACCTCGTGTGAATCACATCATCGAACTTCATTATTTTGGATTTTTATGAATAATAATACCTCCAAAACCTAATAATCCTCCGATTAAAACCCTAATTCTATGTTCTATTTTTTGTACATGAATTGTCTCTATATCTGAGGGTCTAATTAGGCTTGGTACTACCCAATAACATCTAATCATGACCCTATGGTCCAATGATGACTAATTCAAAGAAAGAAGGGTCAAATGAAAAATAAATAGTGTTTAAATGATCATTGACCATCCTTTATTATCCCAAACACATAATCATGGATATCTAGGGAGAGAATAGATGAATAATTAATTAAATCTTTATGCAGGTGGAATAAAGAGTTCCAAATTTATATAAATTAAAGAATCTAGAAAGGTCATTCTCAGTCATTTAATAAAATCTGGTAGAATCCAAAAATGATTATTCATATCTAGATTTTGGATTGTTTTTCATCAAATAATTCACTCTACAATGATAGATATTAGTTGTTTCATACGCTTCACATTGATCTTCATGGATCTTGATGTTCATCATCACTGAATACTAATTCACCAATGGATAATGGAGAACAATCTTCTCGATGGTCTCATGGTTATGAAGATAACCAAGGAAAAGTCACTATAATGATTTATTTTATTTAATTTTGATTATAATAATTTAAATTAAATAAATAAATTTAATTATTTATTTAATTAAAACCCCCCACACACAACTCTATTTGCCTGAGCATCCCTCACCGACCAATTTTATGTCATGTATATGGTAATCATCATGTTCCATACTCAACCATGGTATCAGATTTATAATTATAGATTATGGTGAATAATTATCCCATTTTATATGTAATAGTTGTAACATAATATAATATGTATTAAATTTTTTTATATAATTAATTATGGGCGCACCAGGCCTCAGAATCACATGTTTTCACAGCGACTGGATCTAAAAATATATGGAGAAATATATCACGTTCTTATAAGGAAATACCATGATCTATAAAATTTTAAATAAACTTACATGAATATAATTTCCCACCACCATGGTTGTTAAATGATTTTAAGATTCATTACCAATTTCCTTAATTATTTCAAAAAAACATAATATACATGAGGATTTTAGTTTATTTAAAAGTGATGTTCAAATTGAAAAGGGTTATTTAAAATAAAATGATTTTAATGATATTCTTATAGAACTTATATTCATAATTGATAATAACCTTTTATTTTATATATTATTTAATTGGGATATGTTATAATGAAACCATTATTATAGATTCTTATAATGTTTTGTGACCATTTTAACAGGGATAATATTGACATTTTATATACTATTTCATCCTATATGGGTAGTTTTTTATCACTAAACCATGTTTATTATGTTATATTTTTTATTATATTTATTTCATATTCAATGTACTTAGTAAGTGATTTGACAGTCCTACTATTTTCCCTTTATGAATTAGTAGGTATCATGAGAAAAAACTAGTTTGGATGTTTTACATAAGCCTTTCCAATTTATGTATGATTTCTTGGAATGATTCCTTGATTAAATTTAATGTGCTTTAAATTAATTACCTTTTCATTTTGATTATTCCTTATTTACACATTATATTTTCCACTATATATAATCCTTACTGGTAATTTGTTCTCACTCTTATTTTCATTCATTTCCATAAGATTTAAATATAGAATCATTTAATGAGTTCACGGACACATAATATTTTCATTCATGATGTTTTAATTTTTATGTTTCCAAATTTAATGTGACATTAAGGTATATATGTAGTTTATTAAAAAAACTATTTTGTCCCTTGGGACATGATCTCTTGTATCTTCTACTAGTGAAATAAAATAACCACATATCTTAGATACTGGGGTTGGGGTCCTTAAAACATTAATGTATTCTACTTCCATTGATGCTCCAAATCATACCATTGTTCCTCCATGTTAATATCTTGGATATATAGTTATGAAGTCATTTTGGAAAGTTAGGATGCATTTCCTACCATAATTAATTCTAAATACATCTATTTTATATCAAAATATATGTGTTATTTCTCAATCAGCATCATGTGTAGTTTAGTAAGTTATTTTCTTCTAACAACATTAGCTACCTTGTTTATATTTCCAGAATGGTTTTGAATAATGGAATCATTGACCATGATTATACATAACCATAATCACTGATTTATTATGTTTGAATATATACTTTAGTCTCATGGGATCTGTATAAATTTCACACTTCTCACCATTGATTTAGTACCAAAAAATCATCAATGTGAAGATAAATTATTAAAACTCTAGATAATTAATATGATGGTTATTCTCATGGATCATTAAATATTATATAAAGTGGGTTATCACATTTTCATTATATATATGTACACAACTAAAGCCTTTCATCAAAAAATAACTATCTATCATAAAATCATCTCCACTTTAGGGTTGTTAGAGTGTGAGGACAATGATAAGGCTCTAATTTATATAAATAATTGATTCCTAACATTCATACATCTATAAATACATTACCCCTTTCCCAGATTACATAGTGAGATAGAAAATAATGATAAATTTATAAAAATTCTCTTTTATTACCTAGGGAATACATGAAAACTATGGATTTCCAGGACACTTGAGTGTCATGGAAATTCATATATTGTCTTTTTTTTTTAATTTTACTTATAATTTCACACATTAGTGATCATTTTCGACAAAAAATTGGAATTTTATATCCAAAATACACACTTCTAAAACATAATCTTCAATATTTCATTTCATAATGTCTCCATCAAAATAATTATATTTTTTCATGTTACTATTATTTTATAGAGAAAATTATAATATCTTCATTATTGAATAAAATAAAATTTTCAAAATAGTCTCTAAATACTCTTTTCAACAAATAAATTAATATTTTAGGCACATTAATAAGAACAAATAGAATCACTATTAACTCAAAGTGTCAATACCTTGTATTGAATGTTTTCTTTAGAATATATTCATTATTCCGCATTAGTTGATAATATCTAGAATGATGATACAACTTTCATAATTTCAAGGATCCTAATATTAGATAAAAATGTCTTCAACCCATGTCAAGGGATATTTTTTCTTTTTGGTTATCTGGATGAGCTCCCTCTAATCAATTAAAAACAATATAAATCCTTAATTTTCCTAAAAAAGAATATTGGTTGACCCCAAAGTGATGAAATAGGGTGAACAAACCTTTTTTACATATATTATTATATCTACTTCTTTAAAATTTCTAGTTCTTCTAGGAACATCCTATAAGGGAATTTAGAGATAGAGGGGTCTTTGAAAATAAGATATATTGCGAAATTCATATCACAATCTTGGGAAGCTGAGAAGACACGTTATGAAATACATTAGTAAATTCCACTATAATGGTAATTTCATGTTGTTTATACTTTCCTTCGAATTAAATATTTTTTAACGATAAGATTTATCACTCGGTATCACCATCCATAAAATTGAGGGATTTTCCAGAGGATATTGATGCCTTTATTTAATTTTTATTGGGGAGTGTGATTGTTTGCAATATATTGGTAGATTTAACATTAAAAGTAGTTGATGTGAGATCAATATATTGAGATCTAATCCTTTTCAAGTATAGAATAACATTTTTCCATGGAACGGATTAAAAGAATCTATGAAAAAATCATCTCATAGACACTAATAAGAGAAGTGTTCAACACACATCTTTAATTGATCACACCACTAGGTGTTTTTATAGATTCTCTAATTAAAGGAATGTATGTTTTGATTCAATATTTATTGAAACATGTATGATGTAATTTAATTATTATAACTATAATAAAATAAACAGTTTTTTTTATTGATTGAATTGGAAGTTTACCTTATATAAATTCATTTTCACTTCAACCACAATGATATTGATGAAATAATATTTTGATTTCTACCATATCATTGATTGTTTTTTGACACTAATTAACCTTAAAATCCCATGGTTTAGTTCACTAGATATTGTTATTTCCCTTATAATTATAGTTGAGGAATTGAACTGTAAGATGATAATTAGAAGGTTCCTTCCGTTCATCCACTATGTTTTTTGGATTCTTAATGTATCTTCAACATTCAGAAGCTTCATGTATTTTTATCCCATACTTAAATCATTTATTTGTTCCTTTCTAGTAATTCCCATGATTCTTATTACCACATTTTATACATGTGGATGGTTGGATCTTGTTTCCCCCTTTTTACTTATATGCCCAATTGTGAATATTCGTTTTTCTCTTCTTATATTTATATCCATATCACTATTATCCAAAATTGATCAGGACATCTAGATCATATTGAAAGTAGAGACCCATTTTTTCTTTATTTTACTTTTAACTATATCTATAAATATATTAAGAGCTATGCATTGAGATGCTGCATAATTCTGAGGCCTAGTGTTCCTAGTATTACTTTTATAAAAATATAAAAAATATTTTATATCACTTATGCATGGTCTCTTAAAAAATTGATAACTCTTAAAAAGAGTTTTTGAATAAACATTGGAACCAAAAATGAATATAGAATATTATATTTACATTAGGTGAGACCTAAAATTATTCTGTGTGTAATTTTAGAATAAAGATATTTTTGGTGGTATGTTTAGTGGATTAATAAAATAATTAATTTAAGTCATTCATTATAGTACTAAACATAAATTATTTAAAAATATAATGTAATCAAAGATCTATACAGTTTGTTTCAAAACCCTTGGACCATTGAGAGGATATTTCTTCCACCCTTCATTTGTGAATCTATATTGGACAACAAAGACCCTCCAGATACTAGAAAATCGAGGCACAACAAATGTAATGACTTCTCTCCTTTTCTAGTGAGCACGTTCTTCATCAATGAATGAAACAAATCGAGATATGACTCTTAATTTGTGGTTTCTTCCCAATATGTTTAAGAGGATGATCATGATCATTTATTTATCATTGATCTATGTTTGTTATCAACCTTTTCATGAATGAGGTCAACAATTTTCAATTGGTTATTCATTCTATATCTATTGTTCTATGTATCTCACCCAATCCTCCCTAATTTTTTTCACTGTCCAAGATTTTTTGGCCACTACTTTTTTCACCTTAGTTTTTTTATTTTTCCCATACCTTTATCTGCATTCTAAGATGTTGACCTATGAGGACATGGTTCGATAATTTTGGACTATAATGAGCTCGATTGGACCCTCATATTTGTGGAATATTTTTATATGATGAATTGTTTTATGAATATGTGGTGGATTTAGGAAGTTTTACTGATTTGGTTGATTATAATGTGAAATAGGGGATCTGGTATTGCTTTTGGTGGAACCATGAAAGATGTTGGTATGTGTAGGATACAGGCGATGAGTTGGATGCATTTTCTGTAAAAACCGTAAAATTCAAGGGAAATTTTTTTTCTTAATTTTCTTTGGATTTTTACAAGAGCGCGGTTTCAGACGGCACCTGATTCCGAGGCCCTGAGTGCCCGGAATTAATTTCCGAAGTTTGGCTCGGGTACGTTCAGTGAACGAACGAGCGGGAATTCCTAACTTTCAATTCCGAGCACTGGATCAAAAGTTAGGAATTCCCGCTCGTTCGTTCACTGAACGTACCCGAGCCAAACTTCGGAAATTAATTCCGGGCACTCAGGGCCTCGGAATCAGGTGCCGTCTGAAACCGCGCTCTTGTAAAAATCCAAAGAAAATTAAGAAAAAAAATTTCCCTTGAATTTTACGGTTTTTACATTACTCCCACCTCAGGGCTTTACGTCCCCGTAAAGATACAACAAAAACTAGGGGAACAAATGAGGGTACTGAGCACGCATCTGAGCCTCCCGCTCCCAAGTGCTCTCCTGGAGATTCCCGTGCTGCCATCTGATGCGCACAAGAGGAATCGATCGCCCACGTAGGACCCGCTCCTGTCGATCCTCTATCTCCACCGGGACCTCCTTAAAAGTCGCCCCATCGTCAACGTCAAGCTCCCCATGGTCAAAGATGTGCGTCGGGTCGTGCACGTATCTCCTCAGCTGGGATACGTGAAAGACGTCGTGCACCCGGTGCAACTGAGGTGGTAGAGCCAGGCGATAAGCCACCTCGCCAATCCTGCTGAGAATCTGAAAAGGTCCGATGAAGCGCGGAGATAACTTGCCGCCTCGGCCAAATCTCCGAATACCACGTCGAGGTGAGACCCGCAAGAAGACGTGGTCGCCATCCTCAAACTCTAGTGGTCTCCGCCTCCTGTCAGCATATGACTTCTGCCGGCTCTGAGCTGTCCTCATCCGCTCCTGGATGACCTGGACCTTCTCTGTCGTGGCCTGGACCATCTCCGGTCCCACTAGTGCTGACTCCCCTGGGTCTGTCCAGCACAAAGGAGATCTACATGGTCGGCCGTACAACGCCTCGTACGGTGCCATCCCGATGGTGGAGTGGTAGCTGTTGTTGTACGCGAACTCCACCAAGGGTAGGTGGTCCTCCCAGCTACGACCAAAGTCGAGGACACATGCGCGGAGCATGTCCTCGAGAGTCTGAATGGTCCTCTCCGACTGACCATCCGTCTGAGGGTGAAAAGCTGTGCTAAGACGTAGCTGCGTCCCGAACGCCTCCTGCAACCCCTTCCAAAGCCGGGAAGTAAAGCGGGCATCACGATCGGAAACGATAGATGATGGCACGCCGTGGAGCCGCACAATCTCCTGAACGTAGAGACGTCCCAAGCTCTCCACCGATCCCTGCTCTCTGATGGGTAAGAAGTGTGCCGACTTGGTGAGTCGGTCAACAATCACCCAGATGGAGTCGTGACCTCTGGAAGTGCGTGGAAGTCCAGTCACGAAGTCCATAGATATGCCGTCCCACTTCCACTCCGGAACCTCCAAGGGCTGTACCAAGCCTGCTGGAACCTGGTGCTCTGCCTTCACCTGCTGACAGGTAAGGCATCGAGAAACGAACTCTGCTACAGCCTTCTTCATGCCCGGCCACCAATGCTGTCGTCTGAGGTCCTGGTACATCTTCGCCACTCCAGGATGTACCGCTAAAGGTGAAGTGTGAAACTCCCTCAACACTTCCTCTCGCAAAGCGACTGGTACCATGGTACGTCCTCTGAAAAGGATGTCGTGCTCTGCTCCAAGGGAGAAACCATCAGGTGTCTGTCCCGAGGATATCTGTGCACGCCGTGTCTCACAGTCAGCGTCCCCATGCTGTGCCTCCCTGACTCGCTGCAGTAGTGGAGGAGTGACTGTGAGAGACTGTAGAAAGGCTGCTCCATCTCTATCCACGAAGGATATCTGCAAAGAGGCTAGCTGCTCCGTCGCCTCCTCAAGTAGTTGAATGCCCGTCCTCCTGCTGAGGGCATCAGCTACTACGTTCCCCTTCCCAGGAGTATAGACTATCTCAAAGTCATAGTCCTGGAGGAACTCGAGCCATCGTCGCTGTCTCAGGTTCAGGTCCTTCTGCGAGAAGATATACCTGAGACTCTGATGATCGGAAAAGACCGTAAAGCGCTCGCCCATCAGATAGTGTCGCCATGTCTTCAGAGCGAAGACCACTGCTGCTAACTCTAGGTCATGTGTAGCGTAGTTCTGCTCATGCGGCCTCAACTGACGTGATCCATAGGCGATCACGGCCCGCTCCTGCATCAGAACACATCCGAGTCCGGTCCCTGATGCATCGCAGTAGACCACGTACCCTACTCCCTCCTCAGGCAACCTCAAGATAGGTGCGCTAGTCAATCTCTGCCTCAGCTCCTCGAAGCTCTGCTGACAACTGTCTGACCACACGAAGGGTTTCCCCTTCTTCGTCAACGCTGTGAGTGATGCCGCAACTCTGGAGAAGTTCGGCACAAATCTCCGATAGTATCCAGCTAGTCCCAAGAAACTCCGAACCTCAGACACGCTCCTGGGTGGCTCCCATGCTAACACAGCCTCAATCTTCGCGGGATCCACTGCAACTCCCGCCTCAGAGATTACGTGTCCCAAAAAGTGGACCTCACGTATCCAGAACTGGCACTTCGAGAGCTTACCATAAAGCTGGTGCTCTCGGAGTGTGTCAAGGACAACTCGCAAGTGATAGGCGTGCTCCTCCTCTGTCGTAGAGTAAATCAGAATGTCGTCGATGAAGACCACGACAAACCGATCGAGGTATGGCTGAAAGATCCTGTTCATGAGAGCCATGAACACTGCTGGAGCATTGGTTACACCGAAAGGCATAACCAAGAACTCATAGTGGCCATACCGACATCTGAAGGCCGTCTTCTGCACATCCTCGTCTCTGACTCTGAGCTGATGATAGCCTGACCTGAGGTCTATCTTCGAGAACCACCGTGCTCCCTTGAGCTGATCAAAGAGGTCATCAATCCTCGGTAGCGGATACTTGTTCCTCACTGTCACCTGGTTCAGGCGACGATAGTCAACACAAAGTCGCAAGCTTCCGTCCGCCTTCTTGGCGAACAATATCGGGGAAGCCCAGGGTGAAACACTGGGTCGGATGAATCCCTTGCCCTGTAAGTCCTCCAACTGTACCCGTAGCTCTCGAAGCTCGGCGGGGGCCATCCGATATGCTGGAGTGGATATCGGGGCTGTCCCGGGGTACAAGTCAATATAAAAGTCTACCTCTCTGCGAGGAGGTAGCCCTGGAACATCGTCGGGAAAAACGTCCGCATACTGATCCACCACTGCAGGAAAACCAGGACTCCGCACGTCAACTGCTCCAAGGATAAGGCTAGCCAACTGATGAGTGATGGGCTGTCCTCTCCTCCGCGGAAGTCCATCCTGTGCTGCTAAGGCTCCCTTCTCGCCGGTGAAGGTGAACCTGCTCCCGTCGGTGCGTACACATCGCACCTTGCGCCTAAAACAGTCAATCTGAGCATGGACCGTAGACAGCCAATCCATGCCCAAGATGACGTCGTAAGGCCTCGACGCTGCTACAAGAAGATCCCAGCCGAAGCTCTCGCCTCCTAGAGTAAGCTCACACTGCCGGCACCAGTGCGTAATCGTCGAGTCTGCTCCCGTAGGAGTCTCTAGCCGTAAGGATCGAGCCAACGGCTCTGTCGGAATCTCCGAGCTCCGAACAAGGGCAGCGGCTATGAAAGAATGACTCGCTCCTGTGTCTATAAGAACTGCAGCAAGGGTGGAATAGACACAGATAGTACCTCGAATCATCTCAGGTGCGCCGTGGTCGTAGGCCTCTGCTGCCTGGAGCTGTGCCTGTCGCTGCCCGCCAGCTCCCTGTGGTCGGGGTGGACCTCCTGGTGGTGGTGGTGGTAGAGCCTCAAAGCGTCGGCCACCACCAGCTGCTCGTCCAGCTCCTCTGCCTCGTCCGCCTCCTCCCTGCGGACCGCCACGGTCGACCCTCTGCCTCTGCCTCGGTGGTCCATCAACTGACTGCTGCTCCTCGGCACGGCGGGTCGGGCAGTCGCGAGCCATGTGGCCCTGCCCGCCGCACGAGTAGCACTGTCTGCCTCTCGGAAGACTGGCTCCGCGCTGTGTGCCCCGCACTGCTGAGCCAGTGCCCTGAGGTCGTCGGCCTGAAGGTCTGGTCTGTCTGGACCCCTGAGTCATCCGTCGACTGCCTGCTGCAGATGACTCTGCCACGTGCCGCCCTGCGGTGGGTCGCTGTGCTGGTGTAGACTCAGCAAGGAAGCTCTCAATCAGAAGTGCCCGCTCCAGTACTCCTGTCTGAGTCGGTATGCTGAGGGAGATCAGCGATGCCCTGATCTCGTGTCTCAAACCCTGCTCGAAGGTCCGGGCCCGGAAGAATGGATCCCGTACCATGTCGGTCGAGTAGCGCGAGAGATCGGTAAACCTCGCCGAGTACTGGGCGACCGTCATGCTGCCCTGCCGCAGCTGTAGAAGCTCCTGGATGCGCACCGCTCGAAGGGTGGCCGGGACGAACTCAGAGCGGAAGAGGCTCTCAAAGTCCGTCCAGAGTAGAGATGCCTCGTCGTGCACCTGGAGCATCAAGCTCCACCATCGTCCTGCTGCTGCGTGTAGTAGGCTCGCAGCGAGGATCACCATGAGGTCTGCTGGTGTCCTCACTAGCCTAAACACTCGAACCACTGCCTCCAGCCAGTCCTCTGCTGCCTGGGGATCCGTCTCCCCGCGAAACCTGGGCGGTCGCTGTCGCTGAAACTCATGCAGTGCGCTGAGGCGACGTGCATCGTCAGCGGCTGCTGCTGGAAGCATCGGAGGCTCGGCGGGTAAAGCTACCGCCGGTGCCACTACTGGAAAAGGGCCCTGCACCGAAGCCTCGTCGCTCGGTGGGCTGTCGTCTCGCTCGACCATCGGAACCCTAGCTGGCTGCCGTCGTGGGGCCATCCTGAAAAGGAAACAGGTGCGCCACGGTTAGAACAGTATACCTGGTGAGCTGATATAAGTAATCACAAAGAAAACTTTGAAACACACACGCAATCAATGTTTTCGTGCATTAAGTCGGAAATCAGACGTCAGGGTCCTGGTGTGTGGATACGTCGGCCGCCGCACCAACACTGGACTCCCTGGACTGATAACCACACTCAATACGCTAAACATTATTGCTTCACATAGAAAAGATCAGAGTTCGCGGTAGAACCGAACTCCTCTGATACCAATTTGTCACGACCCGCCCTCGGGGTCCGTGCCGTGACTACCCCAAGCCCGCCTTCCATAGGCCAGGGGCTGGCGACTAGCACCAAGGCGTAAATCCCGATAAAAAGGGAAGGCATTGCCTTTGTAAGGTAAACAAACACCACAGAGTAAGCAAGCGGAAAGTAAACACTAAACAAAAGCAGAGTACAACTGAAAGTGTGGAAAAGTAAATGGGCCAGAATACAAACCCAAAACTGAAAGTAAAGTACAACTCGAAAGGGAAAACAGCAACTGAAAAGTAAATGCCGCTACACCGAGCTGTCCACTGGAAATCCCACCTGAAGGGTGGGTACAGATAGCTCCTCTGCTCCACAGGTCCCGCCGTCTGCTCCATGCACGTCCCGCCCAGTGGTCCACCTCCGGGTACCGTCCCGCTCTGCAAGCCTCAGCTAAGGTCAACGCTGTCCGTCATCTGCAACCAACACAACGTAGTGCGGGCAAAGCCCGTGCAGGGGTGAGTATAAGCTACTCAGTAGGGACCCCGAGACCCCTGAAGGTCTCTCAAAATCCACAAAGGATAAACCACGAAGCAAAGTACAATCACGAAGTAACAACCAACACTGCTTAGGTATATGCCCATACATATACCTAAGTCGTCAATTCAAATACGCTCCAACCTCCGAGCCCAAGTATAACTCAGTCCACGCAGGAAAGTATACGTATTCCACAAAGGAAAGTAACAGGATTCAGCTCACACAGGTATACTTCTTCAGGGACGATAAAGATGATCACTGATCCATCTAAGTCGTCGGACCCACGAAGGATCGATAGGTAACTAACCCCCGCAAGACCCACACAGGATCGGGCTCACACAGAACCTGTAGGCGCTGGCTCACACAGAACCGCTGAGCGCAAGGACCCACACAGGATCGGGCTCACACAGAACCTGTAGCACTGATCCACGTAGGATCGCTGAGTGCTGTAGTCGTCGTCGTCGAATCCACACAGGATCTCTATACTGTCGTCGTCGAATCCACACAGGATCTCTGTACTGTCGTCGTCGCAGTCACAGTAGCAGTCGTAGCAGTAGAACAGTCGCAGCCAGCACTAGGGTTCCCGCACACAGCAAGCTCGTACGGAGGGTCCGCTCCACGAGCCGAGAGGCTGATACATCAACTGTCACGAAGACCGAAGTTGATGTATCCAAAAGTTCCGTATCGTCAACAGGAACTCAACGCAACAGACGGCGCGTCGATCGGACGCCCGGTCTGAGAGTTATTGGCATTTTTGTCTCCGGGGCCCGGTTGGTTTTTAAGGCAAAACCAACCCGACCGTACTCCACCTGCGTCCAAACCTCGGGCGGAGTATGCCAAAAGATCCGTCTCACTAAGAGGAACACTACGCGACTGACGGCACGTCAATCGGACGTCCGTAGCTCAAGATAAGAGCGTTTCCGCTCCGAAGGCCCGGTTGGTTTCGTGAACGAACCAACCCGGCCGAACTCAAAGTAAACCGAAACCTTGAGTGCGATATACCGAAACGACCGTCTCGATCCAAGGATCGGGTTGCCGCAGACGGTTCGTCATTCGGAGATTTGGCCGAGGCGGCAAGTTATCTCCGCGCTTCATCGGACCTTTTCAGATTCTCAGCAGGATTGGCGAGGTGGCTTATCGCCTGGCTCTACCACCTCAGTTGCACCGGGTGCACGACGTCTTTCACGTATCCCAGCTGAGAAGATACGTGCACGACCCGACGCACATGTTGATTTGCGGGTGGAAGCAAGAGGCGTGGTGCCGTCGCACCACGCGGATGAACATGCTTATGATTTCCGCAATACCGTCGCGCTTCGCCGAGGAGAGACTTCAAGACCGCGACGCCGACATGCCGCGTTGGGAGGATTCTTGGCACGGCGAAAGGGGCGCGGTGCCGTCGCACCGCGCCGGACGACGAACACCGCGGCCGGTTCCGGGCCGCGGTGAGACGAGGAGACCGCGGCCGGTTCCGGGCCGCGGCGGAAGGAAAGACCGGCGGCCGGGCCGCCGGCGTCGGAAGTCAAGGGCGGGACCGGAAATTCCGGTCCCGTTGGTAAAAACCGGCCGGCCAGCAGGCCGGCCGGATGTCATAAAAACCGGGGGTTTAAACCCCCGGCCGGTCCATCAAGACCCCCCTCTTAATGAGGGGGCGGTTCTTTTAAGGAGGGGGGGGGCAAAGCCCCCCCGGTTTTACTCAACCGGCCCCCATTTGCGGGGGCCGTTTTGTCTCAAACGGCGCGGCAAAGCCGCGCCGCCTTCGGAAGGGCGGGGGCTTAGCCCCCCGCGTGAGTCGCGGCCACCGCCGCCAGCGCGGTCCGCCGCCGCCAGCGCGGCCCGCCGCCGCCGCCACGCGGCCCGCCGCCGCCACGTGGCCCGCCGCCGCCGCGCCACGCGGCCGCCGCCGCCACGCGGCCCGCCGCCGCCACGTGGCCCGCCGCCGCCGTCCGCCGCCGCCGGCCGCCGCCGCCGGCCGCCGCGCCACCCAAGGGGGGGGGTCGGGCCGGGTCGTTCCGGACCCGGACCCCCCGTTTCGGACCAGTTTCGGTTTTTGGCTCATAACTTGAGCCTCGGACCTCCGAATGACGAACCGTCTGCGGCAACGCGATCCTTGGATCGAGACGGTCGTTTCGGTTTATCGCACTCAAGGTTTCGGTTTACTTTGAGTTCGGCCGGGTTGGTTCGTTCACGAAACCAACCGGGCCTTCGGAGCGGAAACGCTCTTATCTTGAGCTACGGACGTCCGATTGACGTGCCGTCAGTCGCGTAGTGTTCCTCTTAGTGAGACGGATCTTTTGGCATACTCCGCCCGAGGTTTGGACGCAGGTGGAGTACGGTCGGGTTGGTTTTGCCTTAAAAACCAACCGGGCCCCGGAGACAAAAATGCCAATAACTCTCAGACCGGGCGTCCGATCGACGCGCCGTCTGTTGCGTTGAGTTCCTGTTGACGATACGGAACTTTTGGATACATCAACTTCGGTCTTCGTGACAGTTGATGTATCAGCCTCTCGGCTCGTGGAGCGGACCCTCCGTACGAGCTTGCTGTGTGCGGGAACCCTAGTGCTGGCTGCGACTGTTCTACTGCTGCGACTGCTACTGTGACTGCGACGACGACAGTACAGAGATCCTGTGTGGATTCGACGACGACAGTATAGAGATCCTGTGTGGATTCGACGACGACGACTACAGCACTCAGCGATCCTACGTGGATCAGTGCTACAGGTTCTGTGTGAGCCCGATCCTGTGTGGGTCCTTGCGCTCAGCGGTTCTGTGTGAGCCAGCGCCTACAGGTTCTGTGTGAGCCCGATCCTGTGTGGGTCTTGCGGGGGTTAGTTACCTATCGATCCTTCGTGGGTCCGACGACTTAGATGGATCAGTGATCATCTTTATCGTCCCTGAAGAAGTATACCTGTGTGAGCTGAATCCTGTTACTTTCCTTTGTGGAATACGTATACTTTCCTGCGTGGACTGAGTTATACTTGGGCTCGGAGGTTGGAGCGTATTTGAATTGATGACTTAGGTATATGTATGGGCATATACCTAAGCAGTGTTGGTTGTTACTTCGTGATTGTACTTTGCTTCGTGGTTTATCCTTTGTGGATTTTGAGAGACCTTCAGGGGTCTCGGGGTCCCTACTGAGTAGCTTATACTCACCCCTGCACGGGCTTTGCCCGCACTACGTTGTGTTGGTTGCAGATGACGGACAGCGTTGACCTTAGCTGAGGCTTGCAGAGCGGGACGGTACCCGGAGGTGGACCACTGGGCGGGACGTGCATGGAGCAGACGGCGGGACCTGTGGAGCAGAGGAGCTATCTGTACCCACCCTTCAGGTGGGATTTCCAGTGGACAGCTCGGTGTAGCGGCATTTACTTTTCAGTTGCTGTTTTCCCTTTCGAGTTGTACTTTACTTTCAGTTTTGGGTTTGTATTCTGGCCCATTTACTTTTCCACACTTTCAGTTGTACTCTGCTTTTGTTTAGTGTTTACTTTCCGCTTGCTTACTCTGTGGTGTTTGTTTACCTTACAAAGGCAATGCCTTCCCTTTTTATCGGGATTTACGCCTTGGTGCTAGTCGCCAGCCCCTGGCCTATGGAAGGCGGGCTTGGGGTAGTCACGGCACGGACCCCGAGGGCGGGTCGTGACATTTTCGGCCAAAATATTGGCGGGAATGATAGTCAGTGGAAATTTACACTATCTTCAGTCATGTAATAGGTACAAAATGATGTAGAAGATAAACATATGGAATGATCATGAAGATATATGTTTTGTGAGAAAAACTCGACCACACACTTTGTATCTTGAAGAACTCATGATATGTTGGGACCTAGCTACAACAGTTATGATTCTGTGTGAGTTAAACCTCACATGGTGTGTGGGGCCACCACACACCAAGTGACATGGTTCAGGAATCTCATTATGTAATCTGGAAGTACACAGATAGATCCATGACCAGGAACAATGTAATTATACACAAACTTAGCTAGAGGATATGTTCAGAGTATACAACCAAGTACACGAACATGACCAGCGTACACATACATGACCAAGTGTACGGGCAGGACACAAAGTGGATGAGGAATTCCTTGTAGCCCATTTACATTCCCTTTACGGATACATGGGAAGTGATACATGTACTATAAAAGGTATATTATTAGTAAACAGAGTGGGAGAAAACATTGTGTGGGTCCCCATACATTCCATGTAATCTATTCATTTTCTGAGGAATCTTATGCCTCTTGTATCTCCTTCATCCATACTTGGATTTTCTCCCACAAATAGCATATCCTGAGTTTTTTCCACATATAATGAAATAGTATTCTTTATGGTGGATTTTGAGATATGATTCATGATGTTATAAGTGTGATTCATATTTACACGATGCTCAACAATGAAATAAAGTGAGTATGATCATCAAGGATAATAAATTGGAACCCTTCTGTTGGACATGGAATGGGTACTCTATTTGATATCTGAGTGGAAACCTACTACTATGTAGGGATGGGGTCCTCAATCAACCATTAGATTGTAACCCTCCTAATGTAAAGTTCATGGGTCCTATATTTATTATCTGAGTTGAACCCTCTGTTTGGGTAGGGAATGGGTCCTCTAACACTATAGATTAACCCTCCAACTAGGTTGGGTATGGTTCCTCTATAGACAGCTAGAGTGGAACCCTCCTGTTAGGAAAGTCATGGGCCCTGTATTTGTTATATGAGTTAAACCCTCCAATGATATCAGTGTATGGGTCATTGACCACTAGAGTTTAATACTTATTATATGTAGGGTATGTGTCCTCTTTATATTATCCAAGTGAAACTCTCTTACGTTACCATTTTATGGGTCCTCGATTACTAGAGTGTCACCCTCCTATAGAATCGGGGCAGGGAGCCTTTATCAACTACTAGAGTGTCACCCTCATACTGTAAAATAACATGGGTCCTCTACATTGAAATTTTGTCCCCTTGAATATGCATCACCAAGGAGATTTGTGTCTTGTATTTCATGGTTATTTGGACTGACACGTGAGATACTAGGCATCAATGGACTCTTGGAACTATTTTCACTCCTTGCTGGGCTAGGCTGTGAGATAGAGATCCCATTTCACTCTCATTTGGTCTTTCTTGTTGAGAACACAAATATATATATATATATATATATATATATATATATATATTTGCATCTATGTCATCAGATTCTGTTACTCACTTACTTAGGTTGATCTCTATATTCATATTGTTTCTCTTACTACTCCCCCTTCAACATGTGGGGTGTCTTACTAGGTATTTAAATACTCACACCTACAAGGGATTTTAATGCATGTGGTGACTCTTATGAAGAAAATAGTCATGTTGGTGGCTATTATAAAGGTTCATAGTGATACTCTAATGAATTATACCATGTAAGATGGTTGGGGGTTGGAGATCTTAAGGCAAGGAAGATAGCGGATGGACCTCTATAAAAGAGCTAGTTCCATGATCATAGATCTCTGAGGTGAGATAAAATAATCCCCTAAACAGGTGGATCTAGGAGAGGATTATGGGGTTTCTTAGAGGATCTGTTTGTGGGGGATGGAATATTGAGATAATTCCTCCACCACCACTACAAGGACCACATTTGTCTCATGGAGTTAGTGGGAATGACCATGGACATCTCCATGCTATAGAGGTGAATGACCCAGTGGTAAACAATATTATAATAGGTTCTATATTTGTATATTATAAACTTGATTTTTTACTAATAGTCATATGAGGGAGTCATTCATTCATCCCATTACTCCTGATGTGAGAGATAGAGCTCCCAAGTTGAATATTTAGCCCTTCATAATTTTCTTGAGGTTCCTATATGGAACTATTCTTCTAGACATTTTATCTAATTCTTCTACATGGTTTCTATTTGTGGATATATTTTCTCATGGGAACTTCTATAAATCACTAGGAAACTATATAATGTCTTCTTTAGTATGAGTTGGTCATCCACATTCTAAGAACATATTTAATGTCACCATAGATGATTCAGATTACATTTTATTGATGGTATAAGATTCAATTTTATGTGTGAGAGAGATCTAAATACATGAATAGTGTATTTTTCTAAGTAAGATACTTCATCCCATTACCCATAAATTGGTGAGTGTAGCACTTGGAACATTAGGATCTTCATTAAACTCCATTCCTTCAGCCATGGAATATTTTGAGCACTTCTTCCCTGAGGACAATCTATGACTACCTTGGGGGAAAGAGATAGAGTTTTGTATCAAATTGTATCTTAAAACCCAATTTTTTATCTTTTAGGGAGTATTAGATGGACCATGTGGTGGTTTGTGATCTATAGTTGTATATTGAGGAAATTAATGAGAATTTTATTATAAGAATCAATGTATCCCCCTTGGTTTAACTAGTTTTGATCATGGAAGATGTGGAAAGGATCCTATGTCCTTGTCTGGATTTTCATTTCCTAAATTAGTCCACAATAAAGAAAATTTAACCATTTATAAGGATTAATGAACAATACAATTAGTTGCAGGTCACGTGATGGTTCTCAAAGATCAATATCAGGTCTAGAAACCAACATTTGAGAGTTCTCAAGGCTGATATTCTGAAGTTGGAATTCTGATGTTGTTACAGGCACTATGAGTTCATGGTGATTCCTTTTAGTGTAATTAATTCACCCTCTTTGTGTATTTAAAATATGAACCTGATTTTCCATCCATACATGGACCAATTTTTTATTGCCTTCATTGAAAATGTAATCATATACTATATGTAATAGGAGGAGAATGCAGAAAACATGATCATAGCCTTGGATCTTCATTGGGAGAATTGAATTTATTGTAATCCATTGAAGTTCCACTTCATGATCCATGTGTTTAACTTTTTGGAGCATGTCACTTATGAGCATGGATTATATGTGAACCTGATGAATATCGATGTGGTTCTTTCATGATAATCACCCATGAGTGTGCTAGAGGTTCATAGTATTCATGGATTCTCGATGTATTATTGGAGGTCTATGGAAAATTTATCTAGCTTCATATCCCCACTGATTTTCCTGATTTGTAAGGGGGATCCATTTATTTATACTAAGTAGTTCTAGAGATCCATTGAGGAGATGAAGCTAAGGATCACAAGTTTTCTTATTTTGAGAATATTACAGGAGGGCATGGAGTATATAGTGTATTGTGATGCCTTTGGAAATGAGCTCGGATAGATTTTGATGTAGATATTTGAAGATTTCTCATATGGGTTGAGGTATTTGATAACCCTTGATAATAACTACATGTTTTACAACCTAGAGTTGGGAGTGGTAGTTTTTGATCAGATGATGTGGAGGGACTGTCTAATATGAGATCTCTTTTTTGTTTACTCAGACCATCAGAGCCTTAGGTATGTCTTCACATAGGGAGACCTGAACGTAAGACAGAGGTGTTGGTTGGAGTTTCCTTTGGTCAATTACATTGAGATAATATATAATTTGGGGAAGCATAATATGGTGTTATATTACATTAATAGGAATTTCCATTCTTTTTTGGTGCAGGAGGTGTCAGAGTAGTTGTATTTTTTTGTAGCTAACCATGGCTAAGTAGGTGGATATTTATTTTCCTTAGTCGATGGTATTGAATCATCTGATTCTCTAGAATGTGATAGATTCTGAGTTGGTAGACATTGATTATGAGGTCTTATCTTACTATATGTCTAATGAAGATTCAGTATATTGATTTGTTTGAAGGTATGAATCAAATCATCTTTTTTAGGGATGAATTTTTGTCTCAATCGCGATGGGGGAGGTGATGAGAGTGTTTCACACATCTCCTTTGGCCACAGATCCCAGTGTGGGAAGATGTAAAGATACATTCAGTGGATGTTTTGGTAGGCCATCATGATATGGAGGATGTTTGAGTTTTTCTCATGGTTTCTCATATTTTAGAAGTTGAAGGCTAAGCACCACGTTACGACATGTTTGTTGTAGCCTATTATGATCCCAGATTGGAATTGGGAAAACTTATTGATGGACTTCATGATAGGGGTTACATTAATTGTAAGGGGCCATGAAACCATATGTGTGATAGTTTAATAACCCATGAATTTGACACACTTCATTGCTATCAAGGATTAGAGTTCATTAGATAGATTGGGGAAGTTTAATATACGGGAGATTATTTTCCATCATTGTGTTACCTTGATGGTTGTTTATGAACATGATTCATGGTTCACATTATAGTTGTAGAGGGGACTACATGAGTAATTTGGGAACCAAATGAATATGATTAGAGCCTTTAACCCTAATAAATAATTAAATAATATGTTCATTATCCCAGTGCTGGAGGATATGATTCGAGATTATGTGATACACTCTGACCAGAGTATGGAGGATCACATTACATTGCAAGATTTTACATAAAATAATATATAATACTCTAATATCATCAAGGAACCTTTCAAGTTCCTATAGAATAGAAAACATAGGTCACCCCAGTGTTGGAATGAAATCAGTGGTGTATCTCTTGTAGGGCCAAGGATGGTGTAGGAAATGATAGAGAAGGTCCAAATCATCCATGAACGGATTAGGATATCCCATAATTGAAATAAATCTTATAAAGATTTACAATTTAGGACCATGTAGTTCTTATAGGGGGGATATGTTTTCCTTAGAGTCTCCCCATGATTAGGATTAGAGAGATTCATCTAAAAAGTAAATAAATCCTTGAGGTTTATCAGTACCTTTGACATCATTTAGAGGGTTGGTGAGGTTCCATACTTCATCTCCCAACACCAAATGTTAGATCACTTGCATGGAATCTCCCATGTATCACAAATGAGGAGATATGTGCATGACCCTACAAATTTTATTGACCTGGATGAATAGGTCATCATGGATGTAGTAACTTTTGCAGAGCGCACAGTAGTGATTGAGGATCATAAGGGGAGGGCCCTGTATGGATAAACCATCCCCTTAGTTCATGTTTTGTGGTAGCACCAGAGTATGCAGGAGAGATCCTAGAAGTGGGATAGCCAGATACAGGCTTAGAATTATGAGCTTTTTGTTTGTATTTTTCTTTTTTGGATGAAAATATGAAAGTAAATAATTGTGCATAGACCATATTTTTTCCATGTAAGAATTTGAATTGTATCTATAAATATATTCAAAGACAAGATCTGTGGAGGAGAATGATTCTGAGGCCTGGTATACCTAAAATTAATATTATTAAATATATTTTATATATTTTATATAATTCATGCATCGATTCTTAAATAAAATTTGATAACTCATAAATGGATACCTAAATCTAAAATATAAGATATTTGTTCAATCTAGAACACTATTTTTACCTTAGGAATGACCTAAAATGGTTCAACATAGGATGTTCGGATAAAGATACCATTAGCGGTACATTTAGTGGATTAAATAAATAAATAAATAATTTTATTAAATGACCTAGACAAAAATTATCTATCAAAATAAGGTTATAGTGGATCACCAGGGTTAGTATCATAACCCTAGGATAATTGATAGGATATTTTTTCCACCCTTCATTAGAGAATCATGATCAGATGACATCGAGCATCCGGGTCTTGTAGAATCAAGTCACATCAAATGTAATGACTTATATCCATTATTATTATGTGAATTATTCAATGAATAATGACGCGAATAGTGGTATGAATTTTCATTTGTGGATTCTAACCCATATTATTAATTAAATAGAATGATCATATCCTTGTATTTGATATGTGTTTGTTATGATACTTTTCATGGTCATGTGTACTTATATTCAATTGGTTATTTAATCTATATCAATTATTCCATTTTCATCATGCACATCATCATTAATTGGTACTAATTGGAAAGGAATACTTAGAAAATGATTTTTTCACCTTCTTTTTTATTTTTTTACACCTACTATTCTTCTCAATTTTTATAGTATGCCTACGAGGCCATAGTTTGACATTGTAGGGAAGGATTAAGCTCTATTGGGTCCCCATATTTTTGGACAATTCACATGCAATGAATGGTTTGGAAAATTAAAGTTTGATTTGACATGTTTTTGGGATGTGGGTGATTATACCATGGATTAAGAGATTAGGTATGGCAGTGGGAGGAACCACTCAAAATAGTGGTACATGGAAGCTTTGTGCGATAATTTGTATTAAAGTATTCCACAAACTTATGGATAGAAACAATGGTATGAAGATACTCTCACCATTTTTAGGTCATAAAATGTCAAGATCCACAATAAGGGACAGAGGTATTGAATGCTAGTTTAGATATTGGATTTCTATGAAAATTTTAACAAAACCCATAGTAGTCTGAAGAGCACATGGTGTGTAGAGCCATAGATGTTGCGCTTAGGGTTTCTAGGTGTGTTAAATATAACATTACATGTTGGGACCTCACACACCATATGACCTAGTTCTAGATACCCAACATGTTCTCCAGGACCACACAAACACGAGAATGACCAATCACACCATCAATGTATACATATATGGATAGTGCACATGGCTAGAGTATATGTCCATGTACACAAACATGTAAAGGGTACACAGGCACAACCAAGAACACTGTTGGGAGCTAGGATGGTTGAGGTATGTTGTGTAGTCCCTTTAAATTCTAGGTAGGGATACATGGGAAGTGTGCACTATACTGGAAAGGGACACAACCTAGAAGGAGAGTGGAACCACATGCTATGTGGGTCTCATTACATGTGGTGTACCCCTACTTCCAGTTTGAGTGAACTTCTACCTATTGTATCCCATTTTTTGAAATCATATTTTCACCTTTGATTTCCCTATCATCTTTGTGTTTCCACGCAGATCATGATGGAATCATTCATTGAAGATATTGGGATACAATTAAATATTTTCCATGTGTGATCTTTCATTAGGTGGTGATCGAAGATGACAGTGATTAGGTTGGATCATCACATATATTAGAGTTTCACTCTCTTATAAGAAGATGAATGTGTTCACAAAATTCAATCGATGTGGGACCCTCCTTCTGGTTTGGGAAAGGGACCTTGACATATCATTATTGTGTCACCCTGTTGATGGGCATGTCTTGGGTCCTCTATCTATTATCTAAATGTCACCCTCTTGCTGGGAAGGGCATGGGTCCTTCACCACTATAGCAGAACCCTCCTACTAGGTAGGGTACGGGTCCTCTGTCAAAAAATAGAGTGGAAATATCCTACTGGATAGGGATTGATTCCTCCATTTTTTATTAGAGTGGAACCCTACTATACTATTGGGGTATGGGTCATATCCCTTAGAGTGGAACCCTCCTCTTGGGTAGGGAATGGGTCATGTATCTATTATCTGTATAGGGCCCTCATATAGTATTAGGGTATGGGTCCCTAACTACTAGAGTGGAAACATCCCATAGAGTCAGGGCATGGTTACTTTATTGTCCACTATATTGGAACCCTATTATTGTTATAGGACATGGTTTATCTACCTAGAGACTATGTCCCCTCGAATGTGTGGAACAGTGGAGAGGCATGGCTTTGCTTGGATATTTCTTTATAGATATGCACAAGATGTCGGACATCATTGGTGGACACTTTGAACTATTGGAACTCATTTCTTGGTGGGGCTGTGAGATGGGGAACCCATTTCTCTCCAATTAGGTATTCTTCTATTAATCATATATATATATATAAATATATATATATATATATATATATTCAATCCATTTCATTAGATTTTGTTACTCTATTACTGTTGATGATTTTTCTATTCCTATGATGCCTCTTACTACTCCCCAATCATATTTTTGGGTTTCATACTAGGGATGTATATACTAAACCAATTATGGGCCTTTCCCACACTTTTCATATCTTATGAAGACAATGGATATGTATACTATGATTATAGAGGAGCATCGGGAAACCCGAGTGTGTTAGACTATGTACGGTGGTTAGGGCTTAAAGATCTTGATCAAGGATCTCTCATTATATTACTTTTATAATTTTTTCAGTTTGGGACATCTTTCTGTTTCGGAATTTATTTTTTTCTTGTTACATTTCATAATACACATTGGTTCTATGGTCCTCCCTATAGGGTTTACATGAATGGTTTATTCTCAAGATTTCTCATATTTTATTACCATTCCTTTATAGTTTTGCAATGATATAGTCAGGTGTGTGAGTATAGGTTCATTTGGAAAAGGCCTCCAATTTTAGTTATAAATTATCACACATGTTCTAAACCTTGGCCTATAAGGCAATCTTGGGGTAGATTTAGCTTGAGCCCCGTTAGGCAGGGTCATGACATTGAACTAATTCTTCGTAAATCCTAATTTCATAGGTATATAGAGCCTTTATGATATTTGGAATTACAAATATAATGAATAATTATATATTTAAATTGATATTGATTAGAAATATAGTGTCATATATTGTAATCCTTGTTAAATTTTCCTCCTATGATTTGAATATTCACTCACCTTTTACTTAAGCTCTTGGAAATATCTCTGAATATTTTTTTGAAAAGTTCAAGGGATATTATTGTTCATAAATATCTTCTTAATTTCTTCGCACTACTATTCTACTATTTCATCCTTTGGCATAAAATTAATTATATATACCCCATTAATCTACCTCTCCATAAAAATGTTAAATGATTTTAGTAAAATCAAACCTCTTAGAATAGTGGAGAGCATAATATTTATTCTTCATTATGTTAAACCATGATTGCATGATGAGTGGTTCATAAGATCTACTAAACGTCACTAGTCGTTTCCACATAAAAGTGTAAATGGTTGGTTCTTCCTTATTAGGTTTATGTGAATCTTCTACAAGGATCAAGTTATTGTTCATAGCCTAATAAAAATTGGTAATAATCAACATGATTTTTTGTACTCCACCTCAAATTGCCTTTGTAATTTCATATGGATAATCATTCTATTTTCCCTCACATGGGTGGTTGGTCTTGATTCTACTATTTCCCACCATTTTTAGTGATTGGAAAGCATTGAACAAAATATAAGTCAATATGGGATGAATAAATAATTTTAAATCATGATAAAATCAATTTAAAAGTTTAATATTATGGGATTAATATGTGTTGACTATCCTTCATCTAAGACAATGATTCTAGGATAATGTACTTTAATAATTTTATAACATTAAGTGGAATAATTACATTAGTTAGACATAGTAAATAATACATCGTACAGATTTTGTTATTAATAAAATCATATCCCCTAGGACTGTCAACCCAGGTGTGTAGAAAATCCTCTTTATCATGCACTAGGTAACAATTGAGTTATATTTAAAAATGAACTTTTCAAGGTTATTCCCTCTATGGATATATATTCCAAATCCACATCCAATTGATATATCTGGGAAGGAATTTCATTACCTGAAAACCTCAATATCATATATTTGAACATAGTGTTATGATGTTTACCTATATGTACACTTATCCTTATGAATTTACTATAAATTTTTTAAGGCCTATTTTCCAAAATTAATATTTTTTTCTCTCATAAAAACTATACAGATCCACATTTTTATTAAATGGATCATACATCGTTTTTTGGATAAGAAACATAATTGTAATGAATTCTAAGATCCAAAGGTCTACTATTGTTGGAAAATTAGGCTCACATGTCACTTGTACATAATAAAAAATAATCATTATTTAAATCATTCCTATATGTCCTCTTAATAGATCTCATGATCTCATTAGAATATGTAATCACATAAAGATATACATTAAAGAAAGGGGTGAAAAGAATGTATTTTTGGGGAGGAATAAAATACTGGGAATAAGAGAGATAAATATATAATAAATGAATGAATATATTAATAATAACCATATCATAAGCATGGGATCATCATTATAAAAATGGGGAATTATTTGAAAATTTAATAAAAGGTGTAATATTATAAAAAATGAAAGATCATGAAATAGTGGTTAAACAACACATGTAGTTGTGAACAAATCTAACATCAAGATAAAGAATAAAATATGTTCATAAATTGTAAAATATTTATTGTGAACAAAGATAATTTCTTTTCACACATTATACACATAGGTCATTAGATATAAAAAATTAAACAATTCATTGGATAGATATATAATTCCAGGGACACTTTTCATATCATAAAATGCTCATAAGAATGCGTGCGAAATGGAAATAGAACATATAACAATCATAGTAGAAAAATAAACATATAGAACGTGTAATATCCAAGAAAATTTAAAAATGATTAATGTTCTTTTCCTAAATTAACTAATTTATGAAAATAATAATTGAACTGAATTGTTTTAATTAATCAAAAATAAATATGATTATAAGATAATTTAAATATTTAAAATTATATAATAATACTTATAAATAATATTACTTTGAATTATTCTAAATAATTATATTTCATCAATTATGATTTTATGAAAAATTTATATTTTAAAATTTAAATTTAAATAAATAATTTTAAAATTAATATTGTTTTGTTTTTTAAATTATTTTTTAATATAAAAAAATTATTTTATTTTTTTTGTAAATAAAATAATAAAATTCGAATAAATAAATTATTTTTATCAAAATATTATTTAAAAAAAATTAAATGAATAATGTTATAAAATTTATTAATTTTAAAGGAAATATATTTCATATAAATAGTGACTATTATAACTATTTTGATTTATGAATATATTAAAATAATAAATTATAATAATTATGGATTATGAGTATGGTGAATATAAATATTCATATTTTAATACTAATTTTGATGATTGAATCAATATAATATACCAATTAATATAATAATTAATAAAATTTCATTTATAAAATATTAAATAATGAGTAATTATGTTAATTTAATTAATTTTTAGTTATAAATTTTGATTTTCAAAAATATGATATATACATATATATAAAAATTGAATATAACCAAAACGGTGAAAATCCGTTGAGGGATTCAGATATGGGTGTAAATCCAGTGAGTAAATTCATTTTGTGGGTTTGGTTTTGAGAGGAATAGAATTCAAAAACAATAATAGAGAGACCAGGCTTCTTCTGAGTGGAGATGAAGATTTTTTATCACAAGTGAGAAATAAAATGTCAGATCTATATGGTGATTGAGGTCAATAGTCGAGCCCATTAGAAACTGAGTGCGTATCAGGTGAAGATGAGGGGTTTCTACAGAAAGAAGATGTTCAAGCAGGATGGAGATATCATCGTCAACCTCTTGGTTCATGTTTTGTAGATCTTCAAGTAGGCGTCTGAAAATTTAATTTATAGGTTTCTGAATATTTATGAAAATATTTTCTCTTGAATCTATTATGAGGTATTATTACCCCTTTGTCTTCCCCTTAGGGTTCCTTTATCATATTGGACAAATAATAAAAAAATTATATGTATCCAAATTGATTTGAAAAATATCAGTTGGATTTGGATTTTTATTAATTCATGTCAGTTTTCTTTACCAATGACTCATATTTTACATATCAACAGTCTCTATTTGAAAAATAAATTAATTATTGTATTCATTATCATCAATTTATGTTATCCTTATTTGGATTCATAAAAGATTCATGACGTTTCTAGAAACCCAATTCATATCTAATTATGTTAAATATATATAGAAAACAAATATATATATATATAGATATATATATATATATATTTTCTATTTCAATGCTTTCATAGCATGTGAAGGAAGAAACAATAATCATGTTTAACACTTCTTTTTCATTTTTTATTTTCTGTTTCTTCTTTAAATTTCACTTAATATAATTTGATGTCAATATCTAAAGAGACATTCATAGTTTCTCCTACTTATAATGGATGATTTAGAAGATATATATGTATAATTCTGTATCGGCCCATGAAAAATCAATGCCCAAGACCAGCAATGAAAATTTTTCCCTTTAAGGTAGTTAAGAGGAAAAAAATGATAATCATATTGAATTAACAAATAATTAAAAAAGACAATCATAATAATGATAAATATAAAATAAACTAACCTAATTTTATCCAAAATGTCGGTGGATCGCAACCCGCCTTCGAGGAATCACCCTTGGGACGCTGTGAATACGTCCTACCCGCCAAACATCTGCATCTGCCTCGAGAGGGAACAATGTGATTGGTCACAAGCCTCATGTCGCATCGGAACAACAATTCCAGGAACAAGTGAAACCATTGTTAGAAAACAATTAAGTGGGGTGGAACTGCGAGAGATAGCCATGAGGAAATGGACCCAATCCAGTGATTGTGGCTGCAATATCAATGGGGAAACCCCAACATGGACGACTGCCGATGTGAGGATGATGAGTGTGGCAGTGAAAGTGGTGGGGGGAAGTGTGGTAGATAGGTGAAAAATGTGACGAATCATGCGAAGATTAAGATGAAGATCAATATAAAGCACAAGTAAAGGAGCGGTGAAAGGATAAATGGGTGGTGCTAGAGCGTGGCGAAGAGGAAAATCTAATGTCAACGGATATGGTTGGGGAGATAATATAGTAGGTTTCCCCCTCCCACTAGTTTCCCTAGATTAGGGGATCGCGGGGCTTTCCCTCGGGCCAGCCCTGGTATAATTATATTTTATCATGAACGTTCATGTAGAATATAAATAAATCTATTATAGTGTGAGATTCACTAATAATCATGTTCACAATTAACAATTAAAAACAAAAAAGGATTTAGTGTATATAGGAGAGGCATTTTGTGGGTTAAGGGAGATTGAGAGGAGGAGTCCAACTTTTATTTTTGTATATTGTATATGGAAAACCCACTTCGGGTTAGATAGATTAGAGAGTAAGGTAATTTGAGAGCATGTTCAATGAAATTCACCAGGAAGAGGAATAAAGTTCTTATGAAATATAATTTAAGGGACTCTATTTGTTTAGATGTTTTCAGTTTTGCATATGTAAAACTATTAATTTTTTTAGATATTTTCTATATATACTTTTTGAGAACTTGTAAGGTAAATTATTCTTCTATATTTACAACTGTTTATTTTTTTTTTATTTTCGATTATTAATTACCATTAAAAATGTTTTATTTTCATAATTTAGTAAGGGACATAATTATTTTCAATTAATTATTTTTTTTTTTTTGATTTTTCATTTAAATTTTATTTCTTTCACCAAGAAAAAGTTTATATTATTGAAGAAAAATTCCATTATTATTTATTTTTATGTATGAATTTAATTTTTCAAAGGAAGTTATTATTTTTAAATGATTTAATGTTCATATTTAGTGGATTTTATTTTTACATAAGAATAAAGAATTTTAAGGGATTGCATAATTTATTTTCCAATATTTATTTCTTCAAAATTTTATAATCATATATAATTTATTTGGAAAACTTTTGTTTAGATTTATTAAAAACTATAAACGTTTGTGTGTGTCTTATTTTTAAAGTAATATAGCAATGTATTAATCATTTTAAAATCAATTATTTTTATTTTATTCAATGTTTTAGAATTTTAAACAATAAAATTTTCCATCATATAATTTTAAAGAAGTTTTTTTACTTTATATAGTTGAATTTATTAATTTTCAAGATATTTTTTAATCTATCATTTTAGGTGGATGCCATGCATATTAAAGGAAATGGACATACTAAAAAATTTCCCATGACGTTTCCTGCATTTCAAAAAAAGAACTATTTACTTTTAATGCATTAATGTTTATGTAAATAATTATTTAAAAATTTGGATTCATTGTACATGTTCACTGAGAAGTTATTTATCTATGTTTATAATATATTAAAAAAATTTTATGAGAAGAATTTATCAATGTTTTCAAATGTTTTAATGGATTAATATTGAGAAAGTAGGATCTTCGAAATGTTTTCTTATTGTTTTGATCTCGAACATGGGTATCATGTGAGAGAATGGGGAATGGGAAGTGATCCCATGGCCTCCTAGGATGTTGTTCTACCACTGATATTTCTTATGGCCATATGGATTTTCCTAAGCTCTACCCGGTATTAAAATAACCCTAAAATAAATTATAATTTTGAAAATTCTTTCAAATGATAAATCCAATCGTTTTCAAATAATTATTTTTTAAATGAATTGTCAAAATAATTATTTAAAAATTTTATACATATATATATATATATCAAGTAATTTTATCTGATATAAATTATTTTAAAATATTTATTATATGAGTATTTACAAAAGTGTTGTTTACAAATTTTAAAACACCATACCATGAAATATAACGCTCATCCCTTTTTTTGCAATATTTTTATAGGTACTTTATAAATTCAATGATGGACGACTTATCTTTTGAAGTTAGAGCATTATAAAAGAGATAACTATTTTATTTTATTATTTTTTTAAACTCTGATAAAATTAAAAGGTGTTTTCTAATTATCCAAAACCAATATTGGAAATGTTTCGGGTTTATAGTATGCACATTGTATTTTCTAGTTTTCTTTAGTAAAAAATACGCAATATTCATAGCACTAAACCCATAAGCGCAAGTATTAGACATCACATTTGGTATCATAGAAATGGCATATACAAAATTAGAGATTATGTGTTGTCTTTTAAGGGAAAAAATTATGTTATAGAATTATCATTAGATAATTAAGATCCATGAGATGTTTTAGTTTTTTTTCAAATTATGAAGATGAAAATTCATAACTCCATTAAGTTAGATGAATGAAGAGTGAGGGATTAATTCATTTATGGGGTGACGGGGGGAATATGACATCTAAGAAAATTTTTAAAAAAAATTAGTGACTTGTTTTTTAAATAAATAATGTTATGAAAATAATAATTGAAGTTATTTTTTAAATTAATCAAAAATAAAATTTGTTCATAATTTAATTTAAACATTTTAAATTATATAATAATACATATAAATAATATTACATTGAATTATTATAAATAATTATGTTTCATCAATTATGAGTTTATGAAAAAATCATAGTTTTCAATTTGATTTTAAATTAATATTCCAAAGATAAATATTGTTTTGTTTTTTTAAAAAATAATATTTTAATATAAAAATAATTAATATATTTTTATTTGTAAAAAAATAAAAAAAAATTGAATAAAATTTTTTATTTTCTTCAGAATATTATTTAATAAACTACATTAAATAAATAAATTTCTAAAACTCATAAATCTTAATGGAAATATATTTTCTAAACAATGAAGATTATCTCTATTTTGATTTATGAATAAAATGAAATATTAAATTATGCTATCTAAAGAATATGAATATAATAAATACAAATATTTATATTTTAATGTTAAATTTAATGAATGAATCAAATTTTATTACCAATAAATACACTAATTATAAAAAGTTTAATTATAAAATCTAAAATAATGAAAAATGATATTACCATAAATAATTTTTTATTTAGATATATCAATCTTGAAAAATATGATATATATATATATATATAATATATGAAAATGAATATAAAAAATGATGAAAATTAGGAGTGATATTCTGAAAAGGTTCTGAACTCATTTTGTGGGTTTCCTTTTTGGGAGTCGTTGAAGTCGAGCACACTAATGGCTAGTTTGGTGGGGGTGATACAGAGAGAAAATAAATGATACTGAGAGGATAAATTGGTTTCTCGTGTTTGGCGAGATAATTTTAAGGGGAAAGAAATGATAAGAGGAGAAATGGAGAGAAATAAGATTCTCTCCTGCTATTTTTTATAAATCACCCCAAAATTGGGATGATTTGGAGAGAAATGATGGTGGAGGGTTGTAAATATTTTAAAATTACAATTTTATCCATATTTTCTACATGTATCACAATATAATTTCATTTCTTTTCTTTTAAAAAGATTCACCGAACAAGATGGAGAGAAATCATAATCATTTCTTTTCTATTACTAAGTTACTTATCCAAACGCAAGTAGAGAAATTGTAATCATTTATTTTCTTTTCATTTCTTTTATAAAAGATAAAATCATTTCTTTTCTTTTACTAAAATATCACCAAACACATTGTAATGGGGAAACCAAGCTTTGACTGAGTGCAGACGAAGATTTTTGATTGTCGGTGATCAATTGAATGTCAGATCTATAATTCAAGTGAGGCTGAGAGTTGATACATTGGGAACCAAGAGCGGAATAGGTGAATAATAAGGGTTTAAAAAGGTTAAATATGTTTGAGCAAGATGGATATATCGTCGTCTTCCTCCTGGTTTGAGTATTATAGGTCTTCATGTAGGTGTTTGGGCATTTAATTTCAAGGCATTCGAATCTTTATGAGCACATTATCTAATGTATATGTTCCGATGTATTAACACCCAGTTTTGATTCACCTTTGGCTTCCTTAATCCTATTTGAAATGATATTAATTTTTTAAATTCATCCAAAATGGTTTCAACAATTTTGATTGGATCTGGATTTTTATTCCTTGATTTTATTTTTCTTCGGCATAGACTTATATCGTATCTAAAAATTGTGTCTCTATTTGACATAGGTTTATTTTTAATTATGTATAAATTGTCAAAAATTTCTATTTTCATTGTATATATTCATAGTAAAATCATGACGAAGCATGAAAACTAATTCAAATCTAAGAGAAATAAATATATATGTCATTGAAGTCTGTTTCAATGCTTACTCTACAAGCAAAGGAAAAATCCAGAATCATGTTTAACTCTTATTTATCTTTTCTTCCTTGTTATTTATTATTCACAATTCAATAAATATAAATTTATGTCTATTAATGAAGCTCAATTCATTGTTTTTTATATTGAAACAACTGAATTATAGGATATATATAATTATATTTTTATTTTGCAGTGTTTTGATAAAATTAAAAAAATATTTTGTACTGTGAGATTTTCCAATAATCATTTTCTCAATGAATAATTATAAACACAAGAGGATTGAGTGTATATAAGTGAGTAAGGATGTGGGGAAATTCATATTGAGAGGATTCTGAGCTCTATTTTCCTCCATTTTCTGCGATTTTCCATTAAGAGGAAACCCACATCAAGTTAGAGAGATTAGATAGTGAGGTAATTTGAGAGTATATCGGAAGGAATACACCAAGAATATGAATAAAGGTATTATGAAAATTAACTTAGGGGCCTAGTTTGGACATTTTCCATTTTTTTGATTTGTAGTAATTATTTATTTTTCCAATGTTCTATATACAATTTTGTAGAACATGTAAGGGAAATTATTTTTCTTTGTTTACAAAGGTTTATTTGTTTTTATTTTTTAAATTAGTTCTTTAACATTTAAAAAGTTTTATTATAAAAATTTTATGATAAATAAAATGAAAGGACTCCCCTCTCAAGGATACTTTTTTGGTTATTCTAAATTAGTTGAAAAAATGGAATGGGAAATCCATGTCTCAATCATGAAGTGTGTTCTTGGTCAATTTAGTGATCACTTAAATGTTTATGTATTCTTTTTCAATATAAAAATGGCCTGATATCCTTATCATGAAGCATCAAGGGATGATCAGAAATTTCATTTTTACTGGGTCAGTTTATGAGACGAAGTTTATCACGGTTTCCTAGAAAAACTGTATTAAATAAAAGGATAGTGGAGGTCTTGGAATTAAATATCTCATAATATTTAATGATCCCCTTCTCCCAACATTCACTTGGAACCAAATTACCTTTAATTACCCCACTATCGAGTTTATGTCTAGTAGATTCTCCTCAAAATTGATTAATGGTTACTCCCATTACATGGTCTCATCCACAAGGCTTAATATTAGTAAATGCTTCAATTTTCTAATGGATGATTCAAAGTGGAATATTTAAAGGGATTACAACCTCAATCGATGTACAACCCATTGGATTGATAAGCGTATTGAGGATAACATGTTTATCCCACCCAACTGGATGCACCTGTCCATTACTGACATTTACCCAGTAGACACATGCATGGCATGATTCTACATAATCATGTATCTTGTGAAATTCAGAGGTAAAATTTTGTGTGCATAGAGACATTCTTGTATGTATCAAGAGTGGGATTGGACTATTCAATAGTAGGGATTTTGATAATATGAATAGTGATGGAGGTTTCAATATTCCATCCTAGCTTGCCTCATTCAGGGCACTGTTCATCTAGCCTTCTTGAGAAATCTTGCTCTAGAAAATATGGAGAAGAATATTTCCCACCCATGATCAATAGCAAGGGGTTGGAATCTCTAGGTATTCTTCTTGTTATCATTTCATGGGTGCTATAGATATAATTCAACATGTTTTTTGCACATTCCCTTATATTTATACTTTCTAGTATTACCTTCAATAATTATTCTGTGTACAGTCTGACAGGAGCCGCTTAATTGAGTATATGTTCTCCGGTTTCACGGTTGTTGGTAGACTTAAGAAGATTCATAATCTATAGCTTATAGGTATTTCTTATATTGTCTCTTTCACATGGGAAGCCATGAAAACTACCCTTTTTGGAACCTAAAATCCTCGGTTCATGTTGAAAGGATGGTCATACACATGGATATTTTTGGGGCATCGATGATTCAAAATGGATCGATGAATAATTGAATGTATTATCATTGTACTCTAAGTATATTGGGTGTGAATTTTAGAGTGAGAAGACCCATTGGATTGAAATTCATTAGATTGATCCCTCTGATCTGTCCATGGATTATGGTTAATGCTGGTGGAGATACTTTCAGTGCATTGGGCCCATCAGGATGTGGTGGGGTTTTTAGTTCCTATCAAGGCTTTGTGAAATAATGATTCTTTTATTATTTTGGTTATGAAATTTCTTATGAGGCCGAGTTATGGAATTTTATTTATTTTGTTAAGCATTTTCTCTAGGATAATTGGATTTTGATATGGATTGAATCTGATTCTCATATGGTTGTTAAGGCTATTAGGTAATGTAACAAAAATGTATCATGGCATGTACAACCTTAATGGATTTATTTTGTATATGATATGTAGAAAATCTGGTGGAGGATTTCACATTCTTATAGGGAATCCAATTACATTCTCAATGATTTTTCAAATTAGGTGATTGTTGAGATAGTTCCATGTTGCCTTTCAAAAATCTTGTTTTTTCTTCCTCGTATTGATGCAGATATGCAGGGTGTTTCACATTCCCGAGTGTGTAAAAAATACTTGTAATGCTTTAATCTTTTCATTTCTATTTTTAATAAAATATTATGACATTTTTGTCCTAAACATTTCTTGTGTAATGTTTTAGTTTTAAATTAATATTGGAATTTATTAATTAATTTAAAGGTAATTAATTTATTTTTATTAAATGTTTTAGAATTATAAATAAAAAAAAATTATTTTTGTACAATTTCTAAGGCATTTTTTTACATTAGTAAGTTTAATTTATTAAATTTCTATGTATTTTCGTTATCCTATTCTTTTTATGTAGATTTCATGCACATTAGAGGAAATTTCCATACTCGAAAATTTTTCGTGATGTTTTATGCATTTTAATAAACACCTATTTTAATTTTATTGTGTCAATGTTTATGTAAATAGTTTTATGAATGTGTGATTTATTAATGTTTTGAATATGGAAATTTATTTTCTTTCCTAAAAATAATATATATATGTTTTCAAATATTTTTAAGTATTGATATTGAGAAAGAAAGATCTTCAAAATGATTTATTAAAAGTTTGATTTGGCACTCGGGTATGATGTTAGAGAATGGGGCATGGGGTGAAATCATGGCCTCATGGGATGTTATCTTATCGAGGATATTTTCTGTGGACACATGGATTTTCATAAGATCTTCTTAGTATCAAAATATCTCATAAATAACTTATTATTTTAAAAATATTTTCAAAGGAGAAATCCATGTGTTTCTCAAAAAGTATTTTTGAAATGAATTTTCAAAATAATTAATTTCAAATGTTATATATATATATATATATGTATATATAAAAAATAATTAAATTTTTTATAAATTATTTTAAACGTTTTTTTATAAAAGGTTTTTCAATATTTTTAAAACCCTCACTAGGAAATATAATGCTTATCTCATGTTTTTGAAATATTCTTATAGGTACCTCAAAAATTCTAAGATGGATGAATTATCATTTGAAGTAAGTGCACAAGAAACAAGATAACTATTCTATTTTATTTTTTACAGAAATTTTGATAAAACTGTAATGTGTTTCCTATTTCTCTAGATCCTATATCGGAAAAGTTCCTTGTATGTAAAATGTAATTTTTATTTTGATATTTTTTTGTAAAAAAAAATTATGAATTATTCTTAACATTGAACTCAAAAGTTCATATTTGGGACCACACACAAAGAAATGTGTTTCATAAAGTTTTCATAAATCATACATTCTTGAATAACCCTTTGGTTTCCCAAAGGATTAATGGATATCATATTTTGGCATAAAAATTTAGCATACCATATTTGAGAAAAAATAGCTCAATATGGGTCAATTATATGTTCTTGAAATTTAATTCAATTTCAAAAATAATTTAATGTTTCATAGAAAACATTTTTATGGGTTAGGAAAATCCATATATAAAGAAATAAAATAAAAAGATTTAAGAATGTATATTTTAAAGACACAAGAAGAATAATTATACTATAATTGTGTATTACCTTAAATAGAGTTGGGATTGATAACCCCATTCAAATCTAGATTTATTTCTTCACTTTTCCATCACATATATAATTAAAAAAGTCTTATTAAACCCTCGAACCATAAGTTAATTATATTCATTTTTTCCCTCTTGATCAGTAGGTAGAAATGGATTGAATTTATTAATTCCCTTTGTTATATGTGGAATATTTATGTCATAGTTTATTTACAATATACCATATTTCTTGAATTTGATGAAATTTATTTATTAATATATTAAAATAATTGATATTAAATGAAAAATATTATAAGTACATATATATATATAAACAATTTTATATTTTAAAAAAAATTAATCATCTATAATTATTTTGTTAATTAGAGAGTAGGGAACATAATCTGGGTGGTTAACTTACAGTTGACAAGACATTATCAAAAGAGGATAAAAGAGAATTATGAAATAAAATTTTAATTATACCAAGAAGATTTTAGTTGTTTTGAATAAACTAAAAGTTTTTATGAAATGTTGGATATGATTGTTGTGAGTGAAGGTATAATACTTAGTAAAGGTTGTCTTGTTTTTTTCTAAACAAAAATCATCTTAATTTATTAGTATTTACTACCTTGCAAATAATATTGATAATATTTACCTACGTTTATTTTATTGAGTTCATCTGATGAAGGTTACCAATCAGAGGTGATCATTCATTATGTTGTGTTGATTTTTTATCATATCATCCTTACCATATTAATTAGATAGAATAATCTATGAATAAATATATTTGTTATTTTTTCATCTACTAGTAATAAACAATTAGAGTATTGAAATACCTCCTGATCCAAGTCATGTTGAAGGGGGGAGAAAATAAATTTTATTTCTAATGTTCATAATATTTACTTCTTAGGATGTTAACAGAATACAAAAAATTTGTCATCAGTTTGGTTGAGTAGAGTTTTTTTTTTGAATTTTATGGTTTTTTATTGATAAATAATTATGATGTCATTCATTGTGAAAGGGTAAATGACCATGTTGTTTAAGGGTAACATCCAATTTTTATATAATATGTATGGTTACCTAAAAATAAATGAGATGATATAAGAAAATCATTTCATAATATTTATAGTTAAAGGAATGTTTTTGATTTTCAAATGGATGATTATAATGAGTTTTTCTAAACCATGACTATTAGACAATATCTAAAAATGACATTATTCAGAGTCTATTAGATGTGGCATCTATTTTGATGAAGGTTGTTTATTTTAATAGTGTCCATTGGATGGACAAGTATGATATCTCAAATTTAATTTTTTTCCATATGATCAAACACAAACCTCTAATTTATAAAAAAAATGAATTAAGTTTAAGTCATTATATAGATGTTTTTATAGGAAGCTTATTATTCATATGTTGGTTTGAGAAGTAATCATATAAATAGTTAGGATGTAAGTCACTAAAACCATGTCCTCATATTTATGTTAAATATAAAAGGAACATTTCTTATATAAACGGGTTTTGAAAAATAGAGGAATGTGTGGAATTGAAGAAATTTAAGTGAAATACTATAGACTTTAAATGTAGATCAAAATGAATTTTTGATGAAACATTTGTCTGAAAAATAATGAATAGGGTCCCCCATTATTTAGTATTTTATGAATAACATTCAGAAGTGACTTTATAAATAGAGTAAAAGGTATCATATGATTATTTCAAGAGGAAGTAGTTAAAATATATCATATTATGTTCCATATCAGGTTATATCACACATAAAATATGCAATGGTGATCAGATAGATATAGTATAAGCAGTGGTGTCTAACATTATAAGGGACCATACAGAGATTACTATATAGATTACCAGGTGGATCATACAATATTGATAGGTTACCTGAGAGAAGTTTTATATAAAATACATTGGAGGATTTACTTTATTGTTTAATTTAAATAATGTGAATCAGAAGAATTACATAAATGGAAATAAATTTTTATGAATGTATAAGTAGCTAAGTAACCACATAATGAAACATTTTGGAGAAATAATCTTACAGTTGTTAAAAATCATTGTTACATTATTTATCTATTAGAGGAGAACATGTAATTTTTATTTCCTATAGTGATTTGAAATTTTACAGATATTCCCTTCTTACTATAACAAAAAAAAGAAAGCATTTCATTCTAAATTTTTGTGTTGCATTTCATTATTTTCAAACCCTTCTAAGAAATATCTAAACTTATTGAGTATTTAACCATGTAATTACTTTTATTCCATGGTTGATATTATTAAATTAAATTATAGAAAATTAAAATATCTATAATAGGATGCATGTTTTGTTTCTTAAGAAATAAAATCAAAAAAAATATAACTGATTCACCCTTCCCCCTTCTCAGTGATCAAATATATCTTAATTAGTTATTTCAAGTGGAATTAGTGTTAATGTTCCTTTAATTGAATTTGTAGTTATTATTTGTGGAAAGAAGAATCTATAATAGATATTTTGACCTCTACGGATAGTATAGAGATTAATATTTTCAATGTTAATTGAAATCATATATAGAATAATATAATGTTACCTTATATTATTTCCCTTGGGGTGGATGTTATTGAGGACACTAAAGATGGGTTTTCTCTTTATATTTAGGATATTCCTCTCAGATCTGATGATAACAAATTTTAGAGAGTTATGAAAAATAAAAAATTGCTATAATTTTTTCACCCTCAATTTTTTTTGTAATTGACTAAGTAATTTTTATTTCTAACGGAATGTGGAATAAGGTGATAAATATTTATGATGAAAATATTAATGTGAATATTGAAATGTTACAAATATGAGATAGATGTATGATGATAATAATATTTTTGATAATGAATCTGTTGTTTATTTCATTGTAAGGGTGAATGATATTGGATGCACCATAATATATATTGGTGAGTAGTTATAATTTTTAACAATTGGTTAAAAGATCTTAAAAACATTTCCTTATAAATTTATTTCCATTGTTTAAAATTTATAATATATATATATTAAAACTCTTCTCTATACTATTTGTATATTATTATCATCAATTATGAAAGAGGAAGAGAACATTTTATCATAAAGAAGTAGAATGATGATTATGAAATTTTTATTCAAGGATTCCATGAAATGTAAATATATAAAGGTTCTATTTGAGAAGGAATATAGTGATTGTAACACTGAATATTTGGTTAAAAAAATATTTCATGAATTTATGTCTTCTTTTCTAACAAGGTAAAAAATTACACAAGAATGTATAAAGGAATGTTACCTCATAAGTGATTCTACTAATGATCTATGGGACATATTTTTTGTAAATTGTTTTCAACAAAATAATTAATAATAAATTATTGAATATGATAGAATGTTAAGAATATCCATTAAGTTGAAGGTAGAAAAAATAAAGCCCTATTCTAAGGGAAATGATAAGAATCTCTATAAACAAAAAAGTGAATCTTTATGTGTAAACATGTAGAAGATAATTACAATGATGAAGAAATTGGAAAATCAGGTTATTATGTTATTGAAAATTTTCTCATTGATAAAGTGAAAAATGAAAAATTCACCAGTGTTGAAAGTAGCCACTCTGACCTAGAAGCAGTAGAAACTCAATAAGAATTTATATTATAGATATATTTGAGTAATTTTTTTACTATGATTATAATACATGAAAAAGTGAACTTGAAATTTTTGAATGAGAATATTTTAGAAAATAATCAATAGTATTTTGATGATGAATAATCCATGTTTCTAAAAGTGATAAATAATATAATGAAGTTTCTTAATGAAATTAATTACGTCAATTGTATAAATTAATACAAGATGAAGGTATATAATGAATAATTACATATTGTTAAAAAATCATTTTAACAATGAGCAAGGAATATAAAATTCCATAACATTGTTACAGAAATAAGTGAATGATCTGTAAATCAGAAACCATATAAAGAAGAAAAAAATTATCCAAAATGGTTAATATGATTGATGTATATTTATAAGAAAAATATATTTTATATATCCAATTTTTTACCCAAAAAGAGAATATTTGAAAATCCAAAAGATGATACTAATTGAAATCTTATAATGGAATAGAAGGAGTATCAGTCGAAGAAGAAAATTTTAGGAGATAACCAAAACATTGGTGCTCAATGAAAGTCAAAAATGGGAGGTATGAATGTTGATGAAAATAATATACACTACTCTATGTAGTATTTATGATATTAAGGGGAATATGGTTTCTATGTTTACTAATGGTGTTGTATTGGATTTTGGAATTAAACAATGATGTGTTGGTTCGATCATCAACATTATAATTATCTAGAGGAAACTTGTGGAACTGTTATAGTGGAAGTTAACACACTCAATTAAGACAAACTATAAATGTTATTTAGAAGATATAAAATAGATTCAAACCTATAGATACATTTACCTTAGTATCCTGAAGCCAGAATATACATTATTACATTGGTATAATATACAAATAATTTCATCCTAAAGGACTAGATAGTTTACCAGTCATAGTTAACAATTTAAATGCATAAAATTCACAATAAATTTTAAACCATAAAATACAAAAATAATTTTCTTTTATAATTACACTATTCCCCTTAGCATATCCCTACATATCAATCATAATAGACATATTTGAATCATGGTGAAAATAAAACATAATAAAGTCATGACCTCAGATGCTCAGTAAGGGTAAGAGTTTAGAAAAATATATGAATACATATGACATTATAATTATTGAATTTTAAATAACTAAAAACATTCCATTTATTCGATAAATTGATCAAAATTTGGTTGAAATGAATGATGATCAAATAATTACATATAAACAATCCCATAAGATTAAAAGATTAACAAAGGTTATTCTAAATAATCAAACAATAAAATTTCATATCAAAAACTAAATTAATAATTATGGAATGATAAATTGGATAAATATAAAACAAAAGTTCAAGGCCTTATTCCAGTACATCCAATAATTATGAGGCCTTTTTCGTAAACATATAAACAAATGTTTAAAGCCTTGTCTAAAAAACAATATAGTTTGTTTCATGAGACCTGCTAATGGATTGAGAGGGATATATAGGGCCCCGCCTCTCAGTTACTAAGTCTAATGAATTCCTCATTAGAATGGGGTGAAACATTATCAATATAAACTTTAATAATGATAAAATAGATTACAAAATTTTAATTGTAATCCAAATTAATAATGAAAATCATAAACTATCTAGAGTAATATTAATGGTATCAAACTGGTACATCCCCAGTCAAACTGGTCATAAAAAATCTAGAGAAATAGTTTGGATGGCCTCATTAAATAATATCCCCAATGGAATAATAAAGGGTTGATGTTGTTGATGAATATAAATCTCATAAAAACATCCATAAAAACGTTATTGAGAAAAATATACATTGGAGTTTGAAATCACAATTTAAATAAAAAATTTAAAAAAACATTTTGAAAAAAAATTTATTTAAAAATAAACTTTGAAAATATCTAAAATATACTTTAAAACATTGAGTGGTCATGACGATGGAAAATTACAATCACATCATAGATGTCAAAACAATGATTCATTTAATGTTTTTTTGTAAAATCCAAATAGGTATTGTTAAGAAAAAGACATGAATATTCTTTTAAAAACATTTTTGAAAAATTAAAAATAGGTAAAAATGACTTTAATAAATAATTTTAAAAAGTTCAAAAACAAATTCAAAATAATTTTTAGAAAACAATCGCTTTGATGAAAAATGATTTTCGACTGAAGATATAAATAAAGTTGGATTTTATTATCAACATTTTCTTAATCATTTTAAGTACCAAATAAAGAAATATTGTACTATTACCAAAAATTTACATGAATAACTAGAGTAGAAGAAAAATAGTTTGATTTTAAGATAGAAATGTCAAATATTTCTTCTATACGAGACTTAAATAAAAAAAATCTCAGATAATGATGATATTATGAAATAAACTCTTACCAATTTGGTAAAATTTGAATCACAAGATAGATGATTGAAATTTAATTTAATTAAACATTAACAAAACAATTCCTAAAAAAATAAAAGCCTCAAAGCATTTATTAAATAAAATAAAATGTATACATGAGACAGATGAGGTAAAACAAAGGGTGTTTCCCTCATCAATGAAAAGACACAGTTTCATATCATAGTATGGAAAAAAAATTTATAATCATAATCATTATAAGTTTCCCACTAAAATTTAGAATTACCTCTATTGAAAATCTTAATGATTTATACATTATTCTTTCTTGGCATCTTAGAGGACGATTTGGTGGCCACAGTTCATGGCAGTTTAGAATAGTCCTTTCACAACATTTTATTAGTAGGAACATGAGTAAAGCCCCACTATTGTCCACCTTTTTCATTACATGTATGGTAGCATCTATATATGAAGTATGAGTAGTGTATAAATCCTTTTGTGGATTGATATCACTAACCCTTTAATCATCAATGATATTACCCTATTTATCATAGATTTTTTTGAGAAGGAAAACTTATGGTGGATTTCATGTTGAAAATGAGTAGTATATTTATTGATAGAATTATCTTATGGGTGACCTGAAACACCCATTTGACTACCCTCACATTGGGTCTGGTCATATGAGACCATAGGTATGATAGCCTCCCTCTCCTGGACCAACCCAGCTCCATACTGAATCCCAACTTCAACATCACTTATTGGAGCACCAAGTGTCCCCTGATCCACTAATTTATTAGCTGCATGATCATATTTCCATTCCTATGAATTCATTACGACTCCAAAAGGAGAGGACTTCCCTTTAAGAGCATCCCTAGAACCAGTAAAACCATGCTGATTCTTAGAATCATCATCCAAAGAGTCAGCAACTAGAAACATCCTAGATGGCACCCCATTCTTATCACTAGAATAGGGATCCCAAGAAATTCTATTATAATTTATGTCCTAAATAGGAGATCTCTTTCACATAGAGGCATCATGGCTACTATTAGGACAATTTTTGAAGATTATGGACATCCAGTAAGAATTATTATTATGAACAAATTCCTTACAAGAAAAAAGTAGGGATATTTTAAAAAACAACATGAATGTTCAAATATTTTTTCTTTGTGGATAACACCAGTTTCCTAGTTAGATTTGTACTCAAATAAATATACACTTATACATTTAAAAAATATCTCAAACTAGATTGCTATATATTTCTATCTATTTTAATAGTAACTTTGATTGAAAAAGTTAAATCAAAAAATATTTTGGGGTTCTAATATATCTAGTTAATACCATAAAATATAACCCATAAATTAGTAACAAATATCCTAAACTCAAAGGGGTTGAAGTAGTAATTCCATTCTTGAATCCTCAGATCACCCATGTTCAAAGAAATTGAACCAAATCCCCATGCATTCATCATCAGATTTGAATTGAGAAATAATAGTTGAAAAAAAAACCACACCCCACTGAAATTCATATACAGTTTTAAAAACCCCTAATCGAAGATAATAACTTTATCATATCACCCAACTTCCATAATTTATTCACTTTAGAGAGAACCACAAATCCAATAATGGAGTGTTGAAAAAGAACATGTCTTTCCAAAACCGCATATGGTCGTATAATAACATGATCTATATCTCCTCATTTGAAAATATGACCAAAACCATCATAAAAAAGGGAGGTGAAGAGACTTATATATGACACCAATGGATTACCATGAACCGAGGGAGTCTCCTTGTAGGAAGAAATAATAGTGATGTGTGGATTCAAGGAGGAATATGGCTACTAGACGCAGTCCTTGCTCGAAGAGAGGCCAACCGCATGCATCTCACGGGTCACCTTCTCTCTCATAGAATATTGGTTTAGTTTATTATTAATTTTTATCACTTATTTTAATGTTATATATGTTAACATAGTCAATTATTTTTATAATATATGTTTTGATGATATTTGGATTATGCTTCCCAAATGACTTTGGTAGGTTGACTATAGTAAAAGATGTCATTATTTTTACTTATCTAGAATAATAATAATGAAATAATTATAATATTTATATATAAATTGTACGTCTAAAATAAGTCATGATGTTTTCTTATGAAAAATGAATTATGTTATAGTTATAGAGATGGTAGGTTGTACGTACGTATGAATAACATTTCCATTTTAAATAATAAATATAGAAATAATGTAAATAATATTTTATCATTACATAATAATAATAATATCATATATACCATATTATTTCATTAAATATACTTATATATATCATCCTTATGGAGTGGTGATAAGACCAGATTTACATCACTTCATGATAGCAGTAGTCCACACATAAACAACGGAAGTTATTATTTTTCAGTGTAAGAGGGAAAATGATATATTACCTTTTCACAATGATAAATTTGTCAGTAATAACGTAATTATTTAATTTACATCACATTTAGTCATTAATATTATCCTTAATCACTTCAATGTAATTATTTATTGAAAAACAAATTACATCGATTCATGAGGCGGTAGTCTACCGTACACATGGGCGACATTATCATATCACCTATGAAATGGAAAGTAAAATGGTATATATAATATAGTGACTAAGAGGTATAAAAATGTTTTATATATATATCATACATATTATTTATATCCCCCATGAAACCCAATCGTGAGATGTGGTAATGGAAAAACAAATGACATTGATTCGTGAGGTGATAACCACTCATACACAAAAATGATGATTTCATTGCCCATTTGATAAAATTGTATATGGTTGTAGGTCATGACATTAAAATAATAAAATATAATTATATAAATGATATGGAGGCTATAATATCATAATATTTTATTAGTAATTGAAGGATATGGAGGAAGAAATTAAATAAAAGTGCTCGTTGAAGTGAGTTAACTCCTTTTCTGGTATCCGCCTTAGGTTAGCTCCAAAAGCCTTACTAGGATGTAATTTTAACCAATTTATATATTCTAGGAATAATAGAGATAATTTAGGATGTGAATTTGATAGGTAATGGAAGAACCTAAAAGTATTTGATGGTGTGAAGTAGTGATGAGAGGGGGTGGCCATTTATAATTTATGTGAGTGACACATTTTTAATTTTTGAATGGAATATGGCATGCCCTTGTTTTGAAAAATAAAAAGGGAAAAAACAGAAGTATTATAGAATCATATAAATTATAATTTCTAAATAATGAAATAAAAAATATTTTAGATAAATATATAGTTCTTTTAAACCCTTATATTTTTAATTTAACCCCAAAACATCTGTTTTTACCTTAAACATGATAAATAAAGTTTTTTATTTTCTCTATTAATTTTCAAGAAAAAAATAATTTTAAAATATTATAAAATATAAATAAGTTTTATTAAAATAATTGAATGCATTTTTAAATATTGAATTCATAGAATTAGAAAATTTTAGTTTAAAATTTATCACACTAAAGCGATAAGAAAGCAGGTTTTGAATGAGAAAATGTTCAAAAAATTATAACATTTTTAAATACAAATTTAATACAAAAATGATAAAAATGGCCTAAAATGTATTAATAGATATATTATTTAACTATTTTGACATTAAAAAATATGAAAATGTAATTTTACATTATAGATAATTTAAACAAAAAGGGTGGTCTCAATTTAAATTTAGTATTTTAACTGTTCATCAAAAAAGATACTTATCAAAAAAATCCAAAAAAAATAACCCTATTCTAGTTTTTACATGATTATTTAAATAAAGAATATTATTATTTTGAAATTAATTTCAAAATATTCATTAAAAATAATTTTCAATTATGTGCACAATGTATGTCAATTCCTCTTTCTTTAGGAAAATACATTTTCTCTAAAAAACCTTTATTTCTCTTTCAAAACTATAAGAACCTGGATCTTATTTTTAGGTATGGATCTTGATTTTCGGTGTTTTTGAGGAAAAATGAACAATTTGGAAATTATTCTAAATACACGCAGCGTACTCTTGAGTACACATCGTGTACCAGGATGTCGTAGGTAGTCATGTACAGGCCATGTAATGGCCGAGTACATGACCGTGTAGACCGCCTAATGCGGGGGTCCAGTTGAGGCATGTACACAACATGTACACTAAATGAACACTCCATGTCATTTTCTTTTAATTTGATTTATCAGACTAGGGTCATGTCTAATCTCCAGAACTATCTTCTTCTAACCTTGTTTCGTCTAGCAGTGATCAGGAGCGACGATCAAAGTCTAAGCCACCGTTTCCCCTTCAAAGGTCCAATTTGAACTCTGGGGGGTGTGTTGGAATCCCACCAATCTATGAAATTCTATTCCAATTCAAGGGCCAACCTTCATGAGCAATCATTTTACAACGTCGAGGTAGGTGATTTGTTTCCTTTTGTGGTTTGTCTTTGAGTTGTATATTCCTAAGTGCCTATTACCCATGATTCGGGTATTTCGTGTTAAGAAATTGAAACCTATTATTATATTCCATAGATTTATTGATTGATTAAGGGTTTTTTTTTATATGTTATACTAAATTTCATGTTTATAGGACACCCATTGTGTGTGTATTCCTTGTTTAATTTTTATGACCGTTTGGTCTAGCTTGCCTATGAGACTGACCTTGTTTCCTTCCCTTTATTGTTAGTTTGGAATTGATTTCTTAATTGGTGCTTGTTAAATTCCCGTTTTATGCATTGTAGCTGCTTATCCTTGTAGTATTTGAGATTAATTTGGGATGTTGGATATCATTTGTGCATGATTTTATTACACAGGACTGTGAGAACCTGGTGTAGTGAGACTATAGGGTGAATTGACGTTGACGGCTTCCCCAGAGTGTTTGTTATGTTTACATTGTGAGACCATAGGGGGGATTTACAGTGAGTACTCCCTCATATTTTCTATAGTATATTGATACAATACCATATGGGGAATTGAAATTGATTTCTTTCTCAGAGACTCTATAGTTTCTTGTTAAAAGACAACAGGGGGAATTGAGAGTGAGTGCTTCCTTAGAGAGTCTTTGTTCGAGAGACAAAATGGGTTAAACTGTGTGAGATTACCCAGAGGGTCATGATATCTTTATTTAATTTAATATATGTTAAACCATAGGGGATATACTGTGAGAGATTTCCTAGGGGTTGCTTATGAATGAATGTTTGATTGTGATGAGTCTGCCAAGCCAGAGCACAAGCTTGGACTCGATCTTACTTTATTGTTATATGGTCTTCCGAGACATTTATTTTTATACTACATAGGGGATACAAATCATAGGCTAGATCCCGATATTCCATTATTCAATGGTTTTTATAATTAATAAATGTAAATGAATGTAATTGGAAACTATAGGATTGTATACTTTTGAGTAATTCCTTGTTTATTGTTTCATTTTGAATATTGACTACTATATAGATTCAATGATATTTAGGCAAAGATATTTTAGTGGTTTCCTTCTAGGATTCATCTCACACCCTGTTTGGGTCATTCTTTTTGTCCCAAATAGATTATATTGTTGTAGTTATAGATAATGAAAAATATCCTTCTTCATTAGGTACTTGATTTCTGTAGAGATGGAGATCATGGGACCAAGCTGAAGCATGTGATACTGCAAGAGTTTACTTGTTTTATTTTTGTACATTGGTTTAGTATTATATTTCAATCATTGTGACTTGTTTTGTAGTTTTCCTAGATATATGTGACATTCATCATTTATATATGTTCTCCTTTTTTTATTTACTATCTATCTTCTATTTTTTACTTCTATTGTATGGTATTACTATTTTCGTTACTATTTACTATTGGTTTCCACTATGTTACTCTACCAATGAGGGCATAGTTTCCCCACTATCACACCTAAGGCCCTCATTGCTAGTTGGTAGCCTCTGGTGTTTGGGGAAATTTTCTTGAGTCCATGTGACCCACCGGGTATGGGGCACCTTTGGGCAACACCTGGATCCAGGACGTTACAAAGTGGCATCAGAGGAGTACTTTTCAGCTTGTATTACTATTTGGAGCCTATAGATAGTGATAGGGAAGAATATGTAGTTGTTAATAAGACGTTCCCAGGAGTAGCTGGCCCATGTATAGGTAAAATCCATTTTACCTCAAATATTGCAATTTTTCTAGTTTTTCAATTGTTACAGCTCATTTGATTTCACCATTGGGTGATTCACTTTTATTGTGATATTATCATTGATGTTATTGAGGTTCTATTTCTCTTACAACTTGATGATATGAGGGTATTCCATCTCATTCATCATATAGGCTCTTTCTAGAGATCACATGTCATGATTTCTTGTAATACCATTGAGGGTGCATTACCTATTGCATTTTGTTGTGATAGATATTGTGTTACATATGAATTCTATTGTGATATATACCTTGAAATAATACCTTATATTTTATAGGGTATTGCTAATATGTAATGTTTAATTTGGGTGGATACCAAAATTTGGTCCCTGAGGTGTTATGGGCCTTCTTGGATCGAAATTTGGTGGATCATGTATGAACATTAATTTAATTTTGTTTAGTATGGTGTGAATAAGGTTTCCAAACAAAGATTCGTTGGAGTGTGGGCTATAACGGGTTGGAATTTGTAATTACTTAGAAAATATTTAAAGTTTTTATGGGTTCTAGAGAAGTTTTAAAGGCCTACTGTCTAAAAACCTAGACAACATGGTGTGTGGTGTTATAAACGCACACCATGTTTTATTCTGTTCTGGAAGAAATAACTTTTCTTAAGTGCACGTTGTGTACTGTATGTACATGCCATGTAGTATTTGTAACTATGTGACTGACTATGTGAGTAGAGACATGGGTTGGTAACTATTTTTGTAGAATATACCATGTATTGGGAGTACATGCCACATTGTAGAGGCCATATATCCGGCCGTGTGACTAACGACACAAGTGGATGTTTTTCGAGAAGTATGCGTCATGTCCAGGGTTCAACGCGTTGTGTAGTGTTACCTAGGAGATAACCATGTGGTTTAGCCACGTAGAAGAACTTGGGGAGGAGGGAAAGATCAAGTACATTCCGTTTTATAAAATGAACATGCCATTCGTATGGGTGTTACACGACCAGGTTGGGCAGAGGTATATGCCCATGTTGAAACCTGAGGGAACATGTTGTGTGGAGGATATATACACCATGTAAGCCTATTTTTATAAACATTAATTTTCTCTTATCCTATTACTTTCTTGCACTTCTATGTTTTAGTATTTAATAATCCTAAACTAAGGTGTGCGCTCGACCTTGCCGAGTCATGCCACCGAGACATCCTTTGGTTGTACGCCAGATATAAGACAATGACCAGACACCAGAAATGGTAGATCAGGGACTACTAGTTGATCCTAATTTTGTTCCCATCTCAGAACCAACTGTTATACTAGACATAGGTGTTGATTCATAGTTTTGAGAAGTCTTTATGAGGTTTATACAGACTTTCTAGGGAGCACCGCGTCCTACCCCGTCTATGGCAGAGTTGACGCGGGTTTTTCAGTAATAGAATCCTCCCACTTTCTCAGGGTATGGATGACCTCAGGCTGTAGAGTCATGGTTATAAACCATGTTTTATATCTTCAAGAATCTTGAGACCCCTCTTGAGAGGAGGGTGAAACTCAAAACCTACATGCTTCGAGATTCCACAAAGAGATGGTGGGATGTGATTTCACAGGTGGGACACCAAAAAGTTATGGATTGGGATGAGTTCTAGTGGACCTTATATGACTATTTCTACCCAGAGACCTTGAGGGATGATTGATCCTGAGAGTTCATGGGTTTGGAACATGGTACTCTTTCAGCCATGGAGTTTTCATCTCACTTCATAGAGCTGCAGCCCTTCATACCCATTCCAGGGGTGATGAGTTATTTTTGTCCAGGAAGTTTGAGGATGGTCTCATACATGAAATCTGATCCTAGGTGAACATCTTCAGGTTTAGTTCAATATCTTCTATAGTCAACCGGGATCTGATCATCGAGTGTAATGTGAGGGAGTCTAGAGCTATGAGCTAGGGAGGTTTGGCATCTAGAGTTGGTGCTACTATGACAGATTGTAGGAAGCACCACAGAGAGTCTATGCACCGAGATATGAGTAGACGAGATACTCTTTTAGGAAGCCAGGTGGTATTCTACCACTTTGGGAAGAGCAGGAATATGATGCCACATTTCCCGATAGACCCAGTTGTGTGCTGATCTTGCAGAAAGATGGGCCACCTTTAGCATTTTTTGTTAGTTTTTCTCACCAGTAGTTGGTGATAGGGGTTCTTCTATAACTCCATGTTCTAGAAAAGGACCACCAGTTTCTCACTAGTCAGAGAACTAGAGTTCATCTAGTTTTTCAAGATGAGGAGGAGGTTATGGACATGGTAGCCAATCAGTAGGTTTTTAGCGATCATAGGGTGGACATACTCAGGGTAGTGAGGCAAAGTCACAGTTCCATGGTACATGTCATACTTTTGTAGTGGAGAAGACCCATTAAGAGAAGGATCCCAGACCCTCTACGATTAGAGGTATGATTCTAGTTGCCTTAGTTTTAGATTATGCTCTTTTTGATATATGGGCTTCCCATAGTTTCATATATTTTGCTGTTGTGGAGAGCCTTGGGCTCTGTATATTTACTTTTGAGGATGTTATGATGTTAGACACTCCATTGGGGATTAAGGCGACTATTGTACGTCATTTCAAGGGGTTCCATCTTGAGGTTTTTGGGTGTCACTTATTATGGGACCTCTATATCCTATAGATTCCAGGCTTCGATTTCATTCTTGATATGGACTAGTTGGTCTCCTTCCAAACCATTGTTGACTGCTATCGTCGTAGTGTGAGTTTCATGTCACCAGAAGGTGGGTATTTTCTACATAAGGGTGAATGGGTGTCCAGGAATGTAGAATGGGACTCGATCATCTTGGGTTGGGAGTAATTACAACTCATATTTCTAGTTTATATCTGGATGACCAGGGGACATTAGAGATGGACTTTCCTCTAGAGGTGCATTGTTTCTGAGATGTATTTCCAGACGAATTTTCGGGTTTACCTTCGAAGTTAAGAGTATATTTCTCTATTGACTTGTTTCAAAGGTTAAAATGGTGCCCATTTATCTTTATAGGATGGCTATGCCAGAATTACAGGAGATCAAGAAGTATTTAGAGGAGTTGTAGGAAAAGGGTTTCATCTGACCCAGTACTTCTCCTTGGGGTTCACTTGTCCTGTTTGTGAAGAAGGCGGACGGTACCTGTAGATACCCAAGATTGACATATATAGACATTAAATTTATTTTTCAGAATACATAATACATGACACAAACATATTCCCAAAGACCGTATTAGTTTAGTGTCTTTGGAAACTCAAAACATAATCTTCTAACTTGGTTAAAGATCTTCAGCATCTCCCACAAAGATCTTCCCCTTTTTTTCCTACCTAAATACTTTATTTATATCCTAGGGAAAAGAAAACATAAAAAGGGTGATTTAAAATGATTATTAAAGGTAAACATGGATTACATAAAACAAACCATAAACATTTGAACATAAAAACATGAACATAAAGTTTAAACATCAAAATCGTGATTCATTAAATAAATCTTGGCAGTACGTAAGTCTTGGATTATAAATGAATACTAACCATGATAGAATATCATTGAAATAAAACATGTAATTATGGAAAAATAATAATAACATAATATGATTTCCATAGTAGCCAAGGAATTACTGTCAAGACCATCATAGTGGTCACAGTCCATTATTGAACCGGGTTTACATTCCGTTCCAGTCATGTATTACTGAACCAGATTTACTTGCCATTCTATCCCTACATTACTGAACCACATTTACTTTCCATGCCATTCATTTCTATATCATGAGATATAAATCTTTACCTAATTTATTGGAGGTATATATAGGTCTCACCCATATCATAATGAAATAATTCATACATGTTCCACAAATCATAAATCATTCATCATAACATAACCCAAGAAATAAAATGGGTTTCTTAAATATCATTCAATCATAACATAATCTATATAAAAGATCATTACATATTTAACACAATAAAATCATTTTAATTATAGGTATGGAAATATAACCCTATTTAAAAGTGTCATCTTAGATGGAAAATAATTTTGATAAAACACTTGAACTTAGTTCTTGAGGAAAATATCCTTTCTTCTTCAAAAACATTTTCTTTTCTCAAAATTCCGCACAATTTTAAAAGAAAATAATTTAGCTAAAAATAAACTTGAAATATAGTAGAGGAATATTTGTGGAAATTAGGTGTTCTGAAATCGTAAAAATCCATTCATGCCGTATAAGTTAAACAAAAACATTCTCCTCGTACTTTTGCTGGAAAAGTCAAAAAGTGCCTTGTATAGTCAACAAAAGAGAGATTCCTTCAATACCATGTAGTAAAAGTCAAAGAAGGGTAAAAATGAATTTAAACATACATGGAAGAATAGAAAAAAAAAATTATGAAAACAATTTTATAAAACATGGACATTGATGATAAATATAACCCCAGCAAATACTTAAGTATGAACAATCATGGATAAAAATGAGATTGAAAAATCATCCCTTACCTTACATCTAATTTCTTATGTATGTGTACAAAACTTCTGTATAGTGGGTTTAAACATATTATTAAATTTTAATAGAACCATAATAATATTTATTATATCATATATGATTCACTTACAAATTTATATTACCTGTTCATTTGTCAATTCCATGTTAAATAAATGTTTTGGGTAATAATTGTTATATTTATCATACGTGTTTTGAATTTTTATTCTTGATATTATTACTTATATCATGATTTACTTACTTCCAGAATGTAAAAAATGATTTATATATTATATATATTCAGTATATAAATATATATATATATATATAATATATAGATAAAAGAAATGTAATACACCTTTCATAGAGATAGTAGGTCGTACATATGCATGAACGTTGTTTTTGTTTCTTTATAAAATTGAATGGAAGTAAGTAAATAACATATATATATATATATAAAGAAGTATCATTATGTCATATATTTCATTATTATTTATTATATATACTTTATAATCATTCTTGAATGGTTAACGTGGAGAGGGAATCTCATCGCGTCGTAGAGACGGTAAGCCATTCGTATGCACGAGTGACGATATCATTCCCATAATTGTTGAATGGTATTGAAGTAGATGGTGTATAATATCTTAGAATTAGTATCATGTTATAATATCATATATATTTATTATTTCCACCATTATACCCATCCAAGTAAGTCGGTAGTGAAAAACAGATTACACCACGGTGTATAGACGGTAAGCCATACGTACGCATGCGCGGTGAATTCATTTTTCGTATGATGGATAGAAGGTGAAATAGGGTTGTTTCATATTTATAATAACATATATGTATATTATTGATACTTATTTTATTAATTTATAATGAAACAAATAAATAAGAAGAAGTAGAATAAGAAATAAATTTGAAACAATCGGTAGAAGGGATTACCTCTTCCCCGACGTGCCTCCTTTAAATTTCTTCTTAGGGCACTAGAGTTGGTCTTTTGAGAAAACCAGAACCTCTAGAATTAAACTAGGGAAGTTGAGAATAGAAATTGGAAGGGGTTGGATGATCTTGATGGCTCAAAATGGAGTGAAGAGGAGAGGGAGGATGTGCCTTTTTATAATAGAGGAGTGGGGGACTTTAGGAATGTCCTAAAATATTAATTTATTATAAATTTAATTTTGATTTAAAGTGGTCCAAAACATATTTAATTCGAATATAAGATGATTTTGGTTTGGATAATCATCAATAAATAATTTTTAGGCAAGTTTTGAATAGTTTTTATCCATATCTTTTTTATTTGACCCTTATTTTACCCTTTTTAATCTTACCAAGATATCATGTTATTTACACATTGTGGGTTAATGTAATTACCATATCATGTGAAAAGACCCAAAAAAAGTTATTTATGACATATTTGTACTTATGTTAACCATTTTTCAGAATCATATATTTTTAATAAATTAATATCATTTAATAAACTATTTTATATTTTAAGTTATGAATTATGCCAATTTTGGATACTATTCATACTTGACTTTTTTAAAATTCATAAAAACCGGATTCCTTCAAACCAAAGGCATTAAATCATCCCTAATATTTCAATTGTGTCCATAAAATTTGTGGATGGAATCAAAATGTTCAAATTAAATATATTTTAATGTTTATAAATTCATTTATTTGAATCTTTCATTAACGAGGTAACCACTACATCATAATTGTGTCATTAATAAATATATATATCTAATGTCTAAAAATTATAAATAAAATACCATGATATAGAAAATATATTTATCTTTGTAATGACTATTTATTGACATAGATAACAATTATATAACCCTATATTAAAATCAATTTAGTAAAAGATATATGTTTAGGCTATAATTGTCGTTACTTTAAATTAATTATTATAAAATATCGTTTTCACATAGAAGTGAATCCATGGGGTCCCAAAATAGACCCAAAAATTCATATGGTCAAAAATATAACATCCAATAGGATTAGGACATGTGTTAGGGTAGTTTAATATTATCATAATATTATTTTTAACCCTTATTAACCAGATTTACCCTTCAACCATGGTAAATAAAATATTTACAGAGGTTACTATTCATAATGTCCAAAAATAAAAGGTACATATTTACATAATTTAAACCTTCTAATTCCAAATATATAATCAATTTTTCCAAATTCAAAACAAAAAATTTTCAGTAATTAATTTAAAATTAATTCATGTTGTCAAAACCAAAAGGCGGATTTTTAAGAAGTAATAACTATAAAAGATTGACATGTGTTTATGTCCAATTTAAAAGTGAAATAACTTTTAATGACCAAAATTGTATTAAATGATAAAAATATAATCCAATTATACTTTAAAACAAATTAAAAAGATAATTTATCTATATAAATAAATTAGATAAAATGACAGTTTCGAATTAAAATGAAATATTTTTCACTATTCATTAAAATTTTAATTTTATTAGAAAAATATCAAAAATTAAACAAAAGTAATTTTTTATGTCTCTATTCTAAAGAAGAATTTTATTTTGTCAAATTTAACTTATAAATGTTTCAAAACTAGATTTAAAATAGGCATTCCATCAAAAGGCCATAAAACAGTATTTTTTGAAAAATACTTCTTTTATCCGAAAAAGTGATTTTGTTCTCATATCATATTATAGAAAATTTTTAATATGAATAATAATGTTATATAAAATTTAAAATGTGGTTAATACTATTCATAATGGCTAGTTATATAATATTTTAATAATATATGATTGTTTAGTGAAACTCAGTAGTGCGTACAACGCAAGCTATCGAGGAAGGTCACTCTTGTGTGTAACGCAGGCCAAGTCAGTGTTTCCTGTAGTGAAAGCTTCCTTTGGTGTGTTGTATAAAATAATCCAAACTTATTTCAATTATACATTGAACAAAATCTATACTCAGTGTTGCATGAAATGAATTCTATCAAAGGAAATTGAAATTGTTTTCCACACAAGCCAAGAATAGTGTTCCGTATTCTTCAAGATAATATAGTGTTGCATATAGAAAAAGCTAATATTAGTATAGAATATAACACAAGACATTTAAGAAATTAAAATAATCCATCTCATAAATTCTTGGGGTGTTACAGTACCCTCAGACTTTGTGTGGATTATCAGAAGTTGAACTAGTTGACGGTCTAGAACTGATATCCCTTGCCAAGGATTGACAATCTCTTTGAATAGTTTCAAGGATCCTGGGTGTTCTATAAGATTTACTTGAGATATTATTATCATTATTTGCGCGTTAGACCATCATATATACCTCTTAAAGCCTTTCAGAGAAGGTATGGTCTATACGAGTATGTGGTTATGTCGTTTTGTCTCATGAACGAGCCTACCGATTTCATGGCACTAATGAACTGAGTGTTCCATCCTTGTATTTTTTTGTGGTAGTTTATTTGGATGATATCTTAGTGTACTATCACACTCGACACAACAATTCCAATAATCTTGGGATCCTCTTAAGTACAATGAGATAACATTAATTAAATGCCAAGCTCTCAAAATGAAAATTTTTGATGGACAATATTTACTTCTTGGGTCATGTTATCATAGAAATAGGAGAATTAGTAGACCCATATAAAGTCGGAGTATTAGTTTCATGTGATCAAATAAATAATTTCTTGGATGTATGGAGTTTTCTAGGGATGTCTAGATACCACATATGTTTTATAAAAGACTTTTCACACTTAGCAATGCCACTGACGGGCCTGACTGAGAAGGGTGGGAAGTAATCGTGGACAAATTATTATGAGTCAGTGTTTCATGAGATGAAAGGGAGGTTAACATTAGCACCGATACTAGTTTTGATATATCCAAAAAGAGTTATACCATTTATTGGGATGCATCAGGTATCGAGCTAGGTGTAGTGATTATTCAAGGGGAAGGAGTCATTGCGTACGGGTCTCGGTAGTTGAGACAACATGAGGGGAATTACCTGACACACGATCTCTAGTTAGCTACAGTTGTGCATGATTTTCGTTTTTAGATACATTATCTTTTGGGAGATCATTTTTTGGTTTTCACTGACCAAAAATCTCACAAGTATATCTTTACTCAGTGTGATCTAAATTTGAGATAGCGAAGGTGAGTTGAGTACCTTCAATATTTTGACTTTGAGCTTTTCTACACACCTGGTAAAGGCAATGTAGTGGCTGATGCATTGAGAAGGTGGAATTATATAAGGCAGTTTAGGAGGCCAGTAGTGAGTGGCAGCTTATGGATCTGTTCTCTGAAATGCATTTGGAGGTGCATGACAGACAGGGGCAGACGTTTCTTTTTTCTGTAGTTATTACCTATACTCTACTGGATTAGGTGAAAATTAGGTAGCTATCAGATTCCAAAGGCCTAGTCATACGGAAGAGTGTGTCAGGAGAGGACCCTACTCCTAGATGGATCAGTGGTGAGGATGATATCTTTCATTTTCAGGGATGCGTGTGGGTGTCATCAGCCATACGTGAGGAGATTTTATGGGATTTTCATTCCTCAGTTTGGGAAGTTCATCTTAGTGTCACCAAGATGTATCAAGATTCACATCGTTATTATTGGTGGATAGGTATGAAGAGGGACATTGCTGGTTTTGTTATGAGATGTTTCACTTGTCAGTAGGTGAAGGAAGAGCATCAGCGACCGGTAGGGTTTTCACAGTAGTTACCCATTCCCGAGTGGAAGTGTAATGATGTCGTGATAGATTTCATGATAGGGTTACCGAGGTCATCTCAAAGGAATGATGCAGTTTGGGTTGTCATTGACATATTTACGAAGGTTTCACACTTTTTATCAATTAAGGAGACCTTTAGCATTGATGAGTGATTGAGATAATATTTTCCACATTTTTTTTATTCATTTTAACTATTTTAATCATCCCAAATTCTCAATTTAATATTATATGACTCAATTTTGGATTTATGATGTGTTTTGAGAAAAATGGTAAAAAGCACATAATTTTGGATTTTTGGGCAGATTTTTACATCAAGGGTATTTTAGTCATTTATTGAAAAATATAAATCTAAATTGAGTGCATATTTTTTTAGAATACTTATTTTTATTTCCTCCAACCTTGTCTTCTGAAGCAGGGGCATATTCGTGCATCTAGAGGCCTTAAAAATCAATGAAGATGAATGATTTTCCAGGCAGACAGTGTGAACCCCACCCCCATAATAGAAGTCCATATCAGCCTACATACATCCATTTTGTGGTTATTTCCCCTGTAATAGAACAAGGAAACATAGTTTAGGCTCTACCATTAATTGGAGATAGTTTTTAAGTCATTAAGGTTGCCATTGGGTGTTATACTTTTGAAGGAAGATTCTTGGAAACTTCATATAAAAAAAAACTTCCAATAAAAAATTCACAAACACCACATATGATGTCCAAATACGCTGAAATGTTGATAAGAGATGCCCAAGATATTTATGAACAACATTCATGGAGGGATCAAGGTGTGAAGAGGTCATTTATTAGGGCTACAATGAGTAAACCTTTAGGGGACAGATTCTGGATATAATATGAGGGGAGCTCCTCCCTCTCAAAGCATCCCATTATCCATCCCATTTCATTAAGGCTCCAAGGAGGAGATATCCAACGAGAGATTCTAGTAAAAAATATTCCCCCATTCTTTTTAATTTATTTATTTTATTTATTTTTGTTTTAGTTTTCAGTTGTAATTTTGATTTCTAATAAATTCAAGCATTGTTTTTATTTCTGTGTCCACTCATCCACGCTCTTTTATTATTCTCATCTTACCATCATGAACTATAATACTCATGATCATGATTAACGAGTCCATGAAATATCTCGAGGGAGTAATCAGGTTCTTGAACCCAAGACAATGTTTTTAATATTATTTGAGTTAATTCTAAGGATAATTTATAGTGGGTGTAATCCTCATTGTAGTTGTCTAAAGTTTAATTTCTTAATATAAAACCAATTTCCCTCGATTGAGGAGGTGGATGGAGGGTCTGATTAGCGATCACTAAGTGGAATTTTTCATTCATAACTTGGGTATAATAAGGTGTTCACACATACGATGGAGTGTGTTCACTAAGAAAATTTAAAGCTGGTCAATGAAGGTGCTCCTTGAAAATTGTCTCGGGAGAACTTCTTTTCTTCAATGATTCCATTTTGTTTAGTATTTACAATTTATTTGAATTTATTTTTTGAATTTAATTTATTTTCATAAATTCCATTTATTTCATAAAATATAAAACAACAAAAATAACTAATTTAGGTGAATTATATTAAGTGATTGAATAACTGAGAAAGATTCTCAAGTGAGATGACCCTAGTCAGCCAATATACTACACTATGAAAACAAAACAATACGCTTTTTCCATGCCCTACGATAGGCGTTCATCAAAACTAGTGCGGTTTCTGGGGATCCAATTATTAGTTTACTTATCTTTTTAATTTTCAAATTGTGGATATATTTTCATTAAAAAATCAAAAAAAACAAAAAAAATCCAAAAAAAAGACATATTTTCATGATGTATCCAAGCTAAAATTACTATTCATGGAATGAATACTCATACATGAAACAAATACAATAGAAATATACTTTAGAGTACAATATATCTCAAGTGAATGAACTTAAAGAGGCCACAAAACGAATAAGGATTCAAATAGAAAGGATAACAGAATATGTTCATACTACCCAAGAGTAACCCGACCCGGAGCCGAAGAAAGAACCTAAGGTAGTGGTGGAAGAACTTTAACCACTCATCATTGAAATTAATGAACCAAATGAGGTAAATGTTGAGATACCTAAATATTTATTCATCCTCAGTCAACCATTTATTGGAGAGATAGGTGAAAGAGGCTTACTTGTTGAGCTACATAGGGGAGATCCACAAGAACTGGATGAATTTTGGAATGAATGTGAGGAAATAATTGATCTAACCAAGTCTTGAAAAGAAGAAGATCCAACATCACTGAAGGAATAAATCACTAGAGTTGTGGAATTTGAAGTAAATATAGAGGAGCCCGACTACCTACCTCCATCCAGTGAAGATTGACTCCAAGAGGAACATTAAATTGAAGAGGATATTAATTTCCAACCAACTCAGGGAGATGATGCATTACTGAACTCAAATTCTTTAAATTTTGTTGAAAATAATTTGAGTATCTCTCCTAATTATATTAAATTTTTAGATTCAGAAAACTCATACTACACCTAGGAGGAGGATACAGAAAATGATGCACCTATTGGGGAATACCTGGAGCTCCCTCAAGACATTGAATATCTACTAGAGGAGTCTGATCATGAAGAGATCCAAGTTTCTAATCCTGGGGAAATTATACAAGAGGCTGAAGCCCCCATGAAGCCAGTACAGGAATACAAGATGGTATCACAAGTAGCAACAAAAGAAGAGTAGGTTCCCTACTTCATCCTACCCCTGCCATGCAAGCTGTACCACTCTGCGATGGGGGAAGATCTGATATACTCTATCCATGGAGTCTTTCTCAATAAGAACAAAGAATTGCAATCTTGGAAGAACCACATGTGATGGTTCAAATCAAAGCAACTTCATCCACCAATAGATTATGAATAAAAGCTGGTACTGCCCTCTAGAGGCAATAAAAAATGCCAGATCCCACTTGGGGGATCATTCCAAGATTTATCCTTTACTTTCTTTATAGTAATTTAATTTTCAATATTAGTAATTTAGATTTAAAATTCATTATTAGGAATTATTCTAGCATGTGGCCTACTCCCTCTTATCATTTTGAGTTTAAAGGAACGATACTTGTTATTAATTGAGTAATTTTTATTTTGTAGGATCATGATGGTAAAAGGAATCCCCAAGAATTAGAGGAAGAGGACCAAAGCTTTAATTCAAAAGGGAGTTCAATTTTTATAATTATCATTTAAACACCTATCATTTTTTTGTCCTAAAAATCTTTCAATCTTTAATATTAAAAATTTCATGCCCACACCTGAATTAATGCTTACTTGACTTATCGAGGAGACATGAGTTTCTTAGGAACCCTATGATGTCATGTTTTAGATTTCAATGTTAATGATATTGAATGAGTAAAATGTAAAATTGAATTTTTAAAGTGAAATATGGATATTTAAATGATGACTCGTGATTTGAAGGAATTGATTGATTCATGTAAATGAAATTTTTTCTACCGTCTTTCATGCTTTGAATTTCGGAAGTTCATGTGAATTGATTTGTTATTATTAGTCATGCCATGAGTGATTGTCCAATGTAATATTTCTCATTTCTGAGAGGATTTCTATGCTAATTAATTCTTATTTATTCTTGTGCATATTTCTTGAGTGATCTTGGGACAGGTCACCTGCTAAAACATTCATTTGAACTTGTCAAAGCTATGAATTTACAAAAACACATTTAAAATGATTGACGAATCTTTTGAAAAACCCTTATCCTTAAATACCACCTTCACATCAATCCTTATTTTAGCCCATAGAGACCATAAATTACATTTATAGAGATGATCCATGTTTCAATCCATTTTTATCCATTCCTACCCTAATCTTGGTATTTTCATAATATTTTAAAGATGAAGTGTGGGGGTGAAGGGATTCATGGTGAAAGGGATGATTTACTTTGTAAGTAAAAAGTGTGGGGGTGCTATTGTGGGAATTGTAAAAGGTTATGGAGTCATTCATTGTAATCTATTGTTCTCCCCTCTTGAAAAAAATGATGATAAAAAGAAAAAAAAGAAAAATGGGTTGTGATTTGGGAGAACCAAAAATCCCCATTTTCCATAGTGATGATCATCTAATCATATGTGGTTAGGTGATGGATGTGAGGTTTAATCTAATCATAACATTCCAAAAAATTAAAATTAAAAAATATCAAGAGGGTGCATTAATCATTCATTATGCTTTACTTTTATCATGACCTTACTTTGAGTTTTGGGGGAAGTGGGTGCTGGTACATTGAAGGGGAGAATTTAATTACACTTGTTGATATCATGCATTTTACTTAAGAGATAAACATTCTCCTTGAGCCTTAATTTTTTAAACATCAAATCCTACCAACCTTAAACCTCAGAGTCATTTGAACCATTATTGAAAATTCCTCATGATTTTATGTGCCTTTTGTCTTTTCAATGTGGAGAAAGTAGTTCTTTTACAAGCTTATGGATAAGGTGTATGTTTTCCTGATATGAGCATAACTCTACTTGAATTTTATCATGAGATATGAGAGGAAAAATTCAAAAGTGAGCTAAACCATGATGTTTCATGCTTAATAATAATGAATTAAGAAGCTTTAATGAATTAAAGAAAAAGTTTCCTTTTTTTCAAAGGGGAAAAGTTAAATACTTTATTTAATTGTTTATTTGAAAAATGACAAATTAAATTGATATTTTATGTGGATTTTTGAATTTTTTATTTGAAATTGAAAATAGGTAAATTTTATTACTTTGGAATTTGAATATTGGTAACATTGGTGTCCTTTGAATTCCATGTAGAGATTTCATGCTTGAGGATAAGCACAGTTTATGTGTGGGGGAATTGATAGAGATAATATTTTCCACATATTTTTATTTATTTCAATTTTTTTAATCATCACAAATTATCAATTTGATATTATATGATTCAATTTTGGATTTATGATATGTTTTGACCAACATGGTGAAAAACGCATAATTCTATATTTTTGGACAGATTTTTACATCAAGGGTATTTTAGTCATTTATTGAAAATATAAATCCAAATTGAGTGAATTTTTTTTTAAATCCTTATTTTATTTCCTCCAAATTTTTCTTCTATAATAGGGGAAGATTCAATCATCTAGAGGCCTTATAAATCAATGAAGTTAAAGGATTTTCTGGGAGGACAGTGTGAACCCCACCCCCATAACGGAAGTCCATATCGGCCTAAATACTCCAATTGTGGTTATTCTACCTAGAATAGAACAAGGAAAAATATATCTAGATCTAAAATTAATTGTATGGAGTTTGGAAGTCTTTATGGTTTCCATTGGGTGTTATACTTTTGAAGGAATATTCATGGAAACTTTTTCTAGAAAAGGAAACGTCCAATGAAAAATTCATTACCCAAAAATATGATGTAAAAATATGCTGTAATTTTGAGAAGATATTCCCAAGTTATTTATGAACAACATTCTTTATGGGTAAAATGCATGAAGAGGTCATTTATTAGGGCTAAAATGCGTAAACTTTTTAGGGACAGATTTTGACGATAAAATGAGGGGAGCTCCTCCCTCTCAAAGCATCCCATTCTCCATCCCATTTCTTCATGGCACAGAGGAAGAGATCTCAAATGAGGGAGGCCAGCAGAAAATATTCCCCATTCTTTTTAATTTATTTATTTTCTTTATTTTTGTTTTAGTTTTAAGTTGTAATTTTGATTTCTAATAAATTCATGCAATGTTTTTATTTCTGTGTCCACTCATCCACCCTTTTTTCTTCTTCTCATCTTACCATCGTGAAAAATAATACTCATGATCATGATTAACAAATCCAAGGAATATCCCGATGGATTAATCGGGTTCTTGAACCCAAGACCATTTTTTTAATATTCTTTGAGTTAATTCTAATGATAATTTATATTGGGTGTAATCCTCATTGTGGTTGTCTAAAGTTTAACTTCTTAATCTACAACCATTTTCCCTCAATTGTGGAGGTGGATGGAGGGTGATCTTGGAGATCACTAAGTGGACCTTTTAATTCATAATCGGGGTAGACTAAAGTGTTCACACACGCGATGGAGTGTGTTCACTAAGAATATTTGAAGGTATTCAATCAAGGTGCTCCCTGAAAATTATCTTGGGAGAACTTCCTTCACTAATTCCATTTTGTTTAGCATTTCATATTAATTTGAACTAAATTTTGTCATTTAATTTATTTTCATAAATTCTATTTATTTTATAAAATATAAAACTAAAAAAAGAAGTAATTTAGGTGAATTAGATTAAGTGAGTGAATAACTGAGAAATCTCCTCATGTGAGACGACCCTGGTTAGCCACTATGCAACACTAGAAAAACATAAAAATATGATTTTGACATGCCCTATGATAGGTGTGAATCAATAATCTTGGAAGGTTGTATATATGAGAGATTTTATGGTTGCATGAGGTTCTCCACTCTATTGTTTTAGACAGGGACACATATTTTACATCTTGTGTCTGGCGGGGACTACATAGGGATTTGGGTACACAGGAACTTCTAAGTATAGATTACCATCCCCATACTAATGTCCAGTCTGAGTGCATGATTCAGGTGTTGGAGTACATGTTTCGAGCTTGCGTCCTAGATTTAGGGGGTTCTTGGGAGAGAAATATACCCCTAGAGGAGTTTTCCTACAATAACAGTTTTCAGGCGATGATTCACATGGTACCTTATGAGGCCTTGTATGGTAGGCCATGCCAATCACCCTTATGTTAGCTGGAAGGTAGGAGAGATAGCTATGATGGGACCTCGTCTTGTTTATGAGATCACTGAGTAGGTGGAGTTGATTCAAAAGAGGATATATACTACACACTCACACCAGAAGTCTTATATTGAACGACAGAGATGACCTATGGAGTTCGAGGTCGGAGATCAGGTTCTCTTACGTGTCACACCAAGGTTGGGACATAAGGGAATTTGGTGATGGGGAAAGCTTTCCCTGAGATACGTCAGGCCATTTGAGGTTTTGTAAAGATTCATGCTGGTTGCCTATCGGTTTTAGTTGCCTCGGAGTTATTGGGATATGCATGGCGTATTCCATGTTTCTCAGCTATGACGTTACTTTTAATAATCATCTCACATTTTTCAACCCAAGTAGGTTGAATTAAAGGTGGATGCATACTTTGAGGAGAACCCTATTCAGATTGTGGATTGCAACACAAAGGTTCTATGTGGTCGGTCTGTTCCTCTAGTATGAGTGTTATGGTAGTACTGACGTGTACAGGACGATACATAGAAGAGTGTGGTCAATATACGATTGCAGTGGCTAGAGTTGTTTGATGTTTCTTCCTCACCAACCTTGAAAGGGAAATTCGGGGGGAAATTACATTAAGGGGGGAAGATTTTAAGAACCTAGATATTCTTTTCAGGCATGGATCTTGATTTTGGGTGTTTTTGAGGAAAAAAGAAGAATTTGGAAATTTTTCTAAGTACATGATGTGTAATCTTGAGTACACACTGTGTACCTAGTTTCCACATGTAGCTGTGTACTGGACATGTAATGGAAGAGTACATGGCTGTCTGGACCACATAAAATGGGGGCCAGTTGAGGCATGTACACGATGTGTACATTAAATGAACACACTATACACTTTTTTTATTTGATTAATCAGACCAGGGTCATGTCTAATATCCAGAACTATCTTCTTCTAACCTCGTTTCATCCAGGAGCGATCAGAAGTGATGATCAAAGTCTTGGCCACCATTTATCTATCCAAGGTCCGATTCGAACTATATTTGGTGTGTTGGAATCCCACTGATCTACAAAGTTATAGGCCGATTCAAGGGCTGACGTTCGTGATTGATCATCATACAACATCGAGGTAGGTGGTTTGTTTCCTTTTGGGGTTTGTCTTTGAGTAATATATTCCTAAGTGTCGATTTCCCATGATTAGGGTATTTTGTGTTATATAATTGAACCCTATTATTATCTACCTTAGATTGATTATTAGATTAAGGTTTTTCATTTATATGTTATACCAAATTTCTTGTTTTGGTGAAACCCCATGGGTGTGTCTTCCTTATTGAATGTTTATGACCGTTTAGTCCAGGTTTCGTATTAGGAAGACCTTGTTTCCTTTACATGATTGTTAGGTTGGAATTGATTTCTTAATTGATGCTTGTTAAATTCATGTGTTATGTATTGTAGCTACTTATACTTGTAGTAGTTGAGATTAATTTGGGATTCTAGATATTATTTGTTAATGATTGTATTACACAGGGCTGTGAGAACCTGCTGTAGTGAGACCATAGGGTGAATTGATATTGAGGGCTTCCTTAGAGTGTTTGTAATGTTTACATTGCGAGACCATAATGGGATTGATGGTGAGTTATCCCTTAGAGTTTAGATAGTATACCATTATGAGACTACAGTGAGAATTTATGTTGAGTGCTTCCTTAGAGAGTCTGTTGTTTATCATTAAAAGACCATAAGGGGAATTGATGGTGAGTGCTTCCTTAGAGAGTCTTTTTTCATGAGACAAAAGGGGTTAGACTGTGTGAGCTTCCCTAGAGGGTTGTGATATCTTTATTTTATTCATTATATGTTGAACCATATGGGTTAGACTATGAGAGATTTCCAAGAGGGTTTCTTGTAAATGATTGTATGATTGTGATGATTCTTCCAAGCTAGAGTACAAGCTTGGACTCAGTCTTACTTGATTATTAGATGGTCTTCTGAGACATTTGTTTTTCTAATACCCAAGGGATACAAAGCTTAGGCTAAATCCTAATATTCCATTATTCAACAATTTGGATAATTAATAAATTTAAATGAATGTAATTAAAAACTATTGGATTTTTTACTTTTGAGTACTTCCTTGTTTATTGCTTCGTTTTTTATATTGCCAACTATATATATTCACTGACAATTAGGCATAGATATTTTGGTGGTTTTCTAATAGGATTCATATCACACCCTGTTTGGGTCATGCTTTTGGGCCCAAACCGATTATATGGTTGCTGATATAGATAAGGGTTAAATTCCCTTCTTTATCAGGTACTTGATTACAGTGGAAACAGAGAGTATGAGACCATGTTAAGGCTTGAGATACTGCAAGAGTTTACTTTTTTCATTCATACTTTCCTTTAGTACTGTATTTCTAGAATTTTGATTTGTTTGGCGGTTTTACTAGACATATGTGACATGAATCATATATATATGTGATCCAGTTTTTTATTTACTATCAGTATTCCGCTGTTTACTTCTGTTGTGTGGTATTACTATTTCCACTACTGTTTACTAATTTTCTATTGTGTTACTCAGCTAATGAGGGAATAGTTTCCCCATTATCACACTCAAGGATCTCACTACTAGTCCGAAGCCTCTGGCATTCGGAGAAATGTGCTTGAGGCTATGTGACCCACTGGGTACACGGCACCTTTGGGAGACACCTATATCTGGGACATTTCAAAATCATTATTACTATATTTATAATCAATATATAACCATTTAATTTATTTTTTATATGTTTGATACATAAAAATTCCATTAAATATTTATTATTATACATACCTTCCATCTTAACATCTAATTTATAATGGTTGTGTTTAAATAAAAAAAAATTAATATGCTATCACATTTCGTTCATAGCTAGTGTTCCATGCATTAAATGTTATCAAAGAGACTAAATTTATTTAAAAATAAATATATGTAAATGTTATGGGGTGTTATACTATATTATAATCATGGTCTTTCATATCACATATGCTATCAAACATGATGCTCATATTTTAAAATCTAAGGGTGTTACAAAACCCATGGAAACAATTTGTGAAATAATTTATCAACTTGTAAATCATAAAAAACTATATCTTTTCATATTAAAAAATAGTAATGTTTGCATGGAAAATATCAAAACCCACAAGATAAAGACGGAAATATCATGTAAAGAGCCTTATTTATTGAAACTTCTCTGAAATAAACAAAATTACATCAGCCTTGGTTATTATAAAACTGGTATTCAGCACATATGATATGAGATTTGAAGTTATTAAAAAATTAATTTTTTTATAAATATGGTAATATTACGTTCAGAAATAATGAGTCTCTTATAATTAAATGTGTTTGATATGAAATCAATGGTAAATAAAATATAAAATCCAAATGAACCTTGTATATTGATTGGAATAAACCTAACTTTTTTAATGTTTCGTGACTTTTTGATGATGGTAATTAATTACTTTTCATAATATATGATTTATTTGGAAAAAGAATCAATTATATAAAATTTATTACAAAATTGAAATGAAAAAATATAATCATGTTCTATGTTTCTGATGCAAAAAAATTATGTTTTCTGACTGTGATTAAATAAAATCATCTCTGGTATAAAATGATGGGGGAATATTAGTCAAAAGAATATAATCAAATTAACAAGAGGAGAAATTAATCATGATATTAATGACATGAAAAATAGAATAGTTTTGTGTTGTTCCATATTTTAATAAATTAATATTAATAACTAAAAACATATGAATTTTGAGATACATTCAACCCCTCCATTGGGGATGAAAAATTCTAACATCTTTAAAGCCATGAGAAATAAATCAATAATTATATATAAATAATTTATTTCATTTACTTATTACTTGACAGATATTACTCATATTATTTTTCTAAATCATATGACAAAGGATATAATTTTTTTTTTTGAATTTTTTTAAGATAAGTGTTGAAAATGAATGTTGATATTCTTTGAATAAGATTCAAACCGGTAATGGTGGTGAAGATATTAATGGTAAGTATATAGAAGATATTAAAAATCATTATACTTATCATGATTTCACTACAACAAAAATGCCACTATTAAATGATGTTTTTAAAAGAAGGAATATATATTTGGTGTATATGGAACAAACCATTTTAATCAAACATGGTACTTATTTATTTATCAATAATAAAACTATTAAAGTATTAGTTTAAATTTAGAATCAATATGTCTATAGGATGAACTCTAATGTAAATCAATATGAGATTTACTAAAAAGAAACACCCTTTTTTAAATACATAAGAGTTTTTGGTTTTCATTGAATTAAAAAATAAAATGTGTAAATAATGAGAGGTTCGGATAGAGAGGTGTTGATGGAAAATTTTATGGAAACCATCCTAATGGCAGAGGAAACATGTGATATAATAATGAGAAAATAATGATTGATGACTCTTTATATGTGAAAAATATAGAACATTCTGATAAGAAAGTTTTGTAGATTCTTGTATATTGTGAGGAAAGTGAAGGTTAATTGGTTGTAGTTAAACAAAATGGAAATATTCTCAAATATAGAAATAATGTTGATGTTTATAGAGATGGATTTCATAGAAAAACTAAATCACATGATGAGTAAAAACTATGTTTATTTCTTCATAGGATGAGGAAGCAATGGAATTCTAAAATAACATTGATGATCAGTGATGATAGGTTTAAACTATAATAACATCATGGAACGTATCACATATATTCTTATATTCACATGTTCATCCAAATGATATTATTGATGATTTGATTCATAAAGTGTTGATTTGTCTTATGAGTGAAGAGTTATATCTGATTGAGAAAAAGGATTCATGGGAACTTGTACCCAAAAAAACAATATGTATGTGATCAGTAAAAAATTGGTCTTCTGATATATTTTTATTAGAAAAGGTTAAGCAATATAAAAAATGGAACAACTTATTTTTAAAGGGAACTATACTATTTTTGGAATTTAATTTAGTTTCAACCTTTCTACAGTGGATTGATTAAAACCCATATAAATCATTCTTTATTTTTCTAGACAATTAAAATGAATGATATTTTCATATGGTTTAAATGACATATATTATTAATAGATAGATATATAAAAAAGTTTATATTGAACAACCATGTGGACTCCTTATAGGGAAATCTGAAATCTACGCATGCATGATAAAGAAGGAATTTTTTGGATTTATTCAATCTCCAAGAGCATGGAATTCTAAATTCAACACTTATTAAAGTAAGTTGAACTATATGAAAGGAAGATTTGATAATAAAATCTATATAAAGAAAAAAAATTTGTTTTCCCTAATTTTTATTTCTTATATTGATGACATTATATTCATAAGGAATGATGAAGAAACCTGTAAAATGTTTTCTTAGATGATATAGAGGTAATTTGAAATTTCAATGTTTGGATAATTGAATAGTTTTTATTCTAAAAAAATATGAAAATATGAAATAAATTTCTATATATTAAGGGATAAATACAAATAAAATTATGATAATGTTTGGACTATATAATTAAAATATAGTTTCCACTCCTATATTAATGTGAAATATGTTTTCGAAATATTAATATGGTAATGAGGTTGATCCTACATTATTATTAATTTTGGATAAAATAATTTTCTATTTAGGGATATTAAGACAAGATGTTGTGTACATTATAACATTATGTGCCAAATATTATATTTCTCCATAGGAATCACATATCATGGAAGGAAAAATGTATCCCTGATATATCAATAGTGGTACTAGATTTAGAATAAGATAAGAAATATCATGAAATATTTATCTGTTTGGTTATAATGATATATATTGGAGAGGATGTATTGATGGTACAAGATCCACATCTGTTATTGTGTTATTTATGGGAGAAATATAATTGAGTTTGGAAAAAAAGAAGAAAAAATTTACACATACCAACACTATAAATACTAATAATGTTGAAACCCCCATGACACAACACAACATGTGTTGATATAGACAAATTTAAAAGAATTAATTGTTGATATAAAGTTACCACTTCTCTTGGGATTTAATAATTAAAATTCTATAAATATAAATATGAATCTAGTTAAACATTTTTATTCCAAGAACATTTCTATAAAATATAATTTCATCAAAGAGAATGTGGAATATAAGGAATTGATTCTAGATATTGTTATTTAATAAAAGAAGTGGTTGATATTCTCCCAATACCAATTCTGAAGGAATAATTTCCAAAGATAAGGTTGATCTTGGGATTATAACCACATCCTCTTCAATGATAAGTTATATAAATTCCATCCCATTTCTCATATTTTCATTGGATACTATTGTAAATGAGGGATAAATAGTTGTAAACATAAATCAATTTATCAGTATTTGATGAACCTACTTAAGGTAACAAAGAGAATATATTTTTGGGGAGATCTTAAAAGGGGTAACCTATAATTTCAGAATGTGTGAAGTGTTTTAACAAATTGTTGAAGTGGATGCATGAAATTTTGTTCTTTCTGTTTGATACTGTTTATTATGAATGTTCCATGTGGAAGAATATGTTTCTTATGACATGTAAAAAATATTTTTATTCCACTACTAATGAAACACCCAAAAAATTCCACTATATTATCATGATAACTCAAATTTTATAATGATAGTTTTATTATGATATCATATAAATACATTTACATTTAATAATAACATTAGAAAAAATTGAAAACTACAAATAGGAACACTAAATGGATTTTTTAATTATATAATAAAAATTGTATTATTTTTTAGAGACACCAAACATAGTCTATTAGAATGTGTTTTATGATAAATTTATAAGTTTAATATAAAGTTAATATTCATGAAATAATCTTAGAAGAACATTTTAAATTAAAAACTATTCTAACAAAGACCAATTTTAAATTTTTAATGGTCATAATTAATATTTCATATGAAATTAATAAATTTTGAACAAATAATGATATTTATTTAAATGTTGATATTATAATTTTTTGAAAATTATTTTGATAATATAAAAATTATTATTGGATTCATCACATCAAAATTATTTTAGGGTCATTATTTAGGAATTTTCTGGAAAAGATTATTTTTTCTAAAAAACATAAAATTGCAGCTTTACAAAGAACTTTGATTTTATGAAATTATTATTATGTCATCATGAAGAAAAATCTATAAAACATCTTATTTAATTGAAATATAATTTAATAATTATAATAAATAATTTAAAACTATTAATATTAATTTATATATTTATTCCTTATATTTTAGAACCAAATACATTAATTTTATGATAAAAATGATTATTTTTATATTATTTTCATTAATTGGGTTGGATTTAATGTATGTTTTGAATTTGGGAGTCATTTAACATCCACCCACTCTCTTGTAATCATTAATAAGCCATAAAATTTCTTAGAAATTATTTCACCCAGAAGTGGGTTCCTTATATTATAAAATCACCTTTATTTTAACCCTTGAAACAACCCCTCAAGTATAAATACCCCTTTACACCAATGACCTTATGAACAATTTCTCTCGCAATATCCCTCTCTAGAGTCCCGAAAATGGGGTTTTATGGTTCTTAAGAGTTCATCTCTATTAATTTGTATTAGAAATTAATTATAAATATATTATTCCTTAAAGTGATTTTAAATTCCCATTTTAGGATTAATATGATGTATTTTTAATGATATAATTAATTTATCTCTCATTATAGGTTTTTACTAAGTCATTACTCTACTGAAATAATGTTTCTGAACAATATTTTATGACAATATTTGAAAGATATTTTAAATTCTTTATTGTTTTAATATTAGATATTATTATGTGTCATTGCTATAGTAAATATGTCATTTTATCATCTAGATATCACCATTCCCTCTCATTACAGTGCCTTCACTAGTCATTGTAATTATCTTGGTATCCAATATCCATAAAACCATCTTTAATTTAGTGAAGAAAAGCATGTGTGGTTTTCCCCAAAATAACATCCCTGTATGGATACTATATGTGGATATGGTTTTGGACCAGATGCATATTGGGATTAAAACCCCAAAAAATAGTTGGTTTGTTATATTCTAACCATAATTATGGTGAATAGTTATTGTTCCCTTAATGTGCATCTATTTTGATAGTCCCTGGGAATTCAGATTGGATAATTCATGTCCAATTTATGGTCCATAATAAAGGATAAAAATATTTGGATTGAAATTTAAATTTAATTGATATCCTTATTCTATGAATGTACCATTCATTATTTATTTTTTTCATACCTTCAATTGGTTCCCTACCCTTTTCATTGTAAACATCCTATAGTTTCTAAATATGATTGTTGAATATTCATAATGATTTCCAAATTAATCCATTGGAAAGGACTCTTTCCACCTAATTTGTATGCAATGTTTATGTTCAATTTTAATCTATGAATTTATCATTTATTTTACCTTTCATATATATGTCCATGTTCCTATTTACATGTTTTATAGTAGAAATTTGATCTCTTTAATGAATAATCCATCACTCTCTTTGTGTTTCCTTATCATAGGCCATGGGTAATAATTACATTTCATGTGAATACCCTTGTATACTTATTTTTATTGAAGTATATTCACCTAGATACCCAAACATTGATTTAATAGAGAAAATTTTAAATAAAACCAATATACATTATCTATATGGTGTATATAATCATACACAAAATATAAGGCATTACCCTTTTTAATGAAAACAGGTTCAGGAGATAAGATCTTGAAATACCAAACAACACTAAACTGAAGGTAAAAGTAAAGATAAAATACATTCTCATATGCATGTTCAAACATAAACTACGACAAAAGTACAACCAAAGTACTAAAACAAGTACCCAAATAAAATATACTAAGAATAAACACAACAACTATCCCAACGCTCGAGTAAGTAAATTCTAGAACGGTACTCAAAGTCCTCCTGGAAACCTAAAAATAGTTTTATAGACGTAGGGTGAGTAGACAAGTATACACAGTAGGAAAACTAAATCCACCCATGCACAAGTAGGGGAAAATATTTATTCCCCTGTGTGAAAACAATATAACCTCAAGGCCCCTAACAAGGAATAATAACCAGCCCAACCTTACCAAGGTACAGTCACCAAATAATGCTTCTAAAGTAATGTAGTAGTATAAGCACATCAGCATTTGGGTACTCCGCACTACTTTCCCACTAGTTAATTGCACACTTCTAACGGCTAACGTCTTGATGCTACCACTATTACAAACATAGTCCCATTGCCAAAATCATCCCGCACACACCTAGGCCTCAAACCAAACATAAATCTCACCTACAGAAACTTGGGACACAACCACACCACGCATCTCTCCCGCAAACACCCGGTCCTCATACAAAATACACTTGGAAAAAAAACATGGCTCACAAACACATGGGCCCCTCATCCACTCAAACCTTCCCTATGGATCTTGGACTATGGTAAACCTCAAGCCATTACAGCCTGCTCAGATACACTCGAGCGGTAAGAACCCAAAAGAGGGTGTGAGGAAGAAATTGAGTAACCATCCATCCAACCTCCAATCAGGATGTTGGGAAAGACACCCTCTCCCATGAATGGGGGTGTTTGGAACATGGTTCTCAACAGGGGTGGGGTTAGTATATAAATCAAAAGATGCTACAATTTATACATATATGTAAACAAACACTCAACCCAACCTATGGGTCCCAAAACAAAAAACCAACCCACACAGAAACACATTTACTATTATCCCTATATGCACAACCACACAATAGCCACTGCCAAAGCATAACCCCAACCCCATTTTCATCTAACCAATTTATTTTCATTAATTAAGGGGTTTACTTTAATTTATTCTAGTATTACTCAGGGAAGCTACCCAGCACAAAATATGCAACTGTCTTGAAAGGTGAGAAGCCCGATTAACTAAACACACAACAACCAACCCACTAACAATTATCATTATTCATGGATATACTGCACAATCCTTCCCTCGTAACCAAATATGCATCCCCACTACCAAAAAAAAATCCTAGATACAATCTCACTACACAACAATCCCATAAACACATTATAATCTCACTTACCAATGTTTCCCAATGGCCAAAACACAACAAAGGTAGTCACATTGCCTACAATTCCATTTATTCCACAATCAATCAGTCTCTCAACCTGAGGTTCCATCCCACCACCCATACAACCCCAAAAAGAAATACCATAGGAATAACCATTAAACCAAATCCCCGCTGCACACACATAACACACCCTTATCATAGAACCAACTCCTCTATCCACCCCTATACCCACATCCTACACAAGGCTAGAACCCCATAAAACATAAAACACACAGCCACACCATCATTTCAAGGGTATTCAAATTTATCCAACATGGTCTCCTAAAATTCCACTTTAAATAATCAGGGTGATCACAGAACATGTTTGATCCTGGGGTATCAATTTAATTAACGATTTATACATGATTAAGAAGATTTCATGATACAACCAATTATTAAACATCATAACAAAAATAAACAAAACACCACCCATATGAAATAAAATACCACCAATGACCATGATTTTCATAAGTCATACAGCCACAAAAATCCATAAAAAAAATATACCAAAATAAAACATGCGATCAAACATCAAACCACTCCCATCCCATTATTTCATTACCCCGTTATCTTTTCATCACATTCCCTTATTTTTTATTTCTTGTTTTAAGAAACATTTTCATCTATTCTTAACAAAGAATCATTAGTATAGCCACCCCACATGATTCACAATTAAAGAGAGGTAGAAGAAATCCGTACTTGAAACCATAGGTGACTAAAGCATCTATTTGCACCAAGAATAAGGGATTGTACGAGCCATAGGTAATTATAAGAAAAATGAGCAGGATGGGGCTTGAACACAGGTGTTTGACTCGTCTAGAAAGGAAAATTTTAGGTGCAACCATATGGAATGGAAAACACACTAGGATGGTAAGATCCCTACTTTGAAGGGTCAGATCCTATATTAAAGGAAGAATAGTTTCAAGAGCCATTAACATGGGATCGTGGTCAAGATCACATGGTTTGAGTTTCTAAAATCCACTAAAATTTTAGGATACTAAATATATACTTAATATTATTTCAAACTCCCTTAAAAATTCCCAAAAAAGGCTTTAAACTCAGTTTAAGACAAATAAAAAGGTAAAAGGGATGAAACTGGAAAAATTGGGAAAAACTGGAAAAGTTCGAAATAAGTCACCGATGGGTGAGTCCCCGACGCTGATCCACCGATGGGTGAGCTACCAATGAGACCTACAAACACTGATCTACTAACACGACCTACCGATGTTGAGCTACTGACACGAACTACCGATGCTGAGCTAACGACGCGACCTACTGATGATGACTCCCTTGAATCACTAATGCTTATACCCTAGACTCATTGATACCAACTCCCCTGACTCACTGATGATGATGCCCCTGACTCACCGATGATGACACCTTCAGTAACCGACACTAACGCCCCAAATCACCAATCAAAAAACTAGAAATTTGGAAAATACTGGGAATGACCTACCGTTGCCTCCCAGAACACCCTAAACAATGTATTTTCACAAAGGAATGGCCCAAGTAAATCTAACATCATTACATCTGATAACTGTAAAACTATTCCCATCCCCCATAATTTAAAACCAAACTAAGGAAAAGATAGTCCCAAACAACAACCTCGTAAGATACCTCTCATGGATTGAACCACCTTATGTTGTTAAAAAACCTGAGTGAAATCCTCGACATCCAAGGAAACCACCTTTCCATCTATCTCTTGAAAAAGTGTAGAAACATTGAGGCCCCAATAAAACAAACAAACATGAAAACACCAAAGTCACACTATCCAAACACATGGATTATGTATCTCCTTCCTCCATGTCAAGTTACTATCTGCTTTGGGAAGCACCGACTCAAAAACAAAGTGAAGAAGTACAACACAAAAACAAAACCCAGAACAGCTCTGGATACTGGGCACACATTTGTGCCTCTCACTCCCAAGTACTTCCTTGAGGCCACTATGACTCCATAACACACGAACCAAAGGAATGGTCTTTCCACAAAGAACATTCTCCTTATAATACTCAATTATTACTATTCACTCCCCAAATGTTATGTCATCCTCAATATCCAACTCTCCTCAGTCAATGATGTGGGAGTCATCATGTAGATACTGATAGAGATCAGAGACATGGAAGGTGTCATGAATCCTATCCAACTACGGTGGAAACTCTAGCTGATATTCCACCTTGCCAACTCATCCCAACACTTCTAAAGGTCCAATGAATCTGAGAGAAATCTTTCTCCCTCTAAAAAACTTATGTTTCCCATGCCGATGGGAAACCTTCAAGAAAACATGGTCCACACCCTCAAACTCCAAAGGCCTCCTCCTATATTTGGAATATGAATTTTGTCAGTCTTATTATGCCTTCATCCTATCGCGGACAAGTGGAACCTTCTCTATCGTACTTTTCACCATGTTTGAACCAAGAACTATAGATTCTACAACCTCTCTCTAACACAAGGGTGAATGACATGGCCTTCCCTGTATAGATTCGAATGAATCCATTCCAATGGTAGAGTGATAGCTATTATCGTAAGAAAACTGTACCAAGGGAAAATGTTGCACCCAAGACCCACTAAAGTTCAGAATACATGCCTGTAACATGTCATTCAACATCTGGATGGTCCTCTCTATTTTCCAATAAATTTGAGGGTCGAAAGAAGTGCTGAGGCATAACTAGGTGCGAATGTCATACTGAAATCCCCTATAGACATAGGATGTAAAATATGTAAATTGATCCAATATAATTGATCTTGTTACTCCATGAATCTACACCACCTAATCCACATACCTTAGTGCCAAGGCATCCAATGAAATCGAATCCTTGATCGACATGAAGTGATCTGATTTCGTCAGCCAATCCACTATTACCTAGAGAGCATCACATCCTCCCTGAGTCTTGGGTAATCTTGTGACGAAATCCATCGATATGTCATCCCACATCCACTCGAAATCATCTAAAGGCTAAAATAGACTGTTGGGAACACAGTGCTTAGACTTAACCTACTGACAGACTAGGAACCCTTCCACAAACTCCACCACTACCCACTTCATCCTGGGCCACCAAAACCGTTCCTGTAAGCCTCATTATATTTTATAAACTCTTGGATACACCACCCAGGGTGGGATATGGAACTCACAGATAACTTACTCGCACATTTCCACTGGGACAAATATCCTCTCAGAAAACAACATATGATTCTTACTATCCTCTAACCATACCTCTAGAGAATCACCATGGACAGTGAGATCACACATTAATTTATCCTCTGAGTCTCCCCATTGAGACTCTTCCACCTACCACATTATGGGAGACTGCATTGTCATCTAAAAAAGAAAACCTCTATGGACATCCACCTCTGCATCCACATGTAAAGAACAAAACTCCTCTATCACCTTCCAATCATAAATGGATTTTTGAACTACCTCCTTTGGTGACTTTTTGCATAAGGAATCAGGTACCAAATTCCATTTTCCTTAGGTATAAGAGATCTCAAATTCCTAGTCCTATAGAAACTCTATCCACCTTCAATACTGCATGTTCCGGTATCACTGGGAAAAGATATACCTCAAGCTCTTGTGATATGTGAATACCACACATCACTCTTTGATGAGGTAATGTCTCCACAACATCAGTGAAAACACGACTAATGAAGGATCAGGATCATGGGTGTAATAGTTACATTCATGCAGATATAACTGTGTAGACCCATAATAGATCACTCCCCAATGCTACATTGGAACACATCTCAATCCTATACTGAAGTGTCACATAACACCTCAAATAGTACCCCTTCCTCTGGTAACCTAAGCATTGGATCACCGAACATGTCCCCCGTCAGGTAGATAAAAGATGTCTGGCACTGCTCAATCCACACGAAGGCCTGGTATTTTCTAGTAAAAGCCATCAACATATATGCAACTTGAGAGATGTCGGGCATGAATCTTCAGAAATATCCCACTAGAACCAGGAAGTTGCAAAATTTGGCCACATTATTGGGTGTTTCTATAGCATCCCAGCCTTTTCTTAAATTAATATTACATCATTTTAAAGATAAACAACGTAATATTATTACACATAGAGGATCAAAAGGTTTATTGTCTTGGGAAAACTAGGACCGTACATAACAATTACAACATCAAGCATAAAAATTTATCTAATTTCATCTTCTCTAGCTTCTTATTGCACTTGTCCTCTCCTTAGTACATGTAGACACCTGAGGATATACATAAAGAGGGGTGAGCTGAAATCCCAGTAAGAGGATAGATAAGAATAATACAGCATGGGTTGATCATAATCATGACATAGGCAAAAGATCATGAACATGAGAGGAGCATAAATAAAAGACTTGAAATGTGGCAATGCATAAAAATGAAACATTATGTCTTAGTGGTTAACTACCACACATACTTTTGAACCAAGCTAGAATCTTGTTCACACGTTATTTCATATTTACTCATGAGATTCATCACTTTACCCAATTCATTATAGAGATGTATAATTCTGGGCGCACCCGTCACTTTGAAACATTCATATTGCGCTATATAATTCTGGGCGCACCCGTCACATCATAACATTATCATTATCATTCTTGACACATGGAACATACATAAAAATTGAACCTAACTAACCCATGTTAAGGAATGGGTTTCATATCATAAGGATACATTCATAATCTTTGGGTTCCCAAAAGAAAGAGGGAACAACATACTTGATACAAGAACCATCAACCATGAATGAGAGGTAAAAGTTGAGTTCTTAAAAGAAGAGTTATTTTGGAAAAAAATTGGATTGACATAAACTTCATTAGAAAAAATTTATATCCAAGAAACGTTAATATAATTATGAACAAATTATTTTTAAGAATTTACCATACCAAATTGGAGTGAAAGAGGGAGAACCTGAAGAAAGAAAATTGGGTTCGAGATTTTCCCCTTACCTTGTATCTGAATGCTTCCATCTCTTTAATGTCTTGTATAATTACATTATATTAATTAATTAGAAAGACAGAACCATTTTTAAATTAATATGGTTCATTATGGTTTCATTAATTGATTTTAAGTGCCTTTGTATGAGTTATAGTTTTTAAAAACATTATTCGGGAATGATTGTTTTTATGGTTTTCTTGAGTGGTTCACTTGTATTATTAAATTGAAGTTCAGGTAGAATATTGGTAAGCATACAGAAATAATATTACATGTTATTAATTATATTACATGAGTTTTAATTATCTTATAATTAATCATATTATATCCATGTGGATGAATCATTAGATAAGAATTAAATGATGATTATTTGGGTTAATTTGGGTGATTTTTGGATCATAATGAACTTGTTTTAATTTATCACTTAGTAATATGTCCATAAGTTTTTTCTAGAACTTTAAATAGGAAATAATACATATAACATATTCTGGTTCAACCATAAAAATGGTTTCATGACCAGATATGATGGTAGAAATGGAAGAAGAAATCATGTCGTTCTTGAAGGTGATAAATTAACACCTCACAAACAACTTTCTCTTCAATAAAATAAAAGGAAGAGGGAAAGGGGGTTGGATGATATAATATACCATTAGAATCCTAAAAGTAAATTATATTTATAATACTGGAGTTAAAATACCTTTTGGATGAAGATAGGTGTGGAGAGATCAAGAAATGAACTTGAACTTGAAAGAAAATTAAAGGAGAAGCAGGAGTGAAATTACCTCTTAAATCCTCCTCTTGAGATCCTCCTTAAGGAAGCTAGGCTTGGTCTTTTAATGAGACCAGAAGCTCTTGGACGTGTGATAGGGGCTAGGGAAGATTTTTGGGAAGATTTTAGAGAAGTATTGGAGCTTGAGAGGTGTGATGAAATGAGGGTGTGAAGGGTGGATTTTATAGTGGATGGGAGAGGGGTTTCTTTAATATAAAATTCATTAGTTTATTATTTCTTCACAAGACAAGAAATAATGAGTATTCCATGACCAAGAATAGTAATTTTATCATGTGATCCCGAAACGAGTGGGCTTATATCATCATAACATCACACATGACTCTATAATTAGCTTATTTAGTTTATTTTTGTAAATTACGGTATTTCACTATTCGTCATAAATTCAAGTATTTCAGAAAAATCCCGAAAATTTACCCCAACCATTATTTGACGTCTAGAATCCAAAAATGAAGTCCATTTTTTAAAAATAATTCTCTAAATATTATTAATTTAATATTTGATTAAAATCATAATTTACTTAAAAAACAGTTTTTAAAAATTATAACTGATTTTATAGTGATTTCAAAAATTACATAGGGTCTTATAAAATTATCTAAAAACTATAATACATTGATTAAATAATTTATGAACACATTTTAGGAAAATAAATTTTCTTTTAAATTAATTAATTAAATATAATTAATTATTTATGACTTACAAAATACCAAAACGTTTGCTAAGGTCAAATTGTCACTTTCTAAGATGTCTAAATTTTATTTAATTATTCATGGGTAAGGTTACTATTATATTGGATGATTTACTATTCATAAGGTTCATAATACTATTCATAAGGGTATGTTACTATTCACAAGGGTAAGTTACTATTCACTGAAAATTATTTTTGTTTTAATAGACTCCAAAAATCATCTTGAACACAACCTTGTATGTCGGATTTTCGAAATTCAAAACATAGAAGTGACAAAATTATGTTTAAAGGTCACTTAGCACTTAGTAGTTCATTATGTTGTGTTTTCATTTGATTTTATGACATAAATATAAGAAGGTAATTTCCATTGAAAAACTTTGGGTCATTACATTCTTCCCCCCTTAAGAAATTTCACCCCTGAAATTTCACTTTACACAAACTGGTGAGGGTGTTTCTCCGTCATTGCCTCTTCTGGTTCCCAAGTTTCTTCCTTAAACTTATGGTTCCTCCACAACACTTTAACAAGATGGGTTGTCTTGTTGCGTAGAACCTTATCCCTCGGATCCAGAATCTTTATTGGCTTCTCCTCATAGGAGAGATCATCTTCCAGCTACACCACCACTGAGTTTAGTGCATGTGAGGGGTCTGGTATGTACTTCCTCAGTAGTGATACATGAAACACATCATGAAATTGAGCCATATTTGGTGGAAGTACAAGATGATAGGCCACTGCTCCTATGTGGTCAAGGATCTCAAAGTGGCCAATATACCTTGGTCTTAGCTTCCCTTTCTTCCCGAATCGCATGACTCTCTTCCATGGAGATATTCGAAGGAAGACTTTATCTCCAATGTCGAACTCCAAGTCCCTTTGACGGTTGTCTGTATAGCTCTTTTTCCGACTTTGAGCAGCTTTGATGTGTTTCTGGATGACATGAACCTTCTCTATCATCACTTGAACAAGATCAGGTCCAAGTAGCTTTCTTTCTCCAACTTCATCTCAACAGGTTGGAGTTTTACATCTCTTTCCATATAGAGCTTCATATGGAGCCATCTGAATACTCGATTGGAAGTTGTTGTTGAATGAGAACTCAACCAATGGGAAATTATGATCCCAACCACCTTTAAATTCAAGATTGCAGGCTTTTAGAATATCTTCAAACGTTTAAATAGTCTTTTTAGATTGGCCATCAATTTGGTGGTGATAGGTCATGCTGAAATTTAATTCAGTACTCAAAGCATGTTGAAGGATCCTCTAGAATTTAGATGTGAACCTTGGATCATGGTCAAAGACAACTGAGAGTGGAACACCGTGCAGTCTCACCACTTCCTTCACATATATCATTTCAAGTTGTTCAAGCGATAGATCTTCCAAATAGTGATAAAATGGGAAATCTTGGTGAGTCGGTCAATCACAACCCATATCGCATTATTTCCCTTTGACATCTTCAGGAGACCCGTGACAAACTCCATAGTAACATTTCCCATTTCCACATGGGTATAGGAAATGGCTTCATCATACCTTTGGACTTCGGTCACTCAGCTTTTAACTTTCTAACATACCAAGCACCTTGATATATATTCCACAATATCCTTCTTCATGTTATCCCACCAGAAGTGTTCTCAGAGATAATGATACATCTTGGTACTCCCAGGATAGATAGACAAATTTTAGATATGTGTATTGCCCAATAGATCCTTCTTTATCCCAGGTAATTAAGGCACACAAAGCCACATTCCAAACCAAATCACACCATCATCATCGATATGGAACACTTGCAGCTTCCCTTCCTTTACTGCATTCACCCTCTTTTGTATCTCCACATCATCCCTTTGTGCTTCCTTAATCTTCTCCGGGATGGATGGTTCCACAATCATTTGGGAAAGGTACGGTTTATCCCCTTCCCTTATGGTTTATAAATCCATCCTTTACATATCTAAGAAGATAGGGTCTTTCTCAATCCATAACATGGATAGAGTAGTGGGTTCTTTTATACTTAGAGCATCAACTACCTTGTTCGCCTTTCTAGGATGATAGTGAATAGAGTAATCATAATCCTTGATTATCTCTAACCATCTCCTTTCACACATGTTGAGCTCCTTTTGTGTGAATATATACTTTAGGCTCTTGTGGTCGGTGTATATTTCACACTTCTCACCATAAAGGTAGTGCCACTGTATTTTCAAGGAAAAAATCACGACTTCCAGCTCTAGATCATGCGTCAAGTAGTTCTTCTCATGGATCTTCAACTATCGTGAGGAGTAGGCTATCACATTGTCATTTTGAATAAGTACACAACCCAAGCCTTTCTTTGAAGAATCACTGTATATCACAAAACGTTATCCACTTTTCTATAGTGTGAGTACAGGTGTTGTGATCAGCCATCTATTTAGCTCCTTTAAGCTTCCCTCACATTCTTCCGTCCAGACATACTTTACCCCTTTCCATGTTAACTTAGTTAGAGAGCTTGACAGTCATGAGAAGTTTCTCACAAAACATTGGTAGTACCCAGCTAATCCAAGAAAAATACAGATTTCAATGACACTAGAGGGCCTAGGACATTCCTCAATATCCTTTGTCTTTGAAGGATCCACAGAAATTCCCTCACTTGTGATCACATGTCCCAAGAACGTGACTTGCTTCATCCAAAAGTCACACTTACTAAACTTGGCATACAAATTCTCCTTTCTCAATGTTTCCAACACAAGTCTTAGATATTCTTCATGTTCCTCCTTGATCTTGGAGTAGATGAGAATATCATCAATAAACACTACCACAAATTGCTCGAGGTAATGTCTAAAGACTCTATTCATCAAATCCATGAATATTTTAGGGGAATTAGTAAGTCCAAATGGCTTCACCAAAAACTCATAGTGCCCATACCTTGTTTGGAAGGCAGTCTTTTGAATATCATCCTTCTTCACCTTTACCTTATGATATCCAGAACAAAGATCCACCTTTGAGAAGTATAGAGAACCTCTTAACTGATCGAACAGGTCATCAATCCTTGGGAGAGGATACTTCTTCTTTATGGTGATCTTGTTGAGTTCCTGATAATTGATACATAGACGCATTGTTCCATACTTCTTCTTCACAAAGAGCACGGGCGCACCCTAAGGTGATGCACTAGGATGTATGAACCCTTTTTCCAGATGCTCTTGAAGCTACTTCTTTAACTCCTCCAGTTCAATAGGATCCATCCTATAGGGACACTTAGAGATAGGAGTAGCTCCAGGAAGGAGTTCAATTGAGAACTATACCTCACGATCTGGGGGAATTCTGGGTAACTCTTCGTGAAATAAATCACCATATTCCTTCATGATGGGCATTTCCTCAAGGTTGGCACTTTCCTTCAACTCAACCATTTGGGAGAGGTATGCTTCTTCATAGGGAATCAACACCCACACCATTGAAGGATTTTTTAAAGGATAATCATGATCATCCTTACATTTGTAGAGGAGCATGGGATGGTTCGGAATATGAAAAGATATTTTTTTCCGACAGTTGATATGTGCTCTATATAAAGAGAGACAATACATTCCCATTATAGTGTTGAATTCCACCAAGTGAAGTATTATGAGATTTTCCAGAAGAATCTTCCCACATACACCAATAAGAGAAGAGTCAAACACTTGGGTTTCAATGATTTCACCACTTGGTGTTTTTACAAATATCTCTACTTCAAGGTTCTAGGGCTTCGATTCTATAGTTCTAGCAAACTTGCAAGATATAAAAGAATACGTATAACCAGAATCAAATAAGACTTTTTCCATTCTTGAGTGAATTGGAAGTATACCTTGTACGACATCATTATCATGATCCACCTCCATACCAGTGATGGTATAAGACTTCCCTTGTTCCTTTGGCTTTGGAGGCTGCTGACGCTAATTTCCCTCGAGAACTTGAGGTTTAGTGCACTGGTTTTCATAGTGCCCAAGCTCCCTACAGTTGTAGCATTGAACCATGAGTGGTTATCTCCTTTCAACAGCTACATTATCCTTCCTTTTTGTGTCTTTTTGACACTCTTGAGAATGGTGTCCTTCTTTCCCACACTTGAATCATTTCCCTATCCCTTTGAGGTAGTTCCCATGGTGAAACTTCCCACATTTTTGGCATGTTGGTCATTGATTATTCTTCCAACTTTTTTCATTAGATCCACTAGCTTGAAACTTCATCTTTATTTTCTTATCACCATAGCCATGGGACCATTATCCAAACTCCATCTCCACTTTTAGATCACGCTGAACAACTTCTTCATAACTCCCAAAGTCTCAAATTGTGAGATACTTTTGAAGGTGTGGTTTTAATCCACTAAAGAATCTATCAATTTTGTTATCATTTTTTATAACAAAACCCGAAGCTTACCTTGAAAGCCTTGTGAAATTAGCTTCATAGGTTTTGATAGTTTCTCCTTATTTTTTATTGAGCTCTATGAATTCTATCTCCATATTCATGCAAAGAGTTCGTGGAAAGTAATTATTAAGAAACTTTATCTTAAAGTCTTCTCATTCCATCTCTTCAATTTCCTCCCTTGGCTTGGTGTTCTTAATCAATGCCCACCATTGATCAGCTTCTCTATCTAGACGATAAATGGCTAGGGTCACTGATAGAGCAAATATTTTCAATTAATTTATATTGAATATAATTGTTTTAAACCCACAAAATTTTTCCTCTTAGATGAATTGTTTCATTTTTTTGATAATGGTGTTATTTTGAGCTGAATAGTAAAAATTGGCCATTTTGTATTTTTAACAGTTTTAAATTATTTCGGTAGTTTGGCCATAACATTAACTACACTGATCCAAATTGAAAAATTATTTCTTTTCCAGATTCTACACATCCAGAGATTCATTTAGTATATTTGGACTAAAATCTGAATCGGCCATATGGAAGCTCAAATAAAGCTCACAAGTTGGCTCAAGAAAACTATTTTCAGTTCTGTCTATTTTTGATGTGGGACCCATAACTCATCCACTCTGGGCCTAAAGCATGTGAAATTCGGTGGGGGGATGCGCAAGGAGTTTTGGAGCATCTTTTATGAAGGAAGAACCGAGTGAATTGGCCGTTTATGAGGCCATTAAATCACCCTAATCCGGAGGATTTCGTTTTGGAGAGTCTGACTGGAGAGAATAAATTCTCATAGTAAAACGGACATAACTCTCGGAATACATGTCCAAATCCGCTGGAATTTTGAGGGGACACGGCCAAGGGAATTATGAACAACATTAAAGAAGGGCTAAATGCGTTAAGATGTAATTTAATGGGGCTAAAACGAGTTGAAATTCGGGGGAAACATTCTGGCTATAAAAGGAGGAGAGCTCCACCCTCTCAAAGCATTCATTCTCCACCACATTCCTTCTGGGACACCAAGAAGGAGAACTTTTCAGCTTTCTCTTTTATTTATTTTCTTTTTCATAGTTTGTTAATGCCTTATTCTTCCCCATTCAACTCAATTACCCTTACCATGGTGGGGTAAACTTTTGGAGTGATTGGGGAAGGGTTGGTTTTCTACATTATAATGCTTGAGTTCTTAGATGCAATTGAATAAATTTCTTTCTTCTTCAAAGTTGTTTTCAATTTCATATAGCAGATTTTATAATCAAGTGTGATCGTTCTTGAATATTAATTACGTTATTGATTTTTTCCTTGGTAAAATAATCAATATCTCCCTCCACTAATTTCTGGTTTATATACAATGGAATAAACCAGGAATTAGTGGTGAAGTACTCGACGATCGTCAGTACATGTAAAAGGTGTAGTAAATGTTCTTGATTGTTTGGGATAAACAAAACCCGATCGGGTATTGCCCATTTCAATTAAGGATATTCAATACAACTATTTTACACATGGAAGGAGAGTTGACCAAACTGATATCTTGGTAAGGTTTTCTCTCACAATAACAATTTCACCAAAGAAGTGAGAGGAAACGATTATGGAAACTCACTTTAATCAACTAATAAGAAGAGGTTTGAACTAAATTGAACAAGGATGGCATTATAATTAGGAAACCAATCCCGACCTAATCACCCTTTTAATTTCATAGTTTTTCAATCATTTGAATTTCAAATTTCCTTTCACAACATTTTTTCCCCATTTTAAAGTGACAAACCATTTTGTGTGCACTCCTCTTCGGGAGACATCCTAGGTCAACCACATTACTACATTTTAACTTAGGAAATAATTGTTTTGCCACGCCCTACGACAGGCGTGCATCAAACTTGGCGCCGTTGCCGGGGAGGTAGTGCCACAAACTAATTGTAAATATTTGACTTTTTCAATTAAAAAAAAACATTTTCCATGTTGTTTTCAAATGATTATTTATTTAATTCATGGAACAATTACACACCAGTAAGAGATCCAATTATTGAATCAACTTGGTCTATAGAGTATAAAGTTTCTTTCTTGGCTAAACAAATTCGGGGAGCTCGAATCCAAATCATAACCGAGGATGAATTCAAGGATCTCATTGAAAACCTTAAAGAGAACCTCGAATACCCAGTGTTGGAGGGATTGGCCAGAGAATTAATTGAACTTCATGAGTATTTTCCTGAATTTTATCAAGACATAATCAAAGTACAACACCAAGAAGAAGAAGTTCACAAGGATATTCAATCCCAATTTGAAAGAATTAGTCAAACAGTTCAAAACCTAGAGACCTCAATACAGTGGATTGCGGAACAAGTACATGCATCCCAGGATCAACAAAAAATGGAGCCCGAACAAGTACCAGAACCAGAAAAATTGATGGAAGAAGTATCCCCACAAATCCTTCAAGTTGAAGAACCAATGGAAGCATTGATGAAATTAAAAGAAGATCCATTGAACCCATCTCAATAAATGTTGGAGAAGATTGATGAAGAAGATTTAGCTATTGAAATTCATATGGGAGATCAAAAAGATCTGGATAACTTCTGGAATGATTGTGAGGAACTTCTTGATCCAACTATTCCTAATAATGTAGATGATTCAACAACATTGAAGGAAGAAACCAACCAAGTAGTGGAATTTGAAGAGAAGATAGAGGAGTCTGACTACCTACCTCTATCTACGGAAATTCAACTCCAAGAGACACCTCCTTTTGAAGAAGAAATTGAATCCAAACAAGATCAGGGAGTTAATCTTTTCATAAACTCATTATCTTTTGATTTTGTTGAAACTAAATTGAGTATTACCTCCCCTTGTTTTAATTTTTCAGATTCATCCAACACTTGTATTTCCTTGGAGGGAGAATATACATCTGAAGAGGAACATCTAGAGCTCCCCAAACCTATTGAACATTTAATGGAGGGAGTAAAATAGAAGATCAAAGTGGATTTTCTGGAGTAAAATGAGACACAAGCTACTAACTTTGAAAGGGAAGAATTTGATATTGATTCTTCATGCTTTAATTTTTTTCAAATAGAATTAAACTCTGATATTCCCTTTGATTTTTTCCCATATGTATCATACCTTCAGTAACCAATGGAAAATAAAGAAGATGTTGTTCATGCGGAACCCAAGAAGGAGGAGGCTCTGTACTTTATCCTACCCCCACCATGCATGGTGTACAACATTGCGAAGGGGGTGGATCTGGTGTACTCTATCTATGGAGTCCTACTCAACAAGAACAATGAAACGAAAGCTGGGAAGAGCCACATGTGGTGGTTCAAATCAAAGAAACCTCACCCACCATCAGATTGGGGATAACTTATTAGAACTGCCCCTCTGGAGGCAGTCAAAACCCAGGGCCCACTTGGGGGATTAAACCAAGATTTATCTTTTTTTTTCTTATTCAATTTCTATTTTCATTTCTTTTAATAAATTTCTTATGTTATACTTTTTTAGGTTTTCAAAGAGAAACACTTTGGAGCCAAAATCAACGTTGCATTTCCAATAAGCCAGGTTGTACCTCCCCTTCACACTTTCTTGATGTTGTGATTCATTTTAAAATTTGCTTACACGTTAAATAAACTTGAATGCATTGAGGACACTGCATCATTTAAGTGTGGGGGAGGGAACCTTTGTAGTATAGGATTTTCATTTGATGTTTGTTTTCAAAAAAAATAAAATTGTGTGTTTTCAAATTTTTGTTTGTTTATTTTTCAATTTTTGGTGTGTTTCTGAAACTTTTGAGATGAAATGATTATCAATACCATTTTTGAAACCCATTTCAATGAGTGAACAAATCTATTCCATGAAACTGAGTTTAAATGATTGCTGAAATAACTTTGTTTCAAGTTCAAATCTTTTGTAATTTAATGAAAAGTACACTAATTTTTGAAACACATGCCATATTTCACTGTCTGTATCTTTAAGATCACTTTCATGTGAGGCTTCTGAACCATTTTTTTTATATTCTTTTCATTCACCTCATTTCTTGAGAGAACCAAACCATACTTTCTTAAACCAGAATTTGATTTATTTCTTTCAAAACTTGAGGGTTGGGGTACGTGTTTTTTAAATGATTGAGGCATTTATTTTGTTTGAAGCCCCCTTTTAAAAATAATCCTTTTCATTATGGTCTACCTTTACATTTATTATTCATTATAGCCCCTACTATCCATGAATTTCCTGTTAGGTTAGCCACATTACATGCCAATTTTCCCTATCATACCTGCTCTTGAAGTAAAATTGCATGATCTAGTTGAACTTAAGTGTGGTGGAAGATGTCTTGTGGTGTACTACCTCATTTGGTTATACTTTGGGGGGGAAATAAATTGTGGAAGAGATGTGTGTGATGCTGAAAAAATATTCTGTTGAAAGCTGTGCCTTTTCTGGAGCTTTTATGACAAGAGAAGCTGTGCCTTTCTGGAGCTTCCAATGTAAAAAGAAAGTTGTGCCTATCTGGAGCTTTAAAAAAATTATGTTTTAAAAGATTGAAATGTTTTCTGCTGAGCTGATTGAATGATGATAAAGCCTATTTTCAACAAAGGGGAAGTTAAAGAGACCATATTTGAGTGAAAACTAGAATTTTGCAATTTTGCTTCAATAAGAGCCAAGCCTTCCTTTTTCGGCCTCAGAACTTTTAACATCTAAATCCTACCAACCGGAAGCCACAGAACAACCCTGAAAAGTCCTCATGAGAAACACATGTTCTTGACTCACATCGGGTGGAGAAGTAGGAATTTATCAAACCTATGGTGACTCTTGTGTGAGTTTGGATGAGAAAATCCTTGTTCAGCCTTTACATTTGTGAGATGAGAGAAAATTCATGTGAGGTAGGTGTTTTGTGTGCATGGGATAAGAAATGAAGTGGAAATATATTAAAATCTTAAATGTAGAACTTGAAATAACAGTTTTTTTATGAGGAATGATATCTTTTTGTTTCTTGAAATTGATTTGATTGATCTCATTGATATGTGTTTTGGATCTGATTTGATTTGATTTTTACTTGTCCAGGAGTCCAAGTGCTAAGTGTGGGGGAATTGATAGATAAAATATTTTCAATTAATTTATATTGAATATAATTGTTTTAAACCCACAAAATTGTTCCTCTAAGATGAATTATTTCATTTTTTTGATAATGGTGTTATTTTGAGCTGAATAGTAAAAATTGGCCATTTTGGATTTTTAACAGTTTTAAATTATTTCGGTAGTTTGGCCATAACATTAACTACACTGATCCAAATTGCAAAATTCTTTCTTTTCCAGATTCTACACATCCAGGGATTAATTTAATATATTTGGACTAAAATCTGAATCGGCCATATGGAAGCTCAAAAGAAGCTCACAAGTTGGCTCAAAAAAACTGTTTTCAGTTCTGCCTATTTTTAATGTGGGACCCATAACTCATCCACTGTGGGCCCAAAGCTTGTGAAATTCGGTGGGTGGACGCGCAAGGAGTTTTGGAGCATCTTTTATGAAGGAAAAACCGAGGTAATTGGCCGTTTATGAGGCCATTAAATCACCCTAATCCGGAAGATTTCGTTTTGGAGAGTCTGACTGGACAGAATAAATGCTCATAGTAAAACGGACATAACTCTCGGAATACATGTCCAAATCCGCTGGAATATTTAGGGGACACGTCCAAGGGAATTATGAACAACATTCAAGAAGGGCTCAGCGTGTTAAGATGTAATTTAATGGGGCTAAAATGAGTCGCCATTCGGGGGAAACATTCTGGCTATAAAAGGAGGAGAGCTTCACCCTCTCAAAGCATCCATTCTCCACCCCATTCCTTCCGGGACACCAAGAAGGAGAACTTTTCAGCTTTCTCTTTTATTTATTTTCTTTTTCATAGTTTGTTAATTCCTTATTCTTCCCCATTCAACTCAATTACCCTTACCATGGTGGGGTAAACTTTTGGAGTGATTGGGGAAGGGTTGGTTTTCTACATTGTAATGCTTGAGTTCTTGGACGCAATTGAATAAATTTATTTCTTCTTCAAAGTTGTTTTCAATTTCTTATAGAGGATTTTATAATCAAGTGCGATCGTTCTTGAATATTAATTACGTTATTTATTTTTTCCTTGGTCAAATAATCAATATCTCCCTCCACTAATTTCTGGTTTATATACGATGGAATAAACCAGGAATTAGTGGTGAAGTACTCGACGATCGTCAGTACATGTAAAAGGTGTAGTAAATGTTCTTGATTGTTTGGGATAAACAAAACCCGATCGGGTATTGCCCATTTCAATTAAGGATATTCAATAAAACTATTTTACACATGGAAGGAGAGTTGACCAAACCGGGATCTTGGTAAGGTTTTCTCTCACAATAACAATTTCACCAAGGAAGTGAGAGGAAACGATTGTGGAAACTCACTTTAATCAACAAAGAATAAGAGGTTTGAATTAAATTGAACAAGGATGGCATTATAATTAGGAAACCGACCCCGACCTAATCACCCTTTTAATTTCATAGTTTTTCAATCATTTGAATTTCAAATTTCCTTTCACAACATTTTTTCCCCATTTTAAAGTGACAAACCATTTTGTGTGCACTCCTCTTCGGGAGACATCCTAGGTCAACCACATTACTACATTTTAACTTAGGAAATAATTGTTTTGTCATGCCCTACGATAGGCGTGCTTCAAACTTAGCACTGTTGCCGGGGAGGTAGTGCCACAAACTAATTGTAAATATTTGACTTTTTCAATTAAAAAAACATTTTCCATGTTGTTTTCAAATGATTATTTCTTTAATTCATGGAAAAATTACCCACCAGTAAGAGAGCCAATTATTGAATCACCTTGGTCTATAGAGTATAAAGTTTCTTTCTTGGCTAAACAAATTTGGGGAGCTCGAATCCAAATCATAACCCAGGATGAATTCATGGATCTCATTGAAAACATTAAAGAGAACCTCGAATACCCAGTGTTGGAGGGATTGGCCAGAGAATTAATTGAACTTCATGAGTATTTTCCATAATTTTATCAGGATATAATCATAGTACAACACCAAGAAGAAGAAGTTCACAAGGATATTGAATCCCAATTTGAAAGAATTAGTCAAACAGTTCAAAACCTAGAGACCTCAATACAGTGGATTGCGGAACAAGTACATGCATCCCATGATCAAAAAAAAATGGAGCCCGAACAAGTACCAGAACCAGAAAAATTGATGGAAGAAGTATCCCCACAAATCCTTCAAGTTGAAGAACCCATGGAAGCATTGATGAAATTAAAAGAAGATCCATTGAACCCATCTCAATCAATGTTGGAGAAGATTGGTGAAGAAGATTTAGCTATTGAAATTCATATGGGAGATCAAAAAGATCTGGATAACTTCTGGAATGAGTGTGAGGAACTTCTTGATCCAACTATTCCTAATAATGTAGATGATTCAACAACATTGAAGGAAGAAACCAACCAAGTAGTGGAATTTAAAGAGAAGATACATGAGTCTGACTACCTACCTCTATCTACGGAAATTCAACTCCAAGAGACACCTCCTTTTGAAGAAGAAATTGAATCCAAACAAGATCAGGGAGTTAATCTTTTCATAAACTCATTATCTTTTGATTTTGTTGAAACTAAATTGAGTATTACCTCCCCTTGTTTTAATTTTTCAGATTCATCCAACACTTGTATTTCCTTGGAGGGAGAATATACATCTGAAGAGGAACATCTAGAGCTCCCAAAACCTATTGAACATTTAATGGAGGGAGTACAAGAGAAGATCAAAGTGGATTTTCTGGAGGAAAATGAGACACAAGCTACTTATTTTGAAAGGGAAGAATTTGATATTGATTCTTCATGCTTTAATTTTTTTCAAATAGAATTAAACTCTGACATTCCCTTTGATTTTTTCCCAGATGTATCATACCTTCCGCAACCACTGGAAAATAAAGAAGATGTTGTTCATGCGGAACCCAAGAAGGAGGAGGCTCTGTACTTTATCCTACCCCCACCATGCACGGTGTACAACATTGTGAAGGGGGTGGATCTGGTGTACTCTATCTATGGATTCCTCCTCAACAAGAACAATGAAATGAAAGCTGGGAAGAGCCACATGTGGTGGTTCAAATCAAAGAAACCTCACCCACCATCAGATTGGGGATAACTTATTAGAACTTCCCCTCTGGAGGCAGTCAAAACCCAGGGCCCACTTGGGGGATTAAACCAAGATTTATCTTTTTTTTTCTTATTAAATTTCTATTTTCATTTCTTTTAATAAATTTCTTATGTTATACTTTTTTAGGTTTTCAAAGAGAAACACTTTGGAGCCAAACTCAACGTTGCATTTCCAATAATCCAGGTTGTACCTCTCCTTCACACTTTCTTGATGTTGTGATTCATTTTAAAATTTGCTTACATGTTAAATAAACTTGAATGCATTGAGGACACTGCATCATTTAAGTGTGGGGGAGGGAACCTTTGTAGTATAGGATTTTCATTTGATGTTTGTTTTCAAAAAAAATAAAATTGTTTGTTTTCAAATTTTTGTTTGTTTATTTTTCAATTTTTGGTGTGTTTCTGAAACTGTTGAGATGAAATGATTATCAATACCATTTTTGAAACCCATTTCAATGAGTGAACCAATATATTCCATGAAACTGAGTTTAAATGATTGCTGAAATAACTTTGTTTCAAGTTCAAATCTTTTGTAATTTAATGAAAAGTACACTAATTTTTGAAACCCATGCCATATTTCACTGTCTTTATCTTTAAGATCACTTTCCTGTGAGGCTTCTGAACCATTTTTGTTATATTCTTTTCATTCACCTCATTTCTTGAGAGAACCAAACCATACTTTCTTAAACCAGAATTTGATTTATTCCTTTCAAAACTTGAGGGTTGGGGTACGTGTGTTTTAAATGATTGAGGCATTTATTTTGTTTGAAGCCCTCTTTTAAAAATAATCCTTTTCATTATGGTCCACCTTTACATTTATCCTTCATTATAGCCCCTAGTATCCATGAATTGCCTGTTAGGTTAGCCACATTACATGCCAATTTTCCCTATCATACCTGCTCTTGAAGTAAAATTGCATGATCTAGTTGAACTTAAGTGTGGGGGAAGATGTCTTGTGGTGTACTACCTCATTTGGTTATACTTTGGGTGGAAAATAAATTGTTGAAGAGATGTGTGTGATGCTGAAAAATTATTCTGTTGAAATCTGTGCCTTTTCTGGAGCTTTTATGACAAGAGAAGCTGTGCCTTTCTGAAGCTTCCAATGTAAAAAAGAAAGATGTGCCTATCTGGAGCTTTAAAAAAATAATGTTTGAAAAGATTGAAAAGTTTGCTGCTGAGCTGATTGAATGATGATGAAGCCTATTTTCAACAAAGGGGAAGTGAAGGAGACCATATTTGAGTAAAAACTAGAATCTTGCAATTTTGCTTCAATAAGAGCCAAGCCTTCCTTTTTCGGCCTCAGAACTTTTAACATCTAAATCCTACCAACCGGAAGCCACAGAACAACCCTGAAAAGTCTCCATGAGAAACACATGTTCTTGACTCACATCGGGTGGAGAAGTAGGAATTTATCAAACTATGGTGACTCTTGTGTGAGTTTGGATGAGAAAAGCCTTGTTCAGCCTTTACATTTGTGAGATGAGAGAAAATTCATGTGAGGTAGGTTTTTTGTGTGCATGGGATAAGAAATGAAGTGGAAATATATTAAAATCTTAAATGGAGAACTTTAAATAACAGTTTTTTTATGAGGCATGATATCTTTTTGTTTCTTGAAATTGATTTGATTGATCTCATTGATATGTGTTTTGGATTTGATTTGATTTGATTTTTACTTGTCCAGGAGTCCAAGTTCTAAGTGTGGGGGAATTGATAGAGAAAATATTTTCAATTAATTTATATTGAATATAATTGTTTTAAACCCACAAAATTGTTCCTCTAAGATGAATTGTTTCATTTTTTTGATAATGGTGTTATTTTGAGCTGAATAGTAAAAATTGGCCATTTTGGATTTTTAACAGTTTTAAATTATTTCGGTAGTTTGGCCATAACATTAACTATACTGATCCAAATTGAAATATTCTTTCTTTTAAAGATTCTACACATCCAGGGATTCATTTAATATATTTGGACTAAAATCTGAATCGGCCATATGGAAGCTCGAAAGAAGCTCACAAGTTGGCTCAAGAAAACTGTTTTTAGTTCTGCCTATTTTTGATGTGGGACCCATAACTCATCCACTGTGGGCCCAAAGCTTGTGAAATTCGGTGGGTGGACGCGCAAGTAGTTTTGGAGAATCTTTTTTGAAGGAATAACCGAGTGAATTGGCCGTTTATGAGGCCATTAAATCACCCTAATCCGGAGGATTTCGTTTTGGAGAGTCTGAATGGACAGAATAAATGCTCATAGTAAAACGGACATAACTCTCGGAATACATGTCCAAATCCGCTGGAATCTTGAGGGGACACGGCCAAGAGAATTATGAACAACATTAAAGAAGGGCTCAACGCATGAAGATGTAATTTAATGGGGCTAAAATGAGTCGACATTCGGGGGAAACATTCTGGCAATAAAAGGAGGAGAGCTCCACCCTCTCAAAGCATCCATTCTCCACCCCATTCCTTCTGGGACACCAAGAAGGAGAACTTTTCAGCTTTCTCTTTTATTTATTTTCTTTTTCATAGTTTGTTAATGCCTTCTTATTCCCCATTCAACTCAATTACCCTTACCATGGTGGGGTAAACTTTTGGAGTGATTGGGGAAGGGTTGGTTTTCTACATTGTAATGCTTGAGTTCTTAGACGCAATTGAATAAATTTTTTTCTTCTTCAAAGTTGTTTTCAATTTCTTATAGAGGATTTTATAATCAAGTGCGATTGTTCTTGAATATTAATTACGTTATTGATTTTTGCCTTGGTAAAATAATCAATATCTCCCTCCACTAATTTCTGGTTTATATACGATGGAATAAACCAGGAATTAGTGGTGAAGTACTCGACGATCGTCAGTACATGTAAAAGGTGTAGTAAATGTTCTTGATTGTTTGGGATAAAAAAAACCCGATCGGGTATTGCCCATTTCAATTAAGGATATTCAATACAACTATTTTACACATGGAAGGAGAGTTGACCAAACCGAGATCTTGGTAAGGTTTTCTCTCACAATAACAATTTCACCAAGGAAGTGAGAGGAAACAATTATGGAAACTCACTTTAATCAACTAAGAAGAAGAGGTTTGAATTAAATTGAACAAGGATGGCATTATAATTAGGAAACCGACCCCGACCTAATCACCCTTTTAATTTCATAGTTTTTCAATCATTTGAATTTCAAATTTCCTTTCACAACATTTTTCCCCATTTTAAAGTGACAAACCGTTTTGTGTGCACTCCTCTTCGGGAGACATCCTAGGTCAACCACATTACTACATTTTAACTTAGGAAATAATTGTTTTGCCACGCCCTACGACAGGCGTGCGTCAGTCACCTTCTCTGTCTCATAACAGTAAAGCATAGAAAAGATCTTCTCCATGGAATTGAACCACTGTTCCTTAACTAGTGGATCGGAAGATCCACTAAACGTTGGTGGTTGTTGCCATATAAAACATTTGATAGTCAGTTTCTCCATCTTTGTTGAAGGAGGACGTTCCTCATTATTACGGTTATTATTGATAACCTGAGATAATTGGGTACTCATCACCCTATAGTTTTGAACTCCACCTCCCAAATCATTGGGGATGTCATTTGGGCAATTGTTGCATTGGCCCTCGCATGAGTTGTTGGCCTGATTTCTACTGTTTCCCACCATTTTCTAAAATAGAAAAGTTTAGAACAAAACATAAGTAAAAAAGTCATGAATAACTTATTAATTTAAAAAAATTATACCAAAAACAAAACATATGGGATCCCTATGTAAATATTATTGTGTACATATTTGTACTTAGTCTCATGCTATAGGTTTTCTCTAGGGTTCACTAATCCTAATTACCAAATTAACATAACCTTTCCTCTGATACCAACTATAGCATCCCAGCCTTTTCTTACATTACTATTACATCATTTTAAAGATAAAAAACATAATAGTATTACACATAGAGGATCCAAAGTTTTAGTGTCTTGGTAAAACTAGGACTATACATAACAATTACAACATCAAGCATAATCATTTATCTAATTTATTCTTATCTAGCTTCTTATTATCACCTATCCTCTCCTTAGTACATGTATCCACCTGAGGATATATATAAAGAGGGGTGAGCTAAAATCCCAATAATAGTATAGATAAGAATAATATAGCATGGGGTGATCATAATCGTGGCATAGACAAAAGATCATGAACATGAGAGGAACATAAATAAAAGACTTCAAATGTGGAAATGCATAAAAATGAAACATCATGTCCTAGTGGTTAACTACCACACATACTTATAAACCAAGCTAGAATATTTTTCACACATCATATCACATTTACTCATGAGATTCATCACTTTACCCAATGCATTAGAGCGTTTTATAATTCCGGGCACACCCGTCACTTTGAAACATTCATATTGTGCTATATAATTCTGGGCGCACCCGTCACATCATAACATTATCATTATCATGATTTCCACATGGAACATACATAAAAAGTGAACATAAATAACCCATTTTAGGAATGGGTTTCATATCATAGGAATAAATTCATAATATTTGGGTTCCCAAAAGAAAGAGGTAACAATATACTTGATACAAGAACCATCAACCATGAATAAGAGGTAAAAGTTGAGTTCTTAAAAGAAGATTAATTTTGGAAAACATTTGTATTGAAATAAAATTAATTAGAAAACATTTATATCCCAAAATATTTGATATAATTATGAATAAATTTTTTTTAAGAAGTGACCATACCAACTTTGAGTGAAAGAGGGAGAACCCGAAGAAAGAAAATTGGGTTTGAGATTTTCGCCTTACCTTGTATCTGAATGGTTCCTTCTCACTAATGTCCTGTATAATTACATTATATTCATTAATTAAAAATACAGAACCATGTGTAAATTAATATGGTTCATTATGTTTTAATTAAGTGATTTTATGTTCATTTGGATGAGTTATAGAGTTTAAAAGCATTATTCGGGAATGTTTGTTTTTATGGTTTTCTTGAGTGGTTCACTTGTATTCTTAATTTGAAGTTCAGGTAGAACGTGGGTAAACATCCAGAAATAATATTACATGTTATTAATGATATTACAGGAGTTTTAATTATCTTATAATGAAACATATTATATCCATGTGGATGAATCATTAGATAATAATTAAATGATGATTATTTGGGTTAATTTGGGCAGTTTGTGGATCATAATGACCTTGTTTTAATTTATCACTTAGTATTATGGCCATAGGTAATTTCCATAACCTTAATTAGGACATAAAACATATAAAAGATTCTTTTTAAACCTTAAAATTGGTTTAATGACCAGATATTAAGGTAGAAATGGAAGAATAAATCATGTCGTTCTTGAAGGTGATAAATTAACACCTCACGAACAACGTTCTCTTTAATAAAATAAAAGGAAGAGGGAAAGGTGGTTGGATGATATAATATCCCATTTTAATCATAAAATTACATTATATTTATAATAATGTAGTTAAAATACCTTTTGTATGAATATAGGTTGGGAGAGATCAAGAAAAGAACTTGAACTTGAAAGGAAATTAAAGGAGGAGTGGGAGAGAAATTACCTCTTAAATCCTCCTCTTGAGATCCTCCTTAAGGAAGCTAGGAATGGTATTTTGATGAGACCAGTAGCTCTTGGACGTGGGATAGGGGATAGGGAAGTTTTTTGGGCAGATTTTAGGAATTCTTGGAGCTTTATAGGTGTGAAGAAATGGGGGCATGAAGGGTGGATTTAATAGTGGAGGGGATAGGGGTTTCCTTAATATAAAATTCATTAATTTATTATTTCTTCACAAGACAAAGAATAGTGAGTATTACATGACCAAGAATAGTAATTTAATCACATGATCTCGAATCAAGTGGGCTTACATCAGAATAATATCACACATGACTTTATAATTAGCTTATTTAGCTTATTTTTGAAAATTACGGTATTTCACAATTCATCAAAAATTCAAGTATTTCAGAAAAATCCCAAAAATTTACCCCAACCCTTTTTTGAAATTTAGAATAAAAAAATGAATTCCATTTTTTAAAAATAATTTTCTAAATATTATTAATTTAATATTTAATTTAAAACATAATTTACTTTAAAATAGTTTTTAAAAATAAAAACTGATTTTTAGTGCTTTCAAAAATTACGTAGGGTCTTATAAAATTATCTAAAAACTATAATTCATTGATTCAATAATTTATGAACAAATTTTAGTAAAATAAATTTTCTTTTAAATTAATAAATTAATTATAATTAATTATTTATGACTTACAAAATACCAAAACATTTACTAAGGTCTAATTGTCACTTTCTAAGATTTATAAATTTTATTTAATTATTCATGGGTAAGGTTACTCTTATGTTGGATGATTTACTATTCATAAGGGTCATAATACTATTCATAAGGATATGTTACTATTCACAAGGGTACATTACTATTCACTTAAAATTATTTTTGTTTCAATAGACTCCAAAAATCATCTTGAACACAACTGTGTATGTCGGATTTTCAAAATTCAAAACCCAGAAGTGACAAAATTTTATTTAAAGGTCACTTAGCACTTAGTAGTTCATGATGTTGTGTTTTCATGTGATTTTATAACATAAATATAAGAATGGAATTTTCATTGAAAAACTTTGGGTCGTTACAGTTTCCGAAGAAACAACTACCTCAACCTTGGACAGTTCCACTACTATCCCTTTCTAAGACAACACAAGTCCAAGGAAGTGCACCTCTTGCATCCATAACATGAATTTGGACAACTTATGATAGAGCTGGTGGGTCTAAAGGACCTCCAAGGTTGTCCTTATATGCTTGGTGTGCTCCTCCTCAGACTTTGAGTATATCAGGATGTCATCGATGAACATGATGAAAAACTGGTCCAAGAACATGCATAAGAAAGAGTTCATGAGCCCCATGAACTCAACTGGTAAATTTCTACCATTGAAAGGCATGACCATGAAATCAATGTTCCCATACCTACACCTGAAAGAATTCTTCAAGATTTTACCCTCCTTTATCCTCTACTAGTGATATCCAGACCACCAATAGATCTTAGAGAACCATATTTCTCCCTTTAACCAATTGAAAAGATTGTATATTCTTATTAGAGGGTAATAGTTTTTGACCGTTACCTGATTCAATCTTTTTTTGTCTATGAACATCCTCATACCACCGTCTACCTTCATTGAAAATATTAGAGGATCACCCCATGGTGACACACTTGTCCGGATAAAACCCTTATCCATCAGGTCGTTAACCTGGATCCTAAAATATCACAACTCAGAAGGAGCCATCCAATAGGTATCCATTGAAATAGAATAGGCACCGATTTGCAAGTCTATTCTGAAATCAACATCATGTAGATGGGGTAGGGTCACAAAATCATCTAGGAAGTCATATAGGAACTCGACAACAACCCCCATAACCTACACCATCTCTGTGTCCACTGATCCCACCGAGAGCTCAGCCATCAAGGAGAGAAGAGGCTCCACACACTGACTGCCCACCTAGCTGCCCTGCTCACCAAAGAAAACAACATACTGGCCATCCACACCTAAAAACACGACTCTTCTTCAGAAGCAGTTTATAAAATCATGCATATAAAAAAACCAATCAATTCCTAATATGACGTCGTATGGTAGCATCTATAGTAGAAGAAGATCACCACTGGACTGATGTGGCCCCAACATCAGTCTACATCCTTGGAAAACATCGAACATACTGTTTTGGCCTCTAACTGGTGTACTCAACACCAGAGGCATGAGAAGACTCTTGACATCTAATCACATATAATAGGATAGACTAGGTGAAAAAAAGGATTTTCAAGATATTGAATCAAAAAAAGAACACACAAGAGTACTAAATGGACTGATCGTACCTCGAACAACCTCTGGCCTTACTAGAACTGTAGCCTCGGTAGCGTAAAACTTCCCACGCCCAGCTCCTCTACCCCTCTACTTTAGATTACCTCCATGACCATTACCTAGTCGAGGTCCATAAGGAGCACCCTGTGGTCATACTCCCCTAGAATTGTCTATCATCGGTGGAGTGGGAGCTTTCTATCCTTACTGTTGGAAGGTCCTGACTGGAAACTACTACCACTGGGGTGGGAAATGGACCTGCCCTCCCCCACTGTACTGAGCTCGAACATGTCAATGGTTCCAAATATTTCCTCTACTTCCATATATGAAACACCTTGGTACTTGGACCATGGGGAAAGGGTGAGGACCAGAAGATCAGAACTGGAAATGCTGAGGCCTACTCCCCATTGGCCAAAACCTAGAAGGCCCTGATGCGAGAGATATGTTGTTGACTACCTTCCCTTTCAAAAAACTTGGTTGGCTCCCCTATCATGGTACACATCCTCGTGGGTACATCCTCTCCAATACATTATCCTTATTAGGAACTTCTAAGTATATAGGTAGAGTAAAGGGAGTGACGACATACTGAAGAGAATTTCGCAGTGGCTCCTCCAACCATCTAATCCATGACACATCATCCGGAATGAGATCTAGTTCAAAGCATAGGAGATCTTTGAACATGATCCCCAGTTCCCTCACTAATATATTCCCCTACTAGAGGGAGAGAATCTCCTACCTCTTCTTGACCTTCATCATCAAGGAATGGAACTCAACTCGAAACTCTTTTTCTAGGTCATCTAAAGAGACATCAGTCTCCTTCTTGTCCCTGAGGTAAAGTATCCACCACTAACACACCGATACTTACATATGTCTTACTGTAAGAGGAAACTAGTACTCCTTCAGAGTATGGATCAAGGAAGAGGTGATTTTTGTCTTTTCAATCCATGCCTCCATCATTGAGTCTTCAATGCTTTCTTTATAATTCCACAGGGTCTACAGCTGGAAATCATGAAGGGTCTTCTACCACAAGTCATCTTCCTTCTCTCGATCGGTCCTCTTCTGATCAACCAAGTCATCCAATTGGGCCTCGAATGCTTATACCAAAGGTGTAAAATGTCTGGGTTCCATAGCTAAAATGGTAAACAAGGAATTCCTATTCCTGGTTAGTATGGAAATTTCCTTTTACAATTTTTTTTAACTCTTTATTTCAAATAAATTCCCCAAAGCCCCACGACACACAAGAATAAAAGTCATTGTGATGCATCTACATTTCCTAGGGTCTCTACCCTACAATCAATATAGCCTCACTTGGTCGTTTAGTAGGTCCATATTCCTTGCATCGGATCATGGGGGCCCTAAAATCCCGTGTTATATCCAACCTTCACTGGCCTATCTCATGAACCAAGAATTCCTAACATTGTACCCCTAACATCCCGTGCATTCCTCACTATTCCTACCATCAAACTTCATCCTATCTCTCAAACTCCCTCTCATACCATTTTGTCTTGACCCACCTCCTCAAGATGAGGGATGGGGCAGTAAAGTGAAATGACCTTCCTTATTTGTGATGAAGGAGAGATAATGACCCCCCCCCCCCCTGAGTCCCACCTTCAATAGGCCCCAGAGTGGCAATTAGCACCATGGGTATAAAATCTCACTCAAAATGAAATGAATTACCATTTTTAATGAAAACTGGATTGGGAGATAATACGGTGAATTCCAAAACAACAAAAAACTAAAGTTAAAAGTAAATACAAAATCCATTCCCATATGCACATTCAAACATAAACTATGATAAAAGTACAACCAATGTGCTAAAAAAAGTACCCAAAGAAAATAGACTAAGCAGCAGCACAAAAACAATCCCGACGCCTGAGCTACTAAAGTCCATCATGGTCCTCAAAGACCTCCTTGATACCTAAAAATATTTTTACAAACATAGGGTGAGAATACAAGTATACCCTGTAGGAAATCTAAAGCTACCCATGCACAAGTGGGGGAACATAATAATTCCCTTGTGAAAAAATAGTATAATGTCAAGGCACCTACCAAGGAATACTGACCTACCCAACCTCACCAAGGAACACTCACCAAATAACACAAGTCAAGTAAAGTACTAGTATAAGAACATCGACATTTGGGTTCCCCACACCAATTTCCAACTCATTAACTACTCACTCCTAAAAACTAACATCTTAACGCTATAGCCCTTTTAAACGTATTCCCATTTCCAAAATCTGTTCACATACACCTGGGCCTCAAACCACACACCAATCTCACTCGTAGACACCTAGGACACAACCACACCACACATATCACCCACTGACACCTGGGTCTCATCCCAAAGACACTTGGTAAAACAAACCTGGCCCACAAACACATAATCCCCTCATCCACAATAAACCTTCCCAAAGAATCTTGGAAATTGGTAAGACTCATTCCATTATAGCCTGCCCAAATATGATCGAGTGGTTAGAACCCAGAAGTGGGTGCAAGGAAGAAAATCAGTAACCATATATCTATCCTCCCACCGGGATGTTGGAAAAGACACCCTCCCCCATGAATTGGGCTATTCGGAACATTGTTCTCAACAAAGGTGGGGTTAATATAGAAATCAAAAGGATCTACAATTCATTCATATAATTAAACGAACATTCATCCCAAACTAAGGGTCCTAAAACAAACAACCCACACACATAGAAACACATTTTTTAGTACCCCTATATGCAAAACCACACAACAGCCTCTGAAAAATCATTATCCTAACCCCTTTTTCATCTAAAAAATTTACATTCATTAATTAAGGGGTTCACATTAATTTATTCCAGAACTACTCATACCAACTACCAAGAGAAACATAAACAACTATCTCAGAAAGAGAAAATCTTGATTAACTAAACACACAACAACCAAACCACTTTCAACCATCATTATTCATGTTTATACCACAAAATCCATCCCTCACAACCAACCCTACTACCCCGCTACCAAAACATTTCCCAAATTCAGTCTCACTGCACAACAATCCCATAACCACATTGAAGACCAACTTCCCAATGTTACCTGATGACCATAACATAAAAAAACAGTCCCACTGCCTACAATTCTATCTATTCCACAATCAATTAGTCTCTCAACCTGAGGATCCAACACACCACTTGTACAACCCCAAATACAAATCCCAAATCAACTACCATTAAACCAAATCCCCATTTCTCACACATACCACACCCTTCTCACAGAACCAACTTTTTTGTCCAACCATGTACCCACAACCTACACAAAGCTAGAACCCCATAAAACAAACAACACACAAGCACACTATCAAGCCAATGGTATTCATATTTATCCAATAGGGGTTATTTAAATTCCACATTAAATAATTTTGGTGATCACATAATAGGTTTCATCCTATTTAATCCATTTAATAAACCATGTATACGTGATTAGGCATATTTCATGTTACGAGCAATTATCAAACATCATAATGAAAAGAAACAGAATACCACAAGTGCACAAGAAAATTACACCAACGGCCATGATTTACAAAAGGTATATAGCCCCAACAATCCATATGGAAACAAAGATAACAAAATAAAATAGGTAATCAAACAACAAACACCTCCCAGCCTGTTATTTCATTTCCTTGATTTCTTTTTATCATATTCCCTTCTAATTTATTTCTTGTTTTAAGAAAATTATTCACATTTTATTCACAAATAATCATTGGTACATCCACCCTGCATGATTCATGATTAAAGAGAGGTAGAAGAAATCCCTACATGAAACCACATGCGACCAAAGATTCTCTTTGAGCTAAGAACAAGGTATCACGCAAGTAGTAGGTAATTCTATGAAAACTGAGAAGGAGAGGGATATAACACAATCACATGACTCGTTTAGAGATGAACACTTTAGGCGCACCAAGTGGGAATGTAAAACACCCTGGGAAGTTAAGATCCCTGCTTTGAAGATCCAAATGATATTTTAAAGGAAGAACAGTTTAAAAAATCCGTTAATGTGAGATTGTGGTCAAGATCACGCGGTTTGAGTATCTAAAATCCCAAGGAATGTTAGGATATTAAAGATATACTTAATATACATTGAAAAACCCTTAAAAATCTCATACAAGTATTTAAACTCGGTTTACTTTGAATAAAATGTTAGAGGGATGAAACTGGAAAAACTAGTAAAAATAGAAAAGCTGGAGATGAGTCACTGATGGGTGAGTCACTGATACTGAGCAACAGATGGGTGAGCTACCGACATGACCTACCAACACTGATCTAACTACTTGAATTACTAATTATAAGATATCTACATGACCTACTAACACTATGATACTGATGTGGCCTATCAACACTGATCTACCAACATAACCTACTGATGCTGACACCCTCCACTCACCAATGATGATGCCCCTGACTCACTGATGTCGACACCCATGACTCACTAATGTTGACACACCTAACTCCTTGATGCCGACGCACCTAACTCACCGATGTCGATGCACCTGACTCAATGATGTCGATTCCCCTGACTCACTGATTCCGACACCCTGAGTCAGTGGCACCGATGCCCCAAGTCACTAATGAAAAAACTAGAAATTTGTAAAACACTTGGAACAACCAACCGTTTTTTCCCAAAACACCCAAAACAGTGGATTTTCCTAAAGGAATGGCCCGAATAAATCTAGGACATTACATTGGATCACATGAATTAATACATATGAAGGGTGTGCCCTGATATTGCTCCTATGAACTGGGAATTAATACCTTGATAAGAAGACTTGGTAAAAGGTTTTATGACTCTATAGAGATGAGGTATTGTGATTTGATCATGATTTTCTCATGATTATGTTGTTCCTATATTTCCATGTTTTTTAATAATGTTATTATCATCATGTTATGTTTCTTGTACTTATGATCATGTTATGCATCATGTACATATAAACATGTCATGACACTTGTTCTCATGTTCATGTTTATTTCTTATTCCTAATTTCTTAGACATGTTGTTCATTTGTTCTTTATTTTTATTTTTTATCTCTTAATTGGATTTATTTATCACCATATTCTTATATAACCCCCTTTCCCTAAGAATAATAATGAAAGGTACTTGTATAAGGAATTACATGTGTGGAGAATTCTTATGGAAGAATTTTTTTGTACAATGTAATAATTTGTAAATGTACTTACATAAAAAAGACAATGAAATTCAAATCCTGATAGATTATTTATATTCATGTGATATAATAAAAAAAATTATTTTTAGCAATAAATATGGAAGTGCGGGTATATTACGTATTATTTTTCATCAGATGGGAGTTAGTTTATTTTTTGGAATTAGGATTTAAAATACATGGGTATAGATCCATAGATAGATAAAACAAATTTATAGAATATATCATGGAGTATAACATGTATAACAATATATGATTAATATATCATAGGGGTTTATAATGTGTCTATTATATAGACAACACTTAATTGAACATTTTAGTTAAATATGTGTCATTCAAATAGTAATATTTTGAGGATGGAATTTCTCTAAGGGGAATGAATGTAACACCAGTAATTTTATATTACATTATTAATAAAATTCTTATTTTATAATGATTATTTTATAGTGAGAATATAAAAATACTTTTACATTTCATAATAACATTACACAATATATACAAAAACAACTACGAATAGCAAATGTATTGTTTAATGATATAATTAGAATTATGATATTTTTTTGACAGTATATAAACATTCTATGAAAAATAGAGTTTATCATAAATGTATAAGATTGAGATAAAATTTATTTTTGTAAAATATTATTAAAAGTAACTTTATAAATGATAATACATTTTAACGATGTCTTATGTAATTTTTTATACTGTTCAGAATGTTTATATTTATATGAAATTTATAATAATATGTAGATAAGGATTTTAATTAAAAGTTTAAATTTTTATATATAAAGATTTTTTAAAAAAAACAATATTTTTTTGGATTCATAATGTAAAAATTTCCTTAGGGTTATTTTTTGAGAATTTTTTGGAAAATTTGAATTTTTGGTGAAAAAGTTTTATTTTATACTTTGCAAAGAACTATTATTTTAGGAAATAATTATAATGTTACCATTATTAAAAATTTATAAAACATTTTATTAAATGGAAATATAATTTAACTAGTATAAAAATGAACTTATAAATATAAAATTTAATATAGATATCAATAGCTTAAGTTTTGGTACCAAAAATTATAATTTTAGGATAATAAATAATTTTTTTTGAATTATATGCATTAATTGGGTTGTTTAGAAGGAATGTGTAAAAATTAGGGAACCTTTTAACATACATAAACTTTATCCCATTCATTAATAATAGTTAAAATTAATTATAGTTGATTTCAACCATAATTGGTTGGATTATATATTAAAAAACCTATTTTTTAACCCTTAGAACCACTAATCCTCAAGTATAAATACCCCCCATTTCCCTAATAAATTTCCAAAACAAATCTTATGATCATGATTTCAATCTCAATAAATCTATAAATATTACCTATAAAGAGGTTCCATGGTTCTGCGGAATTCAACTCTATCTATATGAATCGTCCTCCCAATGTATGGGATCCATCCCTCTTATTTCTATTCAAGTTCATTTTTATAAGAAAATGAATCTCAAATAATTATTTTCCAAGTGATTTTAAATAACCCTATTACTGGATATGAATATTATGTATTTTTAATGGGTGAATTCATGATCCTATCATTAATGATTTTTTCTAAGTCATTTCTCTATCGAAATAAGGGTTCCTTAACACTATTTTATAAATACCTTTTCATGACATTTTAAATTACTTATTGTTTCAATATGAAATATTATTATGTTTTATTGTTATAGTTTAAATCCAATTTTATCAATAATAGATCACCATTCCCTATCATTACACTACCTTCAAAAGTGATTTCAATTATCATGGTTTCCCATATCCATAGAACAATATTAAATTTGTTAAAGAATAGTTTGTGTGGTTTTTTTAGAAATAAAATCTCTGTCTAGTTACTAAAAAGGGATATATATTTGGATCATATTCATCTAGATATTTTAACCTTGAAAATATTTGGTCAGTTATTCTCAACAATCATTCTAGTGCACGGTGGGTGGTCCCTTAATACGCACCTATTTTGATATCCCATAGGTTATTTTTTGGATAATTCATGTGCACATTATGATTCATAATAAAGGATCAGAATATGTGTATTTAAATTTACATTCAATTGATATAACTATTCTATGAATGTACCCTTTATAACTTCTTGTTTTAATACATTCAATTTGGTTACTACCCATTTCATTGTGAATATCTTATAGTTCCTAAATATAACTGTTGGATATTCACCACGATAGGCACATTAATCCATTGAAAGGTATCCTTTCCTACTATATTGTTCTATAAATGATCATGTTCTCATTCCCATCCCATATTTCTCATTTTTTTACATTATTCTTCATGTTAATAATCTTATGTACATGATTTATTTTTAAAATATGATCTCTTTATATAATAATCCATCAATGCCTTTGTATTTCCTAATAATCAACTATGAGTAATCATACCATTCCAAGTGAATACACCTGAATGGTTATTTTTATTGAATGATATTAACCAAAATACCTATACATAGATTGACATGGGAAATTATTGACTAAACTATATACCCTTTATCTATGTGGTGTAAATACCTTAAAAATCATCATGTCATTTTATGGGAATTTACCTTGAATGTTTCCAAATTTTATTAGATACCCATTTTATTTCTATTAGTATTATAATTATTTGATAATTAATATATTTTTATATTTTTTCCTTATGTGGATCACATTAATTAAGACATATGTAGATCAAATATTTATACTGCTCCAATGTATGGGTTAAATATACTATGGCCAAAATCATTGGTATTATATTTTACAATACCCTAGTGAGCAGCTATAGGAATTGTTTATGAATGTATCATGATTATGATATAGCCACATTTCCTTATTTTTCCACTTTTTATTTTTATTGTATCATGTATCACAAATGATCACATTATTCCTCATTTTTATACAATTTTCTCAAGACACTTGTCCTCATGTTCATATTATATTATCACACTTCGTGTCTTACTCACAATGTTAATTTCTACTTAGTCATTATTATTAATCCCATACATGGATTTATAGCTCACCATTTTTTTATGCTTCCCCTTTTCCCCAGAAATAGTGATTAACAGGATTCATAAGAGGATGCTACATATGCATAGAATCCTTTTTGAAGGATTGTTTTTTATAAAGTGTGTTTACATGTAAATGTACCTAGTTTCTAGACACACTGATATTTATATCCATGAATATTGTTATAAATCATGTGATGTACTATAATGTATGTAATTTTAGCACCTAATATGCAATTGTGGGTTAGAGGGTCTCAATATTTAGAAAACATTGTATTTTGGTTCAATAATTCTTGATTCCTTCATCGAGCTTACTCATATATTGGTAGAACTATTAGATATGTAATCCATTACATATGGTAAAATATTTATTTTATTTATATTCCTTGAATGAAAAAAATCCAAAGGGGGTGATTTTTTAGAACATGGTAATTTGAGGTCTATTAAATAATAAGGAAGGTGGTATGAAGATGTTTGTTTGGTTTATTATAAATGAATATAGGGTTTTAGGAAATAATTTACTATAATCGTCTTCAAAATGTCCCATTATAATGTTATTCATTCCTACATGATAAATTTGATGAAGAATATCATCCTCTATTTATCAAATAGAGTTTGTTATATAAAAGTTACTAGAATGAGGTTATCGTTTAATTTTATATGCTAAATGAGTATACTATAAAATATAAAAGTTTCACTGGATAGAGAGTTCAATGAATAAATATAGCGACGTGTTTATGTTCTAATAGTTCCTAACATCAGGAGTATTTAAATGACTCATGATCCAAGCCTTGTATAAAGGTAGAGAAAATATTTTTTATATACAATATTCATTTTATGATGTTTTTAGGATGTTCACTTGACAGATTCTATCGATCTAATATTTTAGTGAGAGGAAGTTTTATTTAATGATTATGATTTTTTATAGTAGTAAAATGTTATTAACTTTTTAAGGGTAGTCTAGAATACTACATAAGGTTGAAAACAAATTTTATTATGGTCATTTAATGTACAAAGAATATGTTCAGTTTTATTGGATAATATTTTGTAAATATTTTCAAAACGGGGAATATTTTCAAAGTCTAAAGGGATGTTTCTAGGGATATTCATCGAAAAAAAGCCATCAGATAACCTCTCACCATGTCATCGGTTAGAGTCCATCATATGAACCATCTATGTTGCTATAGGTTGTTTAATTTTTCAAAATACATATCAAATCTATATGATGGATGTTTTTTTTGTGATTTTTTTTCAATATGATTGGATATAAGTACTTAAGTCATTAGATAGATTTTTTTTGGTTGAAGTCTTTAGTTGGATGTTTCTATATGATATTCAATGTATCTAGGTTGGTGTGATAAGGGAACAAAAAAATTGTTCTGATGAAAGTCATCACATGGTGTAATTGTCTTGTAAAATAATTTCAAAATTTTTATATTATGCTACAAAGAAACATTAGATGAAGTTACATTTTTCATATTTATAACTATGATATTTTTCTGAATAAATAAGTTGTATAATGTGATACCAAGTAAAATCTCTTTATGAAAACATCATAATGATATAAAATGTTAAGATGAAATTATTATTATTCAATTTCTGAAATATCACATAAGAATGATCTGTGATTCTCATAAACTCAAAATGATTTTTTAATGAATTCAATGATGATGGGTCTTAATGAACTTTCATTGAAGTTAATTTTAATATGTTTCCAAACTTGATTTTTTGAATTATTATCTAGATATTTGAATAATTTTTCTATTTTTACCTAAAATTGTGGAAGAAAATTTCCTATATAAATGGGTTTATACATTGAGTAATGTACAAAATTAAAGAATATGAGGATAATGCTGAAGAATTAAATGTTCGATCAAAATTAATTTTTGATGAAACATTGATCATAATTATACTAGATAGAGTATTCCCATATTTAGTAATGGATGAATAGTATATTGAATCAATTGAATGAAATGGTTAAAATAATTGGGAAAGAAGTGGAGGTGGCATAAATCAATAGTGAATGGTTGAAGATTAAAATCAAGTGATATCATATGGAAAATAGGCTAATGTGGTCAACCATATAAGGCTTAAGGAGTGGTATCTATCACTATAAGGAACCCAAAAGAGTTTACCTGATGGATGAATAGATGATTCATACTAGAAAAATATGTGATTAGATTAAAATTATATATATATATTTCATAAGAGTTTTTTCTTTCCTACTATGGTGCAATAATGTTAATAATAATAATTACTTTAATGTAAAGAATGCATGATGAGAATATACGAACCATAAAGAAAACATATTAAAACCAATCGGTGAAAGACTTTTATATTTACTAAAAAATACTGTTATATATTTTTTCTATGTGATGTGAACATTCATTTTATATTATCTATAGTTATTTTCATGTTTATTTCATTTTCTCTACTTATTTTAACTGCAAAGTATTGTTTTCTAGTGGTTTGTTTCGTCATAGATTATTTCCCAACCATGCGATGGACTAGAAACTCCTATCAAGTGGAGAACCTTGTAAATACCTATGTTAATATGGGTTTCCTTTTTTCCTAATTTACAATAATTTTATATCCCTATAATTAGAGTCGAAGGTTGTTTTTTAAGAAATAAAAACATCAAATGAATAAATCACTAATTCACCCCTCCCCCTCTTAGTGATAAAAAAATCACATTTTGTCCTTTAAAATAATTCATAAATATATTTTTTATTATAGATTAAAAATATATATATAATATCAATTTACTACTATATTAATCAAATAATATTTGGGTTTAAACAAAATAGAGAAAAAATAATATAAGTTTAATAAGAGAAAAATGTTTATGGAAATAACTGGTCTTCTCAGTGTGGCTTGTTTTATACAACACTAACATAATTTAATGTTCGGAGTTATTTTATTCTAGAAAATTAATAAGGATTATAAGGGTATTATAAGTGGGGATTTAGGAATTTATTTGGAATTGTAAAGTGTAAGTGAATTGGTTTTACAAGGAGTGGGAGATAGGATATTTATATATGATGAGAGGTGTATTTTTAGGATAAAATAGTGAATAATATACAAATTCCATGCTAAAAATTTTAATAGAGATATTAAGAAAATTTTAGGACATATTTTGAGAGAAAAAAATTTGACTTTTAGGGCCTTCCAGAACCAAATTGAACTATTTTAATAAAATAAAAATTGGAAAATGAAAAATTGTTATTTCAATTGAATAATTTGGAGTTTAGACATGGAAAAATAATTTTTATGTTTGGAAAACAATATTATTATATTTAAATGAATCAATTAGCTCATAAAAAAAATTTGGGTGGAGATAACATTTCATGAATTTATTAGGTCATTATTACATTATAAATTATGTAATTTAAAACATGCATGTTTTGAAAAAATCTCTATATTTACTATTAAACTAAAAATTAATGTTGTTCATAAAATTACCAAAAAATATCCCATAGAAAATCTCAATTATTTTATTTAATAAATGGTGGTCAATTTATCATATTAATTTTATATCAATGGTAATTACAATTTTTAATATAAAAAGTAGGATTTTATGAAATATATTAAAATATATTTTTCAAAAAGGTTTTTAAAATTTCATTGAGTATGTAATCTTGATTTTTATTTTAAATTATTTAAATATTTATAATTTCAAATATTAATCATAATAAATATTATTTATATTATATCTTATTTATTGAGGCCGGATCAACACTCCAACATTCAACATACTATTTTCAATGAATAGTTTATCATTCTTAACGGTCGTATTACCAATCCATTAATCTTGTTACTATTCCAATGATGCTATTACCTTCCATAAATACGGCTTAATTCTTTTATATGATATTCACTATAATTCCACTCATTGTTTATATATTTTTTATTATTAAATGTTTATTGGTTTATGAATATTTTTTTTCTTTTCCGTATTGTTCTCTGTGGGACGAATAATTAGAGAAGATCGTGATGATCCATATTTTACAAATTTTATTTCTATATTTTCTATATTTTTATAAAATGAAATACTTGGAATTTCAATGGAATTAATTTTTGAATAATATAATTATCCAAATTAATGAAATATTTTTTTCCATTTTTCTATGATTTTTTAGTATAATATTATACTATATAATACAATATCCATTAATTTAGAAAAAAACATATTATTTATACATTCAATTTAATTCTACTAGAAAATTCATTTCTCCTCCCCTGTCATAGGACCACAAACTTATCTCCATATTCATTAGTTGTTGGAGATTACTTTTGATCTAGAAGAATTTTTTTACTTGTCTAAGTGTGTTAGATATCCTGAATCAAGGACAAGTCAGTTGTTTCTATAATTATGAGTAGTTATTATCATCACCTCTCAACCAGAACATTATGTGTACTATGATATTGATAAATAAATTATCAATGTCGGTTTTGATGAGAAATTATTTATTTAAATTTAATGAAGAAGTTTTTAACGAAATATTTAGAGGTTTCTTTATCACGTTCTCCATTTTGGTCACCCATTGATTGGTTGGAGGATTTTCCCTCACCACATTAATTATGAAATTTGAATGATTAGATTATTAATTTTTGTTTTAATGATTTTCAATATAAATAACCAATTGTTTGGTTTTCATGTTCTTATGGATTTTGAATCACTAATGTGGGGAGGAGGGTTGAATTAGTTATTAAATTTTTACAAATTTATACATTAATAAACTTTAACACCTAAAAAATGTTTTGTATTATTCCTCATAAACAATTATTGATCTAAAATTTCTAAAAATATTGTAATGTAAATAAAAAATGGTGTATTTAAAATGTTTATACTCATTGTGAGAACCTGCATTATTTTCACAGCCACTCCAGTGGGTCAAAGGGAATTCACTATTATGAATTAGTGAATAAAATATTCTTGAAAACACTTGATAGAAATATTATATTCCCTGATAGGAATAATTATACTAAATCCCATCATTTTAGAAAATTTTCCATGAAAAATATGATCCTTGATGAAAATAGAATTTGTTATCAAACTGCACCACATGGGGTTTATCCGAAATATCTATCTGATCTTCCAAATGTCTGATATTCAGTGTTTAAAAATCCACCATCTAATCTTTTATGTTCATTTGTCCTTTTTATAAACCTATTTTTGAATACCCTTTTTATTATTACTAATTATATAAACATGGGACTTGAAAAAAAATTCAACACATACCTTTATCTGATCATCAATGTCTATTTATCCTCTATCGGTTATTTTGAAGTTTTCTCTATCTGATAATCTAATAGAAAAATATTCTTAGAAAAGCATTAAAAACCTAATTAATGCTAGAAAATAACTCTGACACATAATCTAAAAAACACTGACTTGTTACATGCATGAATAATGTTTGTTACAATTTTAATTTTCATCTCTATTTAAAGGTTCTCCAGAGGTATACATGGTAGGAAAACTGAAATGTTTCCCCACTCACAAAAAATACTAGATTAAATTTATCAGATATATGATCTTCATTTTAGTTCTTCTCATATCATTATAAACTCTTCTTGTGTCTTCTTAAATATTCATTAATTCTATATAATATCAAAATTCTCAAAATTTCTCCATTAAGAAGATTGAATTTTTTTCTCAAATGTTCATCCCTGAAATTGATTATCCGAAACATGTATGTACAAATATATGTGACCAAATATATTCAAATTTCCAATTATGTTGACCCACTAAAATAAATAACTTTGATTTATTCTGGTATTTGTTTCATAGTTAAAACTGAGAAATGTCACTAGAATCCAAACATTAAACATACTCTCAAAAAACTCTAATCTTAAAAGTTCATACACACCATTTTTTTTAAACACATATCCTTCCTTTTCTCATTCCTCCAATATAACTAATGATAGTTGAATATATTTTTGTTACTTAAAAGAATTCAGTTTACGACCCCATATATTAATGGTAGAAACATAAACACATCTTAAATTCAATATAGTTTGTCTGGAGAACGATGTTCGATTACAATTTTGATATCCACCTTTATATTTCTTTATATATTAAAATAAAATTTATTAAGTAAATTTTAAATTTTTAATCATTTTTAAAAACTACAAAAACTCAGTAACCAAAAATTTGGATATTTCTACAAATTCTCTATCTGATGAACTATGGATTATGTTTTTTCTCTGTTCCAACTAATATCCAATGTCTGGATTGGATAGTATGATACAAAAATCTAATAATTTATGCTTAATAATAAACGTTTCAACATATAAGAATATCATATAAACATATTCATTATTTTTATGACTAAAGACCTAAATCTTTAACTTGTCCTATTTTTCATGAACTCAATGATTTTTACAAACATGGAATTTCTAAAAAAACTTCATCAAAGTATAATATCTAGAAAGTGTGTCTAATTAGTAGTAGGGATGTACTTCATTAAACACCATTAAATTCAAACAACAAGTTATCGTTAAATTTATCAGTCTAGAGAAATGGTTTAGTAGTTATTACTTCAGAAAACTCATCACTTGAAAAAAAAAGATTCAATGTGGAACTTTTTACTATCTACATCTAAATCATCACCTAATTAATAGAGCCAATAAAACTGAGTTTGGAAGTCCTCAAGATACTCCATTATTTAATAGATTTAATCATGTTGTTTTCCATAATGTTAAGAATTATGAGATTAGAAATGATTGAATAATTTTATTTTGAAATTTCTTAAACAGCCCAATAATTAAAACTTGTGCACATTATGACTTTGTTCTTTTAAAGAAACATAAAAAACAATCATAACATGATTTCTATAAAATTTACAAAAAATTCATTTTTCAACATTAAAATATTTCATAATAAAATTCTTCCCATAATGTTTTAAAAAAACATTTATAAAACAAAGCATTAAAAAGGATTTTCAATCTTCTTATTTAGATTAGTTGAAAATACTCATTGACATATTTTTCAACTCATCATATTTCAACAATCAAAATTTTTCACAACACATTTTATACATTTACTAAAACATATCATTTCTCAAAATATATTTTTATAAGAACACACTACTCAATAAATTAATTTTTTTAAGCCATTCTATCCCTGGGATTCATGAAAATTTGGCTCAGTCACACTTTTATGGGAAACCTTTAGTTTATCTTATTCAAGATTTTAAACATCCTTTGTAAAGGAATTTTTATTTTCAATAGAATTCACATGATATTTTCCACCATATTTTGTAAAAATTTGTTCCAAAACTTGTATCATATTCTATTTGGTGAGTATCACATGAAAGTTCATTCTTTGGATTTTTCATCAAATTCCCAAAATTTGCATTTTTTTATCTTTAGTAAAAAAGGTATTCCAAAAACCATGAAATACTTCGCATAATATTTTTTATACCACATTCCATAAGGATTTATTCTGGATTTCAAAGTTTGTAAACATTATTTTTTTACATGTACAACAATATTAATATATTCCCTCCTATAGAATGTTTAAAGCATGTATTTTTTTAAGATACTTTTTCCAACTTCCACCAAAATTATATTTTTCATTTCTATTACATTTTTTTGTGTTGTGTATAGTGTAAAATAGTAATGATTGATTTTATAATTCTTGAGATAATATTGAAAATAATTTCATATGAGCTCTATACAATTATTTATTCTCAAATTCATTTTATAAACTCACATTTCTCTCTCAATATATCTTCACAAATATCTGATCATTTCTTTAGCCTATAACAGGTTTTTCTTTAACAGGATGTTGGTCATCCAAGTGATATAATCAATGAATGTGATAATGTCAAAAATATTATTTTCTTCATTGATGTATCATCAGTCAACAATGATATAAATGAATATGTTCAAGAGGTCTGGAAGAATAAATCTAAACTTTCTTAGGTCATTAACTATTCATCTTCTGTTTCTGAAAAGTTATGAAAACAAAATATTCTCTTCTTTTCAAAGATGGAAATTTTTTTATAGAATAAATTTTTTAATGTTTTTATTCTTTATTTAAAATATTATTATGTCTACGATTCCACAATTTGTTTTCATATTTACTAATTAGATAAGAATATCCACAATTTTTTCATATCTATTAATAATGTCTACTGGTTCATTATCCTTTAGTAAAAATTATTCCATCATTCACACATTTGATAATGTAATATTTTTCATGAAGATAAATTTATTACCATTATCTAAAACATGTCTTATAATATGTATGTTTTTTTATGTTCATTAAAAAATAGAACATCCTTATATTTCATCTTTTTTTTCTTAAATTTTTTCCATTCCAATTCCTCAAATATTTATGAAACTATCATTCCCAAAAGTATCTAATCACACATTTCTATTTTCAACATCATTAAAGATTTTCAAATCTCTCATCATGTATGAAAAAGAAACACATTCATGAATCCATGGTTGTTTTTTTACATTTATTTTTTTCTCAATATTAACTTTTATTTACTAATATTTCTTCTTTATAGCTTTATTTTATTTTTTTGTGTAATAAATTTACTATGGAAGTAAATCTATACATTATTCGGAATGGTGGATAACCTAACAACATATTCCACATACTTCTTGTCAAAATTCATTTTTTTTCCTTTATATATTTTCTAGCGTGTTTATATTTCACTTTTATAGATTTATATTCCTTTGTAATGTTACTTATAATTCATCCACCATTTATTCCTAAAAGATTATACCTTATTTTGGTAAGTGAAAAATAAGATAATAGTTATACACCATGTGACCACAGATTTCACAACATCACAAAAACACTTAAATATTGGTTTTTTATATAAGTATAATATTTCTCTATATTAATTTTGGTGTGGTTAATATCTTTTTTTATTAAAAATTCATTGAGAGTGTTTCATCTTTCTTGATAAAGGAATTTCCATATTTTCGGAATGTGATATTGTTGTACTCCTCCTGTTTTAATCATGTTTTAATGATAATAAATCCTATACATCCTATAAATATTGTTAATCTGGTATAATATATTTCAAGTCATGTGTAAATATGGTTGGTTTGTTTATGGTTTAAATAAGTTTTCTCTAGATCATGATTCAAATAAATCATGACTGATTTTTTTTAAACTATATTTAATTTGTTTCTTTTATAAATGATTAAGTCTAATTAATTCTGTTAATATTACTGCTTAAGTCTATATAAAGACATTTGGCTATGTCTAAGAACTGTGGTTCTACCACCGGTTCTGGTTTTCTGGAAAAGGACCCAGACATCGTGAACTGTGACCTAGACACCCTAATCAGACACCGTGACCAGAAACCATGACCCAGACACTGTGACCCAGATAATATGACCAGACACCGTGACCCAGACACCGTGACCCAAACACTGTGACTAGACACTGTGACCAGACACCGTGACACAGACACTATGACCCAGACATCGTGACCCAGACACTATGACTAGACACTGTGACCAGACACCGTGACACAGACACAATGACCGGACTCCATAACCAGTTTCAAATTTTTTGAAGTCTGTGACACCAGTTCCTTTCTAATAAACCATTTGAAGTTTGGTAAAGGACCAGACACCATGATTCTAACACCACATTTTTTCTTTCCTCATATCTATAAAACTATACGATCATGATTGTATCACTTCTCAAATGCAAAGAAGAAGACACCATTTTGTGGTGACACCATTTCCAAGTGACATCATTTCTAAATAGATTGTGACATCATTCTTTAATCTATTTTTTTTGTTTTCAATTTATTTTCTGACGGTCATATTTTAGTCTTTTAAATGCACTGAAATAATTAATATTCCATTGTAGACATGTCACTCGATTGTACGAGGTAGGAGGTGGAGAATACATGCATCATGTCGGCTAAAACACATGCACTCCAAAAATAAAAAGAAAAGTGTGGCCCTGAAACAAGATGGTGGTAGAGCAGTAGACATGCAAACAATTTCAAAAGAGAACAGATACCTATAACAAGAAACATCTGAAGAACACATGAAGTGTTCACAAATTCAAAAGATGGGATACCATAGATCAGATTCAAGAACATATTTACAATACAAACTCCACGAAGAGCACAAGCCATATCTAACTTGAAACCAGAGCACCAAACTTGCGATATTATGTTTCTCACAAGAGGACTCGATACTTGCATCTACTTCATCCTAGAAGTCCAGAGCTACATAGAATAACCCTCAGATCACTTATAACCTTATCTCGTTTTTTTCTCTATTATGTGCTATTTTTAGCTTTTGATTAGTGTATGTGTGTTAGTATTAAAAAAACACACATTGTATCTTACACTAAAATAAAGGATATAAGATATCCTTCCTCTCATATCTTTTTACACTTGTTTACTCCCACAGATAAGTGTGGAATATTTCCTTGTGTGTCCTAGTAGTTTTTACCTACGAAGAACTGTGGAAGAGGTCGTGTGACCTGGACAATCCTATGCACCATTGTTTACCCTGATCCAGTGTGTGGACCAAGTTTATTAATATAAACTGCTTGGTGCTAGGTGATCACTAAGTGGAGTCAATTAGGTCTCATCTTGATACTGAACCACTTGTTTTATATCTACTGTGTTGTTTAATTTAGTTTTCTCTATTTTACTGTATAATTCAGAAATCACTATATTTACTTTGATAGTTAATCTTGTACATAAGTTATAATTGTTTTACCTTATTGGAATAGCTTCAAAATTAATATCAATAAATCAAATTGAGATTACTGAGAATTAATCAATCTTATAAGAAGTTATATAAACAGTCAAACTTTCATAAATGTATACCTTGATTAACTGGGCTGTTTTATTTTTATTGGGGAACCCGATAAGAAAAATTTTCAAACAGAAATTTTTATAGATACTAAATTCACCCCCCCCCCCTCTTGATTACTCTACTCTGACTGACATTTGGTATCAAATTAGTTTTGTTATACCTATTAAGACTCTTTTTTAAACTATTCAACTGTAATTTTAGGTGTACTTTAAAGATAATTAAATTTCTATTAATTCTAAATTTCTATCTCTTTTGAAGTATTTATTTTTTATGGATAATATAATAAAAGGTGCTACAACAATCATACCACCATTCTTTAATGGAACCAATTATGCCTAATAGAAAATTCAATTGAAAATTCAATTAGAAAGTACGAGTTTTGAAATTTGGTCTTCAATTATAGAGGAGTATAAGATTCCTTCTACTGATAGAATCACTTGGTATGACCCAAACAAGGCTTCCTACAATAAAAATTTAAAATACATGAAGGCTTAATATTTCTCTTTAGGAGATGAAGAATTTAACAGAATTTCTACATGTAAAACTGCCCATGAAATTTGGGATACCTTGTCTATTTCACATGAAGGAACTTCTAGTGTGAAAGAAATGAGACTTAATACTTATACTATTATGTATAATAACTTTAAAATGAAACCTTATGAGCCTATTTATTACATGTATCTTAGTTTCAACAAAATTTTCAACACAATTATTTCTCTTGTAAGAGAAGTTACTTCCAAAGAAAAAATCATGAGGATTCTTAAATTCCTACCTAAAAGATGGATAGGAACCTCTATCTCTATTAGAGAGTCATGTGATGTCAGAAAATTTCCTATCAAAGAACTCATTGGGAAACTAATGATGTGTGAAGAGGAGTTGAAAGTAAATAAGGAAGAGGAAGATGAACCCAAAATAAAATCTGTTGTTTTTAATACCACCACCTCTAAACACAAAGAAAAAGGGAAATTGGAAGTCTCTGTAGAATGTTTTAGCAGTGAACAATCATCACATGATAGTGATGAGGAGATGACTGAATTAGCCAGAATGTTTAAGATATTTTACAAGAAGAAGAAATTTTTTAGAAATCCTAACTTCAAAGGAAGATATGATCAAAAGGGAAGCTGGAAGAAAGATTGGAAAAGAAGTGAAAAGTCTGATGAGATAGTATGATATGAACGTAAGAAAAAGGGACATATTAATTATAACTATCCCAAGATCAAGTATAAAAGGAAATATGATGACAAATATAGAAGGTATAAAAAGGAAATGAAATCAACGTAGAGTTCTTCTGAGGAAAGTTCAAGTTACTCAGAATCCTCACATGATGAACATTGTAAAAAAGACAATATGTGTTTTATAACAAACACATATATGGTAACACTGGAATCTCTTGTACACAATTCATATTATTTTGGAGATAAAAGTGATTCTGAAAATATGTATAATGTAAAAATGTTTGAGTACTGTAATATTCTTGAAGAGACATGTAATGAACTAAACGATAAATACAAGTCTTTAAAGAAACAAAATTCTCTTACCTCAACTATTAAATCTAAACTTAATATAGAAAGAGAGAAAAATATTCAATTAATCAAAGAAAACAATGCACTAAAGCTATATAATGAGAAACTATAAAAGGACCTTGAAAGTTTTATTAATGGTAAAGATACATTGTTACAAATTCTAGGTAAACAGAATGCCCTTAAATATACTACTAATATTGGATATCAACCTGGTAAAATAAATTTTGGAAGAAAAAATTTTGTCTCTAAATCTAGGACATTCAACTTTACCCATAGTTCTAGAAAACATTCATCTTGTTCAAATTATGATACACTCTCTAATTTTTCATGCTTTTCTGAACAAAATAGAGTTTATTTTTCAAGAACTTTACATAATGCTTATAGGAAACCTATAAGGTATATTTGGGTTCCTAAAACACTAGTCACTAATATTACTAGACCCAAACAAATATGGGTACCAAAGTATATTTTTATTTGAATATTTTTTAGGAAAATTGCTTAAAGAGCTCCTATAAAATCTTATGGTACTTGGACAGTGGGTGTTCAAGACACGTGGAAGGGGGCTATTCATGCTTCAAGAACTTAATAAAAATTTATGGTGGATATGTCACTTTTGGTGACCATGCCAAAGGAAATATCATTGGCCTTGGCCAAATTGGTAAATCTAACATAGTTTTAATTTCCAAAGAACTGTTTTTGATGGATTGAAATATAATATGCTTAGTATTTTACAACTATGTGATGATGGATTTCATGTTAAATTTGAAAATGATGTTTTCAAAGTTTATAATTCTAAAAATTAATTAGTTTTTTCTGCATTGAGAAATGAAAGTGTATACTTTGTTAACAAAGAGTCTTTAGTTTCTCAAAATGCTTCATGTTTAAGTGTACTTCACAAAGAGTCATGGATTTGGCATAGGATACTAGGAAACTATAATATTCACTCCCTTATAAAGATAACTATAAAACACTTAGTCAAAGATCTACCCAAACTTTAGTTTCCAAATTATAAAGTGTGTAATCCTTATCAAAAGGGAAAGAAACACAAAATTTCCTTCAAAACCAAAGAAAGAAGTGCCAACTTCTCAACCTCTCAAATTAGTTCATGTGTATTTTTTTGGACCCTCTAGAGTTTCAAGTTTAAATGGGAATCACTATGTTTATGTTCTTATATATGAATTTTCTAGATATATGTGGAATTAATTTTGGATCACTAAAGTAAATCCTGCCTCATTTCATCAAATATGCTAAAACTGTAGAAAATATTAGTGGAATTAGAATTAAATCCTTAAGAAGTGATCATGGGCTTCAGTTTGAAAATAAATATTTTGAATCCTTTTGCTTAAAAATGGATATAGTCATAATTTAGCTTCCCCTAGAACACCTCAATATAATGGAGTTGTAGAAAGAAGAAATAGAACCTTGCAAGAGATTTCTAGAACCATTCTTAGTGAATATGACTTACCTATTTATTTTTGGAGTGAATCTGTAAATAAATCATGCTATATAATTAATATAGTGTAGATTAGACGCATTCTTAAAAGAACTCCATATGAGTTATGGAACAATAGAAAATATAATGTAAGCTACTTCAATGTTTTTGGTTACAAAGTATATATCCTTAATAATATATACAATCTTTACAAATTTTCTTCCAAGAGTGATGAAGGAATATTTATAGGATATTCAATCTCTATTAAATACTATAGAGTGTTTAAAAAAAGAACTAAATGTGTGGAAGAGTATGTCCATGTCAAATTTGATGAGACATATCTACATGAGCCTAATACCACTCTAGAGAACCTAGAGAATGATATTTCAAATCTGGACAACAATCCAAAATTCTCTAACCATCCTATAAGGAAATCTTTTAAAACTTCCAGTTCTAAAAATTCTTCAGATTCAAGTCATAATGAAGCCGAACTTGTTGAAGAACCTGAAATTACTAGTCTCTCTTTTTCTAGATCTATTAGAACCCTTAAGAACCATCACTTAGATGTTGTTGTAGGAGATTTAGATAAAGGAACTTAAATTAGATATTCTCTTAGAAATCAGGCTGAACATCAAGTTTTCTTATCAAAAATTGAACCTACAAACATTAATTATTCTATCAATGGTGAGTTTTGGGTGATGTCAATATAAGAAGAACTTAATTAGTTTGAAAGTAAAAAAGTTTGTAAACTTATTGATAGACCCAAAGACACATTTACCATAGAAAATAAGTGGGTGTTTAGAAATAAGGTAGATGAATTTGGTAATATAATTAAAAACAAGGCTAGATTGGTTTCACAATGATATAGTCAAGAAGAAGGAATTGTCTATGAAGAGACATTTTCACCAGTAGCTAGACTTGAAGCCATAAGAATTTTGCTTGCCTATGTTGCACATATTAATTTCAAACTATATCAAATGGATGTTAAGAGTACATTCTTAAATGGGTACATAGATGAGGATGTCTTGGTTGAGAAACCCCCTAGGTTTACAAATCCTCACTTTCCAAATCATGTTTTTCAATTATCAAAAGCTTTATATGGTTTAAATAACCTCCAAGATCTTGGTATGATAGATTAAGTACTTTTCTTATTTCCAAAGGTTTTAAAAAAGGTATAGATGATCCTACCATTTTTATAAAATGAATTTCCAATGATGATTTAGTTGTTAAAATTTATGTAGATGATATTATCTTTGTATCTTCAAAAAATTATTTATGTATTGAATTTTATAAAATGATGCAAAATGAATTTTAAATGAGTTTAATGGGTGAATTAAATTCTTTCTTGGATTTAAAATATTTAAAAATAATGATGGTATCACTACTACAAAAATGGTCAAGGGAAGTTCCACCTTTTATCAGCACTAAGAAAAAATCGCTGATACAGAGGCCCTTTATCAGCGCTAAAATTTTAGTGCTGATAAAGAGGCCCTTTATCAGCGCTAAAATTTTAGTGCTGATAAAGAAGCCCTTTATTAGTGCTAAAATTTTATCACTGATAAATAGTACCAATTATCAGCGCTAAAAAAGCACTGATAACGAATCCCTTTATCAGTACTAGAAAATTGCTTATAAATACTCCCTTTATCACTGCTAAAATTTTAGCGCTGATAAAACTGTAGTCCCATATTTTATAAAATTGGGTGCACAGTATCCTCTTTTTATCACTCCCTCATGCTCTCGCGGTACTATACCCATGAGAAACCCCCTCCCCCCCCCCCCCCCGCTAATCATCTCTTTTCCTGACCTCCACCGATAGACCTACTCCTTATCCTACCCCTCGAACCCCTTCCACAAATCCTCCTCTCCACAAACCCTACTTATCCTCCTCTCCATTGGGCCCTACTTTACACGAACCCTAATCCATTTCTCAATGGTTGGTGTCTTATCTTGTGAACCTCCCCCTCTTCCGGTCGCACCTTCCCCTCCCGACGTAGCACAGAAGGCTCCCCCTCCATCACGGGTGTGATATACTCTAGGTAAATCATTCAATTATCCTTTTAGGTTTATTTTTGGTGGATAGGTTCTGTGAGTTTGGTTTTCATTAGGGTGATGTTTGGATTCTTCCCCATGATCACCACCTTTGTATTAGATGCTAACTAACATTGAGTTCTAACAATATATTTCATGAAATAACACACGTAGTGGATTCTTATACTTGGTTATCATATGATTTGAACTAATGTATAACTTTTTTATGATTCTCCAGGGGTCCTTATGATGTTTGGAACTAGAATTCATTTTTCACCAAGTGCCATATGTTTTAGGGTTTGATATTCTCGTGAAACCAAAAGTTAGACATTGTTATACATGAATATTCTATTAATGTTGAGTGTTTTTTCCTTATCCTTATAGTGGAGTGGGTTTATCTATACTGGGGAAAGTGGTATTTTTTAAACCCCTTCATGAAAAATAAGAGTTTTGATAGTACCCGCCTCATTATTAATTGGTTACACTTTGTGGGTGTCAGGACATGATGGTGATTGTGTTTATGGGGAAGGTTCTATTTTTTATAGTGATTAGGACCCCTCAAATATAGAAAGTGTATCCAACCCTGTGGATGTTAAGTTATATTTCCCTTAGTTGGTGAGAATGGTTTTATGGGATGTGTGCAAGAAGAATATTTTTCTTCCCCATGAATGTCAAAAAAATTATGGAATGCTTCATAAGGGAGACTTATGGTTAACTCTTGGTAAGGATAGGGTGTATGAATCAACCCATATACCAGAGATGATGAGTGTATTTTTGAAGTTATAATGTTCTAAACCGAATCTCTCCTTGAGACTGTTTATAGTGGATCTTATAATCCATTTAGGTTCTTTTATTATTAAACCAAGATTCATGTAGTGGCCTCCGGTCTTCATGCACTAAGGCCAGAGAAGAGGACAAGATCAGAGTAGCACATCCATGGAAAGGTGAATGGTATTATTTGGAAAAGGACCTTGGGTTTAGATAGTGGTATGAACATGTTAGCAGTTGTATGTGGGTGGTTAATTATTTTTAGGATAGTGGGATGTTTCTGGACTTCAATCAGTGGTAAATTCCACCAGCCCCCTCCCCCCTACATACACCCCCACCAGCCCCTTATCCCCCCTACTGCACTATCCCCTCCCCCCTCTACAATGCACCCCCACCAGACCCCTCCCCCTACACCCATGCCCTTCTGCACCATCCCCCTCTACTCGGAACAACCCCTCCCCCTCCCCCCTACTGCACCATCCCCTCCCCCCACCCTTTCGCTTGCACCAGCCCCTCCCCCAACCCCCTGCTACACCAGCCCCTCCCCATCACCCCTACTGCACCATCCCCCCTCCCCCCTACTACACCATCGCCTCCCCTCCCCCCCCCCCCCACCAGCTGCAACCCCCCTGCTGCACCAACCCCTCCCCCTCCCCTTACCCCACCAACCCCTCCCCCTCTTCCCTGCCATGCACCAGCCCACCCCTCCCCCACCAGCCCCCACCCCCTACTGCACCATCCCCTCCCCCTCCCCCTATTGCACTAGCCCACCTCCCCCTTCCATTTCACCGACCCCTCCCCCTCCCCCCTACACTACACCCCCACCATCCCCTGCCCCCTACTGCCCAAGCCCCACTAGCACCACCATCCCCTCGCCCTCCCACTTTCCATGCTGCACCAGCCCCTCCCCCTCCTCCCTACTATAGCAGCCCCACCCCCTCCCTCTACCCTTAAACCATCCCCTCTCCCTCCCCCCTTCACTACACCAGTTGTAACACCCTGAGCTTCCATGATACACTTCTATTTCAATAATGCAATAGCTTTCATTATACGCAAGTTTGAGATTCTAACACACTACTACCAATCAAAATAGTCATTATGAATAGTAATACCCACGTTTTGAAATTATATATATTTTATATTTCAAAATGGACTTCATTTTTGGATTCGGAATATCGAAATTAGCCTATTTTGAATTTTTTGTATTTTTCTGAGAACTTCCAATTTTTTATGAATAGTGAAAAATTCTTAAAAACAACTTTTTTAATAAAAATAATTTATAGTGATAAATTATACTATTGAGTGGTTTTAAGGTGTAATTAGAATATATTTTTTACCATTTTATCCAATGGTGGTCATTAGAATTAATTTCACTTTGAAATTGGACATAAACAATTGTCAATCTTTTGATATATATTGTTTCTTAAAAACACGCTATTTGTTGTGACAGCAGGAATTAATTATAAAATTAATTAATGCAACTTATATGTTTGGAATTTTTTAAAATAGACATCATTTTTTAATTCGTAATACCAATTATATATTAGGGTGAAATTTTGGTATTGTTCTGAAAAACTTCAATTTTTGATGAATAGTGAAACCACTAAGTGGTAGTTAAAAAACTGATTTTTCATTTAAATGAAACATTACCACTTCTATGTTTTGATTTTAAAAAATCTGACATACATGGTTGTCATTAGGAAGTAAATTTTGGTTCAATGGGATTAAAATAATTTTTTGGTGAATAGTAACTTTTAAGTTTAATTAATCGCGATTAAAGGTAATTAGTGAAATTTAAGGTAAAAATGATATTATAAAAATATGAAAATACATTTACACTTTTACTACCCCTATTTTATGAGTCATGGACGACAAATAAAATCCATGGGTCAACTTGGGGACCCCATGGATCCACTTTGGTAGGAAAATGACATTAAAAACGTTTTATTTAATGTTAAAAAAAATGTCATAAACATGAGTTGTTTTACTAAAACAATTTTTAAATGGGGTTATACAAGTCATATTTTTGACTATAAATATTAATTAGAAAGATAAAAAGATTTCCTACATCATGTTATATTTTTTATAATTTTTAGACATTAAATAAATTAAATTATTTATGACACCATGATGATGCAGCGATTACCTCATTATTTAACGATTTAAATAAAATGAAAAGATAATGTAAAATATAAGACCTAAACATGTCAAAAACCTATTGGATTGGTTTATTTCGAACTCTTATCACCTTATCCTTGAAATATATAATTTTGGGACCTTTTAAATACGAAAATCATTTTATAATAAAGTAACCTTTTATAACTTTCCAAGAGTGCCCCTACTCTCCTCTTATAAAAGGCCCCCACCACTACCACCTTATTCACACCATCAAAGCCTTTTTCCTCTGACAAACTCCGCCAAAATAATCTCTCAACTTCCCAATATTACTCCTAGAATCCTCACTTTGGGCAGAAGTCTTCCCAAGTAAGCCTTTGATCTCAAATCAAAAAGAGTTACCCATTTTAAAAGGTAGTGTTTTCACTTGTGTTCTTATGTTTTATTTTGCTTCTCCAACCCCCTAAAATCTTTTATTCTTTTATTTTGTAACAAAACTAGTATCCTCAATATACTAGGATGTTTTTATAAGAACGATTTGAGCTAAACTTACACACACCAACATCTAATGGTTAAAGAACATACTGTTTCTGTGGATGGCGAATTTCTGCCTCACGAAATGATGATTGTTCAACACTCATATAACACCTTACAAGGTGGCCATTAAGATGTAACTATATTTATATATTATATATAATATGTTTATGTTTTACTTAAGCTTATGTATTTTTCATTTATGGCATACCTTTATGGTTTCCATTATGGGTAAACGTGATATTTTCATTTTAGGAAGTGTGGACTACCACCCCCTAAAAGTGATTTGAATCGTTAATGCCATATGTGGGATGTATAAAGGATGGAGTAAATGGTTTTATACATTATATTATACTGTAATTATAGTATACCTTTATATAATTATAATTTCATTCCATTAAATACGAAATAGAAATGAAAGTATCGTTCATGCGTACGTACGGCTTACCGTCTCCATGAACGGTGCATTTCATTTCTTACCTCTAAATGTTATGTAATATTATAAATTCATATATATACTGGATATATATGATATCTACATCATGAAAATAATTCTGTATATAATGGATATTTCACCACACGAACAACTTGTAATTATAAGAATGTTATTTTAGACTCAAGTACCAAAGATCGACAAAATGACCGTTATTAACTTAAATAATTACATAATGTTCATAACATGGTAATAAGTGATATAAAAGGAATAATGAACATGTAAAAAGTTCTTAAGCAAAAATAAATTAACTCTAGTTTATTATTCAGGAGGTTAACGAATGATCGAGTCAAGTCAGACACGAGGTAAGGGAACTTCTTAACCCAATTTTCGTTCTTTGGGTTAATCTCATACTTTCAAATTATGTCATGATATTATTATGTCCTATATTGTATTTGTACTTTCTTTATGTGTACTTATAGTGAATATACATAATAGATCTATTTTATTTAAAAATTGATCTTTGTAAGGGACTTCGTCTCAATCTCCTTTCAATGAGGCATATTTGGTTTTATACACAAATTTCGTTTATACAGTGTATAAACCCCTTTGACTTTTACTTTTATTCAAAAGGAATATTTTTATACGAAGTGTTTTTACTAAAAGACAAAAGGAATGTTTTTTATTATGTATGAGGTGACAACAACTTCTCCTCCACTGTGACTATTATTTGAGTTTCGGCTTCCTCTATAAGCCATAACTTTTTTAAAAATGAAAAATAAATACCATGTTTTACTTTTCTTTTATTTTGGTATTGAAAATGATTTTGATAATGTTTTTATTATATCAATGTGTTGTATTGATATCTTGTGATTGAAATATGGAAATGTTATGTTTCCTTTATGCATGTTTTATGTGATACGATTATGTTATGGTTTATGATATTTTTAAACCTGTTCATATGAGGAATGCATTAGACTTAATAAGTGACGGGTGGAGCCCGCTATAGCTCCTCGATGCATCGACGAGTCTCATGAGACAAACTAGTGTCTTGGCACGAGGCCTTGACAAAATCTTATTTGTAGTCTTGGCACGAGGCCTTGGCTACATGGTTATGATAGTCCGGCATTATTCATTCCATCATTATGAAAGGGGTTATTGATATTGCATGTGATTATTTGACCAGTAGAATATCCATGTGAATAAGTAAATGGCATTATCTCATTTTACTTTTTCCATATTATGTTGAAGTTCAAGTTTAAAAGGATTTTGTTTTATTTATACATTGCCTTAAATGCTTATGTTTATTTATGAAAACTTCCGCTATGTTGTTATCCTTACTGAGCATCTGAGCTCACCCCTTTCAATGTTTTATTTTTACCAGGATGTGAAGAAATATTTTATGACTGACCTATAGGGATAGTCTGAAGGGGATAGAAGTGTGGACTATAGAGACTATGTTATTGTGATTTTTTACTTTATGATGTAATGTAACATTTATGAATGTATCTAGTGTTTCCAAGTCTACTAAACTAATCGGTCTTTCGAGACTTGATCTTTTGTGATCATGCCAATGTTACACAATAATGCACCGACTGTGGTTAACTGGGGTTGGGGCGTTACAGTTGGTATCAGAGGCAGTTTATTACTAACCTTGGAAGCTAGATTTAGATAAACTCTGATTAGAGCACATAGCCTGGAGATATACTTTGAGGATTAGTGTATAAGAACTTCCTAGAATTTTGGTATTATAGAGATTTTGTGAGTTTTATGAGAAATACATACCTGTCTGGATACGAGCAGGTAGAGGCGGCTCTGGCACAGATGTACCAAGGTGTAAAACCCGAAAACACCGCTTTGAGCTAGACTCGAACGGGAACTGGTGCACAACAATGGGCCTTGCTGCACTCTTGGTTATGACACTCCTGAGGGATATGCTTAGGATTATTATTATTTTATTTACAAACCATTATGAAGGGATTATGACTATATACCTCCTAAAAGAAAACATTTTTACGATTATGGATTATATCCATAAATAGTTTAATTTATGTTAAGTGTTTTACAAGTATGGAATTATGTATTTAAATTCATAAACTAATCTAGTTTATTACATTCATTAGAAATGGCGCCTAGTGGGAGGAATGGAAACCGTATCAATGCACGCACTCCATGTAGGGATTTCCCTCCTGCTCAAGATAATTATTGTGGAGCTGGAGATACAACTGTTTCTGATCAACTTATTACCATACTGGGACAACTCACTCAGGTAATGAATAATAACCTTACTCGTATAGAGAACCCTAATCCGCAACGTGGAGGATCAATGTTAGACCACTTCATGAGGCAACAACCGAAAACATTTAATGGGGGTAAAAATCCATTAGTAGCTGAGCAATGGATAAACTCCTTAGAGAAAATATTCCACACCTTGGGGAGTAGCGAAAGGTAAAAGTTTATCATGGCAGTTTACCACCTCACTGGAGATGATGATCAATGGTGGTCATTGATTCAAAACACAAAGGAAGATGATGAATTATTGAATATGGAATAGAGGGAGTTCAAAGAGATTTTATTAGAAAAATACTTCCCTCGTGACCATAGAGCAGATATGTAAAGGAAATTTCTGAGTCTGAGGCAGAAGGAGGATGAGAATGTCGCAAAGTATGAGGCTAAATTTAAAAGTTTAGCGAGGCATGCTCCATATTATATACGTAACCCAAGAAGTAAGATTGACCGTTTCTTTGATGGGTTAAAACTGTTTCTCCGTCGAGCACTAGTATCACAATCTTTCTCAATGTACGAAGATATTGTCTCGTGTTCTATCAAGACAGAAAAGGAATTATCTAAATCTTATGACAACAAAGTAAAGCAAGAGAATAAGAGAATGGTGGAACAAGAGACAGATAAAGGGAAAAAGGGAAAGAAGGATTTTCCATTATGCGATAATTTTGGAAAGAATCATTGCGGTACTTGCCTAAAAGGAATGGGAGTTTGTTATAAATGTGGAAAAAAAGGTCACTAGGCTCATGATTGCAAGGGAAAGAAAGAGGCTATCAATGTTGAATGCTACAATTGTAGGGAAATGGGGCATTATGCAAATGAATGTCCTAAGCGTCAGGGAAACTTACCTCAGAAAAGGCCAAAGGATCAAGGACAATCTTATGTTGTTGCTACAGTTGAAGTGGAATAATTAATGTATTGGTGCTTTTGGACTCAAGGATTATATTCTGGTTATAAGAATAATGTGATATATATAAGGATTGTACTGAAGTGCTTGTTGTTTTCATTAAGGTTTTAATATGGTGAAGGTAATCATATTTTTAGTATGTGACAATAAGAGAAACTTTACTTTTTTTGGGGAATCTAATGTTACAATTGATTTTGGAATTTAAGGACCTTTTAGAGAAAGTCTGGACGGAGGTATTTTGGATAACTATAAAGGTTGGAATGGATTAAGTTGAACTTTGGATAGTATTGTTTAAGGTTAAAACATTTATGAATAGTATTTTTGGAATATTATAATACTATAGTATAGGAGAAGGATAACCTGAAGGTCGGGGGATAACCCGTCGCGTCGGACAAAGCTGTAGGAATTGAACCCACAACCATAGTGCGACAGGCCTTTATTACCTACCACTAGACTACAGGAAGTCCCTGATTATTACAAAAAAATTTTCCTAATCTAAATGGTATGTGTTAATATTTGGAACCTTATACAATGATGATAAATAGAATATTTTTGAGTTCTATTACCTTTTAGAGTGAAAGATGGGTTTGTGGTAAAAATTTATTAAAGAATGAAAGTCTACATGACAAGTATGTATATTCCCTTACGTTCTTAGTAAATCTCATAAATAAATTCCTCAACTTTATAAAAGGTAACTTAAAACAAATACGTTGTCGATTCACTTTTCCAACTGGGGATTCAATGACCGTATAACCAATCACAAGTTTGTGATTTTCTTATGGTTAACTTTCTCCTAATCCAGTTTTCTACAACTCTCCATCAGACCTTGATGGTTTTTTTCTTCCATATCCATATTTTCATAGAATCCTAGTATGGGCTATCTCGGGTGACCTTTGTACTTATCTTTATTTCTTTTAAAGTTATATTTTTATTAACCTTATTTCTGATGTGGGTTTTCCACAAAGGTATTTTCTATTTTCAACCTTTTATTTTCAAAGAAAATTTTCAAATTTCAAGGATGCAATTTATTGAAGGAGGGGATAATGTAACACCCCGAGCTTCCACGATACGCTTCTCTTTCAATAATGCAATAGCTTGCATTGTACGCAAGTTCGAGATTCTAACACACCGCGACCAATCAAAATAGCCATTATGAATAGTAATACCCACTTTTTGAAATTATATATATTTTATATTTCAAAATGGACTTCATTTTTGGATTCGGAATATCGAAATTAGCCTATGTTGAATTTTTGGTATTTTTCTGAGAACTTCCAATTTTTTATGAATAGTGAAAAATACTTAAAAATAACTTTTTTAATCAAAATAAGTTATAGTGATAAATTATACTATTGAGTAGATTTAAATTTTAATTAGAATATATTTTTACCATTTTATCCGATGGTTGTCATTATAATTAATTTCACTTTGAAATTGGACATAAACAATTGTCAATCTTTTGATATATATTGTTTCTGAAAAACACGTTATTTATTATGACAGTGGGAATTAATTATAAAATTAATTAATGCAACTTATATGTTTGGAATTTTTTAAAATAGACATCATTTTTGAATTCGGAATATCAATTATAGGTTAGGCTGAAATTTTGGCGTTGTTCTGAAAAACTTCAATTTTTGATGAATAGTGAAACCACTAAGTGGTAGTTAAAAAAATGATTTTTCATTTAAATGAAACATTACCACTTCTGTGTTTTGATTCTCAAAAATATTACATACATGGTTTTCATTAGGAAGTACAATGTGGTTCAATGGGATTAAAATAATTTTTTGGTGAATAGTAACTTTTAAGTTTAATTAATCGCGATTAAAGGTAATTAGTGAAATTTAAGGTAAAAATGATATTATAAAAATATGAAAAATACCTTTACACTTGTCTTACCCCTATTTAATGAGTCATGGCCGACCAGGAAAATCCATGGGTCAACTTGGGGACCCCATGGAGCCACTTTGGTAGGAAAATGACATTAAAAACGTTTTATTTAATGTTAAAATAAAAATGTCACAAACATGAGTTGTTTTACTAAAACAATTTTTAAATGGGTTTATACAAGTCATATTTTTGAGTATAAATATTCATTAGAAAACTAAAAATATTCCCTACATCATGATATTTTTTTTATAATTTTTAGACATTAAATAAATTAAATTATTTATGACACCATCATGATGCAGCGATTACCTCATTATTTAACGATTTAAATAAAATGAAAAGATAATGTAAAATCTAAGACCTATATATGTCAAAAACCTATTGGATGGGTGGATTTCGAATTCTTATCATCTTATCCTCGAAATATATAATTTTGTGACCTTTTAAATCCGAAAAGCATTTTATAATAAAGTAACCTTTTATAACTTTCCAAGAGTGCCCCTCCTCTCCTCTTATAAAAGACCCCCACCACTACCACCTTATTCACACCTTCAAAACCTTTTGGCTCGGCCAAACTCTGACCAAATACTCTCTCAACTTCCCACTTTTACTCTTAGAAGCCTCACTTTGGGCATAAGTCTTCCCAAGGAAGCCTTTGATCTCAAATCAAAAAGAGTTACCCGTTTTAAAGGTAGTGTTTTCTCTTGTGTTCTTATGTTTTATTTTGCTTCTCCAACCCCCTAAAATATTTTATTCATTTATTTTGTAACAAAACAAGTATCCTAAATATACTATGATGTTGTTATAATAAGTATTCGAGCTACACTTACACACACCTACATCTAATGGTTAAAGAACATACTGTTTCTGTGGATGGAAAATTTCTGCCTCACGAAACGATGATTGTTCAACACTCATATAACACCTTAAAATGTGTTCATTAAGATGTAAATATATTTATATATGATATATAATATGTTTATGTTTTACTTAAGCTTATGTATTTTTCATTTATGGCATACCTTTGTGGTTTCCATTATGGGTAAACGTGATATTTTCATTTTAGGAAGGCGGACTACCGCCCCCTCAAAGTGATTTGAATCGTTAATGCCATATGTGGGATGTATAAAGGATGTAGTAAATGTTATTATACATTATATTATACTGGAATTATATTATACATTTATATAATTATAATTTCATTCCATTAAATACGAAATAGAAATGAAAGTAGCGTTCATGCGTACGTACGGCTTACCGTCTCCATGAATGGTGCATTTCATTTCTTACCTCAAAATGTTATGTAATATTATAAATGCATGTATATACTAGATATATATTATATCTACATCATGAAAATAATTCTGGATATAATGGATATTTCACCACATTAAAAACTTGTAATTTTAAGAAGGTTATTTTAGACTCAAGTACCAAAGATCAACAAAATGACCGTTATTAACTTAAATAATTACATAATGTTCATAACATGGTAATAAGTGATATAAAAGGAATAATGAACATGTAAAAGGTTATTAAGAAAAAATAAATTAACTCTAGTTTATTATTCAGGAGGTTAAAGAACGATCGAGTCAAGTCGGACAAGAGGTAAGGGAACTTCTTAACCCAATTTTCGTTCTTTGGGTTAATATCCTACTTTCAAATTATGTCATGATATTATTATGTCCTCTCTTGTATTTTTACTTTCTTTATTGTAATTATAGTGAATACATATAATAGATCTATTTTATTTAAAAAATGATCTTTTTAAGGGACTTCGTCTCAATCTCCTTTCATTGAGGCATATTTGGTTTTATACACAAATTTCATTTATACGGTGTATAAACCCCTTTGACTTTTACTTTTATTCAAAAGGAATATTTTTATACGAAGTGTTTTTACTAAACGACAAAAGGAATGTTTTTTATTACGTATGCGGGGACAACAAATTCTCTTCTACCATGACTATTATTTGAGTTTCATCTTCCTCTATAAGACATAACTTTTTTTAAACTGAAAAATAAATACCATGTTTTAATTTTATTTTATTTTGGTATTGAAAATGATTTTGATAATGTTTTTATTATATCAATGTATTGTATTGATGTATTGTGATTGAAATGTGGAAATGTTATGTTTCCTTTATGCATGTTTTATGTGATACGATTATGTTATGGTTTATGATATGTTTAAACCTGTTCATATGAGGAATGCGTTGGACTTAATAAGTGACTGGTGGAGCCCGCTATAGCTCCTCGATGCATCGGCAGGTCTCATGAGACAAACTAGTGTCTTGGCATGAGGCCTTGATAAAATATTATTTGTAGTCTTGGCATGAGGCCTTGGCTATGTGGTTATGATAGTCTAGCATTATGCATTCCATTATTATGAAAGTGGTTATTGATATTGCATGTGATTATTCAACCAGTAGAATATCCATGTGAATAAGTAAATGGAATTATCTCATTTTACTTTTTCCATATTATGTTGAAGTTCAAGTTTAAAAGGCTTTTGTTTTAGTTATACATTTCCTTAAATTATTATGTTTATTTATGAAAGCTTCTGCTATATTGTTATCCTTACTGAGTATCTGAGTTTACCCCTTTCAATATTTTATTTTCACCAGGATGTGAAGAAATATTTTATGACTGACCTACAGGGATAGTCTTAAGGGGATAGAAGTGTGGACTATGGAGACTATGTTATTGTGATTTTTCACTTTATGATGTAATGTAACATTTATGAATGTATCTAGTGTTTCCAAGGATACTAAACTAATCTGTCTTTCGAGACTTTATCTTTTGTGATCATGCCATTGTTACGCAATAATGCACCGAATCTGGGTAACTGGGGTCGGGGTGTTACACCAACCCCTCCCCCTACACCCTTCCCTACACCAACAAACCACTCCCCCACTCCCTACCCTTGCACCAGCCCCCCCCCCCTACTGCACCAGCCTGAACCACTAGACCAACCAACCCCCATTTATTACCCTTCATGACCTTCCTAGACACTATCAACTGCAACTGGCTAGAACAGACCAAATACAAAATTACTATATTGCCCCTAACTGTAAGTACCCCCATAACAGCCCCATCTATCCCATGTTCCTAACAATTTCCTTGTCAATGACACTAAATTTCATTGTGTAAATGTGTTTTAGTGAAAAAACATTCCCCTACAAGTGTAAATAGTCACCACAAAAAATAATTTGGTGAGTAACCAGGTCAAACCACAGGGAAGTAAGAGGTTAGAATCTTGGATATTTGTAGTCACTAGAGTCCTTTCACCAAGAGGCTCTAGGAGTTTTTAGAGGTACGATCTATGTTCGTTATACTTTTCTTGTAATACTATTAGAAATATGTACAAGAAACTATTTTTCCTAATATTTTCAAATATTTTCTAGGTATATGGTATGCATTGGTAGAGCCCCATGTTAGTGGGGGAGAGTTATTGCATATTCTTTAGATTTTCATGAGATAATTTATGTTCACTAACCTTAATGTTTTATTTCTTTTGTTAATTTGGGTAACAAAACCTATGATATTCCATAGTAATTTTGGATAAACCTAGGTTCTTTGTTTCACCTGTGAACCCCTTTGTAAGAGGGTTGGAAAGTGTGTTGATTTTGATAGGGGGTCTATCCTAGTTCTGTTGATTTCCAAATATTAATTGGAAAATGTTATGCACTATTAATCACTATTTTTATAAGGAATTAGTTCTATTATACTATATTATGAAGTCTTGTTTTGTGTATTTGAAACAGAAATACTAATATTTGAGATTCAAATAGGATGGAGATGAATAAAGATTGGATGGATTCTCATCATTTGACAATAGAGTATGAGAAAAAAGTGAAATATTTCATCAAGTTCGCAAAGGATCATGCAAAGGTTCCTTCTCAAATCCTTTGTCCATGTTTATGTTGTTGTTATTCTAGACTAATTACTCCAGCGGAGTTGGAAGAACATTTCATATGTCACATAATCGATCGGAGTTATAAATGATGGAATAAACACGGAGAAAAAGAGAATATAGCTACTGGCTGTGATAAAACTGTGTTTTGTGTTTCATCAGATATGAACTCAAATGTGGATAATGAAGAAGAACATATGGAGGATGTTATTATAGATGTCAATTATGATGAAGATCGTATTGAGTAAATGACAAGGGAAATTTAAGATGAACTCTGTGATTACCCAATATTGTTTGAGAATTTAAAGAGTTGTGCAAAGACACCATTGTATGATGGTTGAAATAAATATACAGCATTGTCAGCTGTAATGAAGTTGTATAAATTGAAAGTAGGAAATGGATGGAGTGATGTCAGTTTTACAGAACTACTTGCTCTCGTGAATTATATGCTCCCAGAAGATAATGAGCTCTCAAGCCGGACATAAGAAGTTAAAAAAATGCTACACTCAATGGGTATGATTTATAAAAGAACATATGCCTACCCAAAAGACTATATATTGTTTTCCAAGGAGAAAAAATACCTTAAAAAATTCCCAAAGTGTGGTGCTTCTTGATACAGGTTAGATGAATCCAGTCCTACGATAGTTATATGGTAATTTCCAATCATTCTAAGGTTTAGGCGTCTATATGGAAGTGAAGAAACTATAAGACAATTGTTGTGGCATGCAGATAAATGAAATAAATATGGGAAATTATGTCATCCGGCCTACTATCTTCAATAGAAGAGAATTGATCATGAGTATCCTGAATTTTGAAAAGAGCTGAGAAACCTTCATCTTGTGTTATCTACAGATGGAGTGAATCCTTTTGGTTTTCAAACTAGCACTAACAGTACATGGCCTGTTATGTTGGTAAATTATAACTTTCCACCCTGGTTATGCATGAAGCAGAAATTCATCATGTTGTATATGCTTATATCAGCACCAAAACAACCAGGTAACGATATTGATGTTTATTTGGTTCCTTTGATCGAGTATTTGAAGTTATTGTGGGATTTAGGTGTTATGTTGTATGATGCTTATAAAAGTGAATACTTCACATTGAGAGAGATGTTGTATGAGATGATAAATGATTTCCCTACTTATGGAAATTTTTCAGGATATAACATTAAAGGAACTCAAGGGTGTCCCATTTTCAAAGAAGATACATAATAAATTAGGTTGAAACGTTTATCAAAATATGTGTTTCTAGGAAATCGTAGATTTCTACCTCTTCGGCATAAGTATCGATCTTGGACAACATCATTCAATGGAAGTTCAGAACACTGCACAACACTGTCTCCACAAATAGGTGGTCAACTTTTTGAGAAATTAAATGATGTGAACACTGTTTTTGGTAAACCATTTTCGAAAAACCTTATGAAAATCGGTTGGAAAAAGAGATCATTTTTTTAATTACCATACTAGAATTGTTTGTACATCAGGCATTTTCTTGATTTAATGCATGTTGAAAAAAATGTATGTGATTGTGTTAACGAAACATTGCTAAATTCCCCTAGAAAAAAATGATGGAATTAAGGCATGGTTGGAAATGGGTGACATGTGAATACGAGAATATTTGGCTCTCGTGATGGGTGAAAATCAAATGTTTCTTCCTCCAGCTTCTTACACTCTTTCTAAAGAGGAGAAATCTGATTTTTTCAACTTCTTCAATGATGTAAAGGTTCTAGAGGGGTATTTTTCATATATCAAGAACATTGTGTCAATGAATTATTTGAAGTTAAAAGGTTTGAAATCACGTGACTTACATGTTTTGATGCAATATTTAATTACTATAACTTTATGTTTCATTTTGCCCAAGAAATTTCATCATACATTAAACAAACTTTCTTTCTTTTTCAAAGCTATATATAGTGATGTTTTAGACCTAGTGAAATTTCCAGCTATGGAAAGAGAAATTTTCATCATATTATATGAATTATAAATGTTCATCCCACAAACACTCTTTTATATGATGGTTCATTTGATGATTCACTTGGTGAGAGATATTCAACTTTTTGGTCCTGTGCACTATAGATGGATGTACCCTGTTGAACGGTATATGAATATTTTGAAAGGGTATGTCAGAAATCAAAGTCGGCCAGAGGGTTGAATAGTGGAGTGATATATTATTGAGGAAGACATTGAATTCTATACCGAATACCTATTTGATGTGGAAATAATTGGTCTCCCAAAATCACATCAAACTGGATGCTTTGAGGGTGAGGGAATTTCTAGAAGAGATGTTGGGACAATCAATATTACAGATCAAGAGAAGTCCCACCTTTATTTTTTTCTTAACATTTGGGAGGTTGCTCCAAATATTGAAACCCACAAAGAAATTCATAGGCAGTTGAATCCATCAAGGGCAGAAAAATGGATATCAAATACACATAATCACTAGTTTATAGGATGGTTTCAGGACCATATTTTTAAGGAGTTAGATGAAAATCTGATTTCAATTTCAGAATGACTTTGATGGGTAGTTTTCGGACCAAGTGGGTATGTATTATCATACAATGGTTATGTAATTAATGGTTATACATTCTATACAGATGAACATGATGAAGATAGTACCATGCAAAATAGTTGAGTTAAACTTGTGGCTAAAGCGATGCATGTTTCTGTTAGTAAGGATAGAAATCTGATTTTTGAAAATATGTTATACTTTGGAATTATCAAACAAATATAGAAGTAGGATTATATGACATTCCAATTTCTGATTTTTCATTTCAAATGGGTTGATAAAAACAGTGGTGTTAAAATAGATGAATTGGGATTTTTGAAAGTTGATTTTATTAAAGAAGGGTATAAAGGAGAACAGTTTATAATAGCATCACAAGCGGTACAAGTTTTTTATGTTCCAAATCCCGCAAACCGAAAGTGGTCGATTGTTCTATTATTTTCCAAAACTACTAAAGGGTTCGATGAAAATTTAGTTGAGGTAGATCCTTTCAGTGGTAAGTCACAATCATTTTACAGCAGTCCAAATGTAGATGATGTTTTGTATGTCAGAGGAGACCACAATGAAGGGATTTGGAAAATAGATAGAGGTGTCAAATCCCTTAAGCCTTTTGAAAAAAAGAAACAGAGTTCAATAAATAGGTTATATTTTGTTTGTAATATAGATCTTGTTATCTCATGTTATTATATTATCATTACTAAATTTATATAATCTAAATTAACTATTCAACCACTTTTTCATACAATGAATTCTACAGGTTCTGGGGCTCCTAACCTCGAGGCAGAACAAGTCTCTCAAGCTGTTACTACCGTGGCTGCTACTACTGTTGTGACTACTCACAGTGTAGAGAAACAACAAGTTTCTGAACCTTTTGCTGCTCCCAGTGTTGAGGTCCAACAACCATCATCACGTGACATTTCTACCATTTCAAATGAACATATTGATGATGTTGATATCGATAAAATGTTCGGGGATGAAGGACCGGTGTCGTAGAAAACATAGGTGCATCGTATTTTGACGGTGTGAGCCAAAGTTCTTAAGGAAAAAAGCAAAGGCATCAAATTTGAATTTGTATTGAATGCATGAGGCCAACATATGAATCCCAAAAAGTTTATGTTTAGTAATTGCATTGGAATTGTCACTCAGCAACGCGTGCCGATTGACATAGATGCATGGAACCATGTTGTGTCTGGGCTGAAGGATGTGATCTGGGAAGAAATTACGATAACATTATGATATTATTTCTTTAATTTACTAGAAAATAAAATAATGAAATAGTTTCTTACTCTTCTCAATCTATTTTATAGTACATTTATATTATATTATTCACACATGAATTATGTACTAGGGCTTGTAGGAAGGATTCATCAAGGTTTTCACACTATTTTAACAAAATTTAACCTGAATTATTCCAAAGGTAATATAAACCTTCACCCATAATTTTTCTACGCTCACATGATATCCCAAGAAGCATGGGATGAATTTATTAGCCATCGTGGGGATGATAAGTTTCTTGTACATTGTGGGTGATAATACATTGTTTGAGGATACATGTATTCATCACTTTGATTGTCAATATTTCCTTTATGAAACAACAACTCAGTACTGAAAATAAGGAACGTGCATCAAAACCAACATACCCCTATCGTAAATAAAAGATGGGGTATACTTAACTAGAAAAGAAAATGGTACATATTTTAAATTTATAGTAATATTGTTAGGTCCTAAGAAACAACATCATAATTATCTTTCTCTATTTATATGTAGATTGATGAGTCTAAAACCAAATACACTTCCATCCCATGTCATGTTCTATGGAAGGAGGCACGTGTGAATAAGGAAGGGAAGCTAGTAGATGAAAACATACAAAAATTGTGGTAAATATGTGTAAGTATGACACGACAATAAAAATATATGATTTAAATTTCTATTACATAAAAATTATTAGTTATTTTCCTATATCTGATAGTCATAAGAATCAGCTACTCATGTAGCGGATGCAGACCTATTATTGATGACTTTTAAGTGGCTAGAACAATACGGTCATGTCATAGGTGCGGGGTATAGGGTGACACCCCAAGTATATTTTGAGGGAAAAAAAGAAACAGATGATAGAGATGAAAAAATGAAACAAATGAATGAAAGACTAGAAAATCTTGAATAATGATTTCAATGGCACAGGAGAGTTGCTAGAAACATTAATGGGTGGGAAGCAAGAAGAAGACACAACTCAGGAACAACTAGAGCGTGAAGATCCCACCCCACCCCCCACAATATTTGAGGCGAGTCATTCCCCTCAAAGAGCTGTCTTGGCCATGCTAATCAATCTTCTAATAATTGTTCCCATGAAATGTGAATCAGACAAACACTAATACTTTTCATGTACTGATATTTTATAGGGTGATAATGACTGTGATTTATATCTTTCAACACCCACCTATCACCTTGTAGCGAGGGATACAATGTTCAACATCCCAAAGGAAAAGTTGTATAATAGACCACTTCAAAAAGATCATCTGAAAGTGATGATTACTATAGCTCATGATCCAAATGCAGAGCTACCTATTCCACTTAATGACGATGATATTCATATGGTCGAAAAGGATATTGGGACATTCATTGCATGGCTGTCACAACTTGTAAGAGTACATGGGAATAAGGAGGTACTTATTTCCTTTTTTTAAGATAAACCTTTAACAATTAATGTAAAAAGGTTCTGAACCAATGAATGTCATTATAGATAGAGAAAGGGAAGTGGGTGGAAAGAAACGTTGTCTCAAAAGAACCTAAAGGATCAACCAAATGATCCCAAATATCTACTGAAAGCACAATAACACCACATGTTCTCTATCCACATTTACTATAATTGAAGAATAATGTGGATACGAAGATAATAGGTGGTAGTAGTCATATAGTGGTTTTTGAAAAGAATATATACAAAGAGTAAAGTGAAGATTCTGTTGCTGCTGAAAATGTAAATGAGATCCTTGAAAACGGTTGGCTAGGTGTCACATTTGTAAATTTATATATGAGGTATGTTTTCATGAATTGATTTTCTAAAAGATAATATAATGTGAAAATTATGACTAAATGCATTTTATATTATTGACTGACATATATATGAAAAATAGTTGAAGGAATTTTCCCATGAGCCAAAATTTGAAATCGTTAGTCCATATACTACATCAACACATCTAACAAAATTAGAGCCATTAAAAAAGTATGAAATAGTCAACGTCTTGCTGAAAACATTTGAAAGCAAGATTACATATGTAAAAATATTCTTAATACTAACCATGCAGGGGTAAAACTCTACGATTAAATCATATCAATTATATTTTTACATATTTTATTACATAATCCTTTTATTGTTTTTAGGAAACATTGGCTGTTAATTACAGTGTACTTGGATACTCCAAAGATTTATTTTCTGGATTCAATGCAAGGATATCCAACAAACCGACCACACATGATGGAGTTTTTGAATTTGTAAGACACTACATCCTAAATTTTAGGTCTAAACATCAAGTAATATAATTTATATTATCTTTTACTAAGGATTCTGTTATAATATGGTGATATATCATTATCATCTAAAAAAGGAATGAGGACAGGGGCTAAGCATAAGGAGGCGATCAAGTACTACGTCTGGACAAATATCAGGGTATATATATAAAAATTTAACTATAAAAACAAATATCAACAAATTTTACTTATTCTATTAATGATAAAAAAATTGTAGTGTCCAAAACAAACAAACGATAATGATTGCGGTTATTATGTTTTTAAATTTATGAAAGAGATCCTTTTTCATCAACAAACTAGCATCCTTAATGAGGTACTTTCAAAAAAATACTATTTCATTTAATTTATTTATTAATTCTTTATTTATATATTTTTCATTACTAATCTGACTGTCAAAAAGCCTCATACTCACAAGATGAAATAGATTTGTTAAGAAATGAGTGGGTTGTATACCTAATGGAATATTGTACACAAATAGCATCAAGATCTGACTTGGGGACGTGTACAATTGGCGGTCATTTTTGAGAGGGGTTAAGGGGATAAAAAGATGAAACATTCTTGTATGTAAATTTTCATAGGAAATTTTTAATTGTTAATAAATAAAACATCATTTCTCTAATGAGTCATTTTCTCATTTTTAAAAGATTAAATGCACCAGCATATGCAAGAATGATGAACCACTTTTCTTTGGGCTTTGGATAAAAAACCAGTAAAATATCCAAAATACCTTAATATCTGAAAAAACAAATTCATATTGTTTTGATCCATTAGTATAATTATCCATGGGTCATTTTTGATGTGTACGGGTCAACCCTGCCTCAATCCGATGCACGGTGTGGCCGGTATCACTCTATGTGTCTCTCTTTTGTTTAAAATGAACAGAATTTTAAGTAAAAACAACAAATGACTTACAGAAATACAAAAAAACACATTCGTATTGCATTGATCCTTTAGGATAATGATCCATGGGTCATTTTTTCCATGTACGAGTCAACCCCACCTCAATCCAAGTCACAGGGTGGACGATATCACTCAAAGTGTCTCTCTTTTGTTTAAAATGGACAAAATTTTAAGTGAAAACAACAACTGACCTACGGAAATCAGACCAAACGAATTAAGATTGTGTTTATCCTATAGGATAAATATTCATGGGTCATTTTTTATGTGTATGAGTCAACCCTGCCTCAATTCAAGGCACAGTGTGGCTGGTATCACTCAAAGTGTCTCTCTTTTGTTTAAAATGGACAGAATTTTAAGTGAAAACAATAACTAACCTATGGGAATCCGACCAAATGCATTCGGATTGTGTTGATAAATTAGTAGAACGATACATGGATCATTTTTAACATGTAAGAGTAAACCTTGCCTCAATCAGAGGTATGGTGGTATCACTCAAAGTGTCTCTCTTTTGTTTAAAATGGACAGAATTTTAAGTGAACACAACAACTGACCTACGTAAATCCAAACAAATGCATTAGGATTGTGTTGATACATTATAAGAACAATAGATGGGTCATTTCTGAAGTGTACGAGTCAACCCTGCCTCAATCCAAGGCACGGTGTGGCTGGTATCACTCAAAGTGTCTCTCTTTTGTTTAAAATGGACATAATTTTAAGTGAAAACAACAACTGACCTATGGAAGTCTTACCAAACGAATTCATATTTTTTTGATACTTTTGTAGAAAGATCCATGGGTAATTTTTGATGTGTATGAGTCAACCCCACCTCAATACAAGGAACGGTGTGGCCAATATCACTTAAAGTGTCTCACTTTTGTATAAAATGGACAGAATTTTAAGTGAAAACAACAACTGACCTACATAAATCCAACCAAACACATTCATATTGTGTTTATACTTTAATAGAATGATCCATTGGTAATTTTTGACATTTAATAGTTAACCCCACCTCAATCCAAGAAATTGTGGGGCTGGTATCACTCAAAGTGTCTCTCTTTTGTTTAAAATGGACAGAATTTTAAGTGAAAACAACAACTAACCAACAGAAATCCAACCAAAATCATTCAGATTGTGTTTATCTTTTAGTATAACGATACATGGGTCATTTTTGACATGTAAGAGTCAACGCCTCCTCAATAAGAGTCACAGTGTGGCCAGTATCACTCAAAGTGTCTCTCTTTTGTTTAAAATGGACAGAATTTTAAGAGAAAACAACAACTAACCTATGGAAATCTGACCAAACACATTAGAATTGTGTTGATCCTTTAGGAGAAATATCCATGGGTAATATTTGATGTTTAATAGTCAACCCCTCCTCAATCCAAGGCACGGTGTGGCCGGTATCACTCAAAGTGTCTCTCTTTTGTTAAAAATGGACAGAATTTTAAGTGAAAACAACAACTGACCTACAAAAATCCAAAAAACGGATTTGGGTTGTGTTGACACTTTATGAGAAAGATCCATGGGTAATTTTTGACATGTAAGAGTCAACCCCACCTCAATCTGAGGCACTGTGTGGCCAGTATCACACAAAGTGTCTCTATTTTGTTTAAAATGGACAGAATTTTAAGTGAAAACAACAACTGACCTACCGAAATCTGGCCGAATGCATTCGGATTGTGTTGATCCTTTAGGAGAAATCTCCACGGGTCATTTTTTATTTGTATGATTCAACCCCTCCTCAATATGATTCATGGTGTGGCCGGTATCAATCAAAGTGTCTCTCTTTTGTTTAAAATGGACAGAATTTTAAGTGAAAACAACAATTGACCTACGAAAATCCAACAAAATGCACTGATATTGTGTTGATACTTTAGGGTAAATATCCATGGATCATTTTTTATGTGTAAGAGTCAACCCTGTCTCAATCTAAATCACAGTGTGTCCGATATCACTCAAAGTGTCTCTCTTTTGTTTAAAATGGAAAAAATTTTAAGTGAAAACAACAAATGACCTATGGAAATATGACAAAAAGCATTTGGTTTGAGCTTATACTTTAGGATAACGATAAATGGGTCATTTTTTATGTTTAAAAGTCAACCTCTCTTCAATATGAGGCATGGTGTGGCCGGTATCACTCAAATTTTCTCTCTTTTATTTAAATTGGATATAATTTGATGTGAAAACAACAACTGACCTACATAAATATGACCAAGAACATTAGGATTGTGTTGAATATTTATGAGGACGATCCAAGGGTCATTTGTGACATGTATGAGTCAACCCTGCCTCAATCCAAGGCACGGTGTGGCCGATATCACTCAAAGTGTCTCTCCTTTTTTTAAATGGACAGAATTTTAAGTGAAAACAACAATTGACCTATGAAAATAAGACCAAATGCATTTGGATTGTGTTGATACTTTAGTAGAACGATACATGGGTAATTTTTTATGTGTAATAGTCAACACCTCTTCAATACGAGGCACGGTGTGGCTGGTATCATGCAAAGTGTCACTCTTTTGTTTAAAATGGACTGAATTTTAAGTGAAAACAACAACTGGCCTACGAAAATATGACCAAACACATTCAGATTGTGTTGATAATTTAGGAGAAATATACATGGGTTGTTTTTGATGTGTAAGAGTCATCCCTTCCTAAATATGAGGCACGGTGTGGCCGGTATCACTCAAAGTGTATCTCGTTTGTTTAAAATGGACAGAATTTTAAGTGAAAACAACTACTAATCTACGGAAATCTGACCAAACGCATTTGGATTGTGTTGATCCTTTATGATAACAATCCATGGCTCATTTTATATGTGTACAAGTCAACCCCACCTCAATCTGAGGCACGGTGTGGCTGGAATCACTCCAAGTGTCTCTCTTTTGTTTAAAATGGACAGAATTTTATGTGAAAACAACAACTGACCTACGAAAATCTGACCAAATGCATTCAGATTGTGTTGATATTTTAGTAGAACGATCCATGGGTCATTTTTGACATTTATGAGTCATCCTTTCTTCAATAATAGGCATATTGTGGCCAGTATCACTCAACATGTCTCTATTTTGTTTAAAATGGACAAAATTTTAAGTGAAAACAACAACTGACCTACAACATTCCAACCAAACACATTCATATTGTGTTTATTATTTAGGAGAATGATACATGGGTAATTTGTGATGTATAAGAGTCAACCTCACCTCAATCTGTGGCATGGTGTGGCCGGTATCACTCAAAGTGTCTCTCTTTTGTTTAAAATGGACAGAATTTAAAGTGAAAACAACAACTGACCTACAGAAATCTGACCTAACGCATTTGGATTTTGATGATCTTTTAGGAGAACGATATATGGTTCATTTTTGAAGTTTACAAGTCAACCCCACCTGGACACCATCTCACCCCCCTGAACACCCCCCATGGACACCCCCCACCCCACTAGACACCCACCAACACCCTGAACGGCTCCCCCACCCCTCCAAGACACCACCCCACCACCTGGACACCCCCACCACCCTGGATAGCCCCTCCCCACCCCCTAGACACCCCTAACCCCCTGGACGTCCCCCACCCCATGGATTCCCCGCCACACCTCCTAGACACCACCCCCACCACCTGGACATCGCCCCCACCCCCTGGACACCCCACCCCCTTGGATAGCCGCCCCACCCCTTGGACACCACCCCACCCCCCCTTGGACAACCCCCTAGACCACCCCCACCCCCCTAGACACCCCCACCCCTCTGGTCACCCCCACCCAGGGAAACCCCCCCCCCCCACCCCCTAGACAGCCCTCACCCCTTGACACCCCCCATGGACAGCCCCTCCCCACCCTGGACAGCTCCCCGACCCCCCCCCCCCCCCCCCGGACACCCCCACCCCCTGGACACCAACCAACCCCCCTAAACAGCACCCCCACCCCTCCTAGAGACCACCCCCACCACCTGGACACCCCCCACACCCATGGGAAGCCACCCCCCACCCCTGGACACCACCCCACCCCCCTTAGAGAGCCCCACCAATCCCCTTAACCGACCCCACCCCCCTAGACACCATCCCACCCCCTGGACACCCCCACCCCATGGAAATCCCCCCCAATACACTAGACACCATTCCACCCTCCTAGACACCCACATGAACAACCCCACCCCCCTGGACACCCCACCACCCCCTGGCCGCCCCACCCCTCCTAGACACCACTCCACCGCCTAGACACCCCCACCCCCCTGGACACCCCCACCCCCATGGACAGCCCCCACCACCCCCCTGGACACCACCCCACACCCCTTGGAGAGGCCCCCAACCCCCTGGACCACCCCCACCCCACTGGACACCCTTATCCCCCCCCCCCCCCCAGAAACCCCCTACACCCCCCCTTGGACAGCCACCCCAAACCCTTGAATTTTGAATTGAATTCCTTATGTATTTAATTAATTTATGAATTATGTTTTAATGGTGTATGGGTATACTTAGTGTAATTATCTTATGAATTTTGTGTTAATTTTTTATGGGTACACTTGTTGAGATGATGAATTTTTTGTAGGTCTGGGGTGTGCTGCTGCAAATTTTTATGTTACAGCAAGCAAGGCATTTATGAACGCTAAATAAGCACTAATAAAGGATCCCTTTATCAGTGCTAAAAAAGTGCTGATAAATAATCTCTTTATTAGCACTAAAAAAGCACTAATAAAAAACACATTTATTAGAACTTTTTTATCACTGATAAAGGAGTCCTTTATCAGCGCGTTTTTAGCACTGATACAGGCTCCATTTATCAGGGATTATTGAGCGCTGATAATGGGGATGCCCCTTTATCATCACTGAGATTTACAACACTTTTTTAGCACTATTAAATCCCATTTTAGGCACTGATAAAGCCCGTTTTTGTAGTAGTGTATTATTTTAAATCAAATAAAATTTAAAGACCAGAAAATTCCATGTGTGTTTTTAAAATTATTTGGGATTTTTACGAGTCTACAAAAATTGACGGTGCATGATTCCGATGCCCGGTTTGCCCGAAATGAATTTCTGAACTTTTTATAAGGTATGTTTAGTTTAAGCGTAGGCAGTGTTTTCTATATATTTAATAGGAGCTCAGATTAAAAATCGAAGGGCACCGTTGAATCTGTAGCACTGAGATTCTCTTAAGGGAAGCTTCACTTTGACCGTAGTAGGTCGGGAGAAGAAGTTAGTTTTTATAATTTTTTAATGAAAAGTAAAATAACATGTAAATGTTATTTTATTTTATTTTTATCCAAAGGATGAACAGAGATGGTGGGACTGGTGAATTGTCATTCTATTTAATGGCTTGACTCATCAACTGTTTAACTCCACCATTGTGAATTAAAATAGGTTCATTAATTCATTTAATGAACCTCATTAATTTTCCAACATGTTACTCACCTTTACCCCTCCTATTTAAATGGAGATATGGGTGGGGTTTTGGAACATCTTCTTCAAGTGAGAAAACTCTTGTGAAGTTATGCAGCATCCTGTACCGACGGATGCTGAAAGCTCGGGCGGCAACGAACCAGGACTGACAAACGCCGACGACTCCATTAAATATGGACGCTCCTCCCACCGCAACTGCGACACCTCCAACAGATCTTGAGGTAGGGGGTTTAGGCTTGGATATGGTTTAATATTATAGAAATGTGATGAATAATTATTCCCTCTTGTTATAATGCTAATGCGGAGGGTGCGGGCCAAATGAACAAGACCTTAACCCTGTGCCACTTCGTTTATCGTTGCGTTCTCCGGGGATGGTTTTCTCAATTTGATAGAAATGTGAGACAGAGGGTCACGCTATAACAACGACAGTCTACGAGGCATGTAGGCACAAAAGGGAATGGAAACAGATCTTTGAAGCTTCACCGGATCCCCGCGAGAGTTCCACCGGTGACCGGAACCAACGGTAGAGATGGCGGCCAGCGCTCGCTGATCACGGAAGAGCGCAGCGGTGGCCGGACAGGCGGTCGACAGCTGGCCGGCAGTGGAGGTAGAGGTGTCATGATATCTCACGCCACATTTAAGTGGATTCATGGCTCAAAGCCATAGCTTTCTGGAAAGGGATCGGCCTCCTGCAGGTCTTGCAGGTGACAAGGTGGTGCCACCTGGCGCCACCCTTAAGTGAAACTAAACGGCTCTATGAGCCCTTCGGGAGGCAGACCTCGCACCCCGCGCTGGGCATGCCAGCAAGTTGGGCCTGTCTGTAGCCTATTGTACTAGGATCTCCATGGCCCAGCCTAGCCAGGGACGGTCAGGCCAGGTTGGACCCGGACGGTCAGACCAGACCCGGACCCCTATCGGGCCAAAAAATGCTTAAAGGACCCTAACTTGTGAACCCGACATTCGTTTGATGAAATATTTGTGGTGTCAGGGTCCATGGAGAGAGACCGTCCTTTTGAGATACTCCACGAGGGTTTTATAGAAAGTTAGAGAACGAATGGGTTGGATCGACTTCGAATCTAACCAGGATCTCGGCACTAAAATTCCAATAACTAACAGACTCGGTGTTCGATCGACGTGTCGTCTGTGGTATAAGGACCCTTGTGATGAGTTGGTCCTTTGGAAATACTCGAATTGATTTTTGAAATAGTTTTAAATGAAACCTGGGTTGGATCATATTTGAATCCAACCAGGACCTTTTTACAAAAGTGCTCATATCTCACAGACCGAGTATCTGATCAACGCGTCGTCTGTCATGTAGGGACGCTATGATGGGGTGGTCCCTTGGGTATGATTTTTGAGGGAACTTGTACCGGTTGAAATATGACCGATTTATTGAGAAGAATAGTCTTCCAGAGATCAGGCATGCTTCGTGCGAGAATCCAGTGGCTAGCTGTGACATGAAGAAGAAGAGCAACCAATACGGGTCAATATAAGAAACTCCAGAGTGGTATGTGTTAGGTACCGAGACAGGTAGCAGAAGCCGGTGAGCTAGGAAATTAAAATTTTACACATCACCATAGTGATCTTACGACATCGACTCTGGTGTGCTATCCCAGTACGGTCTGAGGACCACACATGGATTTGACAGAGCACAAAATATAAAACGAACAAGTACCTTGTTCGCATCTGACGTGCGCATGTTTTTCGTAGGATTCCAGTGACCATATCTTGAAGACTCTGATGTTGAAGTCCTCTAGATCGTCCACACATGATTTTTGAATCTGCATGTGTGTCATTCGTTGGAATCTGGTTGCTAGTGCGGCACACCAACGATCTCCTCGACGCATTAGTGATCACCACAGTGAAAGGAACTTCGATATATGAAGGAAGTTCTTGAAATTATTCCTTTCTTGAGAGGATATCTATCTAGAATCCAGGAGGAGATAGAGGCTCTCAAAATTGATACATGAATAGTTTAAGGGGAGAGCCTCTCTCTTACTTATATAGGGGATATCTAAAATACCCGGTATGGGTTACCTACCCCTGTGTAATAAATATCCTATGTATAAGTACTATAAATATTTATATATGTCAAATAAAATTATTCCATAAATAATATTTATAATTTTATAATGAACTGTAATTAAGTTTATATTGCGTGATAAACTTGAGTCTTATAACTCAACTCAGATCTCCTAAAAATATTAAATGAACCTTGGATATTTAAATTCGTTCGAATAATATTTTATTTTTTCATTTACCGATCACTTGTAAATACATTTTATAAATAAATTCAACAAATTATTCCAAGCTTGAATAACTATAGAATTTATTTATTACTTAGTGATCTATAGAACTTGGATAATACTCGGAACCTTTGGTGGGGCCTACCAAGTTCTATATTTATATTCACATAATAGAGAATATTCTCAAAGCGCTATTGTGTGTGACCCTATTGACCCTTACCTCAATAGAAGTAAATAATATCCACTAACCAAGAGTAGGGTCTAGCAACCCATCGAGGCCCCTATAAAGATAAGGTAAATTCAAAGCAATGACTACCTTCCTACAAACATGGTCTGTGTAATATAATCTATTCGTCATTGATATCTCAATAAATCAGAATGCACACTAGTGTCATCATTCTTTATCTTGATTTATTTTATTTGTTGATTAGTCCGGACAATCTTACCTTCCACTACCATGGACATGGATTTAATGAAGGTGCAACAATCCTAATCAACCAGGCTTGAGATATCTCTTCCTGAACTTGGAAGTGAAAAATCCTTTTCTCAATCATTCATTCAATGCCATTCCATTAATGACATACCCAATACAAACTACCTCTCCATGACTTTATCGCCATGGTTTTTTCCCTACATCAAATTTACATAATTATATGACATTCATTGATAATGATCTAAAGTCTAGATACCATTAAACATGTCCATAGATAGGAATGACCAATGACACCTGAAACATGTGGTGTTCCTGAAGTTCCAAGGATCGAATACCAACTAAGAAGGGGGGGTTAAATCAGTTGTTTAACTTTTATAAGTTTCAAAACATTAAGAAACTTAACCCTTGAAATATGTTAAGATTTATTTCCTTATCAACCTTTAGCAAGAAACAAAAGCATGCAAGAAAGGTAAATAAAGAAAGGCACACAAGATTTACAAGGTTTAGCCTCAATAAGATAACCTATGTCCTTTCCATAGCCACTCCTGTGGGTCTATGGAAATCCACTATAATGAAGAAGTTAATACAACTTGTGCCACCTCCCGTTGGACACCTTCTATCTCCCGATATGAAAGATTATATGGACTCCCATCATTTTACAATGTTTACTTAAATAAAAAATGATCCAAACACAAGAATAAGAACTTTGTTAAGATGCTCCACAAATGCTCACTCTGAATGATCACTCCAAATATTCAATTCAATAAGATGATTCCTCACAAATGATTCAATAAAAATATCACTCTGAATCTTCAATCCGATTTCTGGAATCTGATTTTCTGAAACTTTCCTTCATAGAAAGATAAGATAATTCTGATTCTCTTCTTCTCAAACACTCAAGAAAACTTCTTCAAGATGATAGGAACTTTTCACTCAGAATTATTCAGCGCTCCACCTTTTTTGTATATATGAAAAGTTGTAAACGAGCGAATGATATGAGCACATATTTATAGGAAACTCAGAAAACAATGGTGGGAATATTGAAAATCTTTCCCACTTCCTCAAATTTCAAAAACTCCGCAAATATCTTGCATTTAGTCTTCAATATTTGACTTCTTCAAATCTCCTTAAATTTCTCTTAGATTTAAGAAAAGTTGAAATTCTGGTTTTCTTGAACTCAGAATTGTCATTCTGAATTTCTCAGTATGTTGCTCAGGATTATCATTCTGAATTTCTCAGCATGTTTCTCAGGATTTTCATTCCAAATTTCTCATCATGTTTCTCAGGATTTTCATTCCGAATTTCTCAACATTTTTCTCAAGATTGTCATTCCGAATTTCTTAGCATGTTGCTCAGGATTGTCATTCCGAATTTCTCAGCATGTTGCTCATGATGGTCAATCTGAATTTCTCATCATGTTGCTTAGGATTGTCATTCCGAATTTCTCAGCAAGTTTCTTAGGATTGTCATTCCAAATTTCTCAGCATGTTTCTCATGATTGTCATTCCGAATTTCTCAGCATGTTGCTCAGGATTGTCATTCTGAATTTCTCAGCATGTTACTCAGGATTGTCATTCTGAATTTCTCAGCATGTTTCTTAGGATTGTCATTCCGAATTTCTCAACATGTTACTCAGGATTGTCATTCCGAATTTCTGGCTCAGGAAGTAGAATCCGAATTTCTAGCTCAGGAAGTAGACTCCAAATTTCTGGCTCAGGAAGTAGACCTTGAATTTATGGCTCATGAAGTAGACTCCAAATTTCTGGCTCAGGAAGTACACATTGAATTTCTGGCTCAGGAAGTAGACTCCAAATTTCTAGCTCAGGAAATAGGCTCTGAATTTCTGGCTCAGTAAGTAGACTCTGAATTTCTGGCTCAGGAAGTAGACTCCAAATTTCTGGCTCAGGAAGTAGACTCGGAATTTCTGGCTCAGGAAGTAGACTCCGAATTTATGGGTTGGGAAGTAGACTCTGAATTTTTTTCTCTGGAAGTAGACTCCAAATTTCTGGCTTAAGAAGTAGACTCTGAATTTCTGGATTAGGAAGTAGACTCCGAATTTCTGGTTCCGAACTTTCTCATAATTTTTCTTAGATAAAAACATCAATCTTCTTCAAATATTTCTTCAACATATTTTATCATGAAAATTTTCATGATTTGTGAGAACTTTAATATCAGCAATGCATCATCTAATTTTGTTAAGAATGTTTGAGATACTTTCTTAACTTCTGACTTCTTATTATTCAATAAAATATTCTTTAAGGAAATCTTCAGCAACTAGAAACTTTAACTTTCTGTAACTCAAAAACATTCTTCAACAAAAATATTAGTTGTGAACAAATAAAAAACTTTCTTAAAACAAAACACCACACAGGTTCTTCAATCTCCCCCTTTGGATTTATTGGAAACCCTTGATAACAAGTTTTCACCTCTTAAAAAAATTCACATATCAAGTTTTTGAACTTTACCAAAACATATCCTTTCTCAAAAAGAGATTTCCTGACACCACATTACTGGATAAAGTAATGTTTTTGAAGGATTTTTATCCCTTGGTGACAAGAAAATTTTTCAGCTATGTAAGGATAAACATAAACTTACTCAAACTCCCCCTAAATTTTTATCTTTCTCTTTCTCATTTTTCTCTCATTCTTCTTTCTCTCTCCCCCATTATATGATAACCACAGCTTTAGATTCATAAAAGAAAACTTACTCTCCCCCTTTGTCAACATAATCAAAATCACAATGGGGGGACTTACTTATGAGTTTTAGGAAGCCATGGGAGGAGGCTGAACATGGAGTTACAGCCTTAGTTCAAAAAACCTCTCCTTTGAAATTTCTTTTGTAAAAATATCAGTAATCTGATACTTTGTGGAAATATATTCCAGCAAGACATCTCCAGCAGTAGGTTTGTCCTTTAAAAAGTGATACATTATATCAATGTGTTTTGATCTTTAATGTTGAACAGGATTCTTGGAAAGATCAATGGAACTTTGGTTATCACCGAGTATCTTCAAAGGTTTAGAAACTTTCGCCTTCAAATCTTCCAGCTGAACCTTCATCCACATCATTTGAGTACAAGCCTGAGTAGCTGCAACATATTCGAATCCAGTTGTACTTAAAGTTATTGAACTTTTTTTCCTGTTTTTCTAACTCACACATCATTACCCTAAGAAAAATGTTCCTCCTGATATTTATTTTCTATCATTACAATCACCAGCCCAATCATCATCAGTATAACCATGAAACATCATCTCATTATTTCTCTTGTATAATAACCCATGTGAAGTTGTTCCTTTAACATATCCCAGAATCCTCTTAACTTCCAACATGTGTGATTATTTGGGATTACTTTGACATCAGGAACAGAGAGTCACAGCATAAGAAATATCAGGACTTGAGGCTATAAGATAAATAATTCTTCCTATCAACTTTCAAAATTCATTCTGATTCACACTGTTCCCTGACTCATCTTTGCTAAACTTTTTGCTCACTGAGATAGGAGTTGAAACTTCCTTTGATTCTTCCATCCCAAACTTCTTTACTAATTCCTTGGCATACTTTTCTTGGGATAAGAAAATGTAGTTTTCTTGTTGTTGAACTTGTAATCCAAGGAAGAAAGTTAATTATCCCAACATTAACATTTCAAAATTTTTCTTCATCTCTTCAGAAAACTTTTCACAGACCTTTTCTTCATCCCCAACAAAAATTATATCATCCACATAAACAATTACAATTAAAGTTCCAGAGTCGACATCTTTAACATACAAGTTGCTATCAACCTTTCCTTTAGAAAAGTTCATCTTTCTCAAAGAATTTTCAAGCTTCGAATACCATGATCGTGGAGCTTGTTTCAGCCCATACAAGGCTTTCTTAAATTTGAAAACTTTGTTTTCATCCTCATCATGAAAAAACCCACAAGGTTGTTCAATGTAAACTTCTTCCTCAATCTCACCATTTAAGAAAACTGACTTTACATCCATCTGATGAACCTTGTAATTCAGATGATCATCCACTGCAAGAAACATTCGGATAGTTTCCAACCTTGCTATAGGGGAAAAGGTTTCATCAAAATCCACACCTTCTACTTGTGCATATCCTTTGCACACAAGCCTTTCTTTGTTTCTTGTAACTTCTCCATGCTCATTAAATTTATTTCTATAAACCCACTTGGTTCTGATAACATTATTATTTGTTGGCCTTGGAACAAGTTACCATGTTTCATTCTTCTCAATCTGATCCATTTCTTCATTCATAGCATCCACCCATTCTTTATGTTGAATATCTTCTGAAACTGATTCTGATTCAACTATTAAGGTAAGGGAAGTCTGATTTTCTAATTTGAACTTCCTTCTTGTCTAAACTAGAGCCTTCTGATCCCTAATAATATTTTCAAATTCAACATGTTTTTGTAAGGTAGGAAAACTGACATGTTCTTTACCAGCATCACTTTCTTCCCCATGTGACTTATCTGAGTCACTTTCACTCTGGTGGGGATTCTCTGATTTGTCTTCTTCAGTATTCTTAACAAATTTTGAGAAGGAACTTGAATTTTTAAATACCTTCACATCATATGAGTCCACCAACTTCTGTAAATGTTTGTTCCATAATTTGTAACTTCTTTAATTTGGTGAATAACCCATAAATATTCCTTCTTCAGCTTTCTCATCAAACTTTCCTAAGTTCGGATTTTTTATTTTGAGCAATCATGGACTTACAAAAACTTTGAAGTAATTAAAAGAAGGTTTTTTGTTATACCACATCTCGTAAGGAGTCATGTTGGTTTCTGGTCTCAACAAGCATCTATTTTGAACATGTACAGTAGTGCTAACAGCTTCTCTTCAAAAGAATTTTGAAAGTTTGTATTCTGATAACATAATTCTTCCCATTTCCACCAAGCTTCTATGTTTCCTTTCTGTTACTACATTTTATTGTGGATCATAGGGAGCACTATACTGATGTTTGATACCATGCTTCCTTAGATAAGTTTCAAAAGCATTGTTTGTGAATTCAGTACCATTGTCTATTCTCAACTTCTTTATGGAATCCCCCAATTCTTTCTCAACATCTCTTCTGAAGAATTTAAACAATTAAATAGCCTCTAACTTATGCTTCATGAAAATGTTGTTTGTCATCCAAGTGAAGTCATCAATAAAAGGGATAAATTATAGATCTCCTTTTTTTGATTGATTTCCCATCGTCCCACACAGATCAGAATGAATAAGATCAAGTGGTTTGTTAGATTGAATCTCAACTCTTTTATGACCTTTGTTAGTCATCTTTCTTTTCTGGAAAGTAATACAAATATCTTCATCTCTTCTTTTCGGTTCTGGAAAATTTCGAACAACATCGACTTTAGAAAGCATACTCATGTTCTTCTGCCCAAGGTGGCCAAGTCTTTGATGCCACAACTTATTTTCATCTTCATCACTCAAATAACAAGAGTTATTGTATTCTCCAATTTGAAAGATATTCCCACTGGTTCTTTCTCCTTTTGTAATTACTATTCCATTTTTCACACTTTTGATGATACAATAATCCTTTATGAAGATAACTTCTTTTCCATCATCACAAATTTGACTTACACTAAGTAAGTTATTTTTTAGCCCATCAACAAGTAATACTTCCTTATATTTCAGTTTCTCTGCTTCAATCTTTGTCGTTCTGATTCCCTTAATTTTTAGGGAAATATCATTTCCAAACGTAACCGCTCCTCCATCATGACTTTCAACATGTTCTAAGATTTTTATATCACCTGTCATGTGTGAAGAAAACCCACTATCAATAATCCATGGTTTTTTCCTCTTAATTTCTTTCAAAGCTATCTCAACAACAAAAGCTCTCTCATCAATCTTCTTATTTTCAGATTTCTTTTCTTTTTTATCATAAGAAACTTGTTCTAGAAGGAGAGTCATACATCGTTCGGCATGATGACCAACCTGATAACATATTCCATAAACTTCTTCCAAACATTCAAATTGATTCTTTTTTGGAATGTTTCTAACATCTTGAGAATTTACCTTTTCAACTTTCTGTGAGTACAGAAGGTCACTCATCCCTCTTTCACTATTTCTTCCACTTTTCTCAAACCTTCTTTTGGGTAGAGATAAATTGTGCCAAAAATCATAAGCTCTATGCCCATATATTCCATATCACTAGAAATATCCCTCAAATGTTGATTTTCAATTGATGAGTGATCTTTAATTATAGAAACTTTGTTGAGGTTGATAACTTCTTTCAGCTCTAGAAAATTCAGGATGTAGGCCATCTCTTCTTTTGAGTATGTATTCTACTTTTGTAGAATTGATAGGTTTCTTATATCCTTTATCCACCCACGCTTTCCTTATACTTCTTACAAAACCTGAAATGTTAGAAGAATCAGATGAAACATTATTTTTGGTAAGATAATATTTCACATGATTCTCGTAATGAGCCTTTATAGCATTTTTAGAGGTCTCAGCTTTTACTTATGTAGCTTTGTTGAAGTTTTCATTCATCTTCCTTGGGGTATTTTTGGAATCAAGAAGTTTTGATTTCACATTGTTTACTTCTTCTTCCATAGCTTCCAACTTCTTTCTATGATCTTCAATCATCTTTCCTTGTTCATAAATTCTAAGTTTTTAACTTAAAATTTCTTTAATGTATTCATCTTCCTTCTTGGTGACATCTTTACTTACATCATGAACTTCTTCATGATTTTTCTTCATCACACGAATTTATTTAATGAGAGATTTGTTTTTCTCAAGACATGCAAGAAGTTCGGATCTTAGTTGATATTATCTATAAGAATATTCACCACCTTCTTCACTATCTGAGGTAACATTTGTTTTCTTAAATTTTACAATGAAGGTTCTGAATCTTTCTTTACTTTCATCTTCCGAGGAATCATTTTCAGATGATTCCAATTCAACCTTCTTGCTCAACATACTTCTTTTCTTTCCTGTAAACTTCTTCTTGAATTCTTTTGAAGTCTTCTCTTCTTTTTCATTCTTGTTATACTTCTTCCACTGAGGATTCTCATTAGAAACATCTTGATATTCTCCAACTTTCTTCTTAGGGCAATTCATAGAAAAGTGTCCAATTCCACCACACTCAAAACATTTGAGAGGAAGTTTCCCTCCATACTTTCCTCTTCCTCTTAGATAGTTCTTGGATATGAGAGACATGATTTTTTCATTCAACTCTTCATCTTACTTATCAACAGACTCACAAGGATCAGCTTCATCATCATCATGGATTTTCATCTTTCTCATATCTTCAAAATCCATTTCATCTTTCATATTCTTCTTAAATATTGGATCTTTACTCATTTCATAAGCAACAAGAAAGTTATGTATTTCATCAAGAGATAAATCATCCTTATCTTCTAAAGCTGAAATTTTAGAATCAAACCTGTCTGGAATGTTTCTCATAAGTTTCTTCACAATTGTAGAATCTTCCAAGTCTTCTCTGAATCCTATGATGTTGCATACAATTTCATTAACTCTAGTGAAGTATTCATCAATTGTTTCATCATCTCTCATCCTGATGTATTCAAACTTACTACGCCATATTTGTAGCTTGGCCTCCTTGACTTTTGTATTTCCTTCGAAAACACTTTATAGCTTGTCCCACATGCCTTTTGATGTTGTGAGACCCATCACCTTCTGATAAACATTTTCTGATAAAGACATTAGAATAGAATTTCTATCCTTTCCATCAACTTCTATGTTTCTCTTATCAGCAAATTTCATAGGATCATTTTTCTCAATAGGTGGAAAGCCAATAGTAGCAGCATCAACAACTTCAAGGCCAAGAGATAAGAGATAAGGAATCATCCTATTTTTTCATCCATAATAATTTTTTCCATAGAATGTAGGAATTCATCTACTATTGACAAAATTGATATTTTCCATGATAAGGATTAAACAAGGGAACCTACCTCTGATACCACTTGAAGTTCCAAGGATCGAATAACAACTGAGAAGGGGGGGTTGAATCAGTTGTTTAACTTTTATAAGTTTCAAAACTTTAAGAAACTTAACCCTTGAAACCTGTTAAAATTTATTTCCTTATCAACCTTTAGAAAGAAACTCAAGCATACAATAAAGGTAAATCAAGAAAGGCACACAAGATTTACAAGGTTTGGCCTCAATAAGAGAACCTATGTCCTTTCCATAGCCACTCCTGTGGGTCTATGGAAATCCACTATAAGGAAGAAGTGAATACAACTTGTGCCAAATCCCATTGGACACCTTCTATCTCTCGATAGGAAAGATTATAATGACTCCCGTCAGTTTACAATGTTTTCTTAAAGAACAAATGATCCAAACACAAGAATAAGAAATTTTTTAAGCTTCTCCACAAATGCTCACTCTGAATGATCACTCCAAATATTCAATCCGATAAGATGATTCCACACAAATAATTCCGTAAAAAGATCACTCTGAATCTTTGATCCGATTTATTGAATTTGATTTTCTGAAACTGGCCTTCTCAGCAAGATAAGATAATTCTGATTCTCTTTTTCTCAAACACTCAAGAAAACTTCTTCAAGATGGTAGAAACTTTTCACTCAGAATTATTCAGTGATCCTCCTTTTCTGTGTATATGAAAAGTTGTAAATGAGAGAATTATTTGAGCACATATTTATAGGAAACTCAAAAAACAAGGGTGGGAATCTTGAAAATCTTTCCCGCTTCCTCAAATTTCAAAAACTCCGCAAATCTCTCGAATTTAATCTTCAATCTTTGAATTCTTCAAATATCCTTAAATTTCTCCGAGATTTAAGCAAAGTTGAAATTCTGGTTTTCTTGAACTCATAATTGTCATTCTGAATTTCTCAGCATGTTGCTCAAGATTTTCATTCTGAATTTCTCAGCATGTTTCTCAGGATTGTCATTCCAAATTTCTCAGCATCTTGCTCAGGATTGTCATTCTGAATTTCTCAGCATGTTGCTCAGGATTGTCATTCCAAATTTCTCAGCATGTTGCTCAGGATTGTCATTCCGAATTTCTCAGCATGTTCCTCAGGATTTTCATTCCGAATTTCTCAGCATGTTGCTCATGATTTTCATTCCTAATTTCTCAGCATGTTTCTCAGGATTGTAATTTCGAATTTCTTAGCATCTTTATCAGGATTTTTATTCCCAATTTCTCAGCATGTTTCTCAGGATTTTCATTCCGAATTTCTCAACATGTTGCTCAGAATTGTCATTCCAAATTTCTCAACATGTTGCTCAGGATTGTCATTCCGAATTTCTCAGCATGTTGCTCAGGATTGTCATTCCGAATTTCTCAGCATGTTTCTCAGGATTGTCATTCCAAATTTCTCAGCATGTTTCTCAGAATTGTCATTCCAAATTTCTGGCTCAAGAAGTAGACTCTGAATTTCTGGCTCAGAAAGTAGACTCCGAATTTCTGGCTCAGGAAGTAGACTCCGAATTTATGGCTCAGGAAGTAGACTCCGAATTTATGGATCAGGAAGTAAACTCTAAATTTTTGGCTTAGGAAGTAGACTCCAAATTTCTGGCTCACGAAGTAGACTCTGAATTTCTGGCTCAAGAAGTAGACTCCGAATTTCTAGATCAGGAAGTAGACTCCGAATTTTTGGCTCAAGAAGTAGATTCTGAATTTCTGGCTCCGGAAGTAGACTCTGAATTTCTAGATCAGGAAGTAGACTCCAAATTTCTGGCTCAGGAAGTAGACTCTGAATTTCTGGCTCAGGAATTAGACTCCGAATTTCTGGTTCCGAAATTTCTCAGAATTTTTCATAGAGAAAAACATCAATCTTTTTCACCTATTTCTTCAACATCTTTTATCATGAAACTTTTCATGATTTATGATAACTTTAAGATCAGAAAAACATCTTCTGATTTTTTTAAGAAAGTTTGAGATACTTTCTTTACTTCTGACTTCTTATTCTTCAAAAAAATCTTCTTTAAGGAAATTTTCAGCAACCATCAACTTCAACTTTCTATAACTCAAAAACATTATTCAAAAAAAATATTAGTTGTCAATAAATACAAAACTTTGTTAAAACAAAACACCACACAGGTTATTCAGTTCCTATTTTTCGGGTCTAACATCATGATCTCAACTACTAGAGATCATCAAGTGCGAACTTCATGAGAAGAAGTCACAATGCTTATGATCCCCCAACACTTGATGGTCACAAATCATCTGTTTCCTTTCAGAATGATGTAACTGGACCATAGGATATTAGTTTAATATTACTGTCATGGTATCTCGGGGTTCTCATTATAGAATGGGATCTGATATAACCCTCTTGATAGAACATGTAATCTAAGGACATTTCCATAAACAAAGTAGATGTAGAAGTATCTACACTATTATGGTAAGATAAACACATGTATTATAACAAACTACATACATGTAGAGGAAATAAAAGTACAATACAAGTTGGGTCTTGGTAACCCAATTTCAACACTCCCACTTTCACTAGAGCCAACCGCTCACATGTTTCAATTCTCTTGATCTCACATGAGAATCATGCTTCTGCTGAGAAATGGATTTAGTTAGGGGGGCTGCCACATTGTCCCATGTGGCTACTCTTCTAACTATAAATTCAACTCTTTGAGTAAAATCCCTCAACATATCAAACTTCTGAAGAATATTATTTGTCCTCTAGTGAGACCTCGTCTCCTTGGAAAGCACCACTATAGTAGTATTATCACAATATACTAGAACATGGTCTGCACTTCTAGGAACAACACCAATGTATGAGATAAAGTTGTGTATCCAGACTGCTTCCTTTGCCGCATTGGAAGCTGCAATATATTCAGACTCTGCTGTATAATCATCAACCATAGCTTTCTTTGAGCTTCTCCATCTCACTGCATCACCATTCAAGAAAAATATATAGCCTGACTGTGATTTTAGATCATCATGATCTATCTGGAAACTAGCATCAGTGTATCCCCTCACTACTAGTTCCTCATCTCCTCCATAAACCAAGAATATATCCTTAGTATGCGTTAAGTACTTTAGGATAGTTTTAACAGTTGTCCAATGCAGCTCTCCTGGATTGGCTTGATATCTACCCACTATGCTTAACGCAAAGGCCACATCAAACCTAGTACATATCAAGGCATACATGATAGAACCCACCGCCGATGCAAATGGGATTCTACTCATTATGTCAATCTCCTCCTGTGTTTGAGGAAAAATTTTCTTATAGATATTTATACCATGTGGTATAGGTAAAAATCCTCTCTTGTATTGTTCCATATTATACCTTTTAAGTACCATGTCAATATATGTACTTTGACATAGCCCAAGCAGCCTTTGATATCTATCTCAATAGATCTTTATCCCTAGAATGTATGATGCTTCACATAAGTCTTTCATGAAGATGTATTCATTTAACCAAGTCTTAACTGAATAAATACTTGCACCTTGTTTCCCATAATTAATATTTCATCAACATATAACACTAGGAAAGTGATGGCATTCCCTTCATCCTTTTTATAGACACAAGAATCGCTTTCATTTTTGACAAAACCAAAATCTCTTATGGCCTAATCAAAATGAACATTCCATGATCTTGATACCTTCTTCAATCCATAAATGTATCTTTGAAGCTTGCACACTTTATTGGCATTATTTGACTTAAAAAACCATTTGGGTTGAGTGATATAGACATCTTCAACCAACTACCCATTTAGAAAACTAGTTTTGACATCCATTTTCCAAATTTCATAATCATGAAAGGATTCTATTGCAAGAAATATTTTTATGGATTTAAGCATTGCTACTAGTGATAAGGTTTCATCATAGTCAATACCTTGACGTTTCTTGAAACCCTTTGCAACCAGTCTTGCTTTAAAGGTATTAACCTCACCATCCATCTCCATCTTCTTATTGAATACCAATTTTCATCAAATGGGATTTACATCAGCTAGAGGGTCTATCAAAATCCAAACTTGATTTTGGTACATGGACTCCATCTCAGAATTTATGGCGTCTTGACATTTAGAAGCTTCTTTTCCTTCTATTTCTTCCTTTTAGGTTAGAGGTTCATCGTCCTCAAGGAATAATGTGTCACCTAACTCAGTGACAAGAAAACCATAACGCTCTGGTTCTATAACTTCTAGCATAGACCTGTGTAGTATTTGTGTATTAGGAAACAACTTCTTCTTCCACTTGTTCTTGTGAATATTGTTCCTCTACCAACTCTTGTGCATCAGGAGCATTAACTTCATCAAAGTCAATATTTCTCCTACTATTTCCAGTATAAATGTGTTCCCTTTCTATAAATATGTCATATCTGGCCACAATGACTTTTCTATCTAAAGGTTTATATAGGTAATATCCTCTAGTTTCCACAGGATAACCTATAAAGATGCACTTGGTGCTTCTGGATGCTAATTTGTCACTTAGTAAAGTCTTGAAAAATGCCTCGCACCCCCATACATGTATGTGTGTTAGACTAGGTTTCTTTCCATACAATAACTGATGCTGAATCCCATCTACAGTTATATTTGGTACTCGGTTAAGGGTATATTCTACTGTCTGCAAGGTGTATCCCCAAAAGGATAATGGAAGAGTTTCACGACTCATTATTGATCTAACCATGTCAAGAAAGTTCATATTTCTCCTTTCACTAACACTATTCTATTATGGTGTATAAGGAGGTGTGAGTTGGGATATTATCCCACACTCCATCAAGTGATCAATGGATGCTTGGTTAAGATAATCTCCACCTCAGTCTGAGCGGAGTGATTTTATCTTTTTACCAAGTTGTTTTTCTACTTCATTTTGATATTCCTTAAAATAAATAAAGGAATCAGACTTATACCGCATTAAGTAGATATAGTCATACCTACTATAGTCATCGGTAAAAGTAATTAATTATGAAAAACCACCCATTTCATCTACTGGAAATAGACCACATACATCAGTATGTATTAATTCCAGTACTACATTGGCTCTTTCTCCCTTTCTTGAGAAATGTTCTTTGGTCATATTTCCTTATAAACAAGCTTTACATGAATCCAAAGGTTCTAACTGTACCGAGTTTAAATACCCTTCTTGATGTAATATTTATAATCACTTCTCATTTACATGACCAAGCCTGAAGTGCCATTGGAAGGTGATATATGAGTCATGTTGTCTATTTTTTCATTGATTTCAATTATGGAGTTATCAAGTTCCAATATATATAAACCATTGTTAATATGTGCCATACCATAACATATGTTATCCCTATAAAAGAGACAACATTTATTTCCAAACTTGAAATAAAAAATCATAGTGTATAAACTCGACACAGAGATAATTTTTTTAGTAAAAGAAGGTACATAATAGCAATTGATCAAAACTAGAAATAAAACAGTTGGCAAGGTTAAGTGATAGTCTCCCACTTCCAAGGCTTCCAGACATTCACCATTTGTAGCTCGGAGATCCACTTGACCTTTTTCAATATTCATGAAACTACTTGGTTCCTGTATATGAATAAAAATGTATGAACCACATGTCGTATCCAATACCCAAATTGTATATAAAGATAGATTTCATTCAATGACAAAAATACCTGAAGTAAAAGAATCAGTTTTCTTCTTCTTCCCAGCTCTGCAATTTTTCTTCTAGGGGCCTTTCTTACCACATCCAAAGCAGACATATTTCTGTTCATTACATTTCCTCTAAATCTTTGGCTTCTTTGCATGATGATGCATTATTTTATTTGTCCTTGACTTGGCCTTAGACCCCTTTTCCTTTCCCTTGTTTTTCTTGTTCACCATAAGGACAGATGAATTAGTATTTTCCATATCCTTGTCAGCTTGGAGAACTAAATCCCAAAGGTCTGGGAGAGACTTTGTCATATCATTCATATTATAATTGAATATAAAAGTCGAGATGATTGATGGTAAAGAGGAAATAATGATATCCACTGATATTTCTTGGTTTAATTTGAATCCAAGGGCTTCAAGCCTGTCAATATACCCAGTCATCTTGAGTATGTAAGGACCGACTTGATTCCCTTGTACTAGCCTGCACTTATAAAGAGAACTTGATATCTCATACCTTTCTTGCATGGACCTCTCCTGATATAATTCTTGGATATGTGAAATAATATTGTATGTGTCCTCATCCTCAAGCATTTTTTTCAATTGGATTGAAATTGATGACAACATGATGCATTACACATCAAGTGCGTCTTCTACATTCTTTATCCACTTATATTTATATGCCTTGCTTGTTCCTTGAGAAGGCTCAGTAGGAATAGGGGATTCCAGCATATATAACTTCCTTTCTTGGCGTAGTACTATGTGCAAGCACCTGTAACACTCTTGGATGTTATTGCCAGTCATGATATTTTGTTTATCCAGTATCGATCACAGTGATAAAGTACTTGTGTTGTTGGTGATTTCAATCTTAAATCTACATCAGATAAACATTTAGTAGTTAGTACTTTATCTTGATTAACTTGTGACATTTATGATTTATAAATTATTCACTAATGGAAAGGGGATCTTTCCCCACGCTTCTATCCCCACGGTTTAGAAAAACCGTGGGGATATCTCTTTTTTTATTATCTATTCCCACAGTTTTAATAAAACCGTGGGAAACCTATACTCAATTCTCCATATGCCGTAGGGATCATCCTCCCCCTTACCCTCGCTTCCATCACCATATTCTTCTTCCTCGCTTCCCCGACTCCCGACCCTCTTCTTCTTCCTCGCTTCCCCGACTCTCGAACCTCTCCTCCCCTCCCCGACCACTGCCTCTCGGCCATCCGACCTTCGCCGCTTGTCCCTCTACTCCCCTCACTGACCTCTGCCTCTTGACCATCCGACCACCAAGTCTCGAACATCTTTTCCACTCCACGGCCTCCGCTCCTAACCTCCCTCCCGGCCTTCGCCTCAGCCTCAACGTCTCGGCCTCCGCCTACCTATCCCCAACTCCAGCGACATCCACCCTCTTATCTCCCTCTCCTCCTAGCCTTGGCCTTCACCTCAACTTCCCCTAGCTCCGACAATGTCCCATCCCGGCCTCCGCCTCCCTTCCCCCAACTCCAGCATCTAGGTATGAAATTTCTTCTCCTTGTTTTTCTAGTGGTTGAGACCTCTTCCGTTGAGTTGGTTTTTTGAGATATCATCTCTCAAAATTATCCTGATTTCAATATAAATCTAATGACAGACTTCAACATATGTGTTTGATCAACAAGTGAACCTAGAGTTAGGATTGGAGTAAAAAAGTGATGCTAGGGAGCATTAGGCCCCACTCTTTATCTATTAGAGTAGTGGATGAAGAGGAATTTTTGGTTGTTTGGTCTCATATCTTTCATGCTTTTCATCCTCTATATTATTTTCTAATGTGTTGGAATATGGAGATTCATGCATTGAAATATGTTCCTTCTGAATTTTCTTTATTTAGATCCCTAGAATTATGCTCTATTCAAAGAATTTCAGAGTTCTTAATCATTTTGGTGATGCATTCAAGGTATTCTTATAGGCTGATTAGTTGGAAATGACAAGGAAGAAACCCATCCAGGCTTGATTATGTATTTAATCAAGACTATATCAAACTCTCCTAGATTTCATTTAGTTTTTCTTTGATTATGGTACTATTCTTATCCCTGATATTTTTTATGAAGGTAATACTATGTATTTTCATCACTTTGACCTTTTTGATAATCACATGGATTGATGTCTCAAAATTAATATAGTGGTTTGATATATACTTACTTTTCATTTTTTGATGAATGTTGATGGTCCTATAGAGTTTATTAATAATTCAATGATTGAATTAGAATTATATGTTGTTGTTTTGGAGCTAAGGATGGAGGCTATTTCCCAGCTTCGTGAGCTGGGTGGTGGCTTTGGTAGGAGAGAAAGGGGTGGAAAGGAGCCTCCTTGAATCTGTTTACTAGTGTTGTAGTGAATTCACCAACTAATTATGGTGTAGTGAGTCTAGGATTATAATTTTGAATGGGGTTGTATTAATCCTCCTTCAGATATATTTTAAGAGTTAATATGGAAAGGAAATTAGATATTTGTTATGAATCCAATGATGGCATGGAGTAATGGAGGATCCTTTAGGAAATCCTAGGTTAAATTTTTCCTCACTCAGGGTGAAGGATCTTTTGGTATTAGTTCTCCCTCATGGGGTGGGGTAAGGGGAGATAGAATCTCACTATCCTTCTCTGTAATTAGTTTTTCCTAATATTATTGATACCACTCTTTTTAGTGGGAGGGGGTCTACATGTAATTCACAAAATAGGGTAGGAATTTGTTCACGGGTTTCTAGAATTACTATTACAGAGTGACTCATATATTTATAGGAATCTATTCTAATAGACTCTAAGATAGGGGTTATTTATGCAAGTAGTGGAAACCAGTAGGCATGGAGTATGCAACTTCACAAAAAAAATTAAGGTTTCTTTTGTTCCATATTGTGATGTTCAACCCAAGTCTGCTTTTTCATATAAAATAGAGTGTCAAGGATCTTCAGAAATAATATAAAAATATACTATATTATTTTTAGTCCATGCATTTCATGTTTTTTAATGTTTCTTATATATCTTAAATAGAGTCTCATATTGAGAAACCAAGATATAGATTGAATCTGAAATGTGAATTTTACCACATTTATGGCTTATGATTCATTTTAATTTGGACTCTTGGGTGTTTTCAATCATGAGATGATTAATTAAATAATTTAATTATTTAATTAATTGTATATTATACTGAGAAACCCTTTAATTTCTTTATTTAATCCATATTATGAAATCTCCCTAGGGTTATTTGTTCTATGACCACATGAACCTTAGAGGGAGAGGAAGAAGAAGATGGAGTTAGGTCTTGGTGGTGATGACAAATTAGGGAAGAAATATCAGTTTTTTAGTGATGTCAATAAAAATTACCTTGGTTGTGAATTAGAATCAAATCAATATCATTTCACCATCATGGTAGGGAATTTATATATATGGATTTATCCCCATTTTTTTCTTGATTTGAACATGGAATAATTTTCTTTAAATTGAATCAATATTGCAGTAGCAGATGGCCTTTTTAACTTATGATATTTGTTTGAAATTGTGATATTGGGATAAATGATATTAGGACTAGAAAATACTTCTTTGTTTATTTATTATATGTGAACGTAGATGATTCCTGATCATACAGGATCATCATTTCCATTCTTTTGGTTTCTTCTATTTCTCCCACCTTTTATTACATGTTCATCACTAACTTTAGATTTTAGCTGATGATTCAACTAATATCACAATTTGATTTTATTTCACAATTAAAATAGGTTCCATATATTTACATTGTGTGTTCTCCATGTAGGATTATAGTGTGATGATGGGTTATAGGATAAGATAAAATGGGATAGGGGAGTCTGGATTTGGGGTTTCTTCATGAATAACAATATGCACATAGACAAGATTGTGATATGAATCATCAATCCAGGTACCAAAGGATAGAAACCATTTTACATATGTGGAATTATCATGTTTAACATGGCCAAAAGAAATTCAAGTGATATATGAAGAAAAATAAGAGGAATTAGAAATGAATCCAGGACTAGATTAATGTTTAGATCTTAGAACCCAACTACATGGCGTATAGTTTAAAAGAACACACATCATGTACTTTGGTAGGTACAATATCTAGGGATTCTAGGATATGTTAAATACCACACATTGTGTGGTTAAATCATACAATATGTTACCCTTATCTAGATATTTTTTTGTGTGCAGGGAATATACACCCAGGAAGCCCGAGTATCTTCACAAACCATGAGGTTTAATACCACATTCCATTTTTCCATGATAGAACATGACCTGTGAAGATGGAGAACCTGCCAACTATCCATATGGATCCTACACACCATATTCACCACTCCACGCATATTATAGTCATATTTTAACTTCCCCTTTTTGGGTTTTGTACAAGTTCTATCAATTTCCTAAGGGATATGTGATGTTTACCTTGGGAACACATCGTATACCTATACCAAGAATATATGGTGACCTAGAATCTTCATTCAGGATTATATTTTTACATATAACCAGTACCTTAAAAGTGACCTTACACATTTGACATGATGGTGGAGCTACTTCTGAAGACAGATATGTGGCATGTTCTGAATCTAGCATGATCGATCGTATCATCATTATAGTAAATAGGCTTATCTATTAATAATTCATAGTAAATAGAATCCCTCCTTGATGAAAAATTTACACCAGGGAATAATTTCATCTCACCATTCCTATGAAGGGTTATAAATTTACCCCATGGGTTTGGGGCATAAGATCCTCTACCTATAGATCAGATTGGGTTAGTATTCCTGCCACCATTATGGGATGTGATATCCTCAATATATGTATTTTGTATTACCCTTGTCTAAAGAAGAAATGTAATTTGAATAAAAAACCATCAAATGATAAAAAATGTATAAATAATGGAATAAGTTATGGAGGTGTAAGGATTATTATATTTTCCAAAACCTATAGTAATAATATCAATGGGATCATTTATTAGAATTAAGGGGATGGATAAATAATGCCTTGAGCCTAGACACCCTATTCTAAGTGACGTTCCTAAGGAAGATTTAGTGGCCTTAGAAGATCAAATCCTAACTGAGAATGAAGGGAGAATATGTAGGTAGTATAATATATAAGTTTACCTAACTCCAATTGTCGAATACAGTAACATACAAAGAACATAAACCTAAAATATTCTCTAAGGGAAAGCATTCTACTAAAGTAAACACATTTAAGGGTTTTTAGTTGGACCATAGATGAAAATATGGAACTGATCCAAAATATAATTTGGATCTTATTATATACTCTAAGGAATAGATAGAGACATTGGCATTTAGAAGAATGGTAGTATTATAACCCATAGCTTACGATGGAGGTATTCCAACCAAATAGATCAAGTCTAATCTAGTTAACTCATCATTCAAAATTAAATGAGGGTACACCATAAGAATCCAAAACAATAATCGATGGCATTTGATACAGAAGACATTAACTAAATCCCATGGGATATTCCCCTGGTCTTTTCATTTCGATTTACCTCATTTTAATTTCTTATGAGAACCCTAATCATGGTTTGGGTAAAATTTAGTGTTCGATATTAATCTAATAACATGTATTTTATTTTTTAATTGATTTTACCTTCATTTATTTTACCAAAATAACCTTTTCTTTTTTAAGATTCTTGTTGTGACTTGTTCCACTTTGTATGCAGTAGGTGTTTCTAGGAAATTATTTTATTAAAAAAATACATGAAGTGATTTAGATTATTAAATTCATCTTCTAGTATATTCATAAAAATATTTGATACCCATGATTATTTTATATAAATTATCTAAATTATTTTCATTAATTATTGGAGATGATGTGGTTTTCTTTAATTTTTTTCCCTCTTTTAATTAAAATTTTACACATAGTAAATATTAAATTACATGAATATGTGACGCGTTTAAAATATTTTTGATGATGGATGAATGTTTTATCTCTCTCTTTCTTTTTAAATGAAATAAACCATGTTTAAGGGTGTGTTTTAATGTTAAAAGTTGATTTCTTTTATGTTACGCCTAAGGGAGGAAAAACTTTTTTATCTCTCCCTTAGTTTAACTATAATGACACATACCACTATATCATAGACATGAAACCCTTATTGGCCCATTATGTTTTACCTTGTTGATCATCTCTTTATAGGATAGAGGTACAAATTTTATCTCTGATACTGAAAAGGTTGAAATTGGTTATAAAGATAAAGTCACTTGCAATACAAATGTGAATTAACTATTAAATTTTTATGTTCTAATAGTTTTATTTTCTATAGTACATATACCTTTTTTAATTATGGTTTACATTGTTGATTGGAATATGACTTTTATTTTTCTATTTATAGAATGGATAAAAGCTGGATGTATCGTACCGATGGGATTTCAACCGCGTTTCAAAATAATTTGGATAATTTTTTAGATATTGCATTTGAAAATGCTTCAGATGTAGGTTGTATACATTGTCCATGCTATAAATGTGTTGGAAGGCCATGGTTAATTCGTGAAGAATTTAGCTACCATATAACAAAATTTGGATTTCAAACAAACTATTATGTTTGGTATCACCATAGAGAGACGAGTCAATGTTCTACTGGTCATGATCAAAATGAAAGAAGTGGAATAGAGATTTTGATATTCGATCAGTTTCCATTTTTTCATCATCCCGAGATAGATAATATGCCAGTTAAGAAGAAAATGATATCAATACACATGAGGAAAATACTGAAGATGATGATGAGAAAGTGAAAAATATATTGGATGATGCCAGAACTCCAGTATATCAAGAATGTTCTAAAATAACCAAGTTGGAATTTTTAATGCAGTTATATCATGGGAAAACCATGTATGGAATTTCTAATACCTCTATTGATTATATTCTTACATTTTTGAAGGACTTGATTCTTGATGGTGCATATATTCCCTCAAATCATTACAAGGCATGGAAGTTAATTAAACAGCTTGAATTTGATACTAACAAAGATCATGCTTGTCTGAAAGATTGTAGTTTATTTTGGGAGGAAACAACCGACCGTAATGACTGTAAAGAATGTGGTACATCTTTATGGAATAAAAATGCAGATGGGACCCCTCTCTCGTGTGGCACAGAAATTCATGTGGCACTTTCCATTCATTCCCAAAATTCAAAATATATTCATGTCTATAGAAATATCAGCCAATATGCGATGGCATGATGCAAAGAGAATTAAAGGTAATGATGATTTGGTTTATCCTACATATGGATTAGCATGGCGTACATTTGATGCATAACATCCTACTTTTTCAGCTGAGGTGCGTAATTTTAGGTCAGGTCTATCCTGTGATGGTTTTAATCCGTTTGGTCAGATGCTTACTTCTCACAACATGTGGCCAGTTTTTATTCATGTTTATAATCTTCCTCTGTTGATGTGTATGAAAAAAACATTCACTTTCTTGAGTATACTGATTCTGTACCTTCTGATCCTGGTAATGATATAGATGTCTACTTACAGCCTTTAATAAGAGAGTTGAAACAACTTTGGTATTTCTGGGTGCAGACATTCGATGCTTCTTCAAAGAATATGTTTTAGATGCATGATGCCCTTCTATGGACTATAAGTGATTTCCATGCTTATGCAATGGTGTTTGGGTGGAGCACAAAGGGAAAACTATCATGTCCTATTTGTATGCAGAATACACGATTGAGAAGGATTAAATATCATTGTAGTTTCAGTTTAATGGGGCATCGATGATTCTTGCCAATGGATCATCAATACAGGACGAATCGTTGGAGGTTTGATAATACCGTTGAGACTAAACAACCACCTCAACGTATGTCAGGAAGTGATGTGCTTAATGAATTAAAAGACTTTTGTTTTTCATTAGGTAGAGGTCAGTGGAAATCTAAAAAGAGGAATAATGCTGACACTGAAACCTCTTACAATTGGAAAAAGAGAAGTATTTTTTTGGAATTTCTATATTGGTATACCAATTTGTTACTTCATTGTTTAGACATAATTCATATTGAGAAAAATATATGTGAAATTTTTCTTGCAATTCTTCTGAATATCAAGGGGAAGACCAAAGATGACTTCCAATCTCGTTGAGACTTGTTGGATTGGGGTATTCGACCAAAACTACATCCTATGTGTATCGGTGAAAACAAATGGAATGTTTCTTGTGATCCATATGTGATGACACCATTAGAGAAAGATCAATTTCTAGCAGTATTAGAGAATATCAAGGTTCCCTATGTCTATACCAGCAATATATATAAACGAGTCAATAGAAGAGATATGAAACTAAAATCTCTGAAAACTCATTATTATCACATCTTTCTTCATTAGTTGATTCCAATAACAATTTGGAATCTTCTATCCAATAATTTAAGGGTGACAATGATTCACTTGTGCCATTTTTTTAGTGACCTTTGTGCTAAATGGTTATCCAAGTTGTTATTGATAAATATGCAGCAGGAGGCGCCATTAATTTTATGTGATATGGAAAAGATTTTTATTCTATCCTTTTTCACTTTCATGTTGCATTTAACAGTTCATCTTCCAAATAAAACACTTATTGGGGGACCAGTTTCTTTTTGGTGGATGTATACTACTGAAAGAAATATGTGCACAATGAAATCATATGTTCGAAACAAGAATTATCATGAAGGTTTGATTGTGAGGGGTTATCTGGCTCAAGAATGTATGGATTTTTTTTCAATGTATTTGTCTAATGTCACCACATTATATAATCGGCCAATGAGAAATGAGGATGACCAGTATGGGGAAATTGAGCCCTCATTTCCATATCTTCCCCAAATAGGAGGAATTTTTGGGTCTTATACATTGGCTATATTGAGCCTTTAAGAGTGGGAGATGGAACATAGCACAATCTTGTTTAATTGTTGTTTGTTCGATGACTATATCAAGTAAGTAATTTGGATATTTATATGTTATCTCATATTATGAAATTTCACATATACCTTACACTTTTATTATCATTTTATGTAGGTAACATAAAAAAATTATAAGTAGAGTTCATCAATCATTGCCTTTGAGAAGGAGAGTGGCTTTGAATAGCCTATAGTTTCATGCTTGGTTGAAATGAAAGGTATTGCCATTAATTTAATTAGTTTAAAAAATAGATATCCATTTAATTGTATTATTCATATATATTTCAGGTGTTGAGTGTACCAATTGACTTTGTTTATCAAGAATTGAGAGCTTTGGATTTTGGTCCTAATTATTTGGTTCATGAATGTGAATCTTTAATAATCAATGGATATAAATTTGTTACAACGGGTCGAGTGGTGAAAATGAGATCACAAAATGATGGTGTTATGTTAACCGCTACATTGGATTGTTATGCAAGTGTATCAGATAGTCGGTCTCGATAAGAAGATGTGTATTATTATGGGCTAGTTGATAAAATATTGTTATTGGATTACTACTCTCAAGGTAGAGTCACTATGATGAAATATAAATGGTTTGATTCAATGAGAGGTTATGGTACATTTATTGATGACTGTGGATTCAGAGTTATTTCTATTAGTTGATGACTACGTACCAATTAACTATAAATTTTGTCATCAATGGCTATTTAAGTGTTTTATGTGAAAGATCATATGAGACCTGATTATGGTGTCATTAATTACGTAATCCCCATACATATTTTTCATGATGTTAGTGATGAAATTACCACCACTAACGTCCCCGTTGGTGTTGGCCAAAATATTTCATTTGATGAATCAAATCTTCCCATTGTGAGAGTTGATGTTGAACGTGAAGTAATGGTCGGTAATATATAGAATCAACCATATATTTTCATTGTTCATTAAATTTATATTAACATGAGTTTCTCAGGTTAGTATTACTATAATTACATTAATTATGTTTAATTTTGGAATGAAATGTTTGTCTTTTGTATTTTCTGGTGTCATTTAATTAAGTCATATTTTCTTATGTAGATTATGCCAAATACTATAGAAGGTCGAAGGAAGAGACTATTTGATCCTAATTGACCAGGGTGTGAGCGTGAGTTTCCTTCACTTCCATCAGTGAGTATTATAATTGTAATTTTTTTTCTACATTACATATAATTTAATGTTAATAATATTTATCAATATTTTTAGGGACATTCAGTTACACCGGATTTGACTCATAATCTGGTTAGCATGGGTATGGGTGGGGATGCTCCTAGACTTAGACGTAGAACCCGTCATACCCATTTCCACACTAACCTACCATCGGACACCCCTTCCACCACACCATTCCATCCTCTTGAGTCTTTGGGGATGTTTTTATCCATGCCTCCATCATCATCTCAACTACACTCTTATTCACAAGCCATGACTACACTACCTCTATAGATGTTTCCACCTTTACCATATCCATATCTGATGATGTATCCCCCATCCTACTACCCATATGTTGTTGTGTCTACACCACCTCAAATTCCTACCGTCCATCCAGCATATGATGAGTCTGTTACATTAGCTTCCACTCTAGTGCATGAAGGTCACCCAGAGCATGCACTGGAACAGACAATTCCCGCATAGGATTCTAAGTCAGGACAGCCCAGAGATCAATCACAGTCTATTGAGCAATATGCAGATGGTTTTTTGATTATAACTATTTGAAATTATATTACTCTATTTTTGTCGTGTTGTACCATGACATAATTCTTCTTTGCCCACTATTTTTCTTATTTAGTGGGATCTTCTTCTAGGTGACGTGGGTACACTCGGATGAAGGAATTTTGGAATCACCAGAAACAGCTAATGGTGGATTATAATAGACAAAATTAGATGGTAGGTCCAACTGCAACGTAGTGTAGAAGTTTCATGGCCACTATGGCCAAGTATCACGATATCATTCCAGTGGAAGTAGTGTCCTGGAGACATATCATTAAAGATATTAAGGACAAATAATGGGAGAAAATATAGGTAAGAAAATTATATAAAGTCATATCTATATTATTGGTGTATTTAAATGAAATAACATGTTCATTCCAGATTCGATTTAACTTTCCCGATGGAGAAGCTGCTAAGACAGCAAGTTTGATGGATGTTGGGGAGTTCTAGAGATTATACAAGCATGAGTTTTATGTTTGTTGGAAGAACAGGGTTGGTACTGACTTAGAGGGGGTACCCATATTCCCTGACTATCCAAAAAGTCAATATGAAAAAATGATTGCACATTGGAAGAATTCTAAGTTTAAGGTAATCTCAATATTTAATGGTTTACATATAAAATTTAACTCTTATTACTTGTATTGGAATTTTTTTAGGATTTTTTAGAGAAAAACATAAAGTGTAAGGATTCAACGAAATATTTGCACACATTGGGGCGCACTACAATGCCCGATCATGAAAAGCACCGGGTACTTTAACTGGGTATTGTGATGTTATACAGGATGTTATACTGAAAATATTATTGAATAAACATTGGTTATATTTGTGCATTTCTCATATATGGTACTAATATAGATTTGTGCATTTCTCATTTGCAGCAAGCTAAATTGGGCATCGAAGGTCTTGTACCTCGTTCCAAATTATATTTCTCCAGTAGAAAGAAAAAGGATGGAAGTACAGTAAATGCACAGACATAAGATAAAATTGTATGGTTTTTTATTTATATTGTAAATATTTATACAAAATTCATAATTTAATATGTTTATAATTTCAACAGTCTGCCTTAGAGGCCCTCGATGGTAAGGAAGATGACAACTTCGGGCCACATGATCATTTAAGTCAGGCATTAGGTGAGGAGAAATTGGGTAGAGTACGATGTCAATGAAGGAAAAACATTGTCCCCTCTAAGTATTGGTCTTCATCGGGATCCTCTCAAGCCTCCCAGACCTCTGAGCTGGAAATCTCTCATGCTGAAGCAGCTGAGGCAAAGAAAATAGTTTTAGAGGAGTGTGAAATAAGTAAGCTGGTGACCGAACATTTCATGAAAACTATGGAAGTTTTGAGTCACTCGCATCCATCATAGGTTGTTTCTACTTCTGAATCATATATGGTGTCAATGTTATCTTTAAATTATATATCTAGTGATGCCAATGAGGGTCGTAGTGGCAACGAAGGTGGTGGCGATAATGCTATTGGTGGTAAGGATGTTGCTGATGATACTTTTGGTGATGAGGCTGATGAGGATGTTGTTATTGATGAGGATTATGTTGATGATTATTGGCATGGACATGGGGATGGGGATTTTGGTGATGGGAGGGATATTAATCCCCTCCATTTATGACTTAGTAGGGTGACTTATGTATGTACTTTAAGAACTTGAATTGAATTTTTGTATGGATGAGAATGGTTAATTTGTTTTCTTCTGAAAAGTTATGCATAAATTTTCGCATGCATTTACAGAAAGCTAACATTCGAATACGTAGTCATGCATATGGGTAATTGATACCCTTACTACCATAGAATACTTATCTCTAAATGATATCCCATATAGTGACATTGGATTCCATTTATTATCTCCTTATTTTTCATAAATTATTGAATTGACAAGTCCAAATTAATGTAGGTAAAAAGGAATATATTCCTCTGTTGTTATTTAAAAAAATTTCATTTTGTAGAATCTAATGTTGTTATATTGATTGAACTGGTTGGGTTTTTTGAGATCCCAAGTCCCTGAATGATATGGTAAATCCTATAGATTTTTTTTGGGTTTATAGGTAGGTATGTAAGAAGGGTGCAGGGGGGAGGGGGTTGGGTGCAGGGGGTGGGGCTGGGTGCAGGGGGAGGGTGGGTAGGGGGGATGGGTGCAGGGGGAGGGGGGATGGGTGCAGGGGGTGGGGCTGGGTGGCTGGGGGTGCTGGGTGGTGGGGCTGTGTGCGGGGGGGGGGTGTAGGGGGGAGGGGGTTGGGTGCCGGGGGAGGGGGGAGGGGGGCTGGGTGCAGGGGGTAGGTCTGGGTGTAGGGGGGATGGATGCTTGGGGTGGGGCTGGGTGCAAGGGGGAGGGGCTGGGTGTAGGGGGTGGGCTGGGTGCAGGGGGTGGGGTTGGGTGTAGGTGGGCTGTGTGCTGGGGGTGGGGCTGGGTGCTGGGGGAGGGGGTAGGGGTGGTTAGGTGCAAGGGGTGCTTGATGTTTTTTGGCTATGCAACTCAGTGTTCATAGAAATGTTATAATCTCATGTATGACTGGAGCTTTGAATGTGTTTGATTTCATTACGTTATGTGCATATGGGTTGCAGGTATGGGATTCCATGGATCTTGTCTTTCCTGAAGGTATGTTTCACTTAGGTGTGTTTTTTACATGTGTTTTCAAAGAATTATCATGGTTTTTTTTGTCTATGATTGTATTTAGTAAGCTATGTGTGTATATTGTTTAAAATACAATGATTATTACATTCAAACTGCTCATAGCACAATAAAAGAAACACCTTTCAATTTGTTTTCGAATGAACGTGTATGCATAATGAACTCTACAACCAATTTAAACTATGGAAATTAATTATGCATGTAGTTTAAACACCTTTAAATTTGTATTCGAATCATTTTAATTATATTCTGTACATGTGCAGGGAAACAAAAAGACAAGGGTGTGCTGATATCAACATATATGACTACGCCATGTAAGATTTTCTTAGAAAAGGAAAATAAGACCATGACTTTAATTTCTATAGAATGATGATTGAAACTGTCTTTAACCCAAGTAGTATTACTTTTAATAATATTATAAAATTTCTAAAAAAACTGAATCAAATTGTAGTGCTATCAGAGTTCCTTCTACTGCTTTTATCCATGGGTCCAAAAACTAAATTTCCTTTCGTTTACTACGTTGATTGATACTTAGTACAATGAAGGAAGGTTGGATGAGGAACTCATGTATTAATTGGCCTTGAATGCATTTCTATATGATACTATTATCAAGCCTACAATTTCAACTAATCCATCCCACATTGGTGCTAAAAACATTATTTTTTCTTCTGATAAGAAAGTGAATCCCAACAGCAGCTTTGATTCGTCAATCTCTTTTTAAAGTTTATTCTGAAGGAGTGAGAATTTTTCAACTATTAATAGAAGTGGTTTATGGTTCTCATTTCTTGGTATTCTTCTAAAAAACCAATAAAAATATTCATTTTTTTGTTTCATTCTTTTTTAATTATTATTAAACTATGTTCTATTTTAGGAGCCTCCAGCTAAAGCTTCTCCTACTTTGAATGGGCAGTCTACTCTCTAAAAAAGTCATTTTTATACCACCAAGGTTTATGAGAGTGATTCCTCTAGTTCATCTAAAGTTATTATGATGAAGATGTGAGGGTTATTATTAATGCTCATGCATTATATAAATAGTGACAGTGGTATTTAGTTTGATATATTTTATATAATCTTTGAAATTATGGTCACTAATTGTGCATTTGAAGTTTTTGTGTAGTAAATATTACCTAAGATATCACTTGGAATAGTGATAAAAAGTAAACCATCAAGTCTTCTTGAAACAAAAGTGGATTCCAGTGATGAAGTAGTTATAGATAACTTTGATGATGAATCTTATAATCTAGTTAGTACGGATGATTTTATCTTTATCTCTACTAATATTTCATTTAAATAAATCGTTCTCATAATTATTGTTCTTGTATGACATGGATGTTTAAGGTGCATTTTTTACGAGATCATAAACATTAGCCAGTTATTACCTCTATATTATTTAATATTTGAATTTCAATAACATAAAACATCTAATAATTATCCCAATCCTATTATGCAGGTTTTTTTATTTTTAGTAGCAGCATTAAACGTAAGGAATTTGATGATCAATCCCAATATTCCAATATTTGACACCATAAAAAATAGGTTCGAATACATATTTACATTATCATCACTAGAATAAGACTAGCAGTGGTTAAGTATAATTGCTTACATTAGCACGGATTCTACTGTAACCTTTATATTAGGAGTGCTTACACTAGCATCCCATAATAACAACAATGTTTACACTAGAAAAGTTTACATATTTACACATTTGGATACATTAGTAGCAACATTACACTATCATTTCTTACAGGAGTATTATTCACACTATCAATGTTTATACTAACATCATTACAGTAGTAGTGGTTACATTATTAGTTCTTAGACTAGGAATCCTTACAGTGGAACTATTCGTAACAACATTACCTGTACAAAAACCTATTCATAATTCATATCTCTAGGAAATACAAGGGTGAAAAATTTGAGTAACATGGGAAGAATCTTGCTGAAGCTCTGTCTGCAATGACATGAGCAGCCCACTCATTGGTGTTGGGGAAGATGAGACAGGTATGTTGTAGTTTAGTTTTTATTTTATTTTATTTATCACATCATCCACTTAGGCCTTTTACCACTTTCTACAGATGGAGGGTACTTATATTCTACAAATGGGGCTAAAAGGGCATTGGAGGAGGCTAGGAAGTTTTCTTTGCAGGAGAGGGAGATCAGGGTACTTGAGGGATTGATAGTGTGTTTCATTTTTTCTGTTTTTACTGTGTTGCTTCTATTTATTTCCTTTTCCTTTGCCATGTATGTCCGACATATGGATGGGTCATGCAAAAATTTTATTTATTTTTTACTGCTATTTTAATTAATTGTTTGTGGAGGTGATAAATACCTTGTTCGAGACACCAAACACATATCAATATCTCCAAATCATGAATTTCACTTCATTATGAAATTCTTCCATGCATACCTTCACCGTTGGTCCTCTTCCAAGACATATTCTTCATGTTAACACATCGAATTCACTATTCATATATAAATTTTCAACACATCTTCCTGAAATATATCTTCATTCCATTATTCTTGAAAAGGCCCATGTCTCTTTAATCAAACATACCTGATTTTATAATAAAACTCCTCAAACAGAGGGGCAATGTCTTCTAAACCAAATAATAGTGATGATCAGCTCTGTGATAGTATTCCATGAGTCTTGTGATCAATGTTGAGATTGACTAATCACAATTTCTGTCAGCAGGGCGATGACCAGAACGTTACCCCGCCTCCTCTCACTCCCTTCGCTCCTGGCCGGAAGATGTTGCCTCGTGGATGTCGCTAGACCAGGACAACATGCCGTGGTAATGCCGTGATTTGGCCCTGCTCCAGGATTACACCTCGTGGCTGTTTTCAGTCCTATAGGAATTCGATGTATGATACCTAGATAGATTTTTATATACATTAACCACCCATAGTTAGTGGGGATGGAGGCCCTCAGGTAGAAAATCTTTTGATTGAGTCTCTCATGAAAATATTTAGTCACCTATAGACAACATTGAAGATGAGGGTGAAGCTTGCTACTTGTATTCTACACAGACCATCTAAGTGCTCGAGGGGCATCATAGTAAATATTGGACAATAAGATGTCTTGAGAATAATTTTATAATGATATTTTTATTTGTAAAAGTGTCCTTCAAAGTTTGAAATTTTTATGATCCCGATGATCGGATGAGTGTTTTGACCCTTGTAGAGAAAATGCTTCTACATTATCTTTTTTTATATGTGAGAATAGTAAACTACACACACCTCATATAGTGTAGTTGGAGCTTTCTACAAAAATGGGGAATCTGATGGATGATATTCTCTAGGATAGGATTCCGTGAGTATTGTGATCAATGTTGAGACTGACTAATCAAAATTTCTATCGGCGGGGTGAGTACCAGAATGTTGCCCCGCCTCCTCCCACTCCCTTCACTACTAGCCTCAAGATGCTACCTTGTGGATGTCGCTTGACCGAGACAACTGACCGCAGTCACACCACGATCACACTGCGTTCACGCTACGGTCATGATGCGGTCACGTCGTGGTAATGTCGTTATTTGGCCCTACTTCTGGATGACACCTTGCGGCTATTCGAAGTCATGTGTGTAATTTGATGTATGATACCTGGATAGAGTTTTAGATACATTACCCACCCATAGTTAATGGGTAGGGAGGCCATCAGGTAGAAAATCTCTTGATTGAGTCTCTCATGAAAGTATTTAGTCACCTGTAGACAACATTGGAGATGAGGGTAAAGCTTTCTACATGTATTCTACAAGGAACATCTAAGTGATCGAGGGACATAATAGTAAATGTTAGACAATAATAAGACTTGAGAATAATTTTAAAATGATATTTGTATTTGGAAAAGTTTCCTTCAGAGTTTGATAATTTTATGATCCTGATGATCGGATGAGTGTTTTGACCCTTGTAGAGAAAATGCTTCTACATTATCTTTTTTTCTCTGTGAGAACAGTAAACAACACAAATATCATATAGTGTAGTTGAAATATTCAACAAAAATGGTGAATCTGATTGATGATCAGCTCTGTGATAGTATTCCATGAGTTTTGTGATCAATGTTGAGACTGACTAATCACAATTTCTGTCAGCGGGACGACGGTCGGAATGTTGCCTCGCATCCTCCCACCACGGTCACGTCGCGGTCACGTCGCGGTCACACTGCGGTCACGCCGCGATCACGCCCCAGTCCCACCATAGTCACGCCATGACCACCTGGACTCTAGCCCACACCAACCACCATACCAGCCACCACACCAGCCCCCACCCCCCAGCCTCCTACAAAACACTCATGCCAGCCCTCTGCCACCTGCAAAACATCCCCAACCACTAGTTCCAACCCGCACCAGCCCCCTTCCATCCCCCTACCGCCAACCTTCCCACCCACACCAGCCACCGCACCATCCCCCAAAACCCCTTCTTATCCTTCGGTGGAATAATTACATTGGTAAATTTCATCCTTATCTCCATTACGATTCATGTTTTATCGGTCCTAATGGCTTAGAAAGTGGTTTTGGGGAATATTGAAAAGATAATGACTTCTTTCATATTGTATTCTCATGGGGAGGGTAGATTTTCTGAGGGTTTTGTGGATTATGATGGCCAGACTAGTGGTAGATGGTGGTATTAACTTATGCAGTGTCAAGGGATCAATGCACATTCTACAAGATAAGTTTGCTTGAGAGGTTCTTGAAGGTTGTTCTCTATGGGGAAATTTCATATCTATTATAGTATTGATCTTACCTTGGTAATCCAGGGGGGAAAGTCTCATGGATGTGGAAGGAGTTGGATGGGAACATTATGGTTCTCAATAAGTAGTCTCGGTGGATTGTGTAATGAGGAATCATAAACATCTGGGGGTGTTCAGGGGGGTGCAAGGGGGCTATCTAGGGGGGCATGGGGGTGTTCAAGGGGTTGTCCAGGGGGGGCATGGGGGTGTAGGGGGGTTTCCATACCTTCTGAGAATTTCAAAAATAAAACTCCACTTTATTGTATCAAATTCCTTTGAGATATCAAGCTTTAAAGCAAAGTTCCCATGTTTAACCTTTAGTTTCATGATTTTTACACATTCATAGGTAGTTCTAAATATTCCTATCAGGGATAAATCCAAACTAATTTGAAGAGATAAACCCACAAGCAATGGGACCTGACCTCCTAGAAATAATTTTGCTAATGATTTTTGGAAAGGTATTCCCAATAGAAATAAGTCTAAAATCCTTTACATCCATAACATTTTCCTTCTTTGGGATCAGGGAAATAAAATTGGAGTTGATTCCATAGGGCATTGAGGTGTGGTTAAAGAACTCCCTCATAGCGTTAAGGAGATCATCACGAACTATGTCCCAGTAGAACATAAAGAATATCGCAACACTATATTCTTCATTTAAAACTCCAAATACTATAGAATCTATATTACCAAAAATCTTCATTCACAACATTGCTGGAATGAGACCCGAAAACTTGATTCATGCAACCATATAAACCATGCAAGAGTTGTATTCACATGCTGTATGTTTTTCCTCATTAACACTGCCTGTTATCCTACTTATCCACACCTACATCTGTAGTTCCCATTATATAACAGCTCCATGGAGGATTCTAACTCCCTGTGCAACAATATTTATGCAGGCCATTGAAATTTTGTGTAACCTCATCCTACTAAACCAGTTAAAAATAGCTCCATCATTCATGTATTTTAAATCAATTCTAGATTTCTAGATATTAAGATCAATTCTAGATTTCATATATCATCCACCTCTTTAGTTGAACCAATGAACATGATCCACATCCAATTTCCGACCTATATCAACTTTCATCCATTATCCAAACACATATCAATATCTCCAAATCATGAATTTCATTTCATTATGAAATTATTCCATGCATACCTTCACCCTCAGTCCTCTTACAAGACTTATTATTTATGTTAAAACATCGAATGCACTCTTTATATATATTTTTTCAACACATCATCAACACATCTTCAACACATCTTCATGCAATAGATCTTAATGACATTATTCTTGATAAGGGGTGAGGGTGGTTTGTCTAGGAGGGAAGGGAGGGGATGCAGGGGGAATGGGGAGGGGTGTCTAGGGGGTGTCTAGGGGGTTTGTCCAGTGGGGAAGGGAGGGGCTATAGGGGTAGTGGGGAGGGGTGTCCATGGGGGGTTTCCAAGGGATGTATAGGGGGTGTACAAGGGGTGTCCAATGTAACTATTCATTCCTTTCAAGCTGATCTAAACCTTGAAAGAATGATCAACTACCTCACTGTAAGCTTTCATCTTGAAAAAAATACATGAGAATAAATTTCTATCCATAGTCTCATATCAATCTTTTGAGATTTCATCTACTAATTTGAAATGATCTAGGGTGTGTACTACACTAGTTCAGAAAAATGTTTTGTATACTCCATCACTGATCATCGACCTTTGGAAAGATAATTATAATCACGGGATCTGTAATAATATAGGGCCTTAGGACACTTATGCTCTTTTAAAATGATCTTTAAATATTTCAACATATCTCTATGGTCATCCTAGTTTGAACCACTGAGTCCCAACATCTTTGATTAGGACCCTCTAACAAGAACGAACCACATTTTACTCTAACAGCCTCAGGATTGTCATCAAATTCAAACATTATCACTATCTTCTCACATAACTCATATTCTTCATAGGGTTCATCATTACCTCAGAAGGTGTGAGTTATTATCTGGAGAAACTCCAAAGTATTTTCCTTTATAGGAACTGGTTCTGCTTCCCTAACCATAGTAGGACCTAAACCCACTCCCTGTCCAAAATCTTGAATAGACCAGACCAAAACATACACTAATCTCTGATCAATTGTTGAGGTAGAACACTCTATGTCATCTTCCCATAGTTTCACAAGAAGTCTCATGGGTTTCAGGGTGGGTTGTCCAGGATGGGAGGATGTTTAAGAGGGGTGGGGTCCAGTGGGGGTGTTTAGGGTCCAATGGGGGGTGTTCGGGGGGGTCCAGGGGGAGGGGGCTGTCTAGGAGGGGGTCCAGTGGGGTTGTCCAGGGTCCACAAGGGGGGGTTCCAATGGGGGGGTCCAGTGGGGGTGTCCAGGGTCCTGGGGCGTCCAGTGGGGAGGGGGGTCCAAGGGGAGGGGGCTGCAGGTTCAGGGTGCTCTATCCAGGGGGGAAGGGAGGGGTTGGGGCTGCAGGTCCTGTGGGGGGGGGGGGGGGGGGGGGTCTGTCCATGGGGGTTGTAGGTCCAGTGGGGGGCTGCAGCGGGGGGTCTTTCCAGGGAGTGGGGGTGCTGCTGGTTTGGGGGGGCTACAGGAGGGTCTGTCTAGGGGGGAGGGGGGTTGCCGGTCTAGGGGGGATTTGCAGGGGGAGGGGATGTAGGTCCAGGGGGTCTGTCAAGGGGGAAGGGAGGGGCTGCATGTCCAGTGGGAGGCTTCATGGAGGGGGGGTCTGTTCGGGGGGTTGTAAGTCTAGTGGGGGTTGTATGGGGGTCTGTCCAGGAGGGGTTGTGGGTCCAAGGGGAAGGGAGGGGTTGCAGGTCTAGTGGGGGCTGTAGGGGGGAGGGAGGGGCTATAGGGGGCTCTGTCCAGGGGGAAGGGAGGGGCTGTATGTCTAGTGGGGGTTGTAGGGTGGAAGGGAGGGGCTGTACGGGGGTCTATCCAAGGGGAAGGGAGTGGCTATAGGTCTAGTGGGGGCTGTAGGGGGGAAGGGAGGGGCTATAGGGGGGGTCTGCCTAGGGGGGGAGGGAGGGGCTGCAGGTCTAGTAGGGGTGTTCAGTGGGGGTTGAAGGGGGGTATCTATCTATACCCACAGTTTTTTGAACCGTGGGTATGTTTGCTGTAAAAACAATATGTATACCCATGGTTTACTTAACCGTGGTTATATAATTTGGGCTGTAAAAATGTATACCTATGGTGATGTAAACCGTGGGTATATATGTATACCTACGGTTCACTAGAAACGTGGCTAATATGAGATTTCAGTGGGATATACCCACAGTTTCTACAAAACCATGGGTATAGGGCTATCCTGACGCCTCAGGAGCCCATGGATCATGAAACCATGTGTATAGCCTACACCAAAGGTTTAAAACTATGGGTATAGGGAAATTTTCCAGTAGTGATTATATCATTTTAATGTCTCCCACTATTTTAGCGAAAATTAATAGCCCTCACTATTAGATTCAGAATACTCTGTCACTTGAGTATTCTAGTGGCAAGGATCCTCGAAACCTCCCTCATAGTCTACAAGTTATGGCTACGACACTACTTGGAGGGATTTAAGGTATGCACTATACTGGCCAACCACTTGACTTTTGGTTCCTTATGTTGTTGAGTAAAGTCCCAGATTTTGGAATCCGAACTTGATTCCCTCTACCTCTTGCCTCTAAAGTGATAGAAAGTTAGCTACGGCTAAACCTTGACTACTCACTTTAGTTAATTCAACCCAGTTCTCTCATGAAAATTCCTTAGTAGTAAGAGGCACTCTCAACTATGGCTGACGAGCACCCCAAACAACCAGTTTTATTTAGATGTGAATAATGGAAGGCGTTTGGACTTAATATCTCTTTAATGGATTTTAATATTTATTGATGAATAATCATTTTTCTATCTATATGTTCAATCTATATTATCTCACTCACAAAAGAACATGCAATAGATATATATATTATTCAATTCTTAATGCATTTTTTATCTTTTTTACTATTCTATGTGATCAAGAAATAATCATGCACTCACATAAAATAATAAACTATGCATAAAGTAAATCATGCAATCCAACTGGTCTTGAGCATTCTATAAAGATTGATCCCTAATGGACCCATCTTGACCTAGGGGCATCCATACCTGAGTCGAGACTTGACTCACATCGCAGCTAGCCCTAGTGCAATTCACTCGGCTCCCATCTAGATTACTACCTTGACTTGTTAGGGTCTGCATCCCGGATCATCATCGATTAATTACAAATGTACTCGCATGCAGGTGAGGGGGTCTAGAGGTACAAAATACAGCTCATGCATTGGGAACGCAGGCCTTTATACATATATGAATTAAAATATTATTCACAGACTGTCACTTATCTAATTAATTATTACAATCATCACATGCATTGAATAAATAATTAAATAAATAAAAAACACCAGACATGCACAGTTCGATTTCTTTCTCAAGACCAGTCGGAAAATATAAAGTGCTATTAAAATTAAACTACAAATAAATTTAAACAGTACGAGGGGGGATCTTATAAATTAAATGTATTTAAATAAATTCAATTAATTTATTTTTATCAATTCCAACTATTTAATTTAATTTAAATTCCAAAATTAAATTAAACCATCAATTTAATTTAACTATAAAATTAAATTAAACTATTAATTTAATTTTAATTCTAAAATTAAATTAATCTATTAATTTAATTTTAATTCTAATTAAATTAATGTTTCAGATTAAACTAAATTCAAACCCTAATCTAATTCTAATTTATTTAATTTAAAAAAATAAATTAAATTAAAAATTAAATAATCGGGGTTGCCTCTAGTCGGGAAGGAGTTCGACAGGACTGAGAACCGCCACGAGTATCTTACTGGAGTAGCAGTAAATCATGGCGTTACCGTGGCGTGCCTGCAATGGGCCCATAGCATGACCGCGGCATGACCACGATGTGATAGCGGCTTGACCGCAGCGTATCTACCTGGTCCAGTAGCACTCATGGAGGCAGTGTCTTCTGGTCAGCGGCGAAGGGAGTAGGAGGTGGTAAAGAAATGCTTCGGCCATCCGCAAGGGTGGTAGCCCTCTGCTCTGGCCAGCCATAGGGGCGGCGGCCTGGTCTGGCGCGGCATGGACCAGCAGCAGCCGGGTCTGTCGTAGCCTGGACCAGTTCCGATCTAGCACGTCGCGGCCTTGATCGACTGCGGCCTGGTTCAACGTAGCCAGGTCTGGCGTGGGGCTACCGGGGTGGCATAGTCCGACACTAGGAAATCCAAAGGCGATACAGGTGGGGTGGAAGTAGGGAGTGGTGTGGGGTGGTGGTCAAGCGGCAGCGGAGGCCAATGCTGGCGGGGAGGCGCGGTCTGAGGGGGGCGGCAGCAAGGAGCTGTGCAGGGCGGTGGTCCAGCACCTCTCCTGCACGCCGCTAGGGTTTCACCCTAGGGTAGAGGGGGCCGCACTGCATGAAGAATAAGACCCATTTGGGTCTTCTATATTTTTTAAAAAAAAATTGTCCTTAAACAAAAAGACACATCCTCTTTCTGTTTTTTTAAATTAAAAGGGAAGAAGTTCCCAAAATGGGGTCTTGGTCCTCCCCCTTTTTATATTTAAATTAAAAGAAAGACTTGATCCCAAGTCTTAAATATTATTTTATTTGAGAAAAATAAAATAAAATATATTATTTTTTAATTTTATTTATCTCCTAAAATTAAACTTACCATATTAGTTCCGGCTATCGGATTTCGGCCAAAGCATGGCCGAATTTTGCTAATTTTTGAAGAACACGTTAATGAAATTAAAATGAATTATTCTCAAAAATTTAATCCGAAGAAAAATTAAAATGATGAGTCAATCCAACTAAAATTTTCAAATGGCCATAACTTGTCCATTTGAAAACGGATCGACTTACCGTCGGCTGTGTTTGAACTGATGTAATCCCCAGTACTTAAAATTTATGTAATTTAATTTTTCCTTTGACTCTAAAAAATCATGTGTCACTCTGATACCACTGTTAGGTACCAGAATGGGAAACGGAAGCTGTTGGGTCAAAAAATTAAAATTTTACGCATCACCAGAGTGACATTACGACATCGACTCTGGTGTGCTATCCTGGTACAGTCTGAGGACCACACGTGGATTTGAAAAAGCACAAAATATAAAATGAACAAGTACCTTGTTCGGATCAGACGTGTGCAAGTGTGTCGCATGATGTCCGTGACTGTTGCTAGAAGAATCCAATGTTGAATTCCTCAAAATTGTCCACACATTCTTTTAAAATATGTACGTGTGTCATTCATTGGAATCTGGGTGCTAGCGCGGCATACCAATGATCTTCCCGACGCAATAGTGATCACTGTAGGGCAAGGAACATCGATATAAGAAGGAATATCTTGATGTTCTTCCTTGCTTGAGAGGATCTCTCTCTAGAATCCAGGAGGAGAGAGAGGTTCTCAAAATTGATACATGAATAGTTCAAGGGGATAAAATCTCTCTTACTTATATAGGGGATATCTAAAATACCCGGTATGGGTTCCCAACCCCCGTGTAATAAATATCCTCTGTATAAGTACTGTAAATATTTATTTATGTAAAATAAAATTATTCCATAAATAATATTTATAATTTTATCAATAACTACAATTAAATTTATATTTCGTGATAAAATTGAGTCTTATAACTCAACTCACTTCTCCTGAAAATATTAAACGAACCCTGGATATTTAAATCTGTTCAAATAATATTTTAATTTTTGTATTTACCGATGAATTTTAAATACATGTTATAAATAAATTAAACATTTTATTCCAAGAATAAATAATTAAGGAATTTATTTATTACTTGGTAATCCATAGAACTTGGATAGTACTCAGACCTTTTGGTGGGGCCTACTATGTTTGATATTCCTATTCACAGAATAGGACAGATTCTAAAAGCGCTATTGTGTGTGACCTTCTAGGTCCTTACCTCAATAGCAGTGAATAATATCCACTGACCAAGAGCGGGGTCTAGCAACCCTTAGAGGCACCTATAGAGATAAGGTAAAGTCAAAGCAACCACTACCTTCCTACAAACACGGTCTGTGTAATATAATCTCTTCATCATCGATATCTCAATAAAGTATAATCCACACTAGTGTCATCATTCTTTATCTTGATTTATTTTATTTGTTGATTTGTCCAGATGATCTTACTTTCCATTACCATGGCCATGGATTTAATGAAGTCGAAACCATTCTAATCAACCAGGCACGAGATATCTCTTCCTAAACTCAGAAGCGACAAATCCTTTCTCGGTCATTCAATCAATGCCATGCCATTAATTATGTACCCAATACAAACTACCTCTCCATAACTTTATCTCCATAGTTTTTTCCTTGCCTCAAATGTACATAATTAAATGAAATTCATTGATAATGATCTCAAGTATGGAGACCATTACACATGTCCATAGATAGGAACGACCAATGAAACCTAAAACTTGTGGTGTTCATATTATGTGGTTCTTCCTCATAATCTCAACTACTAGAGATCATCAAGTGAAAACTTTATGAGAAGAAGTCACAATGCTTATGAGCCCCCAACACCTGATGGTCACACATCATCTGTGTCCTTTCAGAATGATGTAACTGGACCATATGACATTAGTTTAAGATTACTGCCATTGTATCTCAGGGTTCTCATTATAGCCTGGGGTATGATATAACCCTTTTGATATGATATTTTATCTATGTAAATTTCCCTAAAAAAAGTGGTTATAGAAGTATCTACACTATTATAGAAAGATAAACACGTGTATTATAACAAGCTACATACATGTAGTGGTAATCAAAGTACAATACAAGTTGGGTCTAGGGCACCCACTTTCAACAGGATAATCTAGTTGTATGACTAATCATCCCTTCCTATGTACTGGAGACCAATACTGATCAGCACCAACGACCAATACAGGTCAACACTAACAACCAATACAGGTTTTCACCAATGACCAATACAGGTTAGCATCGACGACCAATACGGGTCAGCATCTAGTGACCAATACAGGTCAGCATACAGTGACCTATACGGGTCAACAGTGGAGTTACTATAGATAGGATGATATAGATTTACAACTAGTCATCCCTATCCCAATTACCTTGAAGTTATACTGTTAAAGTGAGCTATATATTTTTCTTTGTGATTCATGATTTAGATCATGCTTTTGATTTTACCTTTGTGATATTTTTGGTGATGTTTTCATTTATGGATTAATTAGAGACCTTTGGGGGTCTCAGGGTCCCAGAATGAGTTGTTATACTCACCACTGCATGGGCTATACCCACATTTGTATGTCTGGTGCAGACTACTGATGCTATGAGGTATACTTTGGAGGTTTGGGACTTGGTGGAGCTTGGTTCAATGTGAGCAGTCAAGATCCTCTTCTTCGACTTTAGACATACTGCTATTTCCCTCTAGGTAGAGCTCCAGGGCAGATGCAACCGCTATTTAATTTCTTTTCAGTTTCTAGGGCTTGTATTCCAGCCCACTGTTTTCAGTTTATAGATGTACTTGTGGTTGTACTTTTCTCTCATGGATATACCTTACTTTTGTTGGTTGTTTACTTCAGTTTCCCTTTTTGAGTGTGTATAGATCTCTAAGGAAATGACTTCCCTGTTTGGTAAAAGCCTTCATGTGCTAGTCACCAACCCCTAGCCTATGGATTGCAGGATTGTGGTAGTCACATCCGGGCCCTGTGGGATGGGTCGTGACAAAGTGGTATCAAAGGGTGGTAGGTTCTACCAGAATAAATAAAAGTCTACATTTAATGATGTAATGGTGTAAAGTTTCTTAAGTTTGTTATTTAGTACAGGGAGTCTAGTGTTGGTGCAGTGACCGACGTATCCATACACAAGGACTCTGAATTCTATTTTCCAAATCAGTACATAAAAACACCAGTTTCTAGTGTTTTGAAAAAGTTTTATTGATCTTTATTGAGTCATCTCACCAGGTATAAAGTATTGATCATGGCATGTATGTTTCTTATAGGATACTTCCATGAAGACAGCCAACTAGGATTCTGTTTAGAGATCATGACAGTGGCCAACCAAGTGATAATGCGTCAGTACAGGGACCACTCATAGTGATGACACCTTTAGGTGGTGTACCAGCAGTACCACCACTCTTCGAGAGGAAGATGTTACCAGTGGACCATGTACGCCGGCTGAGCATGTTGCATGAGTTCCAGAGATAGAGGCCTATGAGGTTTCGAGGTGAGACGAACCCCCAGGCAATAGAGGACTAGCTTGAGGTGGTTTCACAGGTCTATCTCTTAGTAGATACACCCACCGAGAAGATAGCGATCTTGGCTGCTAGCCTTCATCAGGGCTTGGTAGGATGATGGTGGAGCTCAACGCTCCAAGTGCATGAAGAGATGACCCTAAACTGGCCAGACTTTAATAGCATTTTCAGGGCAGAGTTTGTGCCAACAACACTACACTCTGTGCGTATTTAGGAGATGCTGCATTTATAGCAGGGAAGCCAAACTGTGGCTCAGTACTCAGCATGATTTACTGAACTCCCCCGATACTCAACCGACATGGTACAAGACCCTTACTTCAAGGCCCGGACCATTGACCAGGGGCTCCAATGAGATATTAGAGCTACAACAATTTCTCTCAACATCCCAACACTGGATGGGGTGATAGAGCGAGCTTTTCTTATGGATAGATTTCTTACCGAGCATGCACTGATAGTGAGATCCCCTACCAGATGACAGGTAGCAGAGTCATATACAGCTGGTATTAGATAGATGATGTAGAATCCCAAGTGGGCTAGACCTTTCGGAGGGAGACCCCAGAACACAGGGTCAGAGGTGTGAGGCTTGAGAGGCCGAGGAAGCCACCAGTGAGGCATGATCTTTTTTTCTGTCGGGGACAAGGTCACAGAGCTCGTGACTATCTGAATCCCCATGCGGATGATCAGAAAATGGTGGAAGGTCCACCGAGGAAATGGTAGTATCAGGAGCATTAGAATAATCCATGTGGTAGAAGAGGTAGGGGAGGAGGACGTACAGTAGGAGGTGGTAGAGGTCACCAGGAACTACCACCACCACCCCCAGGCGGTCCACTAAGAGATTAGGGAGCAGGTGGATAGGAACATGCAAAACTACATACAATAGAGTCTCACGATCCTGATGTACCAAATATGATACGAGGTAAAATCTGTATTCTCTATACTTTAGAAGCAGTGCTTTTCAAAACAAGTGATAGCCATTCTTTCCTTTCCACAGGCTTAGTTTGGGACTCTGAGATTCCTATTTGGATTTTAGCTCGACCTTTGCATTTGGATACTCCTAAGGGAGTAGATTCAGCGGTCTCACACTGGTGCTGAAAGTGTGATTTTACTCTTGGAGGAGATAGTTTCAGATGATATCTTCTAGTAGTGGTGTTGAATCCCTACGAATCCATTCTAGGCATGGAATGGCTATCAGAAGTCCATGCAAATATTGACTGGTTGAGATGTATAGTGAGATGTACGTGTAGAGACGGAGGCTATTTTTTTTGTTAGTGAGAAGGAAAACAGAGAAGCACAAGATTTACTTGCACTTAGGAGGGTACAACCGATTACATATCAGCTAGATTGCATGACCTTCGACACAGTGGAAGAGGTGAGTCCACAGTTCCCAGAAGTGGTGGATGAGTATTAGGACGTCTTTCCAGAAGATGTCCCAAGACTGCCTCCTCGTAGAGAGTTATAATTCCACATTGATATGTACCCATAAAAAACATTGATATCTACACCAGCATATCATATGGCCCCTGCTGATCTCAGAGATCTAAGGGTACAGTTGGAGGACTTATAGAGGAAGGTATTTTTAAGGCCCAGTGTTTCTTCATGGGAATCCCTGATGTTGTTTTCCAAGAAGGTAGATGGAAGTTTGAGGTTATGCATAGAATTTTGGTGCCTAAACTAGGTGATCATGAAGAAAAAATATCCTCTTCCAAGGATTGATGATCTGTTCGATCAGTTTAAAAGATTTAAGTGGTTCTCAGAGATAGATCTCAGATCTGGCTATGATCAGCTCAGGGTATGGGTTGAGGATGTACCAAAGAAAGCCTTCATATTTCTGTATGTCCATTATGAGTTCTTGGTGATGTATTTCGGTGTGACCAATGCTTCAGCAGTGTTCATGGGGCTCATGAACATTATCTTTCATCCATACCTCAACCACTTCATGGTGGTCTTCATCAAATACATCTTGGTGTACTCAATGTCTGAGGAAGAGCACGCTATACACTTGAAGATAGTTCTGGACACACTATGGGAGCACCAGTTATATGGGAAGCTATCGAAGTGTGAGTTCTGGATATGGAAGGTCCACTTCTTAGGAAACATCATCTCAATGGCTGGAGTTGCAGTTGATCCAGCAAAGACCGAGGCAAGACTTGCTTGAGAGCCACCCAGGAGGGTTATTGAGGTGCAATGATTCCTTGAATTAGTAGGCTACTATCAGAGGTTTGTACCCGATTTCTATAGAGTAACAGCACCTATGAATTCCTTGATGAAGAAGGGGAAACCCTTCCTGTGGTCAGAGACATTCCAACAGAGCTTTCAATAGCTGAGGTAGAGCTTGACTAGCACTCCCATCCCAAGTTTACCGGAGGATTGCACTGACTACATGGTTTACTGTGATGCATCGGGGAACAAACTCGGTTGTGTCCTGATGAAGGATGATGTAGTGATTTCTTATGGCTCACAAAAGTTGAATACTAATGAACAAAATTATACAACTCACAACTTGGAGTTGGTAGTAGTAGTATTTTCACTGAAGATGTGGCAACACTACTTGATGGGCGAGCGGTTCAGTGTTTACTTAGAACACAAGAGTCTCAAATATATCATCATATAGAAATATCTAAATCTGAGATAGTGATTTTGGATAGAGTTCCTCCAAGACTATAACTTTGAGATAGTTTATACTCCTAGGAAGAGGAACGTAGTGGCAGATTCACATAGTCGGAGATCGAGTTCGCAACTACTGAACGAGGCCTCAGAGCAGTTTGTCTCATTTCAGATATCCTACATGGATAGATATGAGATAGTCTACCTCCAGTCGATGGTAGTTTCCCCTCCACTCCTTCAGAGAGTCAGGGAGGCACAACTAGGAGACAACAGTTGTGAGACTATACGTGCTCAGATATCCTTACGCCATGCACCTAACAGATATTCTGATGGTGGGGAGCATGATATCCTTTTAGGAGGAAGTACAGTTGTACCAGTGGTGCTATGAGAGGATGTGCTGAGGGAGTTCCATACATCCCCCTTGGAAGTACATCTAGGCTTGATGAAGATGTATTAAGACTTCTAGCATCAGTACTGGTGGTCAGGGATGAAGAAATCTATGGTATAGTTTGTTTCTAGATGCCTCACTTGCCATCAAGTGAAGGCCGAGCACCAGGTACTAGTAGGGTTGACCCAACCCCTCGAGATAGCAGATTAGAAGTGGGAAGGGATATTGATGGACTTCATGAAGGGGTTACCACGTATATCCAGAAGGACCGATACCATCTAGGTGATCGTTGACCGAATCACCAAGTTGGCCCACTTCCATGCTATTCGAGAGAAGGGTTTGGTAGAGAGTTTGAGATGTCTCTATGTTTAGGAGATCGTGTGACTTCATGGGGTGCCTTTGATGATAGTCTTAGACCATGACACACACTTTACATCTTGGTTGTGGAAAGGATTGCAGGAGGCTTTCAGGACTCAGCTTCACTGGAGAATAGCTTTTCACTCACAGACAGATGGTCAGACTGAGCAGACCATCCATCCATGGAGGACATGCTTTGTGCATGTGTCCTACATTTTGGTTGCAGTTGGGAGGACCACCTACCCTTAGTGGAGTTCACGTACAACAACAGCTATCACTCCACCATTGGTATGGCACCATTTGAGGCATTGTATGGATGAACGTGCAGATCACCCTTGTGCAAGACGGATCTAGGAGAGCTAGCACTCGTGGGCCTAGAGATGGTACAGGCTACCACTGAGAAGGTGCAGGTCATCCAAGAGAAGATAAAGACTGTACAAAGCTGACAGAAATCCTATGCCGATAGGTGATGAAGACCACCGGAGTTACATAAATGGGACCATGTATTCTTGTGAGTATCCCCTTGATGGGGACTACAGAGATTTGGCCAAGGCGCAAAAACTCTCACCGAGGATTATCTGACCATTCCTAATACTTCGAAGGATTTTCAAGGTGGCGTACCGCTTGGAACTACCACCACAGTTGGAGAGGGTGCACGACATATTCCATGTATCCCAGCTAAGGAGATACGTGCATGACCCATCTCACATCATCAACCATGGAGAGATGGAGATTGACGATAGGGTGGCTTTTGTAGAGTACTCGGTGGAGATAAAGGATCGATAGAAGAAGATCCTTCATGGGTGGTCGATACCTCTGGTGCGCATTCTGTGGTAGCACAGGAATCTCTAGGAGAGCACATGGGAGTGAGAGTCTCATATGCGTGCCCAATATCCCTATTTGTTTGTATATACTTGTTTGGATTTCGGGGACCTAAATCTCTAAGGTGGGGAAAATGTAAAGAACTTAAAACTCCATGTAAATTTTTTAAAAATTTTTTAGATTTTTAGGAGTCTGTGAAAATTGAAGGCGTGTTATTCTGAGGCATGGTTTGCCTGGAATGAATTTCTGATCTTTTTTTAAGGTACGTTCAGAAAATGTGTGGGTGGCATTTTCTATCTTTTGAACCAGTGCTCAGATAAAAAATCCAAGGGCACCGTTGAATACACAGCACTTGGATTTTCTTAATGGAAGCTTCATTTTGACAATAGTAGGTCGGGATAAAATGTTAGTTTTTGGACATTTTTATAGTAAAGTAAAATAACATGTAAATGTTATTTTATTTTATTTTTCTCCAATGGATGAGTGGTAGTGGTGGGACTAGTGACTTGTCAATCCATTTAATGGCTTGACTCATCAACTGATTAACTCCACCGTTGTGAATTAAAAGAGGTTCATTAATTCATTTAATGAACCTCATTAATTCTACAATGTGTTACTCACCTTTCCCCCTCCTATTTAAATGGAGCTTGGGGTGGGGTTTTGGCACAACTTCTTCAAGCAGGGAAAATCTGGTGGAGTTCTATGATATCATCCACTGACGGAGGACGAAAGCTTAGTCAGCAACAATCTGGGACTGACGAATGTCAATGAATCCTTCCAAAGTGGACACTCCTCCCACCGCAACCGTGACACCTCCAACATATCTCAAGGTAGGGGGTTTATGTTTGGATTTGGTTTAATATTATTAAAATGCGATGAATAATTATTTCTGCTTGTTATAATGCTAACGCATAGGGAACAAGCCAAACAAACAAGGCCCTAATCCTCCACCTCATTATTTATCATTGCGTTCTTCAGGGGTAGTTTTCCCAATCTGACAGCAACATGAGACAGAGGGTCACACTATGACGGAGATAGTATGGGAGGCTCGTAGCCGTAGGCAGGAAGAGAAAAAGTGCTCTGGAGCATCGCTGGAGCCCCGTGGGAGCTCCGCTGGCACGGCACCGGCGACAGGCGCCGGTGGCGAAGACAGATGTCGGCGCTCGCTGGCTGCGGAAGAGCACGATGTCGTGGTGGCCGGATAGGTGAACAAAAGTGGGCCAACCACAGAGGTGGAGGCGCCACACCATTGCACACTGCATTGAACGGGAGCCACAGCTGGAATCTGCAACGTGCTGGAAAGGGACCCGCCTCCTGCGGGTACCGCGGGTGACAAGGCGGTGCCACCTGGCGTCGTCCTTAAGTTAAAACGAATGGCTCTATGAGCCATTTGGGAGGCAGACTGCGCACCCCACGCAGGGCACGCCAGTAGGCCAGGCCACATCGCTCGGCGGCCCGGTCCAGTCCACGGCCCAGCAGACTAGGCCCTCCTCGGTCCAGCCCAACTGGTCTATCCCAAACCAATTCAGGCGGGGTTGGGTCGGACCCAGACCAAGTAGGGCTGGGTCGGTCCGACCGAATCCGGACCCCTCTGGGGCCCATAAACACTTAAAGGGCCATAACATGCAAACCATACGTTCGTTTTATGAACTTTATGTGGTGAGAATGTTGGATAATAGTCAGGTTGGATCGACTTCAAATCTAACTAGGACCTTGACACTAAAATGCCAATAACTAACAGATTGGGCGTCTGATCGACGCGCCGTCTATGACATAAGGACCCTTGTGACATGGAGGTCCTTTGGAGATACTCTAAGTGAGTTTTGATGGAGTTTTACATGCGACAAGGGTTGGATCATACTTGAATCCAATCGGGCCCTTTTTACAAAAGTGCTCATATCTCACAGACTAGGCATCTGATCGACGCGTCGTTTGTCATGTTGGGACCCCTATGATGGGGAAGTCCCTTGGGTATGATTTTTTCGGGACTTCGTACTATTTGAAATATGACCAATGGATTGAAGAGCAGAGTCTTCCAGAGATCAGGCGTTCTTCCTGAGAGAATCGTGTGGCTGGATGTGACACGAAGAAAAAGTGAGACCAATATGGGAAACATCAGTAACTCCAAAGTGGGATGATCTATCTGTACTAATAATCATCCCTAAATCTGTACTGGCGACCAATACGGGTCATCACCATTGACGAATATGGGTCAGCACCAGCGACCAATATGTGGCAGCACCAGCGACCAATACGGGTCAGCATCTTGCAACCAATACGGGTCAGCATACAGTGACCTATATGGGTTAGCAGGGGAGTTACTACATATAAGATGATCTAGATTTGTGAATAGTCATCCATAACCTAGTAACATTAAAGTTATACTATTAAAGTGAGCTGTCTCATTAGCTTTGTGCTTCATGATTTAGATCATTATTGTGATTTTACCTTTGTGGTATTTCTTGTGATGTTTTCCTTTGGGGATTACTGAGATACCTTCAGGGGTCTTGGGGGCCCAACTGAGTTGTTATACTAACCCATGCATGGGCTCCGCCCGCACGTGTGTGTATGGTGCAGACTACTGACGCTTCAAGGTAGACTTTGGAGGTTCAGGACTTGGTGGAGCTTGGTGCGATGGGATCAATCGAGATCCTATTCTTCGACTTCAGACTTACAGGTACTACCCTCCAGGTAGAGCTCTAGGGTAGATGCAACATCTGTTTACTTTCTTTTCTATTTCTATGGCTTTTATTCTATCCCACTATTTTCAGATTATAGTTGTACTTGTGGTTGTACTTTACTCTCATGGTTATACCTTACTTTTGTTGGTTTTTTACTTCAGTTTCCCTTTTTGAGTGTGTATATATCTCTAAGGAAATGCCTTCCTTGTTCGGGAAAAGCCTTCAGGTGCTAGTCACCAACCCCTATCTTATGGAAGGCGGTCATGGGGTAGTCACATACGGGCCCCGTGGGACAGGCCGTGACAGCAAATATAATAGATATCTTCCAAAACTTTTTGTCTTGGACAGCAGTAAAAGTAGTGACACTCCCATGAGTACTATTTGTAAGTTGGATCATGATGAAGATGGAAATTCTGTTGACCAAACCACTTACATAGGAATGATTGGAAGCTTACTCAACATAACAGCTAGCCGACCTGACATTATTTTTAATGTATGTATGTGTTCTCATTTTCATGCAAACCCGAAGGAATATCATTTAAATGCTATTAAGATAATTTTCAAATACCTCAAGCATACACCCATTCTAGGACTATTCTATCCCAGAGGACAATAATTTGATTTAGTTAGCTATTCTGATGCTGATTTTGGCAGTTGTAAATTATATAGAAAGAGAACCTCTAGAACATGTCACTTTTTAGGAAAGTCACTAGTATCATGGTGTCATAAGAAACAAAACTCTATTGCATTATCTACTACTGAATCTGAGTACTTATCTGCTGGTAGTTGTTGTGCACAAATTTTGTGGATGAAACACACATGAGTAGATTATGAATATCAATTTAGGCATGTACCTATAAATTATGACAATAAAAGTGCTATTATCATCTCAAAAATCCTATTTCACACTCTAAGACAAAACATATTGATGTAAGACATAAATTTTTGAGAGACCATTATCAAAAAAGTGATATCACTTTAGAATTCATTTGAACTAAATATCTGCTTGCTGATATATTCACCAAACCATTAAATTATAAAATAATAGATTACATCATACATGAATTGCAAATTATAAATCTTAAGTAGTAAGTGTAATGTTTCACAATTTATTGTTTCATGGTTTACTGTTTCACAAGTCACTTTCTTAAGATTACTGTCTAACTCTTATAGTTCTATAGTTTACTGTCTTAAAAGTTGTTGTTTCTTTTTTATGGTCTCACAATTACTATCTATCAGTTATTTTCTAGCACATACTGTTTTAAACAAAATGGTCGCACCATTTTGAAGTCACACAGTAGAGATGACACTGTGAAAACCCGTTATGGTCTCACCGTGAAAGTCTGTTCTGATCTCACCACAAAGACACTTTATCATTTTATCTATTTATTATCACTTGTATCTCTGTAATTGATTATTTTATTCTTTTTATTTCCCACACTTTTTAATTTTGTATGCTCAGTATCCCTAAATGATAAAAACGATATAAGTTTCACTCTTTTATTCACTTGAGCCTTCTTCTCTCAAACCCAAATCCTTTCTCTCTCAAACTGTAAAACCCTTTCAATCCTTCGTCTCTCTATCAAACCTCTCATTTAATTCCCAGGATGAAGCACCCATATTCTTCAACTCCTGATAATCACAGATCTTAGAAGACAATAAAAAGATCCCTCAAGATAGTGCCTGAAGGTCCTCTGAATCCAATCCTTGTTGACAGAATAATGGTGCCAGAAAAGGAAATCTTCCCCAAGTGGCTTCTGTCAAGTAAGTATTTAGTATTGAAATTACTAAAAGAGCAGGGATAAATGGATTGGTTCAAAAAGGATAATAGGCCAATATACCAAAATCTAGTTTCTCAGTTTTATCAGTTCGTTCAATTCTCATTTGATAAAGAAGATGGTTTTGTTGTGAGAAGCTGGATTAATGACCAAAGATGCACCTTTTCTTCGAGGTTATGGGATACCTACCTAAAGATACATCATGAGGGAATTTTTTAGGACTATAAGATAGGTCCTCCTCCTCCCAGTGATATATTTATTTTATAATAATCCTTGGAAAGCTTTACTGGAAATAAAACAAAGAGAAGAGCTATTGTTGTTGATCTAGATGGTGAAACCATATTGTTGTTTAATTTTGTTCAGAATCTGATTGGTCCAAGAAAAGGATATTTTTCTACACTAAATTATCAAGATGTATTTTTGATACATATTTTGAAGAATGGAAAAAAAAAACCTATATATGTATGTTATACTTCATATGTGTGAGTTGATAAAGACAACCTCAAAATCAACCTCCTTGTTCTACTCAAGGTTAATCTATGATATGCTTCATGATAAATGGTTGGTTGGATTGGATGAAGCAGTCATTAAGGGATATGAATTTTTTATCTCAAAGGTTACAATTAAAAGAATGAAAATCAGTTGGAATCCATGGATAAAAGCATGGGTAGAGGATAATGATAGGGTTTATGAAAATTTCAACCTGGTTGAGCATTATTCATGACCTAAGGACATTCTTGATCCTGGTCTGGAATCAGATGAAATTGTCGACTATCCTATTGAGGAGGAAGAAGAAGAATAGGTTGTTGCACCTACAGGGGAAACTGTCCTGGATAAGGAAGACAGTGGAAATGTTACTCAAGTCATAGTTGAGAAGGCAGAACTTATTCCTAAGGAAACTGTTGATTTAGTAGAAGAACCTTCTTCTAGAGAAGAGTCTATTTTTAATGAAAAGGAAAAGGCTTTTCTAGAAGAGAATCTATAAGAATATCTTTCTCCTGATAAAGAAGATACTTTTTAGGAACAATAAGAGGAAAAAGATGATCTTGATATTATCCTATCTGTTGAGGAAAGAATGGAGCAAGCCTTTCAGTTTGCTAGAAAAGACATGGGTAGAGCTATTGGGGATGGAATTTTGGAAATAGATCGAAGAACTGAATCGTTTAGTCCTATGAGAGATGCACATATTGTAGGGAAGCAAAACCCTAGTGTGGAAAGTGTTGATATTCCTAATCCATTTGATTAAATTACTGTGGATAATGGTATAAATTCCATAGATACTCTGATGTTAATAATTTCCATGAATCCTTAGTTGAAGGTATAGATCTTTCTACTGTGTTTCAATTGAAACTGGTCTCTGCACTTGAAGTTATCTCAGTAAAGGAACTTAATCCTGTCTCAGCTTATGTTTCTGAACCTTAACAAGAACCTTCTACCGTAGTGAGTAAGGATGATTTGAAAGCCTTTGAAGCTACGTTATTGGATGGAGTTGAAAATATAATGAACACCCAACCTACTTCTATAACCAACTTGAGTGAAAGAGATGCTTCCATGATTTTAGAAAAGATCATATGAAAGATTCATCCAAAAATGATTCATGAAATTAAAGAGGTCATAATTGAGAACAAATTGTCAAGTGATGAAGTGAATTATCTCAGAATTATGGTTAAGATATGTAGAGAGTGCTGAAATCAAGACCAGAAGCTATTGCTCATCTTGTTGAGGATTTTAGTGGTCAGATTATACAGGAATTTTTCTCTATAATTCAACCTAAACTAACTTACTTAATTGACAAGGTGGCTGAAAGAAACATGAAAATAGTTCAAGAAATGTGTGAGCTTGTTATTGGTCTCAACAAATTTACTGATGAGTATAAGGGTTGTATCTAGAAAGTTCTGAATCAACTAAAGTCCCTTACTTCAGCTGTTACAACTTATAGTACCTCTGGACAGTCATCTCAACCCTCCTTTGACAATGATCTGCTCAGAATAGTTGTTAAAGAAGAACTTCAATCAATGCTAAGTGGAATTTACAAAGAGTCTATATCTATGGTTGTCTTGAATAGTGACAATGTTCTTGATTTGGTAAGAATTTATTCAAAGATTTCTAATGATTCTTAGGAAGAAATTACTAAGAATGTGGATTTCTACTTCAATAGGATTTTCTCTAAGCATTATATGACAAACCATTTCAAGTACCTTGTAGAGAATCTGAAAATCCCTACTTTCACTCAAGATTTCAAAACTCAAGTTCAAAAGCTGAAATATTTCACTCCTTTGTTGGACAAGTTTATAGAGAACCAATATGAATTTTCGAAAGAGATGCATTGTGGAGGTGATATTATTGTTGATTTCATCAAGTTATTGAGGCATTATCTTCATGTGCATAGCACTGTTATTATTGCTCCTATATCTACACCCTTGCAGCCTGGTTTTCCTCCTTCCTTATTCATGGCCCTTGCCTCTACCTCTATGTTTGTCTCTTAGGCTCTAATTCAGATCAGACCTATTATCCTTGACCAAAAACTACCTTGGTCTTCCACCAAACCTACCTTGTCCCCTTCTATTTTTGAAGAACTCCCTCTTCCTTCTATGACACCTGGTTCACTCCCTTATTCAACTTCTAACTCTATTCCTATAGCTTCTCATGATGTTACTGCCAATGAAAAAGAGAAGACAACCAGTGATGAAGAACAATGAACACTATCTTTTGATAGGTATATTTTTGTATTTTTTTGTTGCCCACTGTTTTTAATGACACATCATTCTCCATATAATGTATTGTGACCTATTATTGTCTATTATATTATTTACTCTTATTATCTATTATATTATTTCTCTTTGTACTCTTTTTGATAATCCCAAAATGGGGAGAGACACATACAATATGGGAGAACAAAAAACACAGAACACATATCTCACTCATATGATTTGTGATCATCAAAAAGGGGGAGAATGTTGGAATCGTCATGTTTTAATCATTTATTAATGATCACAAATTCTATACATCCTATAAATATTGTTAATACGATTTAATATATTTCGAGTCATGAGTAAATATGTTTGGTTTCTTTATTCTTTAAATAAATTTTCTCATGATCTTGATTCCTATAAACCGTGACTGATTTTTGTAAACTATATTTAATTTGTTTCTTTTATGAATGGTTAAGTCTAATTCATTCTGTGAATATTACTGCTTAAGTATATATACAGATATTTGGATATGTATGAGAAACCATGAGTCTACCACCAATTATGGTTTTCTAGAAAAGGACCTAGAGACTGTGACCCATACACCGTGATCAGACACCATGACTAGACACCGTGACCCAAACACCATGACCCAGACATCATGACCAGACACCGTGACCTAGACACCGTGACCCAGACACTATGACCAGACACCGGGACCAGACACTGTGACCCAGACACTGTGACCCAGACACCGTGACTAGACACCATGACTAGAAACTGTGACCCAGACACCATGACCAGACACCATAACCAGTTTCAAATTTGTTGAAGTCTATGACACCAGTTCTTTGCTAAGACACCGTTCAAATCTTAGCAAAGGACTAGACACTATGATCCTAACACCGCATCTGTGCTACCTGTTCCTGATCTCAATAATACTAGGACATCATGACTATCTCACCACTCAAAGTCAAAGAAGAAGACACCATTTCTTGGTGACACCGTTTCCAAGTGACACTGTTTCCAGATAGACCGTGACACCTTTCTTTAATCTGTTTTTTCGTTTTCAATTTAATTTCTAACGATCATATTTGAGTTTTTTAAATTCATTGAATTAATTAATATTTATTTGTAGACATGTCACCTGATATAATGAGGTATGAGGTGCAGAATATATGCATCATGTGGGCTCCAACACATGCACTCCATGAATAAATAGAAAAGTGTGGCCCTGAAACAAGAAGGTGGTAGAGCAGCAGACGTGTGAATAATTTCAAAAGAGAACTGATACCTGCAATAAGAAACATCTGAAGAACACACGAAGTGTTCATGAATCTAAAATATTGGATACCATAGATCAGATTCAAGAACATCTTCACAATACAAACTCCATGAAGAACACGAGCCATATCTAACTGGAAACCAGAGCACCACACTGATGATACTCTATTTCTCACAAGAGGACTCAATACTTGCATCTACTTCATCCTAGAAGTGTATAGCTGCATAGAATAACCCTCATAGAAATTCTAACCTTATATCATTATCTTTTCTATGTTATTTACTATTTTTATATTTTGAGTAGTGTTTGTGTGTCTATATTAAAAAAACACACACTGTCTTCTACATTAAACTGATGAATACAAGATATCCTTCCTCTCAAATATTTTTACACTTGTTTACTCCCACAGATAATTGTGGAAGATATCCTTGTGTGACCTGGTAGTTTTTACCCATGAAGAACTATGGAAGAGGTTGTGCGACCTGGATAGTCCTGTGTGCTATTTTTTACCCCGATCCATGGTGTGGATCAAGTTTATTAATATTAACTACTTGGTGGCAGGTGACCACCAAGTGGAGTGGGTTAGATCTCGACTTGAGACTGAACCACTTGTTTTATATCCACTGTGTTGTTTAATTTATTTTTCTCTGTTTTACTATATAATTCAGAAATCACTATATTTACTTTGATAGTTAATCTTAGACAGAAGTTATAATTGTTTTTCCTTAATAGAATAGCTTCAAAAGTAATGTCAATAACTCATATTGAGATTACTGATAATTAATCAATCTTCTGAGAAGTTATTTAAATAGTCAAACTTTCATAACCATATTACCTTGATTAATTGGGTTGTATTTATTTTTATTGGGGAACCTCTTAAGAAAAATTTTCAAACAAAATTTTTTATAGATACTCAATTCACCCCCCTCTTGAGTACTTTACTTCAAACAACAAATTTTTTTTGATATCACTTATCCACCTATGATTTCACAACACTTTTCATAATACAATAAATATTATAAAAATCAAATGATACATTATTTTTGGATGGTGGAGAATTAATCTATTTGATGAAATGTTCTTTTTCTGGAAATTTTGATGAGTCCATATTTACATATGATGCCTACATGAAATTTTCATTAAATTTTTTTAAGTTACTTTAAACCATAAGGTATTTTGATTGTATTTTGGTAACATCATATTTCCTATCTTCTAAATTCTAAATGAGGTAATCCACCATATTTACTTGATCATAAATTATTTTGTTTTATCCTTAGATCTTATTGATGTATTCTTCATCTTTCTTAGAAACATCATTTATTCTTTCCATTAATTTTCCACAATATTTATTCATTATTCTCATTTCCATCATTATTATTTTTCTTTTATTATGATATGCAACATGTTGTGATCAAAGATGATACTTCATTTAAGATTCTTTCCCTCTTTATTCATCATTATTCAACAAATTGTCTATTATCTCAGCATCTTCAAAGATTGTTATGAGTCATTATGAACATTCATCTTATAATGAATCAATATCATCTATGTATGATTATAAATTCTTATTTAGCATTATTCTTCTGTTTCTAATAAACTAATTTTCAGAAGTATACTTACATTCTTCCATGGAAGTTTTATGAAATTTCTTGAATTGATGTTTTTATCTAGAAAAATATTCAAATTAACTAACTTTATTATTGGAGAAATTAATAGAATAATTTATTATTCCACCAAACTCAAATCACTTGAGATGAAGTTTTAGTCCATAGTTTCCACTTACTCATTGATAAGTCATTGAGTAAAGAGACATTATTTTTTTTGATCATCTCATCAACATCTTTATCTTCTTAATCATAAGCATCAAAATCATTAGCATCACAAATTTTAATCATTCTCATATATTCAAAATCCATTTATAATTTATCATCATTTTGAATTTGGAGATTTTATCATTTCATTATCAATAATAATGTTATAAAAAAATTCAACTGATAAATATTATTTATCATCTAAGGTAGATATTTATAATAAAACCAATCCAAAATGACCCTCAAGTTTTTATTAACTACTATAGAATCATTAATGATAACTTCAAAACATGTAATGTTGAAAACAACTTCATTCAATCTGGTGATGTACTTATAAATATTTTATTTATCTCCCATTATTTATCCCTCAAACATTCAATGTGATATTTTTATCTTTTCTTCCTTCACATTAGTATATCCTCTAAGAATACATTCAAGTATGTATCACATTATATTTTTTGTTTTAAGACCCATCACCCTAATATATTCATTTTCTAAAAGAGACATAAGAATTGATTTTTGATATTTTCCATCAATGACAATGTTTCTATTCTCAGAAAATGTAATAAGAGTATCATTATTAATGTGTGGAACCCAATTATAGTAGAATAAAAAAATTATAAGTGATGTAAAAAAATATAGGGATTCATTATAAATTTAAATACATGATAATATTTTTCATCAATGGTAGGAGTACCTCTAACAATGATTGGAATTTATATTTTCCATGATTAAGATACAACCATGGAACCTACCTCTAATACCAATTATTATTGATAAGTATTGTTGAATCATTCATAAGGTATGGGGTTGAACCAGTGATTTCTATTTTGAAATTTAAAATTTAAGAAACTTTTATCCCATATGTTTTTTGAGTTTATTCCTTATCAAATTTTATTAAACTAAAATTAATGAAAATATTAGAAATTAAAAAAAAGAAACTCAAGATTTATAAGGATATTCCTCAGTTTGGGAACCCACATCATTTCCAAATCCAATTCCATGGTTCTTTAAAAATACTCTAATTTGAATATGTAAATAAAAATTTTCTATAAAATATCATTGGCCACCATCTATCTTCCATTCAAAATGTTTATACTGACTCTCCTTCATTTAAAAATTTCTCTAAAAAAATTTGGTCCACATAAAAAAGTTATATATTATCAAACATATCCATAGGGGGTACATCTATAATCTATGTATAATCTTCTCAATGCACAAATCCATCATCATCTAATCTCATTACATTGAACCTTTTTTCAACCTATTCCTGAAACATATTTATGTTATGTATGATCGAAAAATCATAGAACTTCACAAAATGATATGCATGGAACTCTATTTTATCATCACTATTTGTTTATTTACTGTCTGGTCATCTGAAAATTTCTCTATCCAATATTCTAGCTAAAAAATATATCTAGAAAAAATTGAACATGAAACAAAATTTCAATTGAAAACAAACTCTGACACATGATCTAAAAAAATTGAATTCTCGCATTCATTAACATGTTTTACTACCATTTTACATTTCAACTCTATTTAATGTTTCTATTAAATAGAAATGGTGGGGATACTTAAATGTTTTCCTACCCACCTAAATTCACATATACAAATTTATCAGATATTTGAACTTCATTTGTACACTTCTCAAATCTTTTCAATAATTATTTTTCCTTATCAAATCATCTTGAATTATACCAAACATAATAATTATAATCCCTTATCAAATAATAACATTATAAAGTTCCATAAAATGTTATATCTAGATTCTAAATATCCAGAACATATCTTTCTAGAACTCTATCTAAAACTCTCTTAATATTTCTAGGTCTTTGGACCTAGTGAAATAAAAGACAATGATTTAGTCTAGTATTTTTTTATTTATAACTTGTTAACAGAACAATAATTTTAACATCATACATCCTATTATAAAACAATGATCTTCAAAAATTATACATATTTTCTATCTAGAAACTAATCTACTTTCTCTTTTTTATCCTCCAAACAACTGAAGATAGATTACTATGTTTTAGAAACTACTAAAGATATCAGTTTCCAACCCCGTATATTTATTGTATCAACATTAATAAATATTAATTTTTGTCAATATGAAAACTATTTTAGTTCAACTTCACCCAGTCACTCAGTAATTCTACTTATGATCTCGTTTTTACAAAGAATAGTGTTTTATTAAAGACAAGCTCTCTTCCTTTTTATTTTTTCATCTATTAAAATATATTTTATTTTTTATCTATTAAAATATATTTTATCGGGTAACTTTTCATTTTGAAAAGTTGAAAAATCTCATAAACCACGTATTTAGAGATTCATATAAATTCTATATAAAATGTATTGTGCCATGTTGTTCTTATCTCTTCTATTCGATAACCATCGACATGTCTGGTCAGTCCACTACATCAGTTTGATCATGTCTGTCAGATAAGAAATGTTTCAATGTCATATAATATTATAAAAACCTATAACTTATCAGCCTAACTGAAAACCAAAATATTATTCTTCTCATGTTTCAAATGAACTCACTTATGTTTACAAACTAATACATTCAAAAAAACATCATCTAAATATTCTATCTTTGATATTTTTCTGATTGTATATAGATTTATACATCCTTGAAAAACCTGAAAATCAAACTTCCTATTCACTTGAAGTATATTTAACCCATGAAATCTGTATGGACTTCAGAATCTAGAAACTTCAACATTGTAAAGAACATCTTTATGTGTGGCTCTATTTAGTAACTATGATATGTGGTGTAGTTGAATGGATTCATCTATGAAACTATGTATAGAAACATTCTACATCATAATTTCCATGGAATCATTTACCATTATGTTTTCCAAGATGTTGAAAAAATTTAGATTATAAAAGATTCATATTATTTAATTTTTCAATGTTTTACAACTTCACAACCATTATAAATTTTTAACATTACAAATTTTTTATTTTTCCATCATCTTATAAATCATTATTAACATTATTTCAAACAAATTTACAAAGAATGAATTTATAAAATATCAAATATTTTACAAAAATAATTCTTTGCAAAAGGATATTATAAAAACACTATTAAAAAACCACAAAGGATATATATGTTATTTGAAAATATTAGATTTCATGGCATTATGAATTTTTTAATATTTTTTTATAAATGGTTTGTTAAATTTAGTAGAGCCTTTTGTAATCCCTCTATTAAATGGATTGAATGTGTACCATTTTTTCAAGTGTGTTTTAATAAATTAATTGAATTAATTTTCATAAAAAAATATTTTAAATATGGTATTTTATTAAATTGGGGAATGTGTTCATATTGCATATTAGGCCTTGTTGAAACAGATGTGGTGCTTAGTGTAAGAGAAAAAAATGACACATGGGATTAACCACCTTGTGATTAATTGGTAAATGATGAGATACTATTTCTAAAAATGAAACTATTATTCAAAATTGAATGTTTGAGTTTGTGTGTGTGTGATGACCCGGACCCTCGAGGTCCAACCCTTTTCCAAATTCCAGATCCCAGGGGTAACGTCTTGGTGGTAGGACGTCATTTCGGTGTGACCGATCGGTGTGACCGATCGGGGTGACCGATCGGGGAGATCGATCGGCGCCACTGATCGGTGTCACCCAGCTTTTTCGGTTTCTCTTCTACAGTTCTTCCCGTAATGCCTCTTTGGGCTTTTTAAATTTTTTTCAAGTGGTTAAAATCCATTTAAAATCCCAATAAATCCCGAGGGACCTCCTCAATGGAGAATTAAATAACAACTTAATACAATCATGTGTAACTGCCAAACCACGTGGGAAACTGCGATCCGACTATCTTGGCGTTCAAAAATTATCATATCCCGTAGAAACAATATCTTATCTATATATCTCACGGGGAGTTATCATTTTTTCTCTTCTTACTTTGTCCGGCTTCATCCTTCCCCCTAGTGCACCTGGAGTCCCCTCTTTTCGTGGGTTGTGGTGCGCCTCTACTGGAGCCTTCTCCCCTGCAAGCCGCGCATCCCCTGTTCCTTGGTGTATGGAGGAAAACGTCGATCCTTGATCAATAAAGTAGGGATTTCTCCTTCGCCTCTCCTTTCTGTGTGTCATGTGGGGTGGGTATGCCTTTTCCCTGTGGGAATTGATGAAACCAAACTTAAATAAGATAATGAACGGACCTTTAAAGAATAAAGGGGGGGTGTGATTGATGTTTCTGATGTACTACATTTATGTTTTATGTGATGTGAATTGTGTGGGCCTATGCTCACTAAAAATCATGGTCATTGGTGGTCTTTCCTTTCACACTAATGAACCTTTGTTTTCTATGATAATTAAATGACTTAACCTGGAAATTGGTCAATCACGTAAACCCAATTGGTTTAAATAGATGTTCAGTAAAACAAGAATCTCTGTGTGACCACCCTGGTTAGAAAACAGAAAGAAGAACCTAATGAATGATGTGGCATGGTTGATGGTAGTGAATCTGGGGTTGTGGTTTCTCTGCTTATGACACAAACTCGGGTGGGATCCTCTATTTTTGAGAAATCGTTGGTTCCTGGTTTTGGGGACATGGGGCTGTGTCTCAGGGTCTGATTTGTTTCCAGTACCTCGAGGGATCTCACTTATCTCTTTTGAGAGGTTTTCTTTGGTTCCAGTACATTGAGGGATCTCACTTATCCCTTTGTTGTTGTGACCTTACAAGAGAACCGGGGGTGAATGCTTAAATTGTTGTTTGGTTGTTCCTCTTTTCCTAGCTTGTGCTTATGCCTGTTAGTGCCCGATAGTGTAGAATTCACCCTAATGGGATCACTTTAACATGATGCAAGAATGATTTAATTGGGGAATTGGTTTTTGGGATGAGTTGTGACTTGGTCGTGAGTGTCGTGGCTTCTTTTGTGAATAAATAGTAACAAGGGTGTTGTGCTGAGGTTTTGGAACCCCTAGGATGGGATGAGTGTTTGTTACCTATACATATATTTGTATCTTTTATGTTTCTTATTCACGCCCCACCCAAGTTGAGAACTTTAGTGTTGAACAGCCCCATTCATGGGGGAGGGTATTTTTCCCAACACTCCTATGAGTGGCTGGTTATTGGCTCCTTTTCTGCTCCTTTTTCCAAATATCCCAAGACTCTTTGGGAAGGCTGTGATGGCCTGAAGTTCATTATTAGCCCAAGAATCTTCTGGCGGGGTAGTTGTGGTGGTTGGCCCAGGTGTTTGCGGGCAGGTTTTTTCCCAAGTGTCTTCGGGATGAGGCCCAGGTGTCTTCGGGCATGGAGGTAGTTGTTCTGACCCAGGTGTTTGTGGGTGTAGTTACGCATGGTGGTTGTGGCCTAGGTGTTTGCGGGAAGGATGGAGGTTATGGACCAGGTGTGTGTGGGTGGGGTTTGGTAGTGGGACTGCAGTGAGGTTGGCGGGATTGGTTCGACGCATAGGATATCTTCAATAACCAGTGGGAAAGTGGCGCGGGGTACCCAAATATCGATGTGTTATTACTATACTTTACTTTCCTTGTGTTATTTGGGGAGTGTGCCTTGGTGAGACTTGGGTGGATAGTTTTTCCTTGCTAGGTGATTTGGTTTTTCTTTTCTCACAGGGAATTAGAATTCCTCTCCAATTGTGCACAAGAGTCTTTGGTTTTCCCTACTAAGTGTACTTGTATGCTCACCCTACATATATAAAACTATTTTCAGGTTTCTAGGAGGACTTCAGGGATCGTGCGGGACCGTACTAGCTGGGACCTTGGGGCAGTTTCTGTTGTCGTTTTCCTTTTTCTTGGTACTTTACCTTTTGGGTTTTTGTGGCTTGTATCTTTTACTTCTGAACATGCATATGGTAATGGTTTACTTTTGGATTTACCTTTACTTTCAACTTCGGTATTGTTGGGGTTTCTATCTTATCTCCCGATCCTATAAAAATAAAAAGGGTAATGCCTTCCATTTTTAGTGAGATTATATACCCTTGGTGCTGGTCACCACTCCGGAACCTATTGAAGAAGGGTTTCGGGGGTCATTATCTCTCCTTCAACTTAAAGAAGGAAGGGCCTAGAAATATGCTGACCCTTCCCTCCTTTTGGTGAAGGAAGGTCGTGACAGAATGGTATCAAAGGGAGGTTGGTTTGAGATATAGGATGAAGTATGGAGTTAGGAACAGTGAGTATTTCATGGGGTGGTAGGGAAACAGTTTTGGGTGACCTTGGTGCGTGGATTAGGCTAGGGAAGATCGGCTAGGAAACGGGATTTTAAGGCCCCCCGTGATCCGATGTAAGGACTTTGGGCCTACCAAACGACCAATTAAGGCTACACTGATTGCAGGGTAGAGACCCTAGGGAAGGTACATGCATCATAATGACTTGTGTTCTTGTGTTTCATGGGTGTTTTGGGGATTCAAAAATAAATAATGAAGTCTAATAAAATTTAAGAACAATATTCTACATTACTTGGGCTTAGGAATTCCTTGTTCACCTTGATGTTACGGCACCAGGGAGACGACCATGAGTAGAGTGGATGATTGAGGCCCCAGAGGTTAATTTAGCTGATCGATGGAGGGCTGACCGAGAAGAGGATGATCAGTGGCAGAGGATGCTTCGTGCTTTTTAGCGGCAGACCCTTGGAAAGTACGAGGGTAGAATCTCAGATGTGGAGATAGAGGGCTGGCTCGAAGAGCTAGTGATAGCTTTCGTCTTGATTCGAGCTCTGACAGAATAATGGTTTCCTCTGGTCATCATCCAGATGCGGGGGGCAGCGCGTCAGTGGTGGACGCTTTATCTCAGGGAAAGGAAGGAGGATGAGGTTGTATGGGCTGATTTCGAGAAGGTGTTCCGGGAGGAATTCCTCTCTTCCACGATGAAGGCAGAGAAGAGACAGGTGCTACTCTCCCTCCAGCAGGGGAGTATGTCGGTAAGAGAGTTGGGGATCAAGTTCAAGGATCTCCTTCACTTCACTCCAGATCTATTTCCAAATGAGGAGTCTCGGGTGAGATGTTTAGAGGAGGAACTCTGACCTTATATTCCATATGTTGTTACTCCCTTCACCCTACCGACATACTTAGAGGTGAAGAATAAGGCTGAGGTGGTGGAGAGGATGCACACGCTGGGAGGTGTGTTGTGAGAGGGTCTCCAATTGGGCTCATCAAAGGGGAAGGCTCTCAGCAGTAGGCCTCCAGCATCAGGACCCTCTAGGTTCCGACCGGAAGGAAGTAGGACGCAGTAGTTCCAGTTCTGATCTCCCAGTCCTCACCCTTTCCCTTCAGGCCCAGGACCGAGGTGCTTCGTCTGTGGCATCTATGGGCACCTTCGAAACCAGTTCCCAGACAGAGTACAGTACGACGAGGGTGGGCAGGTTCAGCGCCCACCACAGCAGCAGCAGTTTCCAGCTGGGCCCTTTCAGTAGTAGTAGGGGCAGCGAGCTCCCACCCCTCTGAGGGTAGACATTGTAGGAGGAGTCCGACCTTAGGGCGCTCCTCAGGGGCCTCGACTAGGGAATGGTCGGGGAGGAGGCCGACAGCCGAGAGGCAGAGGAGCTGGGTGTGGGCAGTTGCACGCTGCGGAGGCAGCAGTTCCAGTAGGTCCAGAGGTCATTCTAGGTATGATCATCTTGTTAAGTACCCTTGCATATGCCTTGTTTGAAACAGGAGCTTCGAACTCCTTTGTTGCACCCAGCCTAGTCCATGCTATAGGTTTAGACGCTGAGAGACTTCCAGTTCCCTTGGTGCTGAGTACATCAGTCGGAGGTTAGACCGAATTGTCGTATGTTTTTCGAGGATGCAGACTGATGATAGGGCCACATCAGTCAGTCAGGAATCTTCTTCTGTTGAAGATATAGCCATACGATGTCATCCTAGGCATTGACCAGCTGTTCTCTATATGTCCTGTCATTGACTGCTTCCAAAGAAGGGTTGTGTTTTCAAACTTGGGTGGTCGACGGGTGACTTTCATTGGTGAGAAAAGTTTACAGGGAAGCAACAAGTGAAGGGAACCCCTCCTCTCCTTGCTGGCTGAGCTATCAGTGGATTCGGTGGATGCTAAAATGGTGGAAGTCCCGGGAATCGTCAGTGAGTTTATAGATTTCTTCCCCGAGGAGGTGACGACTCTACCCCATCGACGTGACATCGAGTTTGGGATAAACTTGAAACTTGGTGCTCATCTGATTTCGATGGCCCCCTACTGTATGGAACCTTCGGAGCTACAGGAGTTTCATATTCAGATTGACGATCTGATGAAGAAGGGTTTTGTTCAACCAAGTGTGTCACCATGGGGTGCTCTAGTCTTGTTCGCAAAGAAGGAAGACAGTGGTCTCAGGCTGTGCATAGACTAAAGGAGACTGAATCAGGTAACGTTCAAGAATCACTACCCTCTTCCAAGGATAGACGATCTCTTTGACCAATTGAAGGGGGCAGGATGGTTCTCTAAGACCAATCTGCGATCTGGATATCACCAGTTGAGGGTGAAGGAGGGCTACATCTCGAAGACGGCCTTCAGGTGCAGATATGGGCACTTCAAGTTTGTTTTCATGCTGTTTGGCGTCACAAACGCTCCGGCTGTGTTCATGGGGATCATGAAATCCATCTTCTAGGAGTACCTGGATCGGTTCTTAGTCGTATTTATCGACGACATCTTGATCTACTCAAAATCATAGGAGGATCACGCTGAGCATCTGAGAACGGTTTTAGAGGTCCTCTGACGGCACCAACTCTATGGGAAGTTATCTAAGTACAACTTTTGTACACGAGAAGTGCATTTCCTTGGGCACGTGGTGTCCGATTAGGGGATCGTAGTGGACCCCTCAAAGGTCGAGGTAGTTGTTTCTTGGGCAGCACCCAAGAACATGGATAAGGTTCGTAGTTTCCTCAGGACGGCAGGTTACTACCAGAGATTCATTCCCAACTTCTCCCGAGTTGCATCACCTCTGACAGCCTTGACCAAGAAGGGCCATAATTTCGTATGGGACAAGCATTGTGAGGCAGACTTCAGCTATCTGAAGGAGAAGTTGGTTAGTGCCCCAATGCTGAGGTTTCCAGAAGAAGGGGCAGCTTATGAGGTGTTATGTGATACTTCAGGTCAGGGCCTCAGATGTGTGTTGATGCAGTGGAAAGGGGTGATCTCTTATGGTTCTAGGCAGTTACGTCCCCATGATCATAACTGTGCCACCCATGATCTGGAGCTTTTGGCGGTCGTGTCGCACTAAATTTGTGGTGGCACTACCTCTTCGAGGAGCGCTTCGTGGTCTTCACCGATCACAAGAGCTTGAAGTATGTCTTCTCCCAGTGGGACCTGAACTTACGATAGTGAAGGTGGATAGATTTCCTTCAGGACTACGACTTAGAGATTTCATACACCTCAGAAAAAGGGAATGTGGTGGTCGATGCCCTGAGCAAGAAGTCGCAAAGGGGTGCAGTTCGAGAGTCGGAAGATACTTGGAAGGCGATGGATGATTTGGCTACCCTGCACCCGGATGCTTGGATGGAAGGTGGTAGAGGTTTCATGTATCATATGACGGTGCAATATTCTCTGTTTTGGTAGGTAGAAGAGTCCCAATGGGGAGACTTATAAAGCGAAGTGATGCGTGATCGAGTTGACCTGGGCAATGCTCTAGAAGGGTGGACGGAGGATGGTCAGAACCGGATGATTTTCCAAAGAAAGTTGTTTGTTCCAAAGGCGATGCGCGGCCAAGTTCTTATTGAGTCCGACAACTCACCCCTAGTGGTTCACCCGGAAGTTTCCAAGAGGTAACGGGGTCTGTGGCCTGGGATGAAACGGGCAGTAGCAGAGTTCGTAGCAAAGTGCCTCGTGTGTTAGCAGGAGAAGGCCGAACACCATGTTCCAGGAGGCCTACTACAGTCTCTAGATGTCCCTAAGTGGAAGTGGGAGGACATCTCGATGGATTTAGTCATGGTACTACCCAAGGTTCAAGGGGGATGCGACGCTATCTGGGTAGTGGTGGACCGGTTGATGAAATTGTCTCACTTTCTGGCGATCAAGGAGTCTGATGCAGTGGATGCTTTATCACAAAGGTACATGGATGAGGTGGTGCAGTTTCATGGTCTTCCGAGATCCATAGTCTCGGATAGGGATGCATGGTTTACCTCATGAATCTGGATAGAACTGCAGCATGCTTTTGGAACCCAGTTACGTCTTATCACTGCCTTCCACCTCCAGACATATGGGCCGACGGAGTGCACCATCCAGACGTTGGAGGACATGGTACAGGCATGAAATCTAGATTTTGGGGGATCGTGGGTGTGACACTTTCCTCTGGTAGAGTTTTCCTACAATAATAGCTATCACTCTACCATTGGCATGGCTTCGTTCGAATCCTTGTACGAGAGGCCATGTCGCTCACCCGTGTGTTGGACTGAAGTTGGGGAAGAGAGTTTTCTTGGCCTGGAAGAAGTGCAGAGCATGACAGAGAAGGTTCGGCTTATACGGGAAATGATGAAGGCGGCACAGGACCGACAGAAGTCATATGCCGATAATAGGATGAGACCCTTGGAGTTCAGGGTTGTTCTTGAAGGTCTCCCCTCAAAGTGGACAACGGAGGTTTGGTAGGGGGAGCAAGCTCTCTTGCAGATTCATCGGACCCTTCAAAGTGTTGCGGCGGGTCAGAGAAGTGTCTTATCATCTACCATTACCACCACCACTACTGAGGATACATGACGTCTTCCATGTGTCCTAGTTCTTTTGGTATCTGCATGATGATTCACACGTACTAGACTGGGGAGAGCTAGATATCGAAGACAATGCAACGTTCCTGGAGCGACCAGTGATGATCGAGGATTGTGAGGAGAAGGTGATTCGTGAATGAACCATTCTTTTGGTTCTTGTGTTGTGGAGGAATGGTTGTCTTGAGTAAAGTACCTGGGAACGGGAAGCACAGATGCGTTCCCAGTACCCAGAGTTGTTTTGAGTTTTGTGTTGTTCTATTATTGTAATTGTTGTGACGGAATGCTTTACCTTGTTAACTATGGAATGTGTTTTTTTCCTTTTATATGGATGTTTGTGAAGTATCTTGAGATGTGGGGAGGGGAGGACCTAATCCCTAGTTAAGACGCATTAGAGTGGATGCACCTAAACCTGTGCGGGCGAGTCAGAGCCTCCAAAAGCGGATAGTATCTTAACATGTAGGAAGGGAAACCCCTCACCACAAGATTGGATGGTTTAATACTTGTTTTACGGTGATTGTATTTGTTTGGGATCACTCTTGAGAGGTATCTTCCTGGGCGTTTGTTCGGACCCCCCTCCTTTCTTCAGGTCTGGTTTTAAATTCTCGAGGGCGAGAATGCTTTGAGAGGTATCTGATGTGATGACCCGGACCCACGAGGTCCAACCCTTTTCCAAATTCCGGATCCTAGGGGTAACATCTCGGTGGTAGGAAATCATTTTGACATGACCGGTCAGCATGACCGATCGGGGCGACCGATCAGCGCGATCGGTTGGTGCAACCGATCGGCGCGACCGATTAGTGTCACCCAGCCTTGTCGGTTTCTCTTCTGCAGTTCTTCCCGTAAGGCCTCTTTGGGCTTTTTAACTTTTTTTCAAGTGGTTCAAAGCCATTTAAAATCCCAATAAATCCCGAAGGACCTCCTAAATGGATAATTAAATAAAAACTTAATGCCATCGTGCATAACTTCCAAACCACATGGGAAAACGCGATCTGACTATCCAGGCATTCAAAAATTTTCATATCCCGTAGCAATGGGATCTTATCTATATATCACACAGGGAGTTCTCTTTTTTTCTCTTCTTCCTTTGGTTGGCTTAGTCCTTCCCCCTAGTGCGCCTGGAGTACCCTCTTTCTGTGGCTTGTGGTGCGCCTCTACTGGAGCCTTCTCCCCTACAAGCCGCGCATCCCCTGCTCCTTGGTGCGTGGAGGAAAACGTTGATCCTTGATAAATCAAGTAGGTATTTCTCCTTCGCATATCCTTTCTATGTATCATGTGGGGTGGGTATGCCTTTTCCCCGGTGGGAATTGATGAAACCAAACTTAATGAAGATAATGAACGGACCTTTAAAGAATAAAGTGGGGGTGTGATCGATGTTTCTACTGTACTACTTTTATGTTGTATGCGCTGTAAATTGTGTGGGACTATGCTCAATGAAAATCATGGTCATTGGTGTTCTTTCCTTGCGCACTAATGAACCTTTGTTTTCTATGATGATTAAATGACTTAACCTGGAAATTGGTTAATCACGTAAACCCAGTTAGTTTAAATAGATGTTCAGTAAAAAAGAATCCATGTGTGACCACCCCGGTTAGCAAACAGAAAGAAGAACATAATGAATGATGTGGCACGATTGCTGGTAGTGAATCTGGGGTTGTGGTTTCTCTGCTTATGACATGAACTTGGGTGGGATCCTCTATTATTGAGAAGTCGTTGGTTCCTGGTTTTGGGGACATGGGGCTGTGTCTTGGGGTCTACTTTGTTTTCCAGTACTTTGAGGGATCTCACTTATCTCTTTTGTGAGGTTTTCTTTGGTTCCAGTACTTTTAGGGATCTCACTTATCCCTTTGTTGTTGTGACCTTACAAGAGAACCGGGTGTGAATGCTTAAATTTTTCTTTGGTTGTTCATATTTTCCTGGAATGTGCTTATGCCTATTAGTGCCCGGTAGTGTATAATTCACCCTAATGGGATCACTTTAACATGATGCAAGAATGATTTAAATGGGAAATTGGTTTTTGGGATGAGTTTTGACTTGGCTGTGAGTATCGTGGCTTCTTTTGTGAATAAATAATAACAAGGGTGTTGTGCTAAGGTTTTGGAACCCCTAGGATGGGATGAGTGTTTGTTACCTATACATATATCTGTAGCTTGTATGTTTCTTATTCGTGCCCCACCCAATTTGAGAACTTAAGTGTCGAACACCCCCATACATGGGGGAGGGTGTTTTTCCCAACACTCCTATGAGTGGATGGTTATTAGCTCCTTTTCTGCTCCCTTTCCTGAATACCCAAGACTCTTTGGGCAGGCTGTAATGGCCTGAAGTCCATTATTAGCCCAAGAATCTTTGGGCAGGGTAGTTTTGGTGGTTGGCCCAGGTGTTTGCGAGCAGGTTGTGTCCCAAGTGTCTTCGAGATGAGGCCCATGTGTCTTCAGGCGTGGCAGTAGTTGTTCTAACCCAGGTTTTTGCGGGTGTAGTTACGCGTGGTGGTTGTGTCCTAGGTTTTTGCAGACGGGATGGCATTTATGGCCCAGGTGTGTCCGGGTAGGGTTTGGCAGTGGGACTGTGGTGAGGTTGTGGCCCAGGTGTGTGCGGGCGGGGTTTGGCAGTGGGACTACGGTGAGAATGGCGGGATTGGTTCGATGCATAGGATGTCTTCAATAACCAGTGGAAAAGTGGCGCGGGGTACCTAAATATCGATGTGTTATTACTATAGTTTACTTTCCTTGCGTTATTTGGGGAGTGTTCCTTTGTGAGACTTGGGTAGATAGTTTTTCCATGATAGGTGCTTTGGTTTTTCTTTTCTCACAGGGCATTAGAATGCCTCTCCACTTGTGCATGAGAGTCTTTGGTTTTCCCTACTGGGTGTACTTGTATGCTCACCCTACGTATATAAAACTGTTTTCAGGTTTCCAGGAAGACTTCAGGGATCATGCGGGACCGTACTATCTCAGACCTTGGGGCAGTTTCTGTTGTCGTTTTCCTTTTTCTTGGTAATTTACCTTTGGGGTTTTTGGGGCTTGTATCTTTTACTTTTGAACATGCATATGGGAATGGTTTACTTTTTTATTTACCTTTACTTTCAACTTCGGCATTGTTGGGGTTTCTATCTTATCTCCCGATCCTATAAAAATAAAAAGGGTAATACCTTCCATTTTGTGTGAGATTCTATACCCTTGGTGCTGGTCTCCACTCCGGGACCTTTTGAAGGCGGGTTTCGGGGGTCATTATTTCTCCTTAAACTTAAAGAAGGAAGGGTCTGGCAATCTTCTGACCCTTCCCTCCTTTTGGTAAAGGTGGGTCGTGATAGTGTGTGTCTTTGTATGAGAAATTGAAATGGTTATTCCAAGTAAAATAAGATAATGAAAAAATTGATTTAGTTCAATTATTTTTGTATAAATTTTTTTATTATGGAAACTATTTTAATATTCTCATAATGTGATTCATTTTAATTTTGACATTTTATGTTTCTGGAAATAGTGTTGTGTGTTTAGAGTCAATTGGGGAAGAGATACAGGGTATGCTTACTCACCCCTATTTATGCAATTTAGTGAATATGAAGAAATTACACTTAATTACATAAGTAAATGAATGGTATTGTATTTATATAGTAAAAATAATGATTCTACATTTTCGGGATGGATTTTTGATATTTGAGTGCTCTCGTGGTTTCAATTGAGTGATTCAACATCAATGTTGTAATGTTGGGATATCTTTCAGTTTCGTTGAGTTGTGTTATTATACATTGTTGATACTATTATGATATTATTTTTCATTGGTTTTTATTTGAGTTTTATTTATTTCACTCATTTATTATTTATTTATGTGTTTATTATTATTATTTTCCATTTTCTGGTAATGATAATTAAAAAATAAATATTATCCCCCATTGTCTACAAAATCCCTTGGATTTTATGACCATCCTTCGGTGTCATAGTGATGCCAAATTTAGTTAGTATTACTTCTTACCCATTTCATGCCAATGAGTTGAGAGGGGATGTAATAATATTTATATATTAGGATTTCTAATAATCATTCTTCTAAAATTTTAAAATATTTATAATTGAATTTTGAAAACTATAATAATGGTGTTTAAACTCATCTAATTAAATTTGTTTTTTATTTTTGTATATAAAATTTTATGTTACCTGATATGATTTATTTGATATATATTAATGAAAATAAAATCTATTTTGTTGGATTTTATATTTATCTCTAAAATTTAAAATCATTTTAAAATTAGTTTTTCATTGACTACTCTACTACATTTTTAATGAATAACTATTTATTGAAATCAATTAATATGTTTTAATAATGTATCAATTGATTAATTATTTTTCCTCATATATTTTCACATATTTTAGTCCACTTAAATTGGTTTATTATGTTTTATATTCCCTCTATAATTTAGATACTTTTTTAGAACACGTGTTTTTAAGGTATTGATGTGGAATAGTAATTTCATTATTTTTTATTTTTTAGTTTAAAATGGGGATATATTCAATAAAATGTAATTACATAATTTTTATAGTATAAAATTTGAATTTAAATTATAATAAATAAAATTTAATGAAGCATTTTTTAATTTTCCATTTTTATATAAATTTTTCTATAATTATTATAGAGTAAAACTAGTGAAACTATTTCTTGGAGATCATAGTAATAATGAAATGTTTAATAAAGTATGAATTTTAGTGGGATATATTTTTTCTAATTTAATATATTTTCATGAAAATGAAATTTACATCATTTAACATTTTATTGTTTTTTATAATGTTAAATATCATAGAATCAACACTTATACACTAATATAGTATTTCAAATTTTATGTGGGATACAACAAAATAATTTTTTTGGGGTAAGGAATGCAAGAAAAAAATCCTTGATTTAATAATTATAAATCACTTCATTGATTATATTGTGGAACATGTTAATGTGTGATTTTCTATTTCATTTTTTAATTTTTTATAAAAATGGCTTTGATATAGAATATATACCTATATTAAATAATTGTATTGTTAAATGAAAATAAAAATAAAAATTTGAACTTATTTTTTACCTTGAATGGTTTATTGGCGAGAGGGATAATGATTAATTTCAATGATGTAAATATCTAATGGGACTTCGAGGCTCTTCTGGAAGTCTATATATTTTGTAGGGACTATGACACGTGCCTGTCGTGGGGTGTGACAAAAACTTATATTACCTAAGTTAAAATGCAGTAGAGTGGATTACCTAGGTTGTCTCCAGAGAGGAGTGCATAACAATCAAGTTGTCACCTTAAAATAGAAAGAAGTGAGGTTGTTTTTAGAAATTGTTTGATTTAGAAAATACAAGAAAGAAACTAAATAAAGTAAAGTAATTAAGTGAAATTTTTGAAACAAATTGACAAATGATGTGATCTAAATCAGTGATATGAAATGGTGATCAGGTTAGGGTCAGTTTTCCAATTGTAATTCTATCATTGTTCATTTTACCCAATTCTCCTCTGCTAAATCGTTAGGAGTGAGAATCCACAATCGTTTCTTCTCACTCCCTTGGTCAATTAAAAATGTGAGAATAAACTTTAATAAAGTCTTAGGTTGGTCTACTCTCCTTCCAATGTGTAATAGAGTTGTAGAAAATACCCCCAATTATCTTAGGCAATCCCCAATCGGGTCTTGTTTATCCCAAGTAATCAAGAACATTCACTAATCCTCACACACGTACCGGTGATCACCGAGTACTACACCACTAAATCCCGGTCTATTCCATTGTTTATAAACCAGAACCTAGTGGAGGGAGATATTGATCATTGACCAAATAAAAATGAACAACAGAATCTAAAATCAGATACAATCGTACATGATAATAAAAACTGTTATAAGAAATTGAAACAGATTCGCAGAAGAGAAAAGGATTTTAAAACATTAAGAGAAGGAACTCATGAAATACAGCATGGAAAACCTCCCCTTCCCCAATCACACAGAAGTTTACCCCACCATGGTAAGGGTAATTGTGACTAAGGGGAAAGAATAATTCATTACAAAAATAATAAGAACAAAAGAGAGAAAACAAAGAACAGAAAATTTGATGCTCCAGAATCTGTACTCCAGAAGTTTTCCTATGTTATGCCCACCAGCCGGCCGAAACTCACTGAGGTCCCTTCTTATAGAATGTTGGAAATGAAGTTTTATATCGACCCTAACAATTTGAGAGTCATTAGACAGGTGTAAAGAAAGATATGGCCGAATCAATGACCATTACGTTTATGGACTCCAAACACTGTTTCACCCACTCCAATTGGACGTGCCAAAAGGATGCATTAATGAGATCAATAATTTATGAAATTTATTGTGAGCCGTCCTTTTGAAGTCCTCTGTCGACACCAGCTAGAATCACCTCATTCTAAGGTCGGATGAAGGAGATATTGCATATTTAATGAAGTGGGGTCCATTCTGCCTTCCAAACTGATATCTCCACTTGATTGAATTTTCTGCACCATTGGGTTTAGAATTGGGTCTTGGTTCAGAAGGAACATTTTAAGACCACAATGATAGGAATCCTAAAAAAAAGATTCACCTCAATTGGACCCATATTATAAAAGTTATGCCCAAAAAACAGAAGCTCTATAAAACTGAAAATTTTACAGAATTAACCCATTTTCACATTTAAGCCCAAAATACACTAAAAACACATAAATGATGCAAATACACTAACATTGAATAATTGGGAGGGATTAAATCATTGAAAAAAATATAAATATTAATGAAAATATTAACTCTATCAATTCCCCCACACTTATCACTTGGACTCCTGGACAAGTCAGAATCAAAATAAATTCAAAGTAAATTCAAAACACATATCCATGAGATCCACAAATTTTAAAACAAGAAACAAAATATATCATGCCTCATAAAACTCTATTCTTTCATGTTCTTAATTTAGTATCATTCAATAAATTTAATCTTCATTTCTCCTCCCATGCACACAAAACACTTACCTAACTTTCATTATCTCTCATTACACAAATTTCAATTTTTTAGCAATGTCTTTCTCATCCAAACTCATACAAGGGTCATCATAGGCTTGATAAATTCCTACATCTCCACCCGATGTGAGTTAGAGACATATGTTTATCATGAGGACTTGTTAAGGTTGTTATGTGGCTTTAGGTTGGTAGGATTTATATGTGAAATATTCTGAGGTAGAATGAGAGGGTTTGGCTCTTTTTGAAGCAAAATTGCATTACTCTAATTTTCACAAAAGTATGGTCTTCTCTTCACTCCCCTTAGTAGAAAATAAACTTCTTCTCCTTGGAATATCAAGGAATGTTCCCATAGTTCATCATTTAAGCAGCAAACATTTCAATCTTCTCAAATATAATATTTCTTGAAAGCTCCAGAAAAGGCACAGCTTCCTTTTTACATTAGATGCTCCAGAAAGGCACAGCTTCTCTCATCATGAAAGCTCCAGAAAAGGCACAGATTTCAGAAGAATGGTTTTTTTTTACAGCAATAATATCTCTTCAACATTTTTTTTTCCAAAGTATCCCCAAATAAGGTAGTACAATACAAGACATCTTCCCCCCACACTTATGTTCAAATAGATCATGCAATTTCACTTCAAGAGCAGGTTGGATAGGGAATATTGGCTTGTAATGTGGCTAAACTAACAGGATTTTCATGGCTTCTATGGGCTACAAGGATTAAATGTTCAAGTTATGCCATTATGAAAGGGATTATCTTGAAAAGGGGGCTTTCAAACCAAAGAAATGCCTCAATCATTTAAAACACAAGTACCTCAAACCCTCAAGTTTTGACAGGAATAAATCAAATTCTGGTTAAATCAAGCATGATTTGGTTCTCTCAAGAAGTGAGGTGAATGTAAAGAATATGAAGATAATAGGTTCAGAAGCCTCACGGGAATGTGATTTCAAATATAAAGACAGTGATATGTGGCATGTGATTCAAAAAAACAGAGTATTTTTCATGAAATTCCCAAATAATTAAACTTGAAACAATGTCATTTTCAGCATTCATTTAAGCTCAGTTTCAAGGAATAAATTATTTCACTCATGGAGATGGGTTTCAAAAATACCAATGATAATCATTTCAGCTCAAAAGTTTCAAAAACACATAAAAATTTAAAAATAAGCACACAAAATTTTAAACACACACATGTTTTTTTTAAACAAATAGGAAGACAAACAACACATAAAAATCCTACACTACAAAGGTTCCCTCCTCCACACTTAAATGATGCAGTGTCCACAATGCATTCAAATTTATTTAACATGTAATAATATTGGAAATTGAATCACAACAATCATGAAAATATAAAGGAGAGATACGACCTGATGGAGTTTATTGATAAACAGGTTGGAGGAGTGTGATCTCCTCTATTGGATCTAATGGCATGGTCCCAAGGAATTTCTTCAATCTGTGCCCATTAACAGTGAATGGGTCCTTCACTCCATCCTTCACAATCTGCATAGCACCAAAAGGATATACATGAGTAACTATAAATGGACCATCCCACCTGGAACGAAGTTTACCTGGCATCAGCTTGAGTCTTGAATTGAATAACAACACTTTCTCTCCTCGATGGAAGTCCTTTGGTTGGATCAGTTTGTCATGAGCCACTCTTCTTCTCTCTTTGTAAATCCTGGAATTTTCAAATGCTTCCCTTCGAATTTCATCCAACTCCTGTAATTGCAATCTTCTCTCTTTCCCAGCACTTTCAAGATCCAGATTCATCTTCCTCACAGCCCAGTATGCCTTATGTTCCAATTCCACGGGTAGGTGACAACTTTTCCCATAAATCAGCCTATATGGACTCATTCCAATTGGAGTTTTGTAGGCTGTCCTATAAGCCCATAATGTGTCTTCTAACCTTTGGCTCCAATCCTTCCTATTTGGATTAACAGACTTTTCCAAAATTCCTTTTATTTCCCTATTGGACACTTCAGCTTGCCCATTAGTCTGTGGATGATAGGGAGTTGATGTTTTATGATGCACCCCATACTTTTTCAACAAATCCACCATTCTCCAATTAAAAAAGTGAGTCCCTTGATCACTAATGATGGCTCTAGGAACTCCAAACCTACAAAATATGTTAGCCCTGACAAAATCACAAACAACTTTAGCATCGTCAGTCCTGGTGGCTTTTGCTTCCACCCATTTGGAAACATAATCAACAGCAAGAAGAATATAATAATTTCCAAATGACATTGGGAAAGGTCCCATAAAATCTATCCCCCAAACTTCAAATATTTCACAAAAATTAAGTGGCTTTTGGGGCATTTCTTGTCTCTTTGAAATATTTCCTGTAAACTGAAATTTTTCACACCGTTTACAAAATTCATGAGAATCTTTGAAAAGTGTTGGCCAATAAAGTCCAGATTCTAAAACCTTCATCGTTGTCCTTTGAGGTCCAAAGTGGCCTCCACAAGCTAATGTGTGACAAAACCTAAAGACTGATTCAATTTCATTTTTAGACAAACATCTTCGGATCATTTGGTCATTGCAAATCTTCAAAAGAAATGGATCATCCTAGATGTAATATTTAGAGTCAGATTTCAATTTGTGAATTTGGTGAAAATTTAAATGAGATGGGACCTGAGATGTTACCAGATAATTTACCATGTCAGCATACCAAGGTACTTCTCCTTCAATCAAGTACAACTGCTCCCCTGGAAGGCGATCATTTAGTGGTTCAGTGTCTGGAATCTCAACTTCAGCGGTGTTGGGTAGTCTACTTAAGTGATCAGCCACTTGGTTCTCAGATCCCTTCTTATCTTTAATTTCTATGTTGAACTCCTGTAGTAGTAGCATCCATCTCACTAGCCTTGGTTTTGCTTCAGCCTTCTTCATCAAGTACCTAAGAGCTGCATGATCAGAAAACACAATGACTTTAGTTCCAAGAAGATACGATCTAAATCTTTCTAAAGCAAAAACAACTGCTAAAAACTCTTTTTCTGTTGTTGTGTAGTTGAATTGGGCTGCATCTAAGGTTTTCGAGGCATATGCAATGACTTGTGGCCTGCCCTCAATTCGCTGAGAAAGGACAGCTCCAATTGCTTGGTTTGAAGCATCACAAAGTAGCTCAAATGGTTCTTCCCAATTTGGTGGCTGTATCACTGGTGGTGTAATCAATTTCTTCTTCAACTCATCAAATGCTTCCCTACATGAACCGTTGAAATCAAAATCAGCATCTTTCAAAAGTAATCTAGAGAGAGGGAGGGAAATCTTACTGAAATCTTTTATAAACCTCCTGTAGAATCATGCATGTCCTAAAAATGATCTAACATGTTTCACACAAGTTGGGTATGGCAAAGAATTTATCACTTCAATTTTTGATTTATCAACCTCAATGCCTTTCTGTGAAATAACATGCCCAAGGACAATTCCTCTCTCAACCATAAAATGACACTTTTCAAAATTCAAAACAAGGTTCTTTTCAATGCAAGTTTTCAAAACTTTTTCCATATTTTTCAAAAAATGGTCAAACGAATTTCCAAAAACTGTGAAGTCATCCAAGAAAACCTCCAAGCAATCTTCAATGTGATCAGAAAATATACTTACCATACACCTCTGAAATGTACCTGGAGCATTACACAATCCAAATGGAATTCTTTTGTATGCAAAAGTACCGAAAGGACAAGTAAAGGTAGTCTTCTCTTGATCCTCGGGGGCAATGGGTACCTGAAAATAACCTGAAAATCCATCCAAAAAGCAATAATGAGTTCTCCCTACCAATCTCTATAACATCTGGTCAATAAACGGGATAGGGAAATGATCTTTTCGAGTGACCTGATTCAGCTTCCTAAAATCGATGCATACTCTCCAGCTATTCTGAATTCTCACAGGGACTAATTCATTCTTTTCATTCCTCACAATGGTTAGGCCAGTTTTCTTTGGGACTACATGGATGGGGCTAACCCATTGTGAATCTGATATGGGATAGATGATCCCGGATTCTAATAACTTCTCAATCTCTTTTTTCACAACCTCCATCAGGGTAGGGTTCAGCCTCCTTTGGGGTTGTCTGACAGGTTTGGAATCTCCCTCAAGAAAAATTCTATGTGAGCAAATGTTTGGGTTTATTCCCGGGATATCACCTAAGCTCCACCCTATTGCTTGGACATTCTCTCTCAAAAGCTCAATCAATGATTTTTCTTGAGTTTTAGATAGATTATTAGCAATTATTACTGGTAATTTCTCCCCCTCCATAAGGTAAACATATTTTAAATTAGTGGGGAGTGGTTTTAATTCTAGATCAGGAGGATGATCAAGAGATGAAACTAAATTGAGGTTCTCCACTTCCAATGGTTTGACATCCTGCACACAAGAAATCATATCATTTTCATCACCATTTAACAAATTATCAAAGAAATCAGATTTTACCTCTTCTTCCAACAGGAAATCAGAACCTCCAAGAGTTTGGGAATCCATATGTTCAGTGATATCTTTAATGGAAAAATTCTCTCCTAATGATAAAAATTCATGAAACATACCTGATTCTTCAATTGGTTCTATGTCATCTTCATGGGAGAGTGCGAAGAGTGAATGATCATCTGATGGGTGCCTCATGGATTCAAAAATATTGAAGTGGACGGTGTTGTCTCCAAAATCCATGGTAAGTGTCCCTTCATGGACATTGATGATGGTTTTGGCCGTCTTTAAGAATGGTCTCCCCAAAATGATGGGTGAGTGTGATGGGATCCTATCATCTTCCATATTCAACACATAAAAGTCAGCAGGGAATAAAAGATCTTTGACTTTTACCAGGACATCCTCCAGAACTCCTGCTGGGAAAACTGTGGATCTATTTGCAAGCTGGACCACCACTCTTGTGGGCTTCAAGTCTCCCATCTGCAAAGAAGTATATACTGAGTGAGGCAATACATTAATTGATGCACCTAAATCGCACAAAGCATTAGAGAAATTTAATGAACCAATGGTGCATGGAATAGAAAATGTCCCTGGATCTTGACATTTAGTTGGAAATTGTGGTGTGATAAGGGCTGAGACGCTTCTTCCCAAATTGATCCTCTCATTCCCTTAAAGTCTCCTTTTCTTGGTGCAAAGATCCTTCAAAAATTTAGCATACTTTGGAATTTGTTTGAGTGCTTCAAGCAGAGGTATGTTGATTTCCACTTTCTGAAAGGTGTCCAGAATTTCTTTTTGTAGTGCTTCGTCTTGTAACCTCTTTGATTCAATAATCCTTGATGGAAATGGTGGTGGTATATATTTCTTCTCCCTTTGTTGCCTTTGAAATGGTGTTTCTTGTTTCTTCCTTCTTGTCCTATCATTATCATCCTCCTCTTTCTTATCTTCTTCTCGATGCATTTTCATAGAATTTTCATCATTTCTAACTTCATTCTCACCCATATTAGTTTTTCTTGTTTCAGGTTCAATGGTGGATGGTGGTTAGAGTTCTTTTCCACTTCTTGTAGTTATAATACTAACATTCTCTTTTGGGTTTGGGATTGTTTGGGAAGGGAGTTTACCAGGATTTTTGGTCAGAAAGTCCATGAGACTTTCAAACTTATTGGACAAATCTTTAACAGTGTCTTTCAGTCCTTCAAACTCAGATTTTTGTTGGTTTTGAATTGGAGGTTGTGAACTGGTGGATGGTTGCTCATAGGGTCTTTGGAGATTGGTTGGTTTTTGGTAAGAAGGCTGGTTATAAGATGGTTTTTGTTGAAATGGTGGAGGGTTCTGGAATTGATTCTGGAATGGGGGTTGGTTTTGAAACTGATTTTGGTACGGGGGCCTAGCTTGATTCTGTTGATTTCCAAATCCATATTGGACTTGGCTAGGCTCTCTCCATCCTTGATTTTGCTGGAACTGCCTTGGCTGAAAGGCTGCTTTACATGTTTCCATCCCCTTTATTTCAGAACATTGGTCAGTAAAATGATCAGGTGATGAGCATAAACCACATACCTTAGCTGGCGCTTGTTGGTCACTAACTTGCTTCAAGGCCATCTGTCTCACCAAACTAGTAAGCTCTTCAATCTTAGTTTCTAATAAGGGTGATGGATGAGAAGTGCGTACCTCATGAATACCTCTTGTTCCAATACCTCTTGTTCCAAATTGCTGCGAGTTTTGGGAAATCTTCTCAATCAAGCCCTTGGCTTCTTCTAGTGACTTGTCAATCAAGGCACCTCCAGATGATGCATCAAGAAGGTTTCTGTCATTGTCCAGTAGTCCTTGATAGAATAAGACAAGAAAGTGGTGTTCCTCAATGGCTTGATGTGGACAGCTGGCACATAGCTTCTTAAATCTCTCCCAGTACTCATAAAGAGTTTTTCCAGATGATTTTCGTATGGCATAGATTTCCTTACGAATGGCTGTGCTTCTAGAGGTGGGGAAGAATCTTTGCATAAAACATCTTACCAGGTCATTCCAGTCATGTACATCTCCTGTTTGTAGGCCGTACAACCATTCTTTAGCAGCTCCATCCAATGAAAATGGAAATGCCTTCCACTTTACCTGCTCCTCGGTAATTCCACGGGGTCTGAAAGTTGAGAAAACATGTGTGAACTCTTTAATGTGTTTGTTTGGATCTTCACCTGCCAAACCATGAAACTTTGGAAGCAAAGGAATCATATTAGGTTTCATTTCAAAATCATTTTGTAACACTGGCATGGCAAGTTGATTGTTTTGATTAAGGAATTGTGGTGCACAGAGGTCTCTAAGTGTTTGGTTTTGATTTTCAGCCATGATGATAGGCTCAGAGTGAACACTTGAAGTTTCACTTGAGTCTGCAAGGGGAACTTCCTCAAATTCAGATTCCAAATTAATGTTTCTAAATCTATTCAACAAGGTTCTTTCAATTTCAGGATCTATGGGTAAAGGTTCAGTTTTTGAGGTTCGAGTCATGAAATTTTGAAGAGAAAAGATGAAAAGAGAGAAAAGAAAAGAAAAGAAATGTTGGCACTACCTCCCCGGCAACGGTGCCAAGTTTTGACATGTGCCTGTCGTGGGGTGTGACAAAAACTTATATTACCTAATTTAAAATGCAGTAGAGTGTATTACCTAGGTTGTCTCTAGAGAGGAGTGCACAACAATCAAGCTGTCACCTTAAAATAGAAATAAGTGAGGTTGTTTTTAGAAAATGTTTGATTTAGAAAATACAAGAAAGAAACTAAATAAAGTAAAGTAATTAAGTGAAATTTTTGAAACAAATTGACAAATGATGTGATCTAAATCAGTGATATGAAATGGTGATCAGGTTAGGGTCAGTTTTCCAATTGTAATTCTATCATTGTTCATTTTACCCAATTCTCCTCTGCTAAATCGTTAGGAGTGAGAATCCACAATCGTTTCTTATCACTCCCTTGGTCAATTAAAAATGTGAGAATAAACCTTAATAAAATCTTAGGTTGGTATACTCTCCTTCCAATGTGTAATAGAGTTGTAGAAAATACCCCCAATTATCTTAGGCAATCCCCAATCGGGTCTTGTTTATCCCAAGTAATCAAGAACATTCACTACTCCTCACACACGTACCGGTGATCACCGAGTACTACACCACTAAATCCCGGTCTATTCCATTGTTTATAAACCAGAAACTAGTGGAGGGAGATATTGATCATTGACCAAATAAAAATGAACAACAGAATCTAAAATCAGATACAATCGTACATGATAATAAAAACTGTTATAAGAAATTGAAACAGATTCGCAGAAGAGAAAAGGATTTTAAAACATTAAGAGAAGGAACTCATGAAATACAGCATGGAAAACCTCCCCTTCCCCAATCACACAGAAGTTTACCCCACCATGGTAAGGGTAATTGTGACTAAGGGGAAAGAATAATTCATTACAAAACTAAGAAGACCAGAAAGAGAGAAAACAAAGAACAGAAAATTTGATGCTCCAGAATCTGTACTCCAGAAGTTTTCCTCTGTTATGCCCACCAGCCGGCCGAAACTCACTGAGGTCCCTTCTTATCGAATGTTGGAAATTAAGTTTTATATAGACCCTCACAATTTGAGAGTCATTGGACAGGTGTAAAGAAAGATATGGCCGAATCAATGACCATTACTTTTCTGGCCGCCAAACACTGTTTCACCCACTCCAATTGGACGCCCCAAAATGATGCATTAATGAGCTCAATAATTTATGAAATTTATTTTGAGCCGTCCTTTTGAAGTCCTATGTCGACACCAGCTAGAATCACCTCATTCTAAGGTCGGCGGAAGGAGATATTTCATATTTAATGAAGTGGGGTCCATTCTGCCTTCCAAACTGATATCTCCACTTGATTGAATTTTCTGCACCATTGGGTTTAGAATTGGGTCTTGGTCCAGACGGAACATTTTAAGACCACAAATATAGGAATCCTACAAAAATAGATTCACTTCAATTGGACCCATATTATAAAAGTTATGCCCGAAAAACAGAAGCTCTATAAAACTGAAAATTTTACAGAATTAACCCATTTTCACATTTAAGCCCAAAATACACTAAAAACACATAAATGATGCAAATACACTAACATTGAATAATTGGGAGGGATTAAATCATTGAAAAACATATAAATAATAATGAAAATATTAACTCTATCAGACTAAAATTAATTTTTTTCAAAACTCATCATGAATGGAAAATTTATTCACATTTTCATATGAAAAACATGGATTGATACAACCTACAAGGAATAAACTTTATATAAAAGGTGTTTATCTGGAGAAGGGTTATAACATTTACCTAAGTGTTTTTATTTTATTTCATGTTTTACCTCTAATGAATATTCTATAATCATGATCTTATAATAACATTAGTATATTAATAATACTAAAATTTTATTAATCTAGTGTAATATCTTATACCCATCTCATTTCCATGCAATGGAAAAAACAAAACATCACTTGTTCTTATGTATGATTTAACATCTCAATATAATTGTGTAATTTTTTTAATCAAAAAATTACATGGATTGATATAAAGATATAAATAATGAATATATATGATAATAATATCATAATTATTATTCTATAAATATAATATATCATTTACCTTCTTACAAAATCACTCGTAAAAAATGATAAAATCTCTCTTGCGTATGTGTGGACTCCATCCTTTACGAAGCAATGAGAATCATTTTTCTTGTACCCAATTCATGGTTGATTACTAATATATTAATAATGAATATATATAATATATAAATAATGATTAAAAAAATTTGATTACGGAACCATGGGAAATATTCGAGGACTGAAACTACTGAATTGAAATATACATAATAAATGAAATAGTTAACACCAAGAAACGATGATTTTAATAATGAATTATTAATAAAAGGATGTTTAAATTATATAAATGGATAAAATATGATACTTTATGTATTTATATGGATGTGGAAAATAATTATAATATATTAACGTTTATTATACTAGAGGATAAAATAACATACAATGTAAATTGGACATGAGGTAAGGGTTTATTTCACAATATCACCTTATTGGGATTAATAATGATAATGATTCCATTAGATAAATCACTTTATTTAACAATAATAAACCCCATATGTTTTCTAATACTCCGTTTATCTAAATATAATACTTGGTTCTTTTTATTTGAGTCTCTTTATGTACTCAAGAGGCTAGTTTTTTTAATGAATAAACGACTTTGTAATAAATTTTGATCGAAAGATTTTACTTCCATGTCCATATTTTCTTTAATTTTTTTAATGATTTATTTTAATATTATACAATTATTGAATAATTAAATATTTACACATATTTTACTTTCTATAAAAGTGGTTATTATCAATAATATTTTCTTTTTATAAATAAGGTACTTTTTACCAACCTAGTGAATATAGTATTCATTTTTATTTAAAAAACATGAAATAACTTTTCCAACCATTATGAATAATTTTTTCATTTTAATATTCAACAACATTTTTTATTGGATAATTTTAATGAAAATTTTTACATTAATATTTTTTAAATTTTTATATTATAAATAACTTATTTAAAATATAAAATGGTGTTTTTTATGAAATATTCTGGTGATCTTGTAAATGTATTTTCATCTACACCATTATTCATTGATGGATATTATTTTTTAATGGGGATTTTACATAATGGTACCATAAAACATTTTTTATTGAAAGTAATATAATCAATTTAAATTGGGTAATTATTAACATTTTGTATGTATGTTTATCAAATACAGATTGTTATTAATTATTATGTCTTGATGATTATGTTTATTTTTTACTCCTATAAGAAATACAATATAATAATTATGTGATAGGTGGGGTATGAAATTATATAGCCTCAAGATGATTTGATAGGACACATGAGAAAAAAATGTTTCTTATTTTACATATGCCTGACCCATAAATGTATGATGTCATAGTATGAGGCCTCGATAGTTGATTTTTAAGATATCTTCTATTATACATTCCATTATTGTGATATCAATTATTAATATTCATGTGATTATTTTAATAGTTTTGATATCCATGGATAAGTTTGAATCTTTTTTGATTACTAATATGTAATTATTTCATCATCATTTATTATTTCCATATAATTAATGCCTTAGTTTTTACATGATATACTTCATTATGCTCATTCCATTACAAGGAATTTGATATCATCCCTTTAATATTTTACCCTTTCTCAGGATATTAGGAAATGTAATTTGACATGAAATGATATGATAGAGGTTATAATAATTTAATCAAAGAAAATACTATGATGTGTTTTATAATTTCAAATGAAATTTGAGATTTGTTCTTATGTATAATTTTCTATTACTACTGAACTTGTTGATCCTTCAACATGTGGTAACTTGTATCCAATTCCAATGTAATAATATAACCATCTATTGTGGGAAATATGGTTTAAGATTATTACAATAGGTAGTAGAAGATGATTTTAATAATACATCAGATCTAGATTTACAAAAAATAAATATTAGTTAACAATATCCTATTATATACTCTATGGACATGTCTAAGTATTGGATTATATCATTAAATTTTGGTAAGGTAAGGATTGTATGGTTTCCTAGAAGTTACATCCCCTTCCGGATATGGATATGTGGACTAAACTATAGAACATATGCATATATGGGTAATATAAATGAAAGGGGTGTGTTGGATAATTACTTGATCATCATTGGTTAATGAGGAATGGCCCTAAGACTACACACATGGATAAATAATCCAGTTGGATATGCTTTGACAGATTAATAGTCTATTTACAAATCATTATAAAATATTTGAACATTTTTTTATGATTGGAATATACTCTTAATGATTACATTCTTATGGTTTGATGTTTAGATATGCATAAATAGGTTATTTATGTAATGTGATTAACTTGATTCAAAAAAATACAACATTATTTATAATGTTATGATCTAATCATGTATATTATATTGTTTAGAAATAATTTCTAGAGATGTAATGGAAACCATATCATTTAATGTAATCTATGTATGGATTTTCATCTTGGAAAAAACAATAGAGTTAGATCTAGATCTAGAGATGGTGATGAAAACATTATAACAATATTGGTGTACCTCCTCAAGTTTATGACTAATATCCATTCTTGTATGGAGTAGAATACTAATCCATATCATGGTGTAACAATTTTAGACTGCTTCATGTGACAAGATCCTCCATCATTCAATGGAACCAAAAATATATTAGTAGCTTAGAAATGGATATGTTCCTTAGAATAAATATTTATTACTTTGGGATATATGTAAAGTAAAAAAGGTTATCATTGTTGTTTATCATCATACAGTGGATGAGTATGAATGGGTCTCAGTGATTTGAAACAATAATATTGTGGAGGAAATAACAAGTATGGAATATAAGAATTTTAAGGTATGTTTTTTGGATTTTTTTCCAAATTAATAATTCGTGGATATATAAATCCATTCTTATAAGGTTATCAAGTATCATTATAAACTATGTATGTAATCTAAAGAGTATTATTGAATTTTTCATTGAGGATAATAATACAATCCTTCATAGGGATTTGGTTTCCCAACGATTATCATCATGTGAAGATATAGTATAATGTGATATAAGTTTATTGAAACAATTATATAAGTGTAATTTCCCAGCCCATGTTCCATGACCTAGTGCTCCATGTCAGTCTACTAAATGACCTTAGATGCACCTCCCCATATGCCAGAGACTACTGACTAGTTGTATGGGTCGTATATATCGATAAAGGGGAGACTATACCCTATTTTATCATAGTAATTCTCCATGGGAAAATAATAAATAATTACTGAATAAAATATAATCATAACCTGTAAGAACCAGTATCACAATATCTCCAAAAATGGATGAATAATTTCAAAACTAAAGTCGAAAACATTCCATGCCAATGTACTTTTCAAGTGTATAAAATGTAGACCCAAAATAAAGACATTTAAAATCCTCCAATTGGGTATCAAAACCAATACCTATTCCCTCATCATGATCCATCCCAAATATTCCATCTAACATAGGGATTTTTTCCTTAACCTATTTGACAAACATGAAATGTATTCAGGTACTAATCATGCAGCTTGAGTAGGGTGTGAGTTAAACTTTTTAGGCCACTACCAATGGTTTCTAAAACAATATACAGTCAATAACTCTATATATAGTTTTATAAATACATAAGTACAATGCATAAGTAAATTTTTTTAAATTTTCAATTATTCATTATTTAACCACCAAACCCCCAGGTTCTTAAGGACAACATAACCTCAATACCTACTTCAGTTCATGCCAGAGTTTAAACTATCCCCAAGGGATATCATATATCTTAATTCAATTATTACCATTAATTATCACAATTCATATCTGATAAAAGTCATAAAAAATTAAATTATTATGGAATGAGTAATTTGGATATAGGGCTCTAACATAAGGATTCTAATGTGAGTGATACTAAATGAATAATAATAGATTTCTGGGAAAAAGGGGAAATCTCTCACAATATTTTCTCTGGCCTAACTCTAGGAGCTCTCACAGTCCCTTGGGAATGAAAATAGAAGCTCTCGCAGTTTTCCTCCTTAAAGGCTCTCATGGTCCTTCCAAAATCCAAATGGAATCTCTCACGGTCATCCTTGATCAATCCCTCAATCAAACCCTAGTTAACCAATATGCTACTGTATTTAATCATAATTACAACCAAATGAAATACAACCAAGGGAAATTTCACCAAACATTCTATTAATTATGTTAAAAATTAATTTATCATACACATCTAATTAATTAATTTCAAAAGTCAATTAATCTCATAAATTATATAAATTAATTAAATAATTAGTTAATAATAAATATATAATTAATTAATTTCCACAATTATTTAATAAAAATAATTTTTATTTATTAATTTAATAATTAATTAATCATATCTATCCCATTAATTAATTCTCCATTTAATTTATCACATATATTCTATTAATTAATTCAACAATTAATTAATCATTTCAAAATATCAACATTCAATAATTAATTAACCAATTAATTATTCTTAATTAAAAATTCAACATTCTAATAATTAAACCAATAATTAATTATCCCCAATTATACAATTCAATTATTCAATAAAATCCCCAATACTGCAATTAATTAATTAGAAATATTAAATAATTTAATTAAGAATACCAATTTATAAACAAACCCTAGAAATTATAGAATCGCATACATTTAATTGATATCGAGACTATGATATTTGGATAATATACCACCTACCTCAATTCGTTGATGAATAATCTCCCAATGGAAATCCCTAAAATTCAAAGGAGTAATGGTGTATAATGAGATCTAGATGTATAACCTAAATCGAGATTGAACAATTAAATATCTCTTCAATATAGATCTAGATCTAAAATCCTAGATATATATTCATAAAACTAGGTATAGATTTAATAAAAATAGATAATAAATTCCCTTAATGAAATCGAGTAGAAAGGAGGAGGAACGAGAGAAAAACCGGGATGAGATCCTCTTACCATGATGGGTGTAGATTTTTGATCCATGCTTCAGACCAACAATAATGGAGGTTGGGATGTCTTGGAAAATTTCCAAGAGGGTAAAAATCATGAAAAAGGATTTATGGTCAAATAGGGGTTGATTTGAGATTAAAAAGGTGTTATAGAATTTGTAAAACTAATTTTTGGGATTATTTAATTGCCACGCATGGTTTGCTGGCAAGATCACACAATTTCCTCTCATAGTGTGCCTAAACCAGGTGCCTATTTTATAGGGGTTCACAATTACTCCTAAGAGGGCACACAGTTTGACAAAAATTGAACTAACTATGCAATTCCCCTTTGTCTAGAGTTTCACAATTTTCAAGGTTGGGATGCACTGTTAGGGAAAACCATTCACCAACAATGTACTGCCCTATTTCTTCCATTTTTCTCAAATGTCTACCCAAACACAACCTAAGGTATGACCCAAATTAAATGTACTGAAAACTAGAGAAAATATTACCTGTAAAGGAGCCCAAGAAAACTCCAGAACATATTGGGATCTTACAATCTCCTCGCCCTATAACAGATCATCCTCGTGTTACACTCCCAAGGATCTCAAAGATTTCGAGTCGAAATGATCAGGCCACTGAACCCACATATATTCTTCCCTTTCCCATGTTTTCTCCTGTATATTCCCTTGTTTTCTCAATACATGAACTATCAGTATTGTCTTTCCCCATAACACTTTCTCGGTATGATCCAACACATGATTCAGATGCTCCTAAAAGGACTCATCTACCTCAATCTCAACATCGTCCACCATGATCACATGAAATGGGTTGGGGTTGTAGTTCAAAAGTTATGGAACATAGAAAATGGAATCCATAGCACTATATTTCTATTAAAGAGACAATCAGTATTCCACCCACCCAATTCTCTCCAAAACCTCAAACAATCTAATGAATCACGGTGGTAACGTGCCAGGTCTCCAAATCTAGTGGTGACCCAATCTAGGTGACACCTAAAAGAATATATGATCATCCTCTATAAACATTAGGGGTAATATATTCCTATAATCATATGAATTATATTTACTATGATCCATATCCTTATGTTTCAAAATATTCTAAACCTATTACAATGCCTCATGCATGAGGCTTAGTCCCAACAATTCTTACTCACCTACCTTCATCGAGTATAGAGGCGATCTACATGGACTACCTTAATGTTCCTCATATTTTTCTATTTGAATCATTCCATGATAACTATTGTTATAGGAAAACTATCCCAAATCTAGGTTCTTATCCAAAGATTATCCAAAATCTAGGACACATTCTAACAATGTATCCTCAAGAACCAGTATAGTACACTCTGATTTCCTATATATCTATGGGTGGAATGTCATACTCAACAAATATTGTGTATAAAGAACCTTCTATAAGAACTTATAGAAGCACAAAATAAATCTTGAGTCACGTTCTAAAATAATAGTTTATGGCACCCAAAGGAAACAGAATATATCCTGAATATACAAATATCCCAACTGATCCACTTAAAAAGTATTCTGTATAGTCAATAAATGCGCTACATTGTTCAAACTATCCTTAATAACCCAAATATATTTATTCTTTCATGTATTCCTTGGTATACCCACCACAATGTCCCTGGCCATTTCATCCCACTTCTATTATTAAATGGGAAGGATTTTTTGTAAACTTTTATGTCTTTGATTCTCATCTTACACCTTCTAATAGGAGTTACATCATGTCACAAACCCTTCAATATACTTTTTTATGCCCGATGACAAAAACTATCATTATAGGTCATGGTCAATTTTGGCCACACCTAGATCTAATTCCCACTTCAAGGCATGAAATTCCAACATCAATTACACCCACTTTATCATAGGAAAAACAACCTGATTCCTAAAATAAAAGAAATCATCCTGATCTACGCTCCAATATAATGGTCACTCCCCACCTTCAAGTCTTTCCCTCAAGGTCAAGATCTCCAGATCCTTATACTTCCAACCTCTAATATAGCTCAAAAGTGTAGACACCACTGAAACTAATTCAAGATTCATATTCTTCTAAATCTCCTAAATCACCACATGCAACTATTCTAGTAGAGTAATCATTGTCCACTCATAAATAGAATCCTAAACTGCCTAAGACTGAGTTTTCCTACTCAAAGAATTATCCACACTATTTCCATTCCTGGGCATATATGCTAGTTCGAAATCAAATTACTGCATATACACAATCCATATCCACTGCTAGAAATTCATGTCTTGTTGTGAAAAGATATAATTTAAGATCATATGATCTGTATACATAGTAAAATTTTATCCCAATAGATAATTCCTCAAACCCATAAAATCATACACCACTATAGTCTATTCAAAGTCATTCTTAGGGTATTTTCGTTGACGTGGCCTCAACTACTAAGACCTATATGCCACAAATTGACCTCCATGCATCAACAAAACTCCAAGTCCAATCCCATAAGCATCACAATACACTATATACACCTCACATAACCCTTGTAGTATGAATATTAGTGCTGAAGTCAGAATCTTATTAAACTCTTAGAAATCCTTCTCACATTCCTTCGACCATTAAAACATTATCCCCTTTTTGGTTAATCCCTTAAGTGTTAGTTCCAATCCAAAAAATTCCTCGATGAATATCCAATAATATCTAGCTAAATCTAGAAATATTCAAATATCAAAAACATTCTTGGGCTTCTCCTAAGATACAACTTCCTTTACTTTCTTAGGTTCCACTAACACGCATTCCTCTGAGATGATGTGACCCAAAAAGTGTATCTGGTAAATGAAAAATTGACACTTAAATATCCTGGAATACATGTGGTTCTCTATTAGTGTACTCAAGATAATGTTAAAGTAATTGGCATGATCATCAAGATTCCTTGTGTGCACCAAAAATTTATCCACAAACACTACCACAAAATGATATTTGTATGGATGGAAGAATATAATCATCAAGGATATAAACACTGATAGTGAATTCATCAACCCAAATGCAATTTTGAAGAACACATAAATTCCATACATTCTTCGGAAATTAGTCCTCGGTGTATCATATATTGGAACTCTAAGCTGATGATACCCAAATCTAAACTTAATCATGGATAAGACACATGTTCCCCTCAACTGGTCAAAAATATCATTGATAAATGGATGTAGTTATAGGTTCTTCATAGTAATACAGTTCAAATTCTAGTAATCAAAACTAAAGTGCAAACTCTAATAAGTGTTTATTTAAAACTACACTTTAGAATCCCGAGGTGACATACATGGATGGATAAATCCATTATCCTCCAACCCCTCTTACGGAGTCATGAGTTCTTGAATCTCTATAATTTACTTTTAGTATGGTGAAATTGAAACTAGATCATCCCACAATATGAGATCAATAGTGAATCCCACATCGCTCTCAAATCGAAAACCAGGTAATCCTTTAGGAAACACATCCTGAAACCGGTAAACTATAGGTGGGAATACATATTTCTCCACATCTTCTTCAACCACTAATAGACTTGCAACTTGTTCTCTGAGCTCTCTGAGTTTCTATGTAATTGGACTTGATCAACCTTCCCAGATATCCCACTCTCCAAGGTTAATGAAATGGTCACCCTTAGGAAATGTAAAAGTCACACTCCTCAGGTAATAATCAATGTGGGTTTGGTATTACACTAACTAGTCCATGCTAAAAATTAGTTTGAGTCCTGAAATATAAAGAATATAGAGATTCCAGAAAAGATGGCACTCCTAGATCTCAGGAGAACACCCCTTCTACAAACAGATGTCTCTAGAGTGTACTCCCAATGGTGTGTCTATCGTAATAACCCCAATCTCAAACTCCAACTACAGCCTGATACCATTAACATGTTTTCCAAATATAAATGAACGAGAAGAACTAATATCAAGTAGGGAACTAGCTAATGTAGAATCTATAATAATTGTATCTATCACTATCAATGGACCTTCCTCAATATCCAAAAGTGTATGATAAATTCCATGTAAATTTTCTTCCCCTCATCTATGTGATGAAGTTTGAATCCCCTAAGCTATGGAAATCTACTAATATAGGTGGGATTTACCAGAAGATCCACATCCACTGACTCTACTACCTTAGCTAGTAGAACTCCAGCTGGTAGACTAATTTGGTGTAGAATACCCCCTTCTCACACATTGGTTCTATCTTGCTCCTCCATCAGTTACCATCTTCTTCATGTTCCTCCAGAACCTCAGTAGATGTCACATATTTATTTTTCCTTAGTACTCCACTAAGGGTTAGGGACAATGTTTCTAGAACTGTTCCAACCAAGAAAAATGGTGGAAAACCACTTGGGCAAGGTATTGAATAACTGACCCTTCCCTAGGAATAATCATCTTGCCACATATATGGGATAAATTATCATTATGAAATTTCCTCCATTAAGAATGTGTACCTACTTACACTAAAAATGAAACCACTTTCCCATGACTGGAAGCCTCTATTAGGTTCCTTTCAGAAATGATATCCTGATTCAGCACCTCTAGAAAATTGTTTAGTCTCATGATATTTACCCGGGACGTAATTTCACACATAAGAACATCATGAAACCTCTTTTCTGTAGTATATTCATCTCATTCAATTTCTAGAACAAAGACCTAAAAATATATAAAGTGTCTGACATAGTCCATTACAGATATACTCCCCTAATTCAGCCTCATGAACCCAGCTACTCTCTCATGTCTCAGTGCATCTACAAAAAATTTCTCTAAGAACTTATCCTAAAAGTCTTTCAAATTCGTAGCCTCCAGATGTCTATACCGAGTCCAGATGGGCCTCTATCACATTTCATAACTACATAACACACACACACACACACACACACACACATATATATATATATATATATATCCAATTTTACTATCTTCTAACTAGGATTCACTAATTGGTTATGTATAGTATGGATAGAGTGATTCCAGAACTCAAATCACTCAGGTACACCATCTCCAGTAAAATTTGAAGGGTTATAAAACTAAAACTCCCTCTCTAGTCAGACATATACTTCACAACCCACCCCTGGTATCATTCCATGAATTGCATGAAGTGAGTGAGGGTCTCTCATAAATGATCCCCTACTTCCTCATCCAACACTATGAGTGCCTCAGGATCCACTAATACTGGCACATATCCATCAATATCCTCACACCTTCCAATAAAAAACCATTATCACAGATGAATATCACCAAAAGTCCAATCACATGTCTCAGAAATCATAAAAAAACTTTATCACATTTACATAAGAGGAAAATCATGACAAGTCACAACAAGTCTTTTCCCTAAACCTCATTATATGGTCAAAAATGAGGTGCTATCACTAACAATAACTACCATACACCTAGGTATTGTTTAACATGGTTGAACACATTATCACTATTCACATTCCATTAGACACTAATTTATTCACATTTTTTTGTCATTTTACCATTTTCAATTTCATATTAGGCATCTTTTCAATAAAATTTTACAAGAAGGGTATAAAATTTCAAGCTCAACAACATACCCAAAACCCGTTTTCACATGAATACCTAAAATGATACATGGAATGACATAATCTTGAGAGCTTGAAATGATGCATGAATACTCAACTCTCATGCCTTATCAGGAAGCTGGTCACAACTCAAAAAATCTCAAAAAATCTTTGAAACTATAATTTCATCAAAAAAAAATTACATCACCCAATGTTAAATAATAACCATTTGTAACAACACATATAAATAACAACAATCCCACCTGGGGTACTTGGGTTTCCTCCATGTTTTCAAACTCCCATGCATGAGCTCATTTACAAGGCCCAAATATCCTTAATATCACATAAACATTTAAAAAAATATTAGGACAAAATAATAGAAAATAAAATTGGCTTCTGATACTGCATTGCAATGTCTTGGCCTGAGTTCCATGCCCTAGTGGCCCGAGCTAGACCACCACATGATTTCAGACACACATCCCCATACACCAAATGCATCCTACATGCAATGAGGGTACAATATATCGATCATATGGAGACTATAAAATATTTTAATAGATTAATACACCATTTTTAAATAATAAACAATAATTGAATCACATATAATCATAACCGGAATGAACTAGTATCACAAGATTTCTAAAACTGGAAGTACAATATCAAAACAAAATTAGAAAAAAATGACATGCCAATATAAGTGTCAAGTGTTTAAAATGAAAACCAAAAATAAAGAAACATACAACTCCAAAAAATGGTTCCCAACGCCATGTCTGGTTCCCTTAACATGTTCCATCCCAAATCAATAATCTAACATAAGGTTGTTTCCCATAACCTGGCATGCAACCATGAAATCTATTCGGGTAACGATCGGGCAGCATGAGTAGGGTGTGAGCACAACTCAGTAGACCACCAACAATGATGTCTAAAATAAAATCCCATTAATAAAATTTTACGTAGGTTTATAGATAAATAAATATAATGAATAAGTAAATAGTAACCAAAATATCAATTATTTTTTTTAACCACATAACCCCCAGGTTATCGAGTACACTAGAACCTCAATATCTACTTTGGATTGTGGTAGAGTCTGGTTAATTCTTAAGGGATATCATATATCTAAATTCCATTATTACCATTCATTATCAAATTTCACATCTGATAAAATGCATAAAACATGTAAATCATTCTAGTATGATTAATGTTTAAATAGGGAACTAAACTTAAGGGTTTAATGTGAGTGAGAATAAACAAATCATAATAGAAATTTAAGAAAATGAGGAAATCTCCCATGGCCTTTCCCTTGACCAACTCCAAGATATCTCATGGTCCCTTGGGAATCACAATATTAACACTCATAGTATCCATCCATAAAGGCTCTCAGGGTCCTTCAAAAATCAAAATATAAGCTCTCACGGAAATCCTTGGGAAATCCCTCACTCATACCCTAGTTAACCCATGTGCTACTCCATGAAAACATTATCACAACCAAGTGACATACAACCAAATTCAAATTCACAAACATTCTATTTATCAATTAATTAATTAATTAATCATACCCACCTCATTAATTAATTTCCATAGTTAATTAATCATATCATTTATAATAATTATTTCAAAAATCTATAAATCATACCACTATTATTAATTAATTTCAAAAATTAATTAATAACATTGTTTTTGTTAATTAATTTTACAATTAATTAATCATATCTATCCAATTAATTAATTCTTCAATTAATTACTCACATCTATTCTGTTGATTAATTCAATAATTAATTAATCATTTCATAGTTTAAACATAAAATAATTAATTCCCAAATTAATTATTATTCATTCATAATTCAACATATTGATAATCAAACCAAACATTATATTCTCCCCAATTTCACAATTCAATTATTCAATAAAATACGAAATTCCTCACTTAATTAATTGACCACATAAATTAATTCAATTAGAAATTATATTTTACAAATGAAACCTAGAAATCATACAATCACATATATGTAATTGATATCGAGATTATGACATTTGAATAATAGACCACATACCTTGATTCTTCAATGAAAAATAACCCAATGGAAATCCCCAAAATTTCGTGTATTAAAGACATAGAACGAGATCCATATCTATAACCTAAATCAATATTGATCAATTGAATATCTATTTAATCTAGATATAGAAAAATAACCATAGATCTAGGTCCAAAAAACTAGGTATATATCTAACCAAAACATAGAATAACTTCCTTTAAATAAAGAGAGAAGAAAGAAGGATAAATGAGAAAGAAACCGAGATGATATCCTATTAATGGGAGGGGTTTAAGTCTTTGATATAGGCATTGAACCACCGAGAACGGAGGTTATTAGGCCTTGGAATCTATCCAAGAGGTTCCAAAGTAGTGAATGTGGTGTTAGGGTTTGATAAGGTTGATTATGGATTACAATGGGGGTTCGAAAATTTTTTAAACTAATTTTCAGGTTAATTAAATTCTTAAGAATGGGTTGCTAGTTAGGGGTGAAAGATTTACCCTAAACATGCTCCAAAATAATGACACTTTTATAGGGGATCATAGGTACTCTTATGATGGTGCATGGTTTGACAAACTATGATCCAACCATGTAATTCCCCTTTGTCGAGGGTTTCACAATTTGTTGGGTTGGGATGTACAGTTAGGGAAAATAGCACCAACTGTGAACTACCTAATTTCTTCCATTCTCTTCAATTTCAACCCCATCACACCCTATGGTAAAAATAAAATTAACATTAATCAAAACTATAAAAAATAATACTGGTATACAAGACTAGGAAAAATCCATAAACATTCTGTATTTTACAATATGTCTTGAGAATTTGATGCAAAGAAAGAGATAAAGTGGAATATTCAGCACCTAATAAAGTAAAAAAAAGATAAGGGGAAGAATATTAGGGTAAATTTTCCTAATGTGATCCTTGTGGAAGGATAAAACTAGTAAAATAATGAAGGGAACATGAATTTTGTTGAATTTTGGTGGTAAATTCTTTCATTCTCACAAATGAATTGGTATGGGGTAAGAAATCACGATATGATTATTTAATAACATAAATAAGGGTCACTATGAAAAGAAATGATCTAAACATCAACGGAACAAAACATAGATGTGGAAAATTGGAGAAGTTTAGAATTATTTAATTTATATCCCCAAAATATATGTTCCTCATGATGGGGTGGAATGTAATTTGATCAGATGTACATATTTACTTGGTTATTAATTTTTTTGGATCTAAACACTATTTTATCTCACCCTTGTTCTCTAAACAAATTAAATATTTTTCTTCAAAACTAGGAAGCGAGTTATAAATTAGGAAAATTGGATTAAATATTGTTGAAACCAATATTTTTCATTCAATCAAAAATTTTATTCATGGACGCACCTTATTCATAAATTTTATTATTATACATTCGATAGAATTTGATGTCATCTTTTGTGTGGATTTTATTTCAAAGTAAAATGGAAAACAATGATTTCCAAGAGTAGGATATCACGACATGTGATGAATTTGTGGAATTTAATGTCTTTAGATCTAAGAATATATCACTTGAATCATGTTCAGTTTCATTCACAATAGTTCGGTATAATTTAATTCTGGTAGAATACTTGTAGATTCAATATAGGAATGAGAAATTTGACCCTATTCTAGAAGGTGTTCTTATTATTAAAGAATAAATTTATTTGTTTCCTAAAGAACTAACTGGACATATACCTATGACTGATGTTGATATTTCTATTAAAATCATCACTGATTCAAAACATATATCTATGACCCCCTATAGAATAACCATAATATATATAGTGGAGTCAAATAAACAATACTAGGAGTTGTGTGATAAGGGATTCATATTCACAAGTGTTTTCACTTAGTGATTTCCTACAATTTTTTTTTGAAAAATAACGATGTGATTATGAGGCTATGTATTTATTATATAGATATAAATACATTAATTTGATGAAAATGTGTCCTCAACTGTGTATTGATGTTTTTATGATCAGCATACAAGAGATCAATATTATTCATTGTTTGATCTATATTCAATGTATCATAAAATGAGATAAATAAATGAATAAATTAAAAGTAATGAATTTTTTATGAGTTATAGACATTATGAGTTACTTCTAAGGGCCTTTAGATTGAATAATACTCCATGTGATTTTATAGATTGATGAGTAGAGTTTATAAGGAATATATTGATAAATTTTTACAATATTTATTGATGAAATTATTGTATAATATATATATATATATATTAAAATTTATAAGAGTTATTTATGATTCAATCATCAAAAAACAAAGAGAAAATGAGTACTATGAGAATTTTAGAAATTATTATTTTTAGCATAACAATTTTTATTTTCTTGTCTATGTTGCCTCTATGGTTAGAATATTAGTTGATCCTTTAAAGAAAAATATATCCATATAATTGCATAAGTAGACAAAAATGAATGAGGTATATATTATCCACGTATTATGGGGCTAATATGAGTGATTTGTGAATTTTTTCCTAATTTGTAAACAGGTTGTACACTTTACCATTCATTGGGGATATTTTTATGTATTATATAACATAAATAATGTTTTGAACAATTAAAGTGAAGGTTGATCAATGCCCTGGTGTTGATAATACCATCATGATGGGATGGATTTGTGACAAATAGTGACACAATTAAAAAGGTACATGGATGATTCCTTATATAGATTGATAATGTTTTTTCCTATGAAATATGGAAGTCAAAAATATATGAATAGAACAATCCATCCCATGGTCTGAAGTCAGTAGTCATAATTTTTTCCCTGAATATATAGAGTAATTTTTTCCATAGTGAAAACATTTGAGATATATTTAGATCACAATATCTTTAAATACATCATTTCACATAAAGAGATCAATATGAGAATAATGATATATCAAGATCAAATTAAGGATTATTATTTCTCAATACACTACATCCCTAGAATGGAAAATAAGGTAGTTGATTCAATGAGTAGGAATGATTACAGTGTCTTGACTGAGATGAGGATTGACATGTATTATTAATTCAGGTAATTAGTATTATAAGATATGTTAGTTATTATTAATTAGTAAACATAACAATGTTTCTAAATGATTTCCAAACAATCCTTATTTTAAAAGAGAAAATGTTCCTAGGTAAATGATAAGAGTTTACCTAATAAAATTAAATCCATTAATAATGGAAAACTAGAGAATTTTTTATTTGAAGATGTTAGGATGAAATTTTTATCCAAGATATGTGTTCATTCCAAACCTGAGTTGAAGATAGAATTATTAGATGAATTACATAGATCAATTTTCTCAATATGCCCAGGAAGCACCAAAAATGAATAAAGATTAGATAGAACATTTATGGTGGGATAATATGATATGATAAATTACAAACTATGTATGAAGATGTTTGGTTAAATGTTGAGTGAAAACATTACAAAGGATTCATGTAACCTAATCATACTCCTATGTGGAGATGGGATTATGTTATTATGGAAAATGTAACTTGATTGCCAATTTATCCTAGAAACACTGATTCTATATGGGTTATTGTTGATCACATTACCAGGTCCACAAAATGTATCTCATTAAGGTAAGATCTACTCTTTTATAGCCTTGTATGTATCTATATTATTGATATAGTGAGACTTTATCATACACCTATTTAAGTTTTATATGATCATATTCCATAGACTACATCAAATTTATTAAAGGGGCTAGAGAAGTCTCTTGACACTTGAATATGTTTGAGCACCACCTTTCATCATCAAACTAATGGGAAAACTAAAATGCCTATTCAATCATTATATTATATATATAAGATGTTTTGGATTGAATTTCATGGTACATGGACTTATTTTTTTACCACTTGTTGAATTTTCATATAACAAGAGCTCCTATTGAACATCGAAATGTCACCATATACAACATTGTATGAAAATGGGCTTCATACTCAAATAGATTGGGGTGTACTTAGTGAATGTATTATTGTTGGGTGAGATCTTATTGAGGTGAAAATGGTCAAAATGGAGACTATTTTGAATCATAAAAATATATCTTCAAGTAGACAGGAAGGTTAGTCTAGAATTTGAATAAATGATTTAAAATTTTATGTGGGAGATCATTTTTCCTTGATCATATCTATATGGAAAAAAGTTATAATATTTGGTAAGTAACATAAACTATGTCCTATGTATACTGAGACATATGAAATTTTGAAAGGAATTAGACCAGTGGTTTACTAATTGGAAGTTCATCCTAACCTCTTTAAAGATCATGTTGTTATATATATATATAAATATATATTGAGGATGTATATTTCAGATCCAATGGATATGATCACCTGGGAGGAAATAGAATTAGAACCCAATTTATCATACTATGATGTGTGTATCCTGATTCTTGACAATAGAGAAGTAGTGTTGTGGAGTTATATGCCTCGTCTGGTAAAGGTACATAAGAAAAATAATATGATATGATATGTGACTTGGGAACTAGAATAAGATATCATGATGAAATAAATATTTATGTTCATGATGATATATTACATAAATTTTTAAGATGAAAGTTTTGAATAGTGGAATAATGAAACACCGAAGATTCAATTATATTAATCTTTTCATTTTATAGAAATAATAGTCCAATGAAAATAAATCTATTCATGAATTTAAATAAAACCTAAATTTTAAATTTTTGTAAAATTAATTTGATGAAATTAATATCATTTTTTAATCCGTCATATAAAATTTAGATTATGAATATTTTTTGATATTTTCCATAAGATTTTTTTTTTGTGGGAATTGGGAAAAATAAATATTTAATGAAATTATTAATTTTAATACATTATAATTATATAATAATAACATGATGGTTTATGAAATATTTTTCTAGATCAAAAATTTAATAAATAAGTAATATAATTGATATAAAAATATAATTTTGAACTTAGAGATGTATACTTCACATTATAGACATCTAAATACTATTGTAGACATCTAAATACTATTGTTGATCAAATATGAATGTATTTAGTTCATTTGTTTCAATCATGTATTTTCAATGAAAAACTTTATTTTGGTATAATTTTAATGAAAAATAATCCTACTATGAATTAAAATAATCAAATTATTTACTTTTGGATCAAAATTATACATCATTTTGATGTAAAATAATTTGTATACTAAAAATAATCATTTTTCTAAAAAAAAAATTGTATTTTGAGAACCTATAATAAAATAAAAATTTTCCATTTGTAGAAGTTATATCATTGAAAATGGATTATTAATTGGTAACAGTAATAATTAATATTACATAGTAATGAAAACATAATTTTTGGTCAGACTGGATTGTAATATTGGTAAATATTTATCACTGTAGTTAAGGGTTGCATGGGTTAAATTGGGTAATAATGAAGTGATAAGGCTTCAGAATAACAATAAAAACATGATAAAAACTTATTATAAAGTTTAATTTCAACCTAACCCATATCAAATTTGAGTCAAGAATGTTTTTTAGCCATATTCGAAAGAAAAGTCAATTCTATTATTAATATTTTTCAATGATTCTATGAGTATCCTTTCTATCACATATAAATTGAACAACTTCCCATATCTTCTTCACACCTATTAAGGCCTATTTCTATATAAATACTAGCCTCAATTCCTTCCCAGCCTTCAACCCCATGACATAGGGGCTCTGGTCTCATCAATGAAAACCCTAGAAGGCATAATGTGTTAGACAAAGGTGTTTTTCCAATGAAGATGTATAACCATTGAAAAAAATTTTTCATTTTTTTTCATCTTCTACATCATTAAAATATTATATAAAATTTCGTATATAATAAAATTAATATCTTTCTTACGCTAAATTTTATCTTTCTAGTTAAAAAAACCCATATTCAAATCATTTTTTCTTATGAAAAATGAAAACATCAATTATGTGTATGTAAGACTTATCATCTCCAACTAATGGTGTATTTTTTTCATAACCACTTTAAATGGATGGTTATAAAGGTGAAACTAATGAATATATAAATAAAATGTATTAAATGAACACTATGAATCTATATTTAATTTAATTTTTATAAGGTAACACATTTATACTCTAAATTAATTGTAAAAATAATTTTTCAATTTATAATTATTTTTTTAACGATTTATGATAAAATAGATTTATTCATGTATGTGGTTTACGTATTTTCTAGTAATTTTTTATTTTGATATAACAATATTTTTGTTATGATTTTTTTTCTCGATTAGTTTCTATTATTGATATATGTTAATTTCATTTTTTTAATGAAAAAATATAATGTAATTTAGATAATATGTTTTGATTTTTTTAATTACTTAGTCATGATTATTTTAAGATGACATTGGTCCTAAATAGATCCAGTAATTTTATTAAATAGTATTTTGAGTCTAAATTCATTCCAAAGTGTACTAACATTTATAAAACTTATATTAATTTAAAAAACATGACTTTTGTGTCTAGAAGTGTGGAGAATTTATTCAACTTAAGTTGTTAAAACCCTTGTAGAATTATTAGAAAATTATATTTATCTATAACATTATACTATAATAACCCTAATGATTATTGGAATAACCTTTAGTGTACAGTATGTCGAGAAACAAGTGTGGTGAGGAAACATTTAAATAAAAACATTAATGCCTATGACATTAACATATGTTAAAATTATAAAAATTGATTTACACTTTAGCATGCATGAGTTATATTACAATGATCCCGTAATTACCTTGGTTAATAGATTGCATAAATGGTTTTGGGGTGATTAGGTTGACATCATGTGGAAGAAAATGACTTTATAACTTATATTTTATGGATTAATTAATTTATTTTCAACCCGAACGAGATCATTTATTTTTGAAAACATTTACATAATTATTTTTATTAAAGTGTTGCACATGTTATTGATTTTTTCCAAAATGTCTTTACCATCACTTAGTTTAAGAAATTATTTTTTATGTTACATCACACAACACTAATTACTAAAGTTCATGTCATTGTGTAAATCATTTGATAACATTGAAAGAAAACATAGTTTTTTCCTAAATTAAATTTCAAAGACGAAAAAACAATTTTGAGAATTAATATTCATTAAAATGGTTGGTTTAAATACCATTATTATCCATAATTATAATTTTATCATGAATATATTGGGTTTATATTTGATTTGACTTGGATTATTATTTTTCAATTTCATAATAATCAGTTAATACGCACTAGATACTATACATTCAATATTTAAATCATAGCCAGTGTTGTCTAAAGGAATTATAAACCACCATTCATGTGATAATTAGAATTGAGATAACTTATATATATTGTATCATAAACAAAATTACATTTTATAACTGGTTCAATGATTGGAATAAGAGTTGTCTACATCTTATCAGTTTTTATAATGAAATTCATGGATTTCAAGAGCATATGTTGTAGTTATATGAAATGAAAGTAACCTTATTTTAAAGATTCTATTGTTTGGTTTTCCCACCTATGAACTTTATTATGTACTTAATATCCTCATTATTAAGATGTATTTTTTAATCATGATTGTTACTTCGATATGTGGATGTGTTTATTTTTTGTAACATATTTCTTGATTATTTGTATATATTATAATGTGTATCATGAGAATATATTCTAATATGATATCTAGTAAATAATGTGGGAAATTTCATGTGTCATATCATGTTCTTTTATAAAAGGATCCCCTATACAAAATTTATAGAATAATAGTTTGGTGGTATGAGATGAGATCGCAATATCTTGAATCACATATTCCATTTTCCCAATACATGAAAGTAAAACTATTCATGGACAAATTAACTATATTAGATATGATTCCTTCCCACAAAATGAGATTGGTGATTAACTTAGATATTATAGTGTTTGAAGGAAATTTTACAAGACAATTTCATCCCAGATCTCAACTTTTAGGATATGTGAATTCATGATAAGTTTGGATATTTCCAAAATATAGAGATATATTGCTATAGAATTTTATTTTACATTATAATTCATGTGTGTATACATTTAATTCCATACTAATAATTGTTCAAAAAACTATTTCTCATTATATATATAACTTAGTAGATTAATTGGAGGCACACACATGAGGGTATTTTATATATATTAGAGTCATCTTGGATGACTACAATGTATGTTGTTCTCACACCAAAAATTTTAACTCCAATATAAAATATGTTCATTGGTCTACTTTTATGTTCCCACTAATATAAGTATATTTTCAATATTTTTTATAGAGCTTATTTTAAGGACTCAACCTTAAACATTACATAATCTAGTGTCTATAAGAATTAATTGACATTTTTTCATTACCAATGATCTTTTTGGGTTAGATATTTATATAATTAAATTATAAATCTTTAATAAAAAAAATATATTACAATTTGGACAATTCTACATTGGTTCCATTTTTCTAATAATATAAACTATTTAAAAAGAAATATATATTTTTCCCAAAAAATATTCATTACTTTCAAAGTGAATTATTCTTTCTTCTCCTCATCCTTAAACATTATGAAAAACTTTTAAAATTTGTTACGAACACAAAATGCTCAGTGAGGGTTTCAAAAACCATCCCGGGCACCCTGGTAACCTGATAACCAAGCCTTCTATGACATATCCCGAAGGGAGTTCCCCAGCAACACGGGTTGTCCACTAGAACATAGCATCATTCAAAATGAAAGTGGGAATGAATTATACTCTATTATTGGAGATGTAAGACAAATAAGTCAGTATAAAGAGAAGAGAGAATCTATAGGGAGAAGTTTACTATAAGTAAAATAGGTCTAAACAACCCCATGTACCACCATAGAGTACCGAAAAACTGAAACAACAACTCATGTACTCATGGAATCAACTCTCTAAGCCCAAATAACAACAACTAGAACCACCTATGAGTGGTTCATATCTCCTACTCATACCTGGAAGGAGAAAATATACAAACACCTGAAGCCCCATGTAGAGTGTGTGATAAAATAGTAGTAGGGTGTTACCAATATATCCATAAGAGATTCCAAATTTAATTAATCAATAAAGCCTTAAATTTTTAATAAACATGTTTAAAATATCAAAAGTATATTTAAAAAAATGATTTACATTTCAAATGAATGAAATAATTTAAAAAAATGATTCACATTTCAATTGATGGAGTTTTTCTAAACAAATGGATTAATAGAAAAATTTATATAAAATAGTTTATATAAATCAAAAGGCATGAAAAATAGTTTTCCACAATCAATGGCTTTATTTTAAATACAAATAAGCGATCAGCATGTCCATGTGCCAAAATGTACAGTAGTTCTAGGCTACAAGAATCCCGCACACTCAATGTGACATGGAAATATATTTATACATACATCCCTTTGACACGGGCCAAGAGGACTTTATTACCATGATATTGAGGATGTTACACGATGCATTTATGTTTTGGAATGTTGTAAATTATAGAGTTATATCCCAAAAATTCACTAACTTCATAGGATTGCATGTTCTTTAATACAAAAATCATTGATGGGGACTTTATTTCAAATATATTTAAAATAAAATTCAACCCATTATCTATTTAAAATATGGAAATTTCCATTTTAAAACCAACACATGGTTTTTTAATAAAAACATTCATTTTTTGAATATAAAACCCAAACGTTTTCTATCCAAACCATTTGAATCCATTTTTATCCAATAAAAATTTTAAATCAATGACATAGAATCAATTTCACCTATTTCAATTAAACAATTTAAATTCATTAATTTTCTATAATTTTTTTATAATTTTAATTCAAAAAATTAAATTTCACCAATTTCCATAAATTTCAAAAACATGCCCCAATATAATGGAATAAGGGATTTTCTCCAATTTCATAATTAAAATTCAATTTCACAAATCAAATCACCCATATCAAGGGAATTGGGATTTTAATAAATTAATTGAAATGAATTTCACTATAGTCTAGAAATTGAATTTAAATTAAACAATTGAATTTAAATCAAGAAAATTTGGGTTAATTTAATTGGAAAATCAAAACAGAACCACCTACCTCAGGATCAGGAGATCTAGAATAGAAACACCCAAAAAGGGATTCACCAATGAAGAATGTTGAAAATAGAAAACTGTGATTAAAACTTAGGTCTTTGATTCCATTTAGTTGGTATTAGAACCTCAAAACAATATACACGTATAAAAAACCATAGGGATGAAAAGAGAGAGAGTTAAAGATAGAGAATGGGAAGAGGAAATGTACATAGAGAAGATCTAACATAATTCTCCATGATTTGATTATCTTTTATAGGGGTTAAGTGGTGACAAAAACTGCTCTTGGGAGCCTACAAGAAAGATGAATCTATAATGGGGTCATATAGGTCTTTTAGGGAACTAAAAGATGGGTTTCAGTATTTTAAAAACTAATTATGGATTAAAAAAACCCATATGTATGGTTATCTGGGCAAAGCTGCATAGTTTCAAAAAACCATGTACCATATCCATGTGCTAATATTTTTAGGCTCATGGTTTCTTGTAAGTGGTAGAACTGTTTTTACAAACCATGTGCCAACTGTAGAAATGACACTGCCTTAGTTTGCATGGTTTCCACTAGTAGGCCTCAGTGTTTGGGAAAACCATGCACCAACTGTGCATAGTAATGGAACATTCAACATTATCCAGGTTCTCACCCAAACCACCCTTAAACGAACCTTAGCCAAAGCATGATCAAAAGAGGGGTTTTGGAATTCAAAAAAACTAGAATAAGATGTTACAACCTCCCCCATAGAAACTTTTTATTCTCAAAAATCACATGATGAAGATTCCATGCCAAAAATATGAGTCTATAGGTATCTCATCAGTGCCTCCCTCTTCCACATATCATGATTATCAGAACTATGATTCAATAGCACACATTCCAAAGTTATCATCCTACTATGAATACCTTGGATTCATAATCAACTATCGTGTTTGGATGTTTTGTCACAGATAAATCCATTTCAACATCAAGATCAGTCCTACTCAAAACATGATATGAATCAATTTGATACTTTCATAGATGAGCTACATGAGACATGTTATGTTTCAACGTCAGCTGCGGTGGATGTTCTAATCGATATGCCACTTTTCCCACCTATTTAAAAACCTCAAAAAGTTCCATAAAATAAGGAACAAGGTTCCCTTTCCTCCCAAGCTATCGATGATCCGACCGAGGTGAAAATTTACTGAATACCCAGTCAAAAACTTGGAATTATAATGGTATACAGTGATGATCAACATAAGACATATACCATATCTGTTCCATAAACATTATGAAAAATCAACTGAATATTTAATGTTGTCTCTTGAACCAAGCTTTGTCCAACCAATGAACACTGACCAATCTTCGTCCAACACAACTGAGATCTATAAGGCCGGTCATACAAGGAATCAAAATGCTCTATTATGATAGATAACTAGTACCTATTGATATAATAAATCCCAACCAGCCCCAGATCGTCATCCCACACCCCACCAAAGTCAAGAACACTTGTGCACAGCATATCCTCATGAATCTGTAAATATCATTCCATCTGGTCATCCAATTATGGATGGTATGTTATACTGAAAAATACCTAAGATCCTAGTTCCTAAGAAAGCCCTCTCAAAAAAATGTAATTGAACCGAGGATCATTATTAGAAACTATTGAAGATGGACCTATGTGAAAATGAATATTCTCTTTCACATAGAGATTTCCCAACTCCTCAACCTTGGTTGTATGAAGAATGGGGGTAAAGTGAGCCGATTTGTTCAGCCTATCGATCACAACCCCTATCACATTCTTATTTATCCAGGTATGCTGAAACCCTACCACAAAGTCCACTGAGATCTCATCCTAGGTCCATGTCAGGATTGGAAGTGGATAAAGAAAACCTAAATGTTTCAGGTTCTCAACCTTGACCTATTGGAATGTGTAACAACAATAATGAAATCTAGAAATTACCCATCTCATACCTATACACTAGAACTTATACAACATGTCATAAAATGTCTTTATGGTTCCTTAGAGAAAACCCAATTTGGAATTATGGAAATCCCCCAACACAAATTTCCTTACTACTAATAGAACAAAAAAAGTGATTATGAAAGCAGATACTTCCATTGGTGGAAAAAGACCTACCAGGAGTGGTGTCCCCATCATAAAGAGAGTCTCTTATGCTATTGAACTGATCATAAATCTATTATTCCTGAAGAACCATCTTGAGAAGTGTGGATTTCAACTAAACACTATCCAAGTAATATTCACCCCATGAATCCCGAACTCCAATATTTATATGTGAAAATAGACCCATCAGGTTCCACTCATCCGATGACTATTTCACTACCTCGGTCATATGTTTCCTACTCAAATAATATTCTATGAAATTACATTTCCTCAGGGTGTAGGATATGTCAAAGTCTAAATATTTCTAGTATTCCACCCAACTCCACTGGTGTAGATTCAAATATTTTTTCAAGAATATATAACTCAAGCTCATGGGGTCTAGAAACATGATAAATCTTTCCCCATAAAGGTAATCTCGTCAACTATTATGCTGGTGCATCACAACTTCATGTTCAAGGTCATGGGACTGATAATTCTTCATATGTTTCCTAAGATGAAAAGATCCATAGGCAACGACATGATAACCATTCATACAAACACATACAAAACCTAAAGGCGATACCTCATAAAAGACCACATCCACCTGTCCTGGCCTCTAGAAGATTCAATACCAGGGTGGTAGTAAAAAGACATTTTAGGAGAACAATATAACTCTTACATTTCTCATCCTAAGGATACATTAATCCTTTCATAGTTTGAGTGGTAGTTAGAGAATACAACCTTTAGATGTCATTAGAAACTAGTGATAATAACCAGCTAAGCCCTAAAAGATCCAAATATCAAAGATATTTCATGGTTTATCCCATTTCATAATAACCATAAGCTTCTTAGGATCAACTAATATACCATGTCCAAAAAAACATGTGGCCCATGAAATTAACATCATGGAACTAGAAATCATATTTCAATAGCATAGAATAATGTCTGTGATTTATCAATAATTCCTAAAATGATCTCATATAACACAAATGATCCTCCTCAAACATGGAGTAAACAAGGATTTCATCCAAAAATACTAGCATGAAGGTATCAAGATACTCATTGAACATTATATTCATCAAAGATATAAAAAATGTAGGAGTATTGGTTTGACCAAATTTCATGACAAGGAACTCATAATGGTTGTAACTTCTCTAAAATATAGTTTTATGAATTATCAGATTCATTCATCATCAACTTATGGCAGAAACACCAAGGATAAATCATCTACAACCACTTCTCCCATTTCTAATGATCAAAATGATCATCAATATGTGGCAATGAATACATGTTCTTTATCATAACTTGATTGAGTTTTCAATAATCAACAAAAAAGTGTTGTCTATAATTAATATTCATAAAAAAGATAACCGGTGCAACCCAAGGTGACCCACATAGGAATATATATCCATTCTCTAGAAGATCATATAACTAATTCTTCAACTCCTTCATTTCTGCTAGTTCTATACGGTAAGAGGGAATAGACACAAGTCGTGTACAAGGCACTAAGTCCATAGAAAACTCTACATATCTTACATGTGAAAAACTAAATAAGTCAGACGGGAACATGTCAGGGAACTGGAAAAAAATGGAGGGAGATAACCACTCAAATATTAAATCTCCATATTAAAAGGAAAAATAGATATCACTTTCCCTAAATATGAATAAAAGTCATGGTTTTACTCGAACACGGGTCCCATTCTCCATGAATGATTTGGAAAACCCCATCGGTTGAAGTAATGGTGATCTGATGAAGAAAACAAACAATCAAGGATTTTTTTTTGAAATGGGAAAATCCATTTGGAATATGAATTAATGTAGTTTCATGCCGAGAACCAAAAAACTCCAAGAAATGTCAACATATGTTAACAATAAGACACAACCAGGACTATAAAGACCCTGCTCTATCATCATTCTAAGTGGTCTAGTAATATTCATCACATAAGAAAAAAAATATGATAATTTAAAATATTAACAATGCAGGTTGAAATAAATGAAAGAGATGCAAAAATATCAAATAATGAAGTCACTAATGACGAATCTATAGCAATGGTACGTCTCACAGTCCATGAACCCACATACACATTCTCGAGAGACTGTTCCACTACATGAAGAAGATTCATTTTAGATTATTGTGATTGGAACCCCTTTATATGTGAATCATCTAATTTCACTATAGTTTTAATAGGCATTGAGGATCTCATGCCACTATAGGGAGTGGAATAAACATTGCAGAAATTCTTCAAGTGACTTGAGCATTCACAAGAACCACATACCTTAGGTGCTTTAGTGTAGACTATCATTGAATTCCTTAGCTTTTCACACTATTAATAAATCAAAGGGATTCTTCCAAGAACATAAGGAGGTCAATAATGCCCTTACTATTGAGAACCACCACGAGAATCATCATGTTTCTTCTCCACCATAGAGGAACTTACGTTGCCACTGGGTGAAAAAGGAACTCCAGACAACCCTAACTATCCATCCAATGAAATTAAGACCATCATAACACTATCCAAAACATAATCATAAGAAGGGATATTTAACAAGAAAACAAAATAATTAATATCTTGTAGAATTCCAAACTTGAACCATCATGAATTCATCTTATCATTCGATACTATCTCAGGTGAAAACTACACAAGCTTAGAAAAGGATTGGAATACACTACCAAAGTTTTTTTAACCTGCACAAGTTTGATAAACTTAGTGTCCATGGGAAACAAAATTGACTCTAGATAGAATAGTTTAGTGAAAATATATTTTAATTGTTTCCACACTAAGACCTCATCGTACACCGTTATCACCATCATGTAACACCATATCCTCCTCATTCCTTAAAACATGGAAGTGGAAAACTTCACCTTGATATCCTCAGGTGTCACCAAGAACCCAAAAAACACTCTATCCTACTCAACCATTCCTCAAATAGTTGAGGATCATTTGAGACATTGAATTGTGCTATATTTGAGTGAAGTAACTATTTAGAACTAATTTATGGAATGTCTCTCTGAGGTTCCACAGCTAGAGCCTGAATGGGAACAGTTGGTGGTGCCTGTCCGAGATCATGGATAGTACACCTAATCACCTCAACCAAAATTTGGTCAACAAGAGGATTATCTCACTGAGTATCATTTGTTTCTTTGTCCTAGATCCGATTTACACATATTCTTAGATACATGATGCTACCCAACAATAATAGACAACATTTAAGACATAAAATTAACACCCAAACAATGAACTAATAGAAATCAATTACAAAAGATAGAAAAAACAAGATTTAGGTTTCAATTTTTCCCAGTCAAAAGCAGGGATATGACTAGTAATAATCCTCATGACATATTTCATTAACCAAACATGGTTACTTATAGCTCATTATTGTGAGATCTAGTCGGGAACTCAGTCGCAACTACCTCTTAAGTTCCAAAAATATTACAAAATTATATATTGTCGTTTGGATAAGAAGTTAAACATAGAGATCTGATACCACTTTTTCATAAAAATAGTCGAAGTACCCTGGTTTCAAGATAACTGAGTCAAATTTTACATGGCCCAAAGGGAATTCCTAATCCTCTATGGTTGGATAGTAGTACATGGCATCATACAAAATGAAAGCGGGAAGAAATTTTCCATGGAAATTGAGGAAGTTTGACAAACAACTAAGTATTCATATAAGAGAAACTATAGAGGGAGAAGTGTACCTGATGACAAATTGGTATAAAAAACACAATGTACTATTATAATTGACCAATAGACTAAAAGAACAACCCAGGTCCCAATAGAATCAATTCCCAATGCCCAAATATCAATAGCTAGAACCACCTCTAAGTGGTGCTTTTCTCCTTCACAAATCTTGAAAGGGAAACTTTGCACACACCCGAAGGCACAATAAGGGTGTGGGATAAAATAAAAGTGTGGTTTCACCAAGGATTCCATATGAGATTTGACATTTAATTAACCAAATAATGTTTTTAATTTTAAATAATATTGATTTTAATTTAAAAGAATATTTAAACAAATCATGATTTACATTTTAAACGAAGGAAATACTTTAAAACAATGCTTCACAATTCAATTTATGGAATATTTATAAACACGTAGATTAATAGAAAATTTTATATAACTTTTTTATATAAATTCACCAGCCATGAAAAATTCTTTTCACCAATCAATGGCATCTTTTTTCATAGAAAAAAAGTGATAATCTTAGTCAAGTTCTATAATGTACGATGGTTTTGGGTAATGGGAATTCATGTCACGACCCATCCTCGGGGTCCGTGCCGTGACTACCCCAAGCCCGCCTTCCATAGGCCAGGAGCTGACGACTAGCACCAAGGCGTAAATCCCAACAAAAGGGAAGGCATTGCCCTTTGAAAAGTAAACAAGCACCATAGAGTAAGCAAGCAGAAAAGTAAACACTAAGTAAAAACTGTAACAAGATGTGCTGAAAGTAAAAGGGGCCGGAAATACAAGCTCAACTGTAAAGTACAACTGAAAGGGAAAAACAGCAACTGAAAAGAAAAGTCGCAGCGTCAAGTCGTCCTCTGAAGGTCCCACCTGAAGGGTGGGTACAGATAGCCTCCACAGCTCCTCGGTCCAGCCGTCCGCTCCGAGTGCGTCCCGCCCAGTGGTCCACCTCCAGGTATCGTCCTGCTCCGCACGCCTCCACCACGATCAGCGTTGTCCGTCGTCTGCAACCAACACAACGAAGTGCGGGCATAGCCCGTGCAGGGGTGAGTATAAGATACTCAGTAGGGACCCCGAGACCCCCGAAGGTCTCCCGAAATCCACAAAGGATAATCCACAAAGGAAAGATACAATCACGAAGTAACAACCGACACTGCTTAGGTATATGCCCATACATATACCTAAGTCATCAATTCTCGTTCGGCTCCAACGTCCGAGCCCAAGCACAACCCAGTCCACACAGGAAAGCAAACGTATACCCACACAGGATAGCACAACACAATCCACAAAGGAGAGTAAACAGTAATCCACATAGGATAGCTCAACACAATCCATAAAGGAGAGTAAACAGTAAATCCACACAGGATAGCTCAACACAATCCACAAAGGAGAGTAAACAGTAAATCCACACAGGATAGCTCAACACAATCCACAAAGGAGAGTAACACAGGATTCGGCTCACACAGGTATACTTCTTCGGATGACGATAAAGATGATCACTGATCTATCTAAGTCGTCGGACCCACAAAGGATCAATAGGTAACTAACCCCCGCAATTACCCACACAGGATCGGGCCCACACAGGACCTGTAGGCGCTGGCTCACACAGAACCGCTGAGCGCTGACCCACACAGGATCGGACCCACACAGGATCGGGACCACACAGGACCTGTAGCACTGATCCACGTAGGATCGCTGAGTGTTGTAGTCGTCGCAGTCCACTGAGGATCTCTGCACAGTCGTCGTCGCAGTCCACTGAGGATCTCTGCACAGCCGTCGCCGCAGTCCACTGAGGATCTCTGCACGGTCGTCGTCGCAGTAGCAGTTGCAGCCAGCTCTAGGGTTCTCGCACACAGCAAGCTCGTTCGGGAGGGTCCGCTCCACGAGCCGAGAGGCTGATACATCAACTGACACAAAGTCCGAAGTTGATGTATCCAAAAGTTCTGTATCGTCAACAGGAACTCAACGTCGCAGACGGCGCGTCAATCGGACGCCCGGTCTGCGAGTTATTGGCTTTTTCGTCCCAGGGGCCCGGTTGGTTTTTAAGGCAAAACCAACCCGACCGTACTCCACCTGTGTCCAAATCTCGGGCGGAGCGAGCCAAAAGATCCGTCTCACTTAGAGGAATTCAACAAAGCCGACGGCACGTCAATCGGACGTCCGTAGCTCAAGATATGAGTGTTTCCGCTCCGAAGGCCCGGTTGGTTTCGTGTACGAACCAACCCGGCCGAACTCAAAGTATTCCGAAACCTTGAGTGCGATATACCGAAACGACCGTCTCGATCCAAGGATCGCGTTGCCGCTGACTGCGTGTCTTTTGGAGGCTCGTAGCTCAAGTTACGGGCGTTTGACCGAAAATGGTCCGAAGACGGGGGGTCCGGGCCCGGGCCGACCCGGCCCGACCCCCCCCCCCCCCCCCCCCCTCCCCCCCTGGGTCGGCCGAACTGGGTCGACCCGAACCAGGCCGACCCGACCCGGTCCGGGCGCGGCCCGGCCGGTCGGACCGACCTGGCTCCGCTCGGCCGAGCAGCTGGACGCTGCGGGGCGCCGCCCCCGCGGCTTGGAGGTGTCGCGGCCCCGCCGCATGGGGCCGCGCTGGATCAAAGGACGCGGGCGCGGGTCCGCGGGCGCCGCCGCCGCGGCTTCAGCCGCGCCGGCGACCCGCGCCGCCGGAGTCGCTCCAGTGGTCCGATTCTGTTCCCGTCTGCGCCGCTGCTCCTCCCGGGACTCATTCTTTACTGCGGAACCATCAAACTTTCGTTGCGGCACGTTCCGTCGTCGTCCGTCAAATCCGCACAACAACGAAGAACGACGGAGGGTTGTCGGGCCGTGTTCGTTTGGCCCGCACCCTCCGCGTTAGAGATAAACAACGGGAGAAATATATTCAACACATGAATCAACAATTTTAATGGATTAAAATTGTTCTTATTGTCCGGGTTCTTCACTTTTAAAAGAAACGATCACGGGAAAAAGGAAATATTCACAACAACCCCTACCTCGTAGTCATCATCGTACGCACGTTCTTCGCGGATTTGTTCGTCGCGGAAGGAGGGGATCGTCGCGTCGTCGCGGAATCCGGCGTTGAGTCGGCGAACTCAACGGGCCAAGAAACAACAGATTTAATTTAATTATATAAAATTAAATCCGTGTTTTGTTAAAAAAAACACAAGGGAGATTTAAGAGAATCCCGAAGTCTCTTACCTCAAACAGCTGATCGAAGATTTCGTTGCGGAGGAAGAGACATCGCAGAAGAACGTTGCAGGAAGGGAATGTCGGCGTCGCGGAACACGGCGTCACGTCGTCGATTTCCGCGGGTTCGGCGTTCTTCGTCGGAGGCCGGCGTTCTTCGCGTTCTTCGCGTTCTTCGCGAAGGAGGATGAAGGCTCAAGAACTCTGACAAAACCTCTCAACGAGTAATCCTCCAAAAAGTCTTGTTGGTCTTATTTTATTATTACGCCAACAAACGAAAAAGGTAAGTAACGACCCATCAATTCGTTGAATTAATTCAACGAAAGAAACCGCCCATTTAATTCACGAAATAAACCGCCCAATTAAATGGTGCGTTAAGGATTTAAGAAAACGCGTCAGTTGACTTTCATAATGACGGGTTTCCGCGGGTGCGTTACTTAGCGGAAAAGAGGCGGCGGGGCTCGTGCGGGCCCCACCTCATAAATATCCTACCAAGGGGGTAGGATATTTCTGGATAGCACCCTATCCGTTTCAACTCAGTTTAAGTGGCTTTCAAGTGGCTTCAAGTGGCTTAAGTGAAATAAAATAAAGTTTGTCGAACAATTTATTTTATTTCTTAACTTTAAGCCCAAAAAATTAAAAACCACACCCGAGCAAATGCAACTCCGGAAGAGGTGTTTCTAAGCAAATACCGGCGCTGTGATTTCATCGGTGCCCTCAGAATTTGATTCCGGGCACCGGTTCAAAAGTTAAAAAAACTCGCTCGTCCGTTCACTGAACGTACCCGAGCCAAACTTCGAAAAATGATTCCGGGCACACCGGGCCTCGGAATCAGGTGCCGTCAGAAACTGCGTTCTTGTAAAATTCCAAAGAAAATTACGAAAAAAAATTCCTTGAAATTTACGGGTCTTTACATTACTCCCACCTCAGGGCTTTACGTCCCCGTAAAGATACATCAAAAACTAGGGAAACAAATGTGGGTACTAAGCACGCATCTGAGCCTCCCGCTCCCATGTGCTCTCCTGGAGGTTCTCGTGCTGCCATCTGATGCGCACAAGAGGAATCGATCGCCCACGTAGGACCCGCTCCTGTCGATCCTCTATCTCCACTGGGACCTCCGCAAAAGTCACTCCATCATCCACGTCTAGCTCCTCATAGTCAATGATGTGTGCCGGGTCGTGCACGTATCTCCTTAGCTGAGATACGTGGAAGACGTCGTGCACCCGGTGCAACTGAGGTGGTAGAGCCAGGTGATAAGCCACCTCGCCAATCTTGCTGAGGACCTGGAAAGGTCCGATGAAGCGTGGAGACAACTTGTCGCCTCGGCCAAATCTCCGCAAACCACGTCGAGGTGAGACACGCAAGAAGACGTGGTCGCCATCCTCGAACTCTAGTGGCCTCCGCCTCCTGTCAGCATAAGACTTCTGCCAGCTCTGAGCTGTCCTCATCCACTCCTGGATGACCTGGACCTTCTCTGTCGTGGCCCGGACCATCTTTGGTCCCACAAGTGCTGACTCCCCAGGGTCTGTCCAGCACAAAGGAGATTTGCAAGGTCTGTCGTACAACGCCTCGTATGGTGTCATCCCGATGGTGGAGTGGTAGCTGTTGTTGTACGCGAACTCCACCAAGGGTAGGTGGTCCTCCCAGCTGCGACCAAAGTCAAGGACACATGCGCGGAGCATGTCCTCGAGAGTCTGAATGGTCCTCTCCGTCTGACCATCCGTCTGAGGGTGAAAGGCGGTGCTCAGACGTAGCCGCGTCCCGAACGCCTCCTGCAACCCCTTCCAAAGCCGGGAAGTAAAACGAGTGTCCCGATTGGAGACGATAGTCGATGGCACACCGTGAAGCCGTACAATCTCCTGAACGTAGAGACGCCCCAAGCTCTCCACTAAGCCCTGCTCTCTGATGGGTAAGAAGTGTGCCGACTTGATGAGTCGGTCAACAATCACCCAAATGGAGTCGTGACCTCTGGAAGTGCGTGGAAGTCCAGTCACGAAGTCCATAGATATCTCGTCCCACTTCCACTCCGGGACCTCCAAGGGTTGTACCAAGCCTGCTGGTACCTGATGCTCTGCCTTCACCTGCTGGCAGGTGAGGCACCGTGAAACGAACTCTGCCACAGCCTTCTTCATGCCCGGCCACCAGTGCTATCGTCTGAGATCCTGGTACATCTTCGCCACTCCAGGATGTACCGCCAAAGGAGAAGTGTGAAACTCTCTCAGCACCTCCTCTCGTAAAGCGACTGGTATCAAGGTACGTCCTCTGAAAAGGACGTTGTGCTCTGCTCCAAGGGAGAAACCATCAGGTGCCTATCCCGAGGATATCTGTGCATGTCGTGCCTCACGGTCAGCGTCCTCAGGCTGTGCCTCTCTGACCCGCTGCAGTAGTGGAGGGGTGACTGTGAGAGACTAAAGGAAGGCTACTCCATCTCTATCCACGAAGGAGATCTGCAAAGCGGCTAGCTGCTCTGTCGCCTCCTCAAGTAGCTGGATGCCCGTCCTCCTGCTGAGGGCATCGACTACCACGTTCCCCTTCCCAGGAGTATAGACTATCTCAAAGTCATAGTCCCGGAGGAACTCGAGCCATCGTCGTTGTCTCAGGTTCAGGTCCTTCTGCGAGAAGATGTACCTGAGACTCTGGTGGTCAGAAAAGACTGTAAAGCGCTCGCCCATCAGATAGTGTCGTCATGTCTTCAGAGAGAAGACCACTACTGCTAACTCCAGGTCATGGGTAGCGTAGTTCTGCTCATGCGGCCTCAACTGACGTGATCCATAGGCAATCACGGCCCGCTCCTGCATCAGGACACACCCAAGTCCGGTCCCTGATGCATCGCAGTAGACTACGTATCCAACTCCCTCCTCAGGCAACCTCAAGATAGGTGCGCTGGTCAATCTCTGCCTCAGCTCCTGGAAGCTCTGATGACAACTGTCTGACCACACAAAGGGTTTCCCCTTCTTCGTCAAAGCTGAGAGTGGCGCCGCAACTCTGGAGAAGTCCGGCACAAATCTCCGATCGTATCTGGCTAGACCCAAGAAACTCCGCACCTCCGTCACGCTCCTGGGTGGCTCCCAAGCTAGCACTGCCTCGATCTTCGCGGGATCCACTGCAACTCCCACCTCAGAAATGACGTGCCCCAAGAAGTGGACCTCACGTAACCAGAACTGGCACTTCGAGAGCTTGCCATAAAGCTGGTGCTCTCGGAGTGTGTCTAGTACAACCCGCAAGTGGTAGGCGTGCTCCTCCTCCGTGGTCGAGTACACCAAAATGTCGTCGATGAAGACCACGACAAATCGATCGAGGTATGGCTGGAAGATCCTGTTCATGAGGCTCATGAACAATGATGGAGCGTTGGTTACGCCGAAAGGCATAACCAAGAACTCATAGTGGCCATACCGACACCTGAAGGTCGTCTTCTGCACGTCCTCGTCTCGAACTCTGAGCTGATGATAGCCTGACCTGAGCTCTATCTTCGAGAACCACCGTGCTCCCTTGAGCTGATCGAAGAGGTCATCAATCCTCGGTAGCGGATACTTGTTCCTCACTGTCACCTGGTTCAGGCGACGATAGTCGACACACAGTCGCAAGCTCCCATCCGCCTTCTTGGCAAACAATATCGGCGAAGCCCAGGGTGAAACACTGGGTCGGATGAACCCCTTGCCCTGCAAGTCCTCCAACTATACCCGTAGCTCTCGAAGCTCAGCGGGGGTCATCCGATACGCTGGAGTGGATATCGGGGCTGTCCCGGGGTATAGATCAATGTAAAAGTCTACCTCTCTGCGAGGAGGTAGTCCTGGAACGTCGTCGGGGAAGACGTCCGCATACTGATCCACCACTGCAGGAAAACTAGGACTCCGCACGTCAACTGCTCCAAGGATGAGGCTAGCCAACTGATGAGTGATGGGTTGTCCCCTCCTCTGCGAGAGTCCATCATGTGCTGCAAAGGCTCCCTTCTCGTCAGTGAAGGTGAACCCGCTCCCGTCGGTGCGCACACATCGCACCTTGCGCCTAAAGCAGTCAATCTGATCATGGACCATAGATAACCAATCCATGCCCAAGATGACGTCGTAAGGCCTCGACGCCGCTACAAGAAGATCCCAGCCGAAGCTCTCACCTCCTAGAGTAAGCTCACACTGCCGACACCAGTGCGTAATCGTCGAGTCTGCTCCCGTAGGAGTCTCTAGCCGTAAGGATCGAGCCAACGGCTCTGTCGGAATCTCCGAGCTCCGAACAAGGGCAGCGGCTATGAAAGAGTGACTCGCTCCTATGTCTATAAGAACTGCAGCAAGGGTGGAATAGACACAGATCGTACCTCGAATCATCTCTGGCGCGCCGTGGTCGTAGGCCTCTGCTGCCTGGAGCTGTGTCTGTCTCTGCCCGCCAGCTCCCTGTGGTCGGGACGGACCTCCTGGTGGTGGTGGTGGCAGAGCCTCAAAGCGTCGTCCACCACCTGCTGCTCAGCCAGCTCCTCTGCCTCGTCCGCCTCCTCCCTGCGGACCGCCACGGTCGACCCTCTGCCTCTGCCTGGGTGGCCCCTCCACCGTCTGCTGCTCCTCGGTACGGCGGGTCGGGCAGTCACGAGCCATGTGGCCCTGCCCGCCGCACGAGTAGCACTACCTGCCTCTCGGAAGACTGGCTCCGCGCTGTGTGCCCCGCACTGCTGAGCCAGTGTCCCGAGGTCGTCTGCCGGAAGGTCTGGTCTGCCTGGAACCCTGAGTCATCTGTCGGCTACCAGCTGCCGAAGACTCTGCTACCTGCCGCCCTGCGGTAGGTCTCGCTGTGGACTCAGCCAGAAAGCTCTCGATCAGAAGGGCTCGCTCTAGCACTCCTGCCTGGGTCGGGATGCTAAGGGAGATCAACAATGCCCTGATCTCGTGTCTCAAACCCTGCTCAAAGGTCCGGGCCCGGAAGAAGGGGTCTCGTACCATGTCTGTCGAGTAGCGAGAAAGATCGGTGAACCTCGCCGCGTACTGAGCGACCGTCAAGCTGCCCTGCCGCAGCTGAAGAATCTCATGAATGTGCACTGCACGGAGGGTGGCCGGGACGAACTCTGAGCGGAAGAGGCTCTCGAAGTCCGTCCAGATGAGGGAGGCCTCATCGTGCACCTGGAGCATCAGGCTCCACCATCGTCCTGCTGCTGCGTGCAGTAGGCTCGCCGCGAGGATCACCATGAGGTCTGCTGGTGTCCTCACTAGCCTGAAAACTCGTACGACCGCCTCTAGCTAGTCCTCGGCTGCCTGGGGGTCCGTCTCCCCACAAAACCTGGGTGGTCGCTGGCGTTGGAACTCATGCAGAGCTCCGAGGCGACGTGCATCGTCAACGGTCGGTGCTGGAAGCATCGGGGGCTCGGCGGGTAAAGGTATCGTCGGTGCCTCTGCTGTCAACGGGCCATGTACCGAGGCCTCGTCGCTCGGCGGGCTGTCGTCGCGCTCTACTCTCGGAACCCTAGCTGGTTGCCGTCGTGGGGCCATCCTAAAAAGGAAACAAGTGTGCCACGGTCAGAACAGTATACCTGGTGAGCTGACACAAGTAATCACAAAGAAAACTTGAAACACACATGCAGTCAATGTTTTCGTGCATTAAGTCGGAAATCAGAAGTCAGGGTCCTGGTGTACGGATACGTCGGCCGCCGCACCAACACTGGACTCCCTGGACTGATAACCACACTCAATACGCTAAACACTATTGCTTCACATAGAAGAAAGATCAGAGTCTGCGGTAGAACCGACCACCTCTGATACCAATTTGTCACGACCCGTCCTCGGGGCCCATGTCGTGACTACCCCAAGCCCGCCTTCCATAGGCCAGGGGCTGGCGACTAGCACCAAGGCGTAAATCCCAACAAAAGGGAAGGCATTGCCCTTTGAAAAGTAAACAAGCACCACAGAGTAAGCAAGCGGAAAAGTAAACACTAAGTAAAAACTGTAACAAGCTGTGCTGAAAGTAAAAAGGTCCGGAAATACAAGACCAACTGTAAAGTACAACTGAAAGGGAAAAACAGCAACTGAAAAGAAAAGCCGCAGCGTCGAGCCGTCCTCTGAAGGTCCCACCTGAATGGTGGGTACAGATAGCCTCCACAGCTCCTCGGTCCAGCCGTCCGTTCCGAGTGCGTCCCGCCCAGTGGTCCACCTCCAGGTATCGTCCTGCTCCCACTACTGGAAAACCAACCTATACCAACGGTTTGGAACCGTTGGTATAGGCCTCCAAACCGTTGGTATAGCTTATACCAACGGTTTGGAGAACCGTGGCGAAGTAAGCCGTTGCGATAGGTCTATACCAACGGTTCTGGAAAAACCGTTGGTATAGACCTATACCAACGGTTTTGAAAACCGTTGGTACATGTAATATGAAATACATATACCAACGGTTATAAAACCGTTGGTATATGTATTTCAAAAAAAAACCATTCAGTGGGATTTGACCCCAGGAACCCCGTTTATAATTGAACGACTTAACCACCAACCTAACATGACTTTTGTAAACATAATTTCATAAATATATATATGTATTATCATGATTATTTAAAATTTTGATTTATATAATGTTCTCGGGTAGTAGATCTGGAAAAAAATCAAAGCACCTATCCCAACGGTTCTCAAAACCGTTGGGATAGGTGACATTGTTTTTTGGGCGAATGTTGATTTTGGGGACACCCTTTCCCAACGGTTTGGGCAAACCGTTGGGAAAGGTCCACTCTTTCCCAACGGTTTTCCCAAACCGTTGGGAAAGAGGATCAAAACACACCCTTTCCCAACGGTTTGGCCAAACCGTTGGGAAAGGGTGTGTCTTTCCCAACGGTTTTCCCAAACCGTTGGGAAAGATGCCTCAAAACCGTTGGGAAAGATGCCTCAAAACACACCTTTTCCCAACGGTTTGGCCAAACCGTTGGGAAAAGGTACCTATACCAACGGTTTTTACAAACCGTTGGTATAGAAGTGTTGGGAAAGGTCCAATTTCCAGTAGTGTCCGCACGCCTCCACCACGATCAGCATTGTCCGTCGTCTGTAACCAACACAACGAAGTGCGGGCATAGCCCGTGCAGGGGTGAGTATAAGATACTCAGTAGGGACCCCGAGACCCCCGAAGGTCTCCCGAAATCCACAAAGGATAATTCACAAAGGAAAGATACAATCACGAAGTAACAATCGACACTGCTTAGGTATATGCCCATACATATACCTAAGTCATCAATTCCCGTTCGGCTCCAATGTCCGAGCCCAAGCACAACTCAGTCCACACATGAAAGCAAACGTATACCCACACAGGATAGCACAACACAATCCACAAAGGAGAGTAAACAGTAATCCACATAGGATAGCTCAACACAATCCACAAAGGAGAGTAAACAGTAAATCCACACAGGATAGCTCAACACAATCCACAAAGGAGAGTAAACAGTAAATCCACACAGGATAGCTCAACACAATCCACAAAGGAGAGTAACACAGGATTCATCTCACACAGGTATACTTCTTCGGATGACGATAAAGATGATCATTGATCCATCTAAGTCGTCGGACCCACAAAGGATCGATAGGTAACTAACCCCCGCAATGACACACACAGGATCGGGCCCACACAGGACCTGTAGGCGCTGGCTCACACAGAACCGCTGAGCGCTGACCCACACAGGATCGGACCCACACAGGACCTGTAGCACTGATCCACGTAGGATCGCTGAGTGCTGTAGTCGTCGCAGTCCACTGAGGATCTTTGCACAGTCGTCGTCGCAGTCCACTGAGGATCTCTGCACAGCCGTCGCCGCAGTCCACTGAGGATCTTTGCACGGTCGTCGTCGCAGTAGCAGTTGCAGCCAGCTCTAGGGTTCCCGCACACAACAAGCTCGTTCGGGAGGGTCCGCTCCACGAGCCGAGAGGCTGATACATCAACTGACACAAAGTCTGAAGTTGATGTATCCAAAAGTTCCGTATCGTCAACAGGAACTCAACGTCGCAGACGGCGCGTCAATCGGACGCTCGGTCTGCGAGTTATTGGCTTTTTCATCCCAGGGGCCCGATTGGTTTTTAAGGCAAAACCAACCTGACCGTACTCCACCTGCGTCCAAACCTCGGGCGGAGCGAGCCAAAAGATCTGTCTCACTTAGAAGAATTCAACAAAGCCGACGGCACGTCAATCGGACGTCCGTAGCTCAAGATATGAGCGTTTCCGCTCCGAAGGCCCGGTTGGTTTCGTGTACGAACCAACCCGGCCGAACTCAAAGTATTCCGAAACCTTGAGTGCGATATACTGAAATGACCGTCTCGATCCAATGATCGCGTTGCTGCTGACGGCGTGTCGTTTGGAGGCCCGTAGCTCAAGTTACGGGCGTTTGACTGAAAACGGTCCGAAGACGGGGGGTCCGGGCCCGGGCCGACCCGGGCCGACCCCCCCCCCCCCCCGGGTCGGCCGAACCGGACCGGGTCGGACCGGCCTGGCTCGGCTCAGCCGAGCGGCCGAGCAGCTGGACGCCGCGGGGCGTCGCCCCCGCGGCTTGGAGGTGTCGCGGCCCCCCCGCGTGGGGCCGCGCTGGATCAAAGGACGCGGCTTTGCCGCATCCGAGTGCGCCGAACCCGTGCGGCCGCGGGTCCGCGGGCGCCGCCGCCGGCGGCTTCCGCGGGCCACCGGAGTCGCTCCGGTGGTCCGATTTCATTCCCGTCTGCGCCGCTGCTCCTCCCGGAACTCGTTCTTTACTGTGGAACCATCAAACTTCCGTTGCGGCACGTTCCGTCGTCGCCCGTCAAATCCGCACAACAACGAAGAACGGCGGAGGGTTGTCGGGCCGTGTTCGTTTGGCCCGCACCCTCCGCGTTAGAGATAAAAAACGGGAGAAATATATTCAACACATGAATCAACAATTTTAATGGATTAAAATTGTTTTTATTGTCCAGACTCTTCACTTTTAAAAGAAACGATCACAGGAAAAAGGAAATATTCACAACAACCCCTACCTCGTAGTCGTCGTCGTACGCACGTTCTTCGCGGATTTGTTCGTCGCGGAAGGAGGGGATCGTCGCGTCGTCGCGGAAGGGCGTCGCGTCGTCACGGAATCCGGCGTTGAATCGGCGAACTCAACGGGCCAAGAAACAACAGATTTAATTTAATTATATAAAATTAAATTCGTGTTTTGTTAAAAAAACACAAGGGAGATTTAAGAGAATCCCGAAGTCTCTTACCTCAAACAGCTGATCGAAGATTTCGTTGCAGAGGAAGAGACGTCGCAGAAGAACGTTGCAGGAAGGGAACATCGGCGTTGCGGAACACGGCGTTGCGTCGTCGATTTCCGCGGGTTCGGCGTTCTTCGTCGGAGGTCGGCGTTTTTCGCGTTCTTCGCATTCTTCGCAAAGGAGGATGAAGGCTCATGAACTCTGACAAAACCTCTCAACGAGTAATCCTCAAAAAAGTCTTGTTGTTCTTATTTTATTATTACGCCAACAAACGAAAAAGGTAAGTAACGACCCATCAATTCGTTGAATTAATTCAACGAAAGAAACCGCCCATTTAATTCACGAAATAAACCGCCCAATTAAATGGTGCATTAAGGATTTAAGAAAACGCGTCAGTTGACTTTCATAATGACGGGTTTTCGCGGGTGCGTTACTTAGCGGAAAAGAAGCGGCGGGGCTCGTGCGGGCCCCACCTCACAAATATCCTACCAAGGGGGTAGGATATTTCTGGATAGCACCTTATCCGTTTCAACTCAGTTTAAGTGGCTTTCAAGTGGCTTCAAGTGGCTTCAAGTGGCTTCAAGTGAAATAAAATAAAGTTTGTCGAACAATTTATTTTATTTCTTAACTTTAAGCCCAAAAAATTAAAAACCACACCCGAGCAAACGCAACTCCGGAAGAGGCGTTTCTAAGAAAATACCGGCGCTGCGATTTCATCGGTGCCCTCAGAATTCGATTCCGGGCACCGGTTCAAAAGTTAGAAAAACCCGCTCGTCCGTTCACTGAACGTACCCGAGCCAAACTTCGGAAAATGATTCCGGGCACACCGGGCCTCGGAATCAGGTGCCGTCAGAAACTGCGTTCTTGTAAAATTTCAAAGAAAATTAAGAAAAAAAATTCCTTGAAATTTACGGGTCTTTACAATCCATCACTCTAAAAGTGACATGCAAATATGTGTATACACACATCCATTAGACACTAGCCAATAGGAAATCATCACCATTCGTTCAGGGATGCGATGTGCTTCATTTATGTTTTTGAACATTGTAAATCATGGAGTGTTGTCCCAATAACTCACCGACTACCTAATATTTCATTTTCTCTAGTACAAAATCAACGATGGGTAGTTTATTTCAAAACAATTTAAAATAAAATTCATCCCATTCTCCACTTTAAATATGCTAATTTCCATTTAAAAACCAACACATGAGTTTTTAACAAAAACAATCCTTTATCCATGATAAAACCCAACGGTTTCTATCAAACCCATCATTAACCCATTTTCATCAAATAAATCATTGAAATCAGTTCCGTCCAAACAATTTTACTAGTTTAAAATCAATAATTTAAAATCCGACAATTTTTCATAAAATAAATTTAACAATTTAAATTCACAAATTTGAATTTCACTAGTTTCAATCAATTTCACGAACACACCTCAATTCAATGGAATAGGTGGTTTTCCCAATATTATGAAAAAAATAAAATTTCACAAATCATATGCCCCAATTAAATGAAATTGGTTTTTTAATCAAAAAATTAAAAAAATCGAAGTCACGCAATTGAATTTTAATCAATCAATTGGATTTAAATGAAGGAATTTATGGTTAATTATATTGGACAATCAAATCAGAACCCCCTATATAGCATCCCGTCTTTTTATAACATAACTTTCATTTCATTACACGGAACTGAGGATCGTTAAGGTTTAGTGTCTTGGAAACAAGGAACATAATACATGAAAAAAAATAAAACATTCTTCTTAAACACTTGAAAGGCTTCTCCTTTAGTTCATCCTAGGTTCATTACTGCATCTCATAACCTGGGGACATACATCAAAAGAAAGGGTGAGCAGAAGGCCCAGTAAGGGAAACGAGAGAAACATTTTACATGTGAACTTGAGATACTTCAATAAGGACATGAAAAGAACTTTAAGGCATGAGAAAGAAATCATGAGATACATCATAATAAAAAATAACATTTTTCATAACTTGAAAATGTGGCTGCAACATTTAATATTGACAATCGTTTCGTTTCACCAAGGTCCATCCCCAAGGTGTCGTTAAAAAATTACCAAGGTTATTCACCAAGGCGTCGTTAAAATGGTCATCTCTAGAGATTAAGTCTTTACCCAATGCATTGGAACGCTATCAGGGCGCACCCTTAAATTTGCCTTTATTATCATGTGAGCCACATATATCATCATCAAACATTTCATAAATAACCCATATAGCATAAAATAAATGGGTTTCATTTCATAATCATAACGTTTTAAAAACTGCTTTAAATACATGATCTTTACGTTACTTTAAACCCACGGAAAGGGAAAGCGGGTATCATGTATGTAAATCCCATAATTTAAAATAGAACATTTTGATATATATGTGAATACCCCTATAGAAATAAGAGCTTTGATTATTCACTTTATAACATAAAATAATTTTGAGAAAAGAGAGGCATTTTGAGACGAAAATTCTGCAGCATAACGGCTATGTTACAAGGTTTTAGACAACTTTGAAAAGAGGGGGAACATAGGTCGAACAATCATAATTGACCCATAAAATAGTAGAGGGACAGAATAAGAAGGATATATGGACATGGTGATGCAATTTCAAGGACATACCATTTGAAATGAAAAACATGGAAGGAAGACAAAAATTTGATTTCTCTTATGAAAATTCGGCAGCCTAACAGCGTCACTTAAACTTCAACAAAAATGAATTGAACGGATCAAATAGGGTCTCTCATCATATGATCATACGAGATCAGTATGATAGATATAGAGATCATACCCCATGAAAAGAAAAGAACATCCTCTCACAAAAGAACATGGAGCATAAAGGGAATGACATAAAAGAGATTACATGAAAAGAAAAAGAGAGGTCGGATCCCTTACCTTAAAACGTGACTCTTGAAACTCAAAGTTTTGGACTTTGAGGGCTTGGGGGAACCTTGGGAGGACTCCTTGGGAGGTAAGGAGACCAGAACTTCGTTGGGGGAAAGTTGGGAGTGAAAACTAAAGGAGGAAAGGGTGGATATTTATAGGGAAAGTGAGGGGACAAGGCATTAATGGCCAAGGGACACCTCATTAGTGGTTTTGGCAAAATCATGGGCTTACCCATGGTATTTGCCCATGGTATTGGCCACTTGGGACACCTCATACCTTATCTTACTATTCATAATTCGACCATATTGAATATATACTTAATACATCATTTAATGATGTCATTAAACACCCGTAACTTAAAAACTATATTTTCACTATTCATCCAAAATTCAACTTTCTCAGAATAATCTCAAAATTTCACCTTAACCAAATATCAATGCTCTGATTTCAAAAATGAAATCCATTTTATAAAAATAATTTTCTAAATAAATTTAATTTAATTTTTCAATAAAAACACTATTCATCGAAAATTCATTTTTTTCAGAAAAATCCCCAAAAATTACCATAACATAATATCGATGCTCTGAGTTCAAAAATAAAGTCCTTTTTTATAAAAATAATTTTCTAATTATTTTTAATTAAATTTTTAATTAAAAAACACTATTCACCCGAAAAATTAATACTTGGCTAATAATTTATGAAACCGTTATTTACCCATTTTATTGAATCACATTACTTAATCTAGGTGTCTAAATTATATTAAAACTTTCTTTGAGTGAAATTACTAATCCATTTGGTCACATTACCAATCCTAAGCGTAAAATCACTATTCATAATTTACTATTCATCAAAAATTAAGTTGATCTTATTAGACTCCAAATTCCTTACTGAACACTTTTGTAGAAGACCATTTTTTGAAAATCATTACACATCATTAATTATTTAGGGTTTACATAAATATTTTAAAATATCTTTTTTTTCAAAAAATCATCAATAAAATATATCCTAAAATTATCCGGACAAAAGAAATTCCACAAACATCACTAAAGGAAGAGATCTCAATTTATTCACCCGAAAGGATTACACAAGGAAGCTAGGGTCTCGTCACATAGCCCCTTGTAACACCGGCATAAGACCTAAGTGTAAAGTGTGATATGGTGAGAGAATCTGAGGGAGGCTCAGATAACATTGCCCTAGTAGTAATCTCTACTAACTTGAACTTCTCCCGTAGGCGTTTCCGTTCAAGCTTGACACGCTGGAGTTCGTCTTGGGCTTGGTCCAAAGCGAAGCCCACAGATGCTACCTCCTTCCCAAACTCTGATAAGTGGGCTTCATAAGGGTCGAGTCTACTGGATGAAGCCATCGACTCCTCTTTTTGCATTAACCATTAACATCTTATTAAATCATTAAGAGTAAGTTAATATATTACTCAAAAAGATTGGGTCGTTACACCCTAGCTGGGGATCACGAGATCTTGAATCACGACACCCTAAATGTGATTCGCCAATAAAGAAAGTAAAAAAAAAGGAATCCAAGAATCAATCCTAGGTTTAAGATTCAAAATAGGAGGGATTATATCCCCCCAAAACATAGAGATCTACAAAACCTTAGGGAGGAAAACAGAGATTAGGAGAAAGAGAATGGGAAGAGGAAACCTATCGGGAGATGATCGATTGTCATTCATCTATCATCAATTCACTTCAGAAGGGGTGTAGAGGTGCCAGAAACTACTATTGGGAGCCTCTAAGGAAGGATAATATGTAACGGGGTCATATATGTCTGTTGGGGAGCAAAAAGAGGGGTTTTAGGATTTTAAAACATAATTTTTTTAAAAGAAACCTGTATGCATAGTTAGCTGGGAAGATCCGCACTGTTAACACAAATCGTGAGCCCTATCAGTGCAACCCTTTTTTTGGTGCAAGGTTTCTACGACATGGACCCACGGTTATTAAAACTATTCTCCAACCATACAAAAGCCCAACTCCATGGTTCTCACAGTTTTCTCTAGTAGAGTGTATAGTTTTGGAAAACCGTGTGCCCCACGTGCAACACCCCAGAAGATTCAACATTATCCAATTTTTTATCCTAAGAATCCATCAATTACCCCAACCGAAGAATGATCAAAATCGGGGTTTAGGAATACCTAAAAATGAAAACAGGATGTTACAAAGGGTCAAAAAATAAAAAAAAAATTGTTAGTCCAATGAAAAAAATGAAAACCCATAAAATTATTATCTTTATCAAAAATTCATTGGGTAAATCAAATAAATCATACAGACTTAAAAACACATAATTTATTATCAACTATATGATTCAAAATCCATATAATAAAATTAGAATCCCATTTAGGAAACATGGAGCATTAAATTCATAACATCTGTCAGTAATAACTAGAGACTAGTTAAATCTATAAATGAAACCTCGTAGTTAATGCCCTCTTTCTTGCCTATAAAGACAATGATAATTACCCAATGCATTAGAGGGATATGTTAGGCTCTCCCATTATATAAGATATATAGGTCTTATCTGTCTTATAAGAAATTTTAGGCTCACCTTTAGTATTTGCTCCACCTGGATCACCCATCATATAAGAATTATTGGATTCACCCATCATATAAGATATATCAAGATCACCCTTCATACAAGAAGCATTAGTCTCACCCATCATCAACTATAATGATCAAGTTCTATCTCATCAATAAAACATTTTGAGCTTTCACCTTTTCATTATAAAATCCCAAAATTTATTTTTCAAACCCATATGCTAACCACCTTCAGATATTAAAACACAATTTCTTTTTAAAAAACATTTTCAAAATACAAACACAATAAATAATGATAAGAATTTTTTACATTGAAAACAAACATGGAATATTTTAAACAAGGAAAAATATCATATAGTGGTTATGGATATAGGGAATTTCATAGATTTTGTATAATTTAAAATAGATCATCCTATTTTTTCATTTGTAATGTAACTCAAATATTTGATATAAATTACATAAAATGATTACTTTTGAACATATTTATATGAAATAAATAATATATATATATAATTTCTATTATAATTATTTTATTTAAATTTAAATACATGCATAAAATAATTCATGAATATGGAAACAGGAAAAAAATAACAAAAAAATAATATAATAATTTAAAAAAGGGGAATTAAAGTAAAATTACCCTTACATCATCTATTTCTTACAACATATGTTCATTTTTTTTATAAATATTAGCACAAAGGCTCTAATATTGAAATAGAAAAGAGTTACACAATACAGAAGGAGGGTATTTTACATTTATCCCTTACTAAAAAATGCATCAAGTCATCAGGCACAACGTTCAGTATAATGCATCCTTCTTCCAAAATAACTCTGTTGGAAAGCCCATCCGCAATATAATTCCCTTCCCAAAATGTGTGTGTGATAATGTAATTCATGTTTGCGAGCCTTTCCTGGCAGTTGATCCATTTACCGGTCAGTTTCCATGATATTTGGGATTGGTTCACCCTAATCACCTGCACGAGCACTGCTAAATCACACTCAAACTATATATTATTCCAATGGTTTTGATAAACCATATCAACCCCTCTGATAAATGCCTGCATTTCAGCTTCCAAGGCAGTAGCATGTCTGCAAGGACCATAACAACACTCCACCACATCGCCCTGGGAATCCCTAAAAATCACTCCGAATCTTGATGGTCCAGGATTTCCATGGGAGGCCCCATCCGTATTACATTTCAACCATCCATTGAAGGGGGGAGACCATAAAACCTCCATTGTGCCCCTTGGACTAGGGAAAGACCCTGCAACCTGCAACCACCTGAAAATCATGAGCTCCCTTACCAAGTTGCTGCAGTGATCACTGATCGCGGAGCTGGAAATTTTAATACCCGCTGTGATGTCTGAAAGAGCCGTGGATTCATAAAACCATGCCCATTGATGCACAATATTATTTCTTTCCTTCCAAATAGAGTGTATGACTTTATCATAGGCAACCCGTAGAATGGTGTTGAGTTTTTTGGACTGCTGTACACTAAACAGCGCCTGCAGAAACTCCAGAATTGAAACAGCGCTGGGGGGATGTAGCTCGAATGTGCTGAGAATGGATTTCCAAAGGGAGGAAGCAGTATTGCATGACATGAATAAATGGTAAACATCCTCATGATGCTAATGGTATAATACACACCTCGAGCACAGATATATCCCAGCCCTCCGAACAATATCATCCACTGGAATCCTATTGTGAAAATGTCTCCAAAGCAGTGTGAATCCGGATGGAAGTAAACATTTTTTTATTCAGATCACCTATCCACTTGTCATCACACTGCACCAAGATCATGTAGAAAGATTTAGAATCCAGTACACCACTTGACGACCCATATCCCATAATAGCATGTCATCATGATTAATGAAATCATAATCATTAATAATCGAGAAAATCTCTTCCGGAAGATTCTCAAGCTGCTCAATCTGCTCCTTGATAGGGAGACTATTGTTAAAATGGTGTTCCTCAGTGTTAATTCACTCAATAAGAGGGGTTCCAGTCCAATTGGCATTCCAGAAATGAATAGAAGAGTTCAGATTAACAACCCAATGTGAGCGCCTCATTATGTTTTGAAAAACAGAGTGCAATCCAGGCCATATAGAAGAGTCAAGATAACCCTACTTCCTTGAAATAAGACTTGGAAGAATCCTATTCCTAATGAAATAGAAAGAGGCATATTTCTTATGAATTAGGTGCTAGAGAAACTGGGCCTGCAGTGCTTGGTTGAAACAGCTAAGGTTCTTGATGCCCAGCCCTCCCTACCTGGTAGGCATACAAAATTTGCCCCACTTTGTTGTGATGAGTTTCCTTTCCATAAAATTTCCACTCCAAACGAAGTTCCTCATCATTAAGTTAAGAGTCTTAACGACTAAGGCCGACAACATGTACACCATGAAAGGATACACAAGCTGTTTCCCTTCCAAGAGGAAATATTTTTCATGACTTTTGTTAGGACCTGTGAAAAGTGTGAATCCCTAGGATTTCCCCAAATCATTGGAACTCCAAGATAAATAAAGTCTGTTTGCTATGAACTTTGTGATGACTTTGTGAATTGTATTCACCAGAGCAACTAGACTGAATTTGCCCATTTCACTTGCATTTTCCACATTAGGGGTGAGGGAAATGAACTGAGAATTAAACCCTGGAGGGAGTTTCCCACCCCAGAAAAAAATTTTAACAAGCATACACAAATCATTTTTAATAACCTCCCATTAGGGTTGAAAGAAAAAAATTGTGAATCCATCAGGTCCAAGAGAGCTATATTTTTTTATCCCAAACACTGCTTCCTTGATTTCAAAATCCATTGGAATTGAAGTAAGAAATCTATTATCCTCCTCAGTAATTAATTTATGGATGATGTTGTCTCTAACTGTTTCATTCCATGCTATCCCATTGAAAAGGTTTTTATAGAATGTAACAATATGATTTGATTGATCCTGCCTGCTCTCTAGTATTCTATCTCTATCCTTAATCAGAGCAAGCAGTCTATTCACTCTTCTGACCATTTTTAAGGCATTTAAGAACTTGGTATTTCTATCCCCTTCATTAAGCAACCTAACATTGAAGATATCGTTTTTTATGTTATCCCTAATCTTGACCAAATTTTTCAGATTAATAGACAAGTCAACCTCCTGTTGTAAGTCACCCGAAAAATTGGATTCAGTGGTCTTTTCCTATGTCATGAAGATGGCATTCAAGTGTCTCAATTTCAGTATCCAACGATCTGAACTTGACTTTACTCCACTCCCTCAACTTAATCTTAAACATTATGAACTTGGAAATGCCTGAAAATTGACTTCCCTTACCACTTACAGAATTCCAAATCTCTCCAACAATCTTTGAGCGTTCTAGAAGAGAAACCCACACACTGTTGAACTTGAAAGGAATCAACTACCCTCATTCATTCCCAAGACAACTTATCATAAGAGGATGATGATAAGAGTTTAGTTTAGCAAGAGTAACACATGATATTGACTTCCAAGTACCAAGCATAGAATGATTCTCAAAAGCCCGATCAATTATGCTCTCCCTCATACCAGTTATATATATCCTGTACCAGGTGAATTTAGCACCAATGAGGTTAATTTCCACCAGTCCGGTTCTCTCAATGCACTCTCAAAACTCTCTTATAGAGTTGTTATTTGTTACAGGACCTATCTTCTCATCTGCATGTAGAATGGCATTAAAATCACCCATGATAATCCATGAATCTGAAATAGTTCTCTCCAGGTTCTGAATCTTCTCCAATAAAATCCTCCTATCAATGTGGTTATTGTAAGCATATATAATAGAGAAAAAGAGTTCAATTTCCACCATCCTTAATGCTTCATGTAATAATTTGATTGTCCTCATCCGCAATCCTTCGGGAATCCACCTTATGATGTGTAAGTAACCAAATTCTATCAGGAGTTTAAACAACCCTGTGCGTGCCCATATTATTGTACCCTCTTCTGCTGCAAAAATTTCCCAAATTTTTGGAGTTCATCTTAGGTTCAGAAACATTAATTATATTAGGTTTATACCTTCATGCAAGGATCTTGAATAAACCTTCACTGTCAGAGTTGGCTATGCCCTAACAGTTCCAGAAGAGGAATTTCATTTTGACTTTGTTTTAGAGGTCATACCTCATTTTTTCCCAAAATTCCTACCTGGTCTTATGGGTGTTTCTTCTTGAACTGCAGTTGAATCCACACCTTGCCCCCTATTCTCCATGCCAGACCTATGTTGAGAGTGATCTTGCAGGTCCTGCATATTAGTTTTTGGGGATTCACCAATTTTAAAATTGTCCCTCTGGACGTGTTCCTGCATTGTCCCCACCTCAAGAGGAGAAGAATCGGCATGCATCACTGATTGAAGCCTAGATGACTCCTACATAGCCTCCATTTCAGAATCAATTAGGTTGAGAATAAAGTCCTCAGTTTGAAAATTGTAGACCGTATCAACCACCTCAAGAGATAGTTCCCACATTTGTTCATTAAAATCCACCAGAGTGCTGTCATTCACAGCACTGACCGATTTAGCAAGAAAATCATTATCTGTATTCTGACTATTCTCTTCTTCAACCGTGTCTGCCCATGGAGGTCCAATATCTACTGATTTTCTACTATTCCCTAAAGATTCATGATCCTTCCCTTTATCTTTTTCCTCCTACACGCCTCTCTTACTTCGCAGCACTTCCCTCCAGACTGGAGTGGCTGGAGTTGGATTCACCAATTTCATGACAACACGACATGACTGGAATTCATGTCCAACCATCTTGCAGTGCTTGTAGAATTTGGGCATATTCTCAAATTCATAATTAATCTCCAACTGATAAACTTTCACATCTAGAAAAATGCGTTCGGATGGCTGCTGCTCCATGTTGATCTCAATTATAACACGCGCATAGAGACCAAGATCACCATTTAAGGTTTGATGGTCAATTTTTAGAGGAGTGACAATGTTTGAAATGAGGTCATTTGGAATATTTGGATGCCAGTAGACCCATGGTAACCCATAAATCCTTGTCGAAACCTATTCCATAGAAATATTTTTCATGAAAGGATTGAAATTTGTATCCCATTCCGACAGCCTCAAGAAACCCATCTTCAAGCTATGGTTTCCAGTTCTCTAAACTAAATCCAGGTCCTCTTTCCGCTCAAGAATGATGCGATAGAACCCTTTACCCAGTGGTATAAGCCGCCATATAGAGAATACCCAGTAGTGCGCAAACCTCAATATCAGATTAGATATTGACCAGGGTTTCATACCTTTTTCATACGAGGTTCGACCAAGCACTGAGAAGCGGCAAAGCTCCATTATTTGGTGGAGAGCATCTTGGTCCACAGCCACCATAATTGAGCCATCCCCAGCACGCATAGTCACAAGACCGTTCAAGGAAGAAGCTGCAACATTTGATCCACCCGTGAGCACCTCTTCAAAGGAGACAACCCTTCGCGGTTTATTGGAGGAATTATCATCGTTACCATTGACTTGAGATGTGGAATTCCTCTCCCAATCTGGGTTGAATGACTCCATTGTCACACTAGATCTTGTAAAGATCAAGATTCACCATCATTAAAATTCAAAGGAAATTTTCCCTCTCCCATTTTCCCCATGTTTTCCCCTCTCACCCCTAAAATTGGTAAAAAAAATAACGGGACTTGATAATAAAAATAAGGGATAGTTTTAAAAATTTGTTAATTTCCACAATTCATTGAAAAAGTAAGCTCTCAAGAAAAAACCCAAAATATCACCCTAAGAATATATAGAAATGATTATTTTTAAAAATTTATCATTTTTATCAACTATAAAATAAAACATTTCATGAAATTAATTATAATATTCACTCATAGAAATCATTAAAAAATATTTTTTTATGAAAAATTATTTTTGAATAATAAAATGAATTTAAATAAATTGAAGTTCTTATTTCCTAAGAATTAATCAATATATTTGTATCGAGTAGTAACTTTTTTTATATTTCATAATATGGTTATACTTATTCATTCCTAAAAATGATTATACTATATTATAAATATAATATTTATATAATTAAATATTGTGGTTAATTTAAGATCACTGTTTCATGTTGTATACTCTACCAAATATATTTATATTTTAAAATTTCATGATATTATATTTATCCCCCATTTAATATATTTTTTCCTCACAATTCTAACTTTATCTCAACAATGAAGGGTTATATATTTTAAAATACATTTTTTTTCAAAACTGACATAAAAATGGTTAATAAAACATCCACCTGATAGGATGATAAATGAAATACAAAGGTCATCATGAATAAAACTGAATAGGGTTCCAATTAGAGATGAATAGAGGGATGTAAAAAATATTTATTAGAGGAATAGTTTATGTAACAATAATAATGAAGAGTGATAGAGAGGAATGATCACAAAAATTTGAATGATCAGTGTAAGAACCCATATCTTAATTTTAGGTATGGATCTTAAATGCGGGTTGTTTTTGAATAAAAATGAAGAAATGTGAATTTTTTATGAACATGCCATGTACATATGAGTACACACCGTGTACCTGGGTACCAAATACAGTCACGTACTGGCCATGTAGGTGACATGGAAGACCGCTTAAATCGGGGGCTATTTAAGGATACTACACAGTGTGTACCTTTAATGAACACGCCATGTAGTTTTCTTTTTATTTGATAAATCAGAGCGGGGTGGCGTCTCATCCTCGAAAACCAATTATTCTGGCAGTGGTTCGTATAGGAGCGCGGCAAAATGTATAAAGAACATAGAATCCCTCCCGTTTCTCCATTCGAGCTCCAATTGAGATGCCGCCAGGTGCATTGGAATCCCACCAGTGAGGTCTCAAAATGCCTAGAACCTTTCTTCCTGATTCTTCCTCTCTCATGAGTTATTAAAGGTTGAGTGTTTTTCTTCTTTTTATAGATCTACATTGTTTTAGGCCAATTCAAGATCCGACGTTCAAGATTATTGATCACATGACATCAAGGTAGGTGGTTTGTTCCTTTCATTGATTGTCTTTGGATTATATATGCTAAAAGGGAAGTATACCCACGTTTGGGGTATTGCATGTTTGGAATTAAACCCGGTTTATTACCTGTTATGGTTTGGTAGATTTATGAAGGGTAGGTGAATATGCATAAGGTCAAATACCCTGGTTATGGGACTCCTAATAGGTGTGTTTCCCTTGATTAACTGTTTATGGCCATTTGGTCTAGGTTTCCTATTAGGATTGCCCTGTTTTCCTTGACTTGTTGGGTTAGGATGGAGTTAATAATTATATGAGATGCCTATGATATGCATTATGGAAGTTTCACCAAAGGGAATTTGACTGTGAGAGCTTCCTGAGGTAGGGTCAAGTATACATGCTTTACTGTTATGTTGACCCAGGGGTATTGACTGTGAGAGATTCTAGGTGGTCATCAACCTAGGGGTTTAGATCGTGAGAGCTTCCCAGGTGGTTGTTTATAATTTATTGATTTTATGTCGACTAAGGGGTATTGATCGTGAGAGATGCCCAGGTGGTCATTTGTAAATGATAGTTCGAAGTTAGACCAAAGGGGTAAGACTATGAGAGCATCTGAGAGGGTCGTTATTAAATGATTATTGTTATGTTAGACCAGGGGGATTAGACTATGAGAACAATCCCAAAGGGTCATGATTGAATAATTGAATGATTGTGACGAGTATTCCAAGCCAAAGCACAAGCTTGGACTCAGTCTTACTTGATTATTATAAGGTCTTCAGAAAGTCTGTTGCTATAATCAAATAAGGGATAAAGAGATTAGGCTAGATACCAAGGTTTACATGATTCAACCAATGAACAATGAATGCTAACCAAGTGGATATAAAATATAAATAATACATGAAAATCCAAGGAATAGATATATTAGATGAAATTTAATGGCCTCTAAAAGGGAATAGTTATATAATTCCCCCAATAAAATCATAAACACGTACCTTTGATTTCCACTTATTCAAATGTGATCCATCCCCTAATATAAAAATTTATTATTTATTATTAATCAATATCATGTCACTATTTATATCTATCTTACTGGATATTATTGATTCATAGTTTTTTACCAATTTAATTTCAATTATTTCGTATAATCATTTATTTAGGTCCTAACTGTTATGTTTCTTGTGCATGTTTTTCTTCAGTGGCTTAGGTCCGTACATCATGAACATGGATTAATTATTTAATGAGTCTCAAAAAATATTAAATTATAATGTGTATATAGTAAATATAATATTATAAACATCCATGTAATGTATCAATGAAAACCTGAACATTGAATCACGGAGACTATTGTTCGTATATACGAATGAACAAAATATTAATATTTCAAATAGAAGAAAATGAAATAATGGAAATAATGTTTAAACATTAATGAATCATAATAATATTATAAATATAATATTTATTATATAAAATGATATTTTTTATCATCCATGTTTGAAAAAAATGAAAAACAAATTAAAGTGATTTTTAGAGTTGGAAGACCACATGTATGCTTGAGCAATGTTCTCATATTACAATGGATAGAAGTGTAATAAATTAGATTATATCATTTAATTTTAGAAATATATGTATTCTATAAATTTAGAAAATATATCTTAAATCCATCATAATTACCTGATACAAATGTTGATGATGGAAAATTAAACACATCGCTTAAAGAAGAATATTGTTCGCACATACACACAAGCAGTGTTTTCATTTCCCATAGGTCATAAAAAAGATAAAAGGGTTTTCCATCAGAATAATAATATTTCAATATATTAAATATTTTAGTTGAATTATACCATCTCGTTTATGTTAGTTTTAGGAGTTTGAAATTGAAATAAACGTGGATAATCTATTTTAAGTGTTATACCACTTCAATATAAAACCACATTTGGATTACAGATTTAGCCAACTAGGATGGTATTATTGTTAGAAAAAAAAACTATTGGATATGAGGATAATGGTTGGGGTAATATTTGAGTAGGTATTAATCAATATAATTATCTAATGTGGTGTATCTATGTGATGGGAGGAGGTTCCATTTTATATATGAGGGGAGTATAAAACATATAATTATTCTTAAATTTTAAATATTATATGTTTCTGAATCATGCTCTTGTGGAACTAGATAAATAAAATTTTTAAATCCAAGGTGATAAGGGTTTAATTAATATAATTAAATAATAATTCAGAAGATATTTTGTGACCTTATAACAATGTTGTAACCTTAATTATCCTATTTTAATCCTTTAGTATGGAAGCAAAATTTTATGAATTTGAGTATAATGACCAAGAATATAATTGTTGATATGATCACTAAAAGTGATCCTCCAAATTCAAAATATGAAAACCATTTTTCATGTATCAATTTTGATAAATTGATGAAATTAATTTTAATATAAATGATCAAAATGAAATGTAAAAAAATTATTAAAAATTTTCAATCATAAAATTGATCTTTTTAAAAAATTAAATATATTGATGATTCCTATGTTAATAATAATATTTTTAATCTAATTTTATCTTATTACAAATCATATACAAAAAAATTAAAATGAGACTTTTGAGTTATATTATTTAAAGAAAATATATGATAGTGTTGCAACACAATCGACATGGTACAAATTAACCCAAAAAACAACTATTTAAAAAAAATTACCAAAAATGAACCCTAGTATATATTAGAACTTATGAAATTATAATTAACATCTATTTTATCAAAATAAATATTTATAATTTTTAATTTTTAACTCATAATGAAAACTTGAATTATTTCTATTATTATAATAAAATAATTTTATTTGTATTGGGAAGTAGTGAGATGTCACAAACCCACCCTCCCATATCCAGTGAAATATCTACACAAATTACAAAATTGTATCTATATCAGCTGTAAAATACTATATATAATAATATATGATTAAAAAACAAAATTCTATTGATTAAATATATTACAAATTTATTATTTTAGAGCTTAAGAGAAATAGGACACATAATAAACTTATAATGCACATATTTTTTGTATCAAGATAAAATTTTATTCCACTATATAAGAAACTATGTAATCCATAATAAATACTAAAAAATATCCAATAAATTATTTTTAATAATCTATCATTACAAAATATTCATTTTGTACTAATTTTATTTATGTTATGGGGAAATATTAATGTAATAAGTGGTGATATCAAATGCTCAGAAAGGGAAAACATTAAATTGAAAAATCATTGAAAAAATAGTGCAAATATAATGGTTGAAATAAGAAAAAAATATATGAATACATAATTAATATGAAGACGAGAGAATTTTATATCAATAAAAATAAATGAAATCATGGTTTTTAATAATAATTATATCATACTGATGGAATTCATAATTCCAAAACATTAAAAAATCTACTCTTAAGTCCTTATTCCAAGACTCTATCTGATTATGGGAAAAGGTATATAACAAAACCTAAAATGTTTTCTCACATGATATTTGAAGATGATTAAAGGTTCTATATAATTATTAGACCCACCTGTTATTGGATTAGGTCCAATTAATTCACCATTTGAGTCAATAATACATTTCATACCATTCCCTTTAGAAACCTTGGTTGAAAAAACATGTCTAACCATATAATGAAGAATATAGAATATAAATACATTATCAAGATATTTTAGTAGTAAATAATCATTTATAATGTAACTACCTTGACCCTAGTATCCTGGATCCAGTTCCTTACATAATTACATTGGCATATATAAGAGAAATCACATACTAAAGGACCAAATAGTTTAGTATACTTAGTAAACTCTATACATACATAAAAGACATTTTTCAATGTGAATAAGAAATAAGAAATTAATATGGAATGTAATTTATAATCTTGATCTCATTCAAGATATCTTCTTCATAACCCAGGGAATGGAAAAGAATAAGGATCAGATCAATTTCTTAGTAAGGGTTATATACATCATAGGTAATAATGAATCAATGAGAATAATATACATGGAAAGGTAAATAACTGAAAACTCATTCCATTTATTCAATAAAATAATCATTTAATGAATTCTCATATTTTTTCATAGTGAAAATCCTCTGGATAATGATAACTGAATACTAGAAGAAGGGAATTCTTAATTATTGGACGTTATGTATCTGGCACATGAACCACCACCATCATGACCTTTCATAATATATTTCAATATCCAGGTAAAAACCCATTTAATTACAGATTAAATGAATTATACCATGAAAATATTGAAGCACTAAGGGGGTATCTATAATCTAGACCCACCCATATCTTTCTGTCCAAAACATTCCTCATATAGTGAATAATTGATTTAGTTAGATATTCTTAAACCAAAGTGTCTTACACCACATTGAAACATTTAAATCATAAGACCCATGAAGGAATACTATTTAACAAAACACTAAGTAACATTACAATAAATAAATTTGTGACATGATATATCAAAGGGGTTTTATATAAAGCTCACAATAAAGGTGAGTCATTAACATCAAAATATTCCTCAATGAAGTGAAATTGAGACGAAGTCATGTACAGTGATCATTCCATTAGTAAAATGGATGAATTATGTGTATTTACTAAAAATAAAAATAAAAACGTGTAAATAAAACATGAGATACTGAAAAGTCATTCCACACAGAAACCTAGCATGAAATAATCAATTTAATAGATGTTTAACTCAATCAATTAAATTTGAGTTAAGAAATCCCTTACCACTTGTAATCAATTGAATCATATGCCCCTAAAAGATATAATTTTCAAAAGAAATATTTAATAGAATTATTATTATGAAATTAATGATATGATATATCAAAGATAAGTAAAAATAGACCACATATAATAAATAAGTGGTTAATAATTCATATATCTCAAAAAAATAAAAGTGAGATAAGAAAACATGAAACTCACACTTACTTTTGTTTTTCATACATTATCTTACAATGTAATGGTTTATGGAATGTTATTAAATCATTAATGGACTATATTTATATTTATAGTATTTTATATGGTTTCTATATAACATCTTCCATCCAATTCATTAATAATATTTCATTATTTTCATGGTTTCGAGTGGGTTTGTTTCATAGTTTCATGATTGGTTAATTTGTGTATAATTATGGATTTTCCATTCAAATTATATTAAATATCCATAAATTAAATTAGAGGGCATTAATTAACTTAAAAGAGTTAAAATGGACCCTTATATCATTTGGTTATCTAGCATGAGGTTGATTCATTTTATAAAATTTCAATGATAATCATTTAGTTTATTTTGGTTGTTTTTCTGAACACCATGAACTAGTTTAATTTTTTTTACTATTATGAGTATATATTATTTAAAAATAATTAAATAGGATATTATGTACTTAATAACATATTATGTAACTAAAATAATTGTTTTATCAGTATCCTTGTATGTGTTAATGGAGAATGAACAAAACAAGTATGCACATAGGTGACTAACTCACATATTTTGGACAATAGATTCATTTTTTGAATAAGTAGAGGTAATAAATTGGATGGATATAATATTTTAAATTAGAAAAACAATATTACTATACTTAAATGATTTTGGAATTATTATTCCATTATGGATGAAATATATTATGTGAAATTAGAATAAGAAAAGAAAAGAAGAGAGGTGCTTTGAAAAAATTACCTCTTGAATATCATCTCTAAGAGAGACCCATTGTTGACATTGTATTCTATATTATGGTGATACATGCAATAGTATGACAGGAGTTGAGTGAGGTGGAGAGGTTTTTGTAGATATTTGAATATATAAAGGGGTTTTGGGTTGATATGGGAGGTATTTATACTTGAGGAGAAAGGAGTTTAAGGGATTAAAATAATAATTATTTTATATTTAAATCCAACCACATCGACGTGGCATTAATTTCAATGAATTATATTTTTAATTAATGTTGTGGAGTCTGGATAAGGTCTTTAAATACCTACACCAAACATTAAATGTTTTTATTTTTAGGTATGTTATGCCTTTACCTTTTAACTTTAACTATTGTAACTATTTTACATATATTATTGTAAATAATTTTTAACCATGATGAATATTTTATGCCTAAATTTTAAAATGAACATAAACATAATTTATAACATTTGATTCCAAATATTTAATACATTTTACCAAATTCAATTATCATAATGGGAAAAAATAGATTTAGAATTAATCCTACAGACATGATGTAAAAGAGGGATTCAAAAGTCATATTTTTACAAGATTGAAATGTTTTTATATCCAATTTAAATTTGAAATTTATTATAATTAACTAAATTGTTTTTATTTATGTATAATTTATCTAATTATAATTTAAACCAAATTTAAAATATAATTTATCTATATAAATAAATAAGACATAAAAGAAATTTTTAATTAAAATTCAGTAATTTGCACTATTCATAAAAAAAATACCTATTTGAAAAATACCAAAATTTTACCTTCATATAATTTTAAATTACTCATAAAAAATTACTTTTAATATATGAAAATAAATTTATATAAGTTTAAAAATTAATATTTAAAATAGTGGCACTATCCAAAGGCAAAAAATTTATCTTTTTTTAAAAAATATATCATTTTTATGATCAAAATTGAATTTATTCTTATATTAAGACTATAAAACTTATTGGATTAATATAAACATATATAACTGAATATATAATATATAAATTTAATTATTTACTTGTACTAATTGTGGTTAATTTAATTTATTCAAATAAAATTCCATTATGAGCATAAAAATAGTTTTTTTATAAAAACACATCATATATGTTTAATTATATATCATTTTATTTATAATTATTTTGTAACCAATGACTTCATTTTATAAACATGTGAAAACTAGATTTCCAAAATATAGATATTATCATTAATTCATACAATTTTTAATTCTAGGTGATTACTTTCAAAATTAAATAATAATATCTAATCATTTGTTTATGCTCGATGTTCCATGCAATGTGCACTATAGAATTTTTTTTATTTTATATAAGAAGAGACATACCATAAAATCATGGGGTGTAATATTCTCCCCTCATTTAATAAATTAAATCCTCATAGTTTTAAATTTCACATCTAAAATCAATAGTTGATTCTTGAAAATACCATTATGGAAAACCCACATAATAAAATGGGTTAATCAAGCATTTTATAATTAAGATGGAAAAAAATGAGAAGGTTAAAAAAAATTAGGCATTAAAGTAGTATGAATATAGTTCGATGTAAAAATTAGGTCATATGAGAGAGAAAAACTATCATGTACTTTTGGATAGTGAGAGATAACAAGGTCATCATAAATTCTCCCATCATAAGGTCGTAACTCTATGATGGGTTAATGAGGCGATTGATATCTTGAAATTAAAGTTAAACTAATAGAATTTTTCATTCCAAATTACTTTTTTAGAGTTGATGGATTCATTTTCTAATCATATAATAGCATGAAAAAATAATCATACATGTTTACATTTCGTGTCAAAATCATAATCTCATATGTTGGTTATGCTTAGATCCACATTAACTTATTACCTTACTCCAGGAGATGGATATTGATGTTGATTTTTCATACATGAAGCACTTAAATAAATCAGAAGATGCACAAGTCATTCATACAACCTTTATATATTTACTGAAACCAAATGGTTAGAACATTATATCCAATATGATAAGTCATACTTTAACTTAAAAAATCAAAATCAAAAGTTCATATTGATCCTTTCCATAAGTAGTTAATCTTATGACTATTCAATATAAGATAGTCCAAATTCAAAGTCTAAAAATATAGAAGAAAGGAATCTATTTTTTTAAATAAACATAACATTATATTCTAAAAATAACATAATATAACTCATAATATCACATAGAAAAAATATGAATACCTTTATCACTTTAAAAACATAATGAAAACTTGAATTCTTCCAAAAATAAGATCTAAGGTTGTTTAATATAATACATAAATCTGAACATGTAGTTGACCTAGAAAAGATGTCATAATTTATCAAATCACTAACCACTTTCATGGTCATAAATATTATACCATTAACATGTTACTATCATTATTATGTCAAAATCAAGAAGATATTATGGTTATATTCTCCAAAAAGTGTGTTTATCAAATGATCAACTTTCCACAAAATCAATTTACTTTTTTACTTGTACTAATCAACTTATGCTTTTAAATACTTAATGAAAAAAATACTTCAGTACACACCTTATACATTTTTAATACATATTATTGGGATTTAATTAATAAATAAATCTTACCAAATTACTCAAGAATCCAAATAATATAGAAAATTATTCATTCCACATCAACTATATGAGTATAATTTGCTATACCTTGATTCCTTAACATTATTTGTGGAATATTATATTGATTCATAGAGAATTAATCTGTGTAGTTCCCCATATACTTGAAATTTTAAAACTCAATATCATCAATTTTTCCTTATTTTTTAAATCCTTTTCCTAGTGATAATTATGTCCGCAATTATAAGAAACTCTTAAACCCTTTATGAACATCCAAGGGTGATTCTTTTCAAAATTATCAAAATTAGGAAAAATAATTATTTCTCTTCTTCATATTGTCCATATTTTTATATAACATCCAATTCTTATATTGATTACCATATAATCCGTATAAATAGAAGAATTCATTCTCTATCTTGATAGCACATAAATATATTTCATCATATGAGGACAATGTTTGTGATACCAACACCCTTAGAAGACATTACTTAAGACCTTAAATGAAATGGTCAATCTTTTACTCCATTTTTATGTAATCTATAACATACTTACATATCCTTATAAAGGTAAATTTATACTCTACAAAAATTTCCTCTCCATTTTCCATTAAACTGCATAAGTTTCTCTTAATTTCAATTTCTTCCTCTTAAGGGATTTTTTTTTGAAAATTGTATCCTTATAAGAATTACATTCCATGAGTTCTATATATTCTTACTCTCTAGTATTCTAGATTAATGTCTACCATTGGTCTTCATCATCTTTGAGGAAATACACATCAAGTGTATCTTATATCTTCCCATTGCATCCTCGCACTAAAAATATCTTCTCCAATGACTTAATACATTACTCATATAAAATTGGATTGGTTGTCCCACTAAAGGTTATGGGATTCTGTCACATAAAGTGATCCAAAATAGGAGAGTAACACTGTTGAATATGATCCTCCATGTAGGAAATTTTATTTTTCATGATAATATTGAGATTCCCTAAAATAGCCATAATGTTCTTTGTTCTAATAATAATTGTATTGGTTACCTCTGGAGAGAAATCACTAAATTGTGCACATGTATTTATACCATTCATCATTCTAGGATCCAGTTCTAAATAATGGAATATACCGGATTTGATCATGTCATTATTAAACATAATATATAATCCCAAAACTAGTGATACTCTTAACATAAATTGATTTTTTTTTTGTATAACTAATCTCTATATAATAAAGTTGGATTCTCTGGGAATATTCTCAAAATCTGTTATAGGGTTATGTTTCCATAATCTATGATTAAATATATCTATTTCTCAATGTTTCAACTAAAATTCTTATAATACTTACTATAATGACCATAACCTTTGTATCCTAGAGATAGTGACATAATTAATTATGTTTGAATAGATACTAGGAATTGCTTCCCAAATGACTGAATAGTTATGTAGTCTTGGTAAATTAGATACACACATGAAACACATTTTACATTTGTAATAGAAAATAAAACACAAAAAATGAATGTTATTTTTATTCTTGGACCCATTGAAGATATGTTCTTCAGAACATAGGGAAAAAATAAGGGTCACCTCAAATGCTCAATAAGGTGTAAATACAACAAAAAATAATAATAAATCAATGAGAATAATCAACATGAAAATTAAAATAAAGGATAACATATTACATTTCATTAATAAGATTAGAATTTAATGAATATATATATATTTTTTCATAATGAAAATCCTCTGTAAATTGATAAATGAACACTAAATTAAGTGAAATATTATTTATTGGAAGTCATGTATTAGCAACATTAACCCCAACCACCAAGACATTTAACAAGGAAAATTTATCTATAGTTAAAGCCCATTTTAATGTTACCTTATTAGATTCAAAATGTGATACTACAGTTAAATCATGAGGATATCTATAACCTGTCCCAAGCTATGTCTTCATGTCCAAAACATTCCTCATATATCAAATAATAAATTTAATGTGTGATTTTTAAATCAATGTGTCACATACTACATTGAACCATTTGAATCATGAGACACATGAAGGAATATAATTTAAAAAATCTTCCAATATCATGATAATAAATAAATTCATTATATAATATTTCATTGTGGATTTATATACACATCATGAAACAAGGTTTGTGCATAACATAAAAATATTCTTCCATGAAGTGAAATTGAGATGGAGTCTTATAAGAAGATCGTTTTTTAATAAAATGGATCGATTAGGTGTATTAAAAGAAAATACACATAAAATAAGTGTAATTAAAACATTATATAATAAATATAATTTCATAAATAAACTTATAATTACATAATCAATTAAATATAAGTTTAATACAATGAATGAAAATTGAGTTATGAATTCCCTTACAACTTGTAACCAGTCAAATCGTATGCCCCCTAAAAGTTAAATTTTCAAATGAAATATTTAATGACATAATAAATTTGAGATTAATTATATTATATTAAAAAGGGTAGTATACATACCACTCAAACAATAATTATGTAGTGAATAAGGCATATATCTCATATTAATGCAAGGGAGATGATAAATCCTCTACCTCAAGCATTCATTAGTTATGCGTACTTTATATAACTGTATAATGGTGTAAAGAATGTTATTAACTCATTCCAAAACAATATTCATATTTATATTTCTTTATATGAGGATTGTTTAATATATTATCTCCCATTCATTAATAATGTATCATTATTTTTCATGGTTTCAGGTGAATTTGTTTCATAGTTTCATGACCGGTTCATTTTTGTATAATTATGGAATATCTTTTCTTGTGGGAATAAAAGTACAAAAGTGAAATGAAACGGTATTACTAAAATTATAGGAGTATAAATGGAGCAATATTTTATTTTGTTTTCTAACATGAGGGGGATGATTCATTTGATAAGTTTTTGATGATAAAATTTAGTTTATTTTGGAAGTTTTTCTAAACATTGTGAATCACTACATTTTTGTTTTATATTAAGAGTGTATATTTTATAAAAAACAATGAATTGGATATAAAAAACTTATTAAAATTTTATTTTTACATAATAATAGTTCATTTAAAAGCCATGGAGGAAGTAATGAAAAATGAGCAAAAACATTATTCACAGAGCCCATTATCCAGCATAATATGAACAATAACTTCGTTTCATTGAATAAGTGGAGATAATAATGGGGATGGATATAATATATTAAATTATCAACATAAAATTCCAGTGTTTACATTATTATTGAATTATTTTTCCTTTATGGATGAAATATATTAGGATAATTTAAATAAGAAAAAACAAGAGAGGTGTTTTGTGAAAATTATCATTTGAATATCACCTCCTTGAGATACCCCTTGAGGACATTAGATTTGGTATTCTTGTAAAAAAAGTTGAAGTTTCAGATATGAAGGGTGGTGATTATAGTTTTTTAATGATATTTGAGGAACAATAAGGTTTATGGGTCTAAATTGGTTGGTTAGGGTTTGAATTTATACTTGAGGAGAGGTGGGTTAAATTGATTAAAATAACAATTATTTTATATATAAATGTGACAACATTGAGGTAAAATTAATTTCCAATAATGATAATATTAAATAATGTTGTGGATGCTAGTTAGGGTTGATAAATACCTCATCCAACCATTAAATGTTGTAATTTTTTCCTATGTAAAACCGTTTCCTATTAACATTAACCATCATCACTATTTTAACTATACTACAGTAAATAACATGTTTACCATGAAAACCTTTTCATATTTAAAAATAAATATAACCTTAAAAACAAATTTAGAACATGATATTCAAATTATGGAATACATTTTACCAAATTCAATTCATATAACTTGAAAAACTTTATTTAACATTAATCCAATAGACACAATAAAAAAGGGGGTTTCAAAAGGGAAGAGTTAAAATTTTTGATATGTTTTTATATCCAATTTCAAATTATATTGATACCAATGAAATAAATTGCTTTTATTTATTTATAATTAAACTAATTATACTATTAAACTAGTTTAGTATATAATTTATCTATATAAATAAATTATACTAAATATTAGTTTTTAATTAAAATTCAATATTTTTCACTTTTCATCAATAAATGAAAATTCTCTGAAAAAAATACTAGTATTTTACCCTAAGAAAATTTTGTTATTCCTTATAAAAAATGATTTTCATTGTGTCAAAATAAATTTATAATTTATTCAAATTTTATAATTAAAATAGGGGCTCAATCAACATGTAGAAAAATAGTATTTTAGAAACATATAGCTTTTTATGCTCACAATTGATATATTCTTATTATAATACAATGAAACTTATTGTATAATTTTATGAATTATTTATTGAATGTATAAAATATAAATTTCATTAATATCATTCATAAATAGTGATAATTTGAATTTATTAAGATAAAATTCCATTATGGAAATAAAAATAGTTTTTTTTATAAAAAAACATCTTTTATGTTTAATTGGTTCTCATTTATGTATCTAATTAATTGTTAACCAATGAATTCATTTAATAAAAAATTTTACATGATGTTTTTTTAATTTCTTTATTCTCATTAATTTACTCCATTCTGATGGCTATGTGATAACTATCTTAATTAAATAATAATATTAAATTGTCTGTTTAAGCTTGATGTTCTATGTAACGTAAGTTGTCAAAAAAATTGAAATTATTTAAGAAGATATATACCATAAAATATTCAGTTTTCATAAATAATGTCAATACTTGTACCATATCTGAAAAAAAATTAAATTATAATAATATAACCATTTAAAAAAATTATATTGTCAAACCACACATATTTAACTTAGTAAATATGATTTATATTGGAATCAAATTATATAGGGTGCTAAATCATTTCCATGTGACATTAAGAGGGATAAATTGATCATATACCTACTGGAGAAAAATGGTTCATATTAAAAAAAAATAAAAATTTAACTATCAATTAATCATCTACATCGAATTATTAAAATGAAAACTACTAGTAAATTTCCCATCTTAATAAAATATTACCCTTCCTAGTTGAACATCATCCAATATGAATTATTTAAAATGCGATGATCACGCCATATAAATAAATGTCTATAAGTATAACATAATATTGAAATAAAATTATCATATTCCATCTACATGAAAAAGTTTTTTGGTTAAAAAATAACATATTTACTATGAATAAAAGAAACATAGAAGGTTTATAGAATGAATAAAAATCAATCTCAAAAAATAATATTTAAAATTATATAAAAAACAAGTAATCATGAATAAAATTTTCTAACTCCATAAGTTAAATCCTCCAAACTAAAATATATAGTAGAGGATAAATCATATAAAATACACCCTATTAAGGAAATAAATTTTTAATATGATAAGGGAAATAAAAATGTAAACATAAATTCACTTTTATAAATAATTTTTAACATTGATATAAAATAAAAATTTACCTGTCACATTCGAAGGAATATTTTGGAATGGTAATTGGAAATAAATTTTAAAAAAATTAAATTTAATAAGAAACTTCAATAATGGATCCATGAACGATCATATATTTTATCATTCATAATTTTAGAGAGGAAGAAAAACCCTATGAAATTGAAACGAAATCCCTTTTTTATTATATTCAAAAAAATGATTTATAAAACTCAAATTTTATGAAGAGTGAAAAATAATTAATTTATATTAATAAATAATTTCACCAAATGTGATTATAAAGTATCATATTATAAAATATTATTTGGGTGAATCATGGGTATGGAATTTTTATGATGAAACACTATAACTCAAAGAAATGATATTTGAGTTATCAAAATCCCTTATAGAAAACATACTACAAGAAGCATAAAACATAATAATAGGTGACTATATGGTAAACAATTATAATCTTAATGTATTACACATCAGGCAATAAATTGGATGAATATATCAAATATATAACAAATTATTTCATGTGAATGATCAAAACTCAATGATAGAAAATTGAATGACTATAAAAACTCTTATGACTGGTGTAACACTCGGGTCAAAATAGATTTAAAGAAAAGTAGATGATTTTTTCCATATGAAATATATGGAAATATTATATATAACAATCATTAGATAATAAATCATTTAAACACCAAATAATGGAATCATGGTGTATAACATTTAATATGTCTCAAAGAATAATAATTGAGACTATAAAAACCCTTATGGAATCATTAACTCTTAAAAACTCCACATTAAAGGATGGTTTTTTATTTATTCTGAAAATTAAATTCATAAAATATAATTCCTGATATAATTTGTAAAATTGATATTATATAGACCACATAAATGATAGTAGATGAATAGTTTTAAACATTTCTTAATGATAGTGATTTGAGATGAAAAACCTTACCAGGATCCCGATTCATTCCTTGCATGCTCCAAATTTTATGAAGAATTAAGTCACGTTCATTAAATTTATAGAAAAAGAAAATATTCATAACTATTATTATTTATAATACACATTAATAATAATTTTATTGATATAAATATTAGTTAGTTTTATCCTATTTCCAAAACATGGTGTAAGTATTCTTTATCTCTTTGAACTATTTTTTTAAAATTGCATTGGTATTCAATATTTTTACAATTTTCATCATTTAAGGATAATTAAAGGTGATGAAATATACATTACATCACATATATTTAGGGTATAAAATTTTTACATGGTATTTTTCTTACAAACCATGAAAAAGAAATAAGTAATGATAATGTTTAAGTGATTCTTAGTTAAATAAAAGGTGTTTTACTAATTAATATGTTAATTGTTGATTAAGTATAATGGAAAAAATTAAAATTAATATAATATTATAATATTAAATATTTTCTTAATTTAATTCATAATATATTTTCATAGTATTTTTCAAGTTGGTGGATAAAAAAACCCAATCATGAACCACTAATGATTAATGGAAGATTATAAGGTGGTTTAGTTATAATATGATTATAAAAGAAATTTAATATTCTTATTTTGAAATTATTAGTGTGATATATTATAATTAATTTTTTTAGGAGATTATAATTTATATATATTCATTAAATTGAATGAAATGATCATATTCCACATAGTAATATTGTTTTTAATGATTAGGTTGTGGATAATAATTTAATAATTATATCATTAAATGGTTCTACAATTATAATAAATTAAATATAATGATATCATAAACATCATATATATTTTTTAATCCTATCTTCATGAATATACATATAATTAAGTGACGATAATAAAAAATAGAAACTATTCATTCCATGGAGGTGGTGGTCCACACATACATATAGTTGATGAAATCATTAACCATTGAATGGAAAAATGAGTAACATGTTTAATATTTTAAGAATCATAAAAATTATCTAAATATCATAATTATTTATGAAATTTACCTTTTGTACCATACTTGTATATTAGTGAAGGAAAACATAACACATTTGTTTGTGGAGGTGGTAGTCTTCACGACCCGAAATTCATGTATTTGTTTCACAATATATCAGGGGAAAATTATTAATAATTATTACAATAGAAAAATATAATAATTTATATAACTATTTTATATTTATTTAAATATATATTTGAAAATTATAATTAATAAATAAAATTATTAATTAAATAATTTAAGTAAAAATGATTAGTTGTATTGAGCACTTTGAGATTTCCATAGATGATCATTTAAAAATGAATGGAATAAGATAATATCTTGTGATATGAAGAAAAATATATTTAAATTTTATTATAGGGGAATGAAAAAGGGAAGGGATTCAGTTTGAATCCTAGTTTTAAGGGGTTCCTTGAAAGGTGGTGAGAGGCCCATTTTATAAGCACTAGGGAATTTTTTGTAAATATTTCTACTTTATATAAATAAATAACATGTTAATAATTTCATGTGTATAAAATATTTAAAAATAATTTATTGGGTAAGATATAAGTTTGATACACAACGCATACAGTCAATTATAGAAATTGTTTTATCATTATTCTATCCCTTCAGCGCTTAAACCATTAATTTTAATGTTTTAGCTTTTATTGTGGAAACTAGTTTTATCATAAGGTAAATCAATCTTCATATAAAAATTTAAGTGTTCATTATAATATAATTTATACCATATGGATATAAATTTTAACTAAATTTTATTTGATTCAATTTATATAAGTTGTAAAAATTAATTTTTTTAAAACATTATTGTATTAAAAACATTTTTTATGAAAATATTACTAATGTCCTATAATTTCATATATGGGTTTGTAGATTTGAAGAATAATTTATAAAATTATAAAGTAACATTTAAAAATTTATTTGTTCATAAAAAATAATTCATTAATTTATATTTCATACTTATTCAATAAAAAATTCATAAAATCCATGTTATTTTTGAAAAATTTTATTTTTCAGTATTGGAATAAATATATTTATTTTTAGGAAAAAAAATAATTCTAAAGTTATATAATTATTTGTAACCTGAAATTTAATTTCATTTTTCGTGTTAAATTTTCAAAAATATTAAAATTAAATATTTAATTAAAATATGAAAATATAGAGAAAAATTATTGTATTAGAATTTTTTTTGTTATTATTATAATATACTATCAATTAAATAATAATTTATTGGTAATATATTATTCATATTAGAAATATAATTTTTTTTTCTAAAAAAAGTATACCTAGTTTCCTAAAATAAATAAATAATTAATAAAAAATATTTTTTTAGCATAAATGGATTTTCATAAATTTTTTTAACTTAATTAATTGAATTTAATTAATATTAAAATTAGAAATTATTATATATATATAAATATTAAATCATGAAATTACTCATATTCATTACCATCAATTCAAATGTGATGTTTTAATGTGGACACTATATATTTATATTTTTTTGAGAATATATCTTTGTTCCATTTTAGTTTGGTGTTGTGTGTGGAGAAATATTTAAAACACATTAATATTTTTATGATAAAAATATTTTAAAATATCATGTTGTTACATTACCCACATTAAATAATTTTTTTTCTTATACTGTATTCATAATAAGATTGTAATTTCTACACAGAACTCATAATTATCCATACACTGCATGATGAACATGGGTTCATTTAGGATGTGTAATGAGATTTATCTATATGAAAATTATAATATGAACATCATAATGGTCAGAAACCCTTTCCTAATCATACATATAGTTCAACTAAGAGAATATGATCTATATACATAAGGAATAACTTATCAAAAAACTTGTAAATTATTTATATTATAATCATACCATTCAGGTTTTTTATTTATAACTAAATATCATTTACATGGTGACAACATATATAACATAGGACAATGTAAAATATATAGTGAAAATTACTATATGATATATTAGTAGTAGAAGTATCATATTTTCCTTATTTGCATGGTTTTTAATGACTATCACTGTTATTGGCCCTAAGATTGAGACATTCAGTCAGATAATGCACAACACTTGTAATTTAAGAAATATTTTTTTTATAGATTCTCCATTTATCATAAACATGAGATTTTGTTGACCTTAATCTCCATAATTAAATAATTTATCCATCCCTTTATGGTAACATCCACAATTCATCTTCCCACATTTTTAAAATTTAATAAATTAAATAATCTCTCCTTTATCATCTTCATCACATAATCATTCATGAGACTCCTTATTTATCAATGTTGGATTTTTTAGGTCTTAAAATATGTTCAAAATATTAATAATATTATATAATATATATTTAAAAATAATCATAATTGTTTCACTATATCTACCTTTTAGAGGAGTTGTTTATTGATGAAATTTATACATTGTTCCTCACACCCATTGTTCCGTCTAGTCGCAGTAGTTACAAAAATAAAAATTATTTACATGAGGGATAAAACATTATAAATTAATGGACATTTTATTATATAGTAACATAAAAGGGATACAAACATAAAATTAGTTACCATTTACATCATATTAGACTACACATCCTATAGTCCAACCTATATCGATCATAGTTTATCCTAGATCATTCATTGTTCAACCTAGGTTACTATGAGTTAGGATATCTAATACTTCATACCCAAATCATCAACATAGAGATTTAAAATTAATATAACTAGTCATAGAATACTCTAAAACAAGTAGAATCATTGAAATATATGCTTTTAAAATCTAACTTATCTCTTTTACAAGGATGAACATATTATTTCATATGTACCTTAACCTATTAGCTTATATGTTATAATCTATGTTATATAGGGAAAATCTCATTATATTTTATCCTAACTAAAAAAATTCAAATCCAACATAATTTTTCATAAATGGAATTTGATGGACCCATGTATATCCCCTAAGACTGTGAAACTAGGTATGAAATTATTCCACTTTGTCATTCACCATTCGATGATCGAGTTAACACTCAATCCACCATCTAGGCCTAATCCTATATAAATTTATAGTATCAATAATGGTATTAAATTTATAGGGATTCCAAATTCTTATGAAATTACCAAAATATCATAATGTCATCCTATATTTATTCTCATTCCTATGATATTCACTAATGTTCACTTATCTAAATTCCCAAAAAATGGGCATTATTAAAATAATATTAATTCCTATGGTAATCCTAAAAGGTTATATATACATTTTAAATTGTGACCAAACCAAAATTATCAACAAATAAATTATCCTTATCAAACATTATAATCATAAATGTTACCCAAACCTATGATTTGATACCAATTGTGCTGCCCAAGAGTCACTGACTCAGATCCAGTACAAAAAATAAAGACATTTCACTTATTATTTTATAGTATATGAAAAATAAAGGACTTAACTATCCATAATAATAAAATAAATTATGATTAATTAAATCTCTAATATCTCATAGATAATATTTGGTTTAGTGATTTTTAGTGTTGAGACATACAATAAACTAATAATACCAAATTTATTTTTATTAAATGTTCATTTATTTCCACATTATAAGAAACTATATATTCTGTAATGAGTTTTCAATATATCCTATATATTCTCCCACACATTATATCCTTTAAAAAAAGGTCATGTGAAATACTTTTCTTTATAACCATGGGAAATGGAATCACAATAAGTGGGAGATCAAATACTCAATAAGGGAAAACATAAAACATAATAAATCATTTAATAAAAATTGAATAACTAATATGGTAGTAATAAGTTGAAAAATTAAATCTATATTAAACTGTAAATATAAGGCCCCAGCCTTAAACCTTACTTAATCTTGAGTTATTACAAGATTACACATTGAGGATCTTTTCAGGTTTAGAGTTTTAGAGAATTAGATCATGAAACTTGCATTACATTCCACATTTAAACAAAGTGGTTACATAAAAGACAGTATTCATTCTTCCCATCAATGGGAACATATTTAAAATATAACACGGATTCTTTCTTGACACATCCTTGACACTATCATCACATCATGTACCTTTCCCTTGACCTGTGAAAACATTTCAAAAACTTGGGATGAGCATAAAAAGCTCAGTAAGAGTTATAAAAATATGGAAAGGAAACATGAGTTCATATATACATAAGAATGAAATCATACTTTACCCATAAAACAAAGGCACTTTAACATACCTCATCAAACCATGAATAAATCATATAAATCATAAGACATAAAGGTAACTTGATGCATTCATAACATTCTTACGTAGGGAGTAACCCTCTTGGTTACGTTTGGAATACCCATCACAGTATATTCCCTAAATCTCTTCAGAGAAACCTTAACGTTTCACTCCTTCGTGTTACCCAATGCATTGGAGAGCTATATCGGGCTCACCCGCCCTTAGTTTATCACGGAACCACCCGTTTTCATAACAATGCCCAAGAACCATAACATAAATGTGTCACATAAAACATGAATAAAGGAAACATAACATTTCCACATTTCAATCACAATATAACATTTTAGTATATTGAAATAATGAATCCATTCAAAAAGAAACCATTTCCAAAACCATTTAAAACATTTAATAAAGAGATTTTTGAATCAAAGTGTCCCATACCACCTTGAAGCTTAAAATTTTAAACCATTAATATCCATATAAATAAATCCTTAAAACCATTTTGAAAACATGGATATTAATAAGAACAAATAATTAAAACATTTAAAACGATATTTTGGTTAAAGGGGTTTTACCAAAATTAGAGACACTTGAATACAATAATTGAGGAATAACATTTAGTCAGAACTTTATAATATCATGAGAATAAATGGATTCATGATATAATACTCCAAAGGACAGTATATACACCATATAAGAGTGAATTGGTGCATAACAACAATGAACCCTCAATAGAAATGTCAAATGTGACGAAATCCCTTATAAAGAAGGTATCCTTAAATTAAGGACAAATCAATCTCAAAAATATGTGTGACAAATATAAATACACCCAATATAAGTGGATATTAAGTGTAAAACAATAAAAGGACATTCACATATATTCAATGGATGACATATTTAATGACTACATGTTGAACCCAAAGAAATCGAAATTGGGTTAAAAAGTTCCCTTGACAGCCTACCGACGTCACATCAAAATGAGTTGATGAGAGATAAAAAGTGTATCTCATCACTTGGACATAGAATTTACATCAATAAGGATATATGAGAACATATCCCAACATAACAATATGTAAATTAAAAGACCCAACAAAAGAAGTCTTTTAAAAAAGAGGAGGGTGAAAGGTTCCCTTACCGACTTGGGTATCTTTCAAAACATACACCCCATGAAAGAAGGAAAATAGATCATTGATGTAAATACTCATAAACGAAAGTATATTACACAAAGAGTATAATAATGGTCAGTACATACACCACTCAATGGAATTTGTGGCAAATGTAGCATAAATCTCACGGGAATAAAAGTGAGATGAAAAATCCCTTATGAAAACTCGGCAGCCTAACGGCGCCACATAAAACTTCCGAATATGGATTGATGAGATAAAATAGGGTATCTCATCACATTACAATAAAATTTACAGCAAGAGGAATATAAAAGAACATCCCCCAACATTACAAAGAGGAGCTTAAAAGAAGTGACACAAAGGAGAGTACTTAAAAAGAAAGAGAGAGGGTAGATCTCTTACGAAAATTCGGCAGCCTAACGGCGCCACTCAAAACTTCCAAAATGGATTGATGAGAGATAATAGGGTATCTCATCACATGAACATAAAAATTAAAGTAGTAGTAATATAAAATAACATCCCAATCATAAGAAATATGAGCTTAAAAGAAATGATATAAAAGAGTGTACTTATAAAGAAAGAGAGTTGTAGGATCCCTTACCTCGGGTCCGACTTGACTCGATCGTTCTTTAATATCCTGAATAATAAACTTGAGTTAATTTCTAATTCCTTAAGAACCCTTTTTCAAGTTCATTATTACTTTTATACCACTTATTACCATGTCACAAACATTATGTAATCATTTAAGTTAATAATATTTGTTTTGCCGATATTTGGTTCTTAAGTCGAAAGTGGTCTTCTTACAATTACATGTTGTTCGTGTGGCCAAATGTTTATTATATCCAGAATTGTATTCATTATGTAGATATCATATATGTCATATATATCCAGTACATTCATGCATTTATAACATTACATAATCGTTTAGAGGTAACAAATGAAATGCACCGTTCATGGAGACGGTAAGCCGTACGTACGCATGAACGCTACTTTCATTTCTATTTCGTATTTTATAGAATGGAATAATAATGATATAAAGGTATATTATAATTCCAGTATAATATCATATATAATATCATATTTCCATCCTTTATACATCCCACATATGGTATTTAACGAATCAAATCACTTTGAGGGGGCGGTAGTCCGCACTTCCTTAAATGAAGATATCGCGTATACCCATAATGGAAGCCATAAAGGTAAGAAAAAAATGAAAAATACAGAAGCATAAATAAAACATAAACATATTATATATCATATATAAAAATAGTGACATCATAATGGCCACCTTTGAAGGTGTTAAATGAGTATTGAACAATCATCGTTTCGGGAGGCAGAATTTCACCATCCACGGAAACCGTATGTTCTTTATCCATTTGATGTAGTTGTGTGAGAGTGTAGCTCGAATAAATCTTATAACATCATCCTAGTATATTGAATATACTGGTGTTGTTACAAAAGAAGTAAATAAAAAGAGTTTAGGGGGTTGGAGAAGCAAAATAAAACAAATGAACATGAGAGAATGAATTACCTTTAAAAGTGTAACTCCTTTTGATTTAAGCCTAAAGGCTTCCTTTGAAAGGATTCTGCCCAAATGGAGTTCTCTAGGATGAGGAGAGGGATGTGGAGAGAGTAAATTGGCAGGGTTTGGCCGAGCCAAAGGCTTGAGAAGTGTGTGAAAAGAGGTAGAGGTGGGGGCCTTTTATAAGAGGAGAGGAGGGGCACTTTTGGAAAGTAAAGAAATATTACTTTATTTGAAAATGTGTTTCGGTTTTAAAAGGTCCCACATTGATATAATTCGTGGATAAGGTTATAAAGGTTCGAAATCCACCCATCCAATAAGTTTTGGACATGTGTAGTTCATAGATTTTACATTATCTTTCCATTTTATTTTAATCGTTAAATAATGATGTCATCACTGCATCATTATGATGTCATAAATAATTTAATTTATTTAATGTCTAAAAATTATAAAAAAAATTACTATGATGTATGAAATCTTTTTATCTTTCCAATGACTATTTATAATCAAAACATGGACTTGTATAACCCCACTTAAAAATTATTTTAGTAAAATAATTTATGTTAGTGTCATTTTCACTTTAACATTAAATAAAAATATATTAATGTCATTTTCCAACTAAAGTGGCTCCATGGGGTCCCCAAGTTGGCCCATGGCTTGTCTTGGTCGGCCATGACTCACCCAATAGGTGTAGGAAAAGTGTCATGGTGTTTTCACATTCTTATAATATCATTTTTACCTTAAACTACACTAATTACCACTAATCGCGATTAAAAACTTAATAAGTTACTATTCACCAAAAAATTATTTTAATCTCATTGAACCAAATTTTACTTCTTAATGACAACCATGTATGTCGGATTTTTGAAAATCAAAACACAATTATGGCAAAATTTCATTTAAATGAAAAATCAGTTTTTATAAGTACCACTTAGTGGTTTCACTATTCATCAAAAATTGAAGTTTTTCAGAAAATTACCAAAAATTCACCCTAAGCTATATTTGATATTACGAATTCAAAAATGAAGTCTATTTTACAAAATTCAAAACATATTAGTCACATTAATTAATTTAATAATTAATTCCCGCTGTCAGAGCAAATAGCGTGTTTTTATAAAACAATAAGTATCAAAAGATTGACACTAGTTTAAGTCTGATTTCAAAGTGAAATTAATTCCAATGACCACTATTGGATTTAATTGTAAAAATATTTTCTAATTTAAATTTAAAACCAATTCAAAATATTATCTAATAATATAAATAAATTAGATTAAAAAGAGGTTTTGAATTAAAACACAACATTCTACACTATTCATTAAAAAAATGAACTTTATCGGAAAAATACCAAAAAATTACACAAAGTAAAATTTGATGTCCCGATTCTTAATAAGAGTTTTATTTGGTCCAAAAGAATGTATAAGAGTGATCAAAACTATATTTAATGACAGTTTTCCATTAAAAGGTGATAAGTGAACCTTTAGTGAAAACTAGGGCATATACACCTAAAATTTAATTCTTTCCGTATTTTAAGCCTTTATATTTTATTGAAAAAATGTAAAAACATATATAATAATATTTTAGTTATTTCTATCCATTCCCTCCAATACAGCGGCTACATGTTAACTACCATTTAAAATAATATTATTAGAGTACAACGTAAGATTCCCAAGAAACTCGTTGTTGCATGTTGGGTACGCCATCGAGCATAGCGTCCCCTTTTAAGTCATATTAATATTTTATTCACAAATATGGATAAATATGAAAATGTCATATTATTTATTTACCTGGGGTGTTACATCCTTCCCCCCTTTTGGGAATTGCGTCCTCGCAATTTTTAAAATTGAGCTTGGAAACATCCTTGAACGTCCCACATCGGAACAAGAGTCGGTAAAACAATCACTTTAAAATAAAGAAAGATAAGCACAGAGGTCACCCGAGTTAACCCATACTAGGATTCCAAGTATGAAAATATGGACATGGAGGAGAAAACATAGGGTCATGTTCTGATGGAGAGTGATAGAAAACATGTTTAGGAGAAAGTTAACAATGAGAAAATCACAAACTTGTGATGGGTTAAACGGTGTTGGGTTCCCCAGTAGGAAAAGTTAATAGACAACATTTTCATTTTAAGTTACTTTTTATTGAGGAATTTATTCATAAGGAAGCATAATCACTTATCATGTTGACTCTCAACTTTTACTAGATTCCTTAATCAAACTCATATTTTTTTCCAAAAGATGAGTATTTAGGGAGACTTGTTCGCATTAAGAGTACTATAAACAACTTCTAGAGGAGCACCTAAAGAAAAGAACTATACATTTCCCATGTCATCAAACCTTAACCAAAACTAAAACCAAAAAGGTTACTACAAGATCAGATAATCCAGAAAAGGATAACCCTTTATAAAAAGAAAATCTATTCTTAATCTCAAAATTTTTCCAAAAAAACACAAAGTTCAACGAGGACCATCCGATAAACAATTTGTCCATAAAATTCTTCAAAGTAAACCAATATAATATTGAAACCCAAATATTTGAAGGATTTAATCACATAGTCTTCCAAGTTAAATCGTAACATTTATCTCCAAACAACATTAGTTGCTCCTAAAGTCTCGTATTGAAAAGTAATTAACCTAATCACATATCCTCCATGATAGGTTAATCATTTTTATAAATAACACAAAATAAACTTACTCTTAATTCATAAGATCATATAACTAGAATGAATCAGTCAAACTAACCAGGGACTTCACGTAGTCCAGTGGTAGGCGATAAATACCAGTCGCACTTTGGTTGTGGGTTCGATTCTCGCAGCTTTGTCCGACGCGACGGGTTGTCACATGGTCTGCGTGTTGTCCTTTTTTCAAAACTATATAATTCTCAAAACATTCCCCAAAACGAGATAAAATCTTCAAAAATATTCATAACATATTTTAACCTCAATCTCATGCCTTCCACTTCAATCATAACATTTAGTAACCCATAACTACCTCAAAAGTAAGGATCATATAAACCCAAATGGTTCTTTATAACTATGTCCACAAAGGAAAAGATAACCATTCCTTGGATAAAATTTGCCTATATTAAACATCAGGGTTACACATAATATAAAAAGTCTTCTAATGTAACCCCATTATCAAAAGAGACTTGATAATCTTAAGAATTTCACCATAACTCTTGAAGCCCTTATAGGTTGACATCTTACTCATTCAACATTCTTCATGATCCATTATCCATTCCTTTCCAACCTATTCCGAAATACCTCTTTCCTACAAACAAAATCATGAATCATATCCTAAGATTCCAAAATTGGAAAAAAATAGTCATGAAATAGCACATACCTTTGATTGGTCATTGTCAGTTTCTTCATCCTCAATAGGAATGGCATTAGGTATTGGTAAACGAACATTTGTACGCTCTTGGTGACCCCATTAACGAAACTTCTTCATAGAAAATGTGTTTGCATAATGACCATGCACACCACATTTAAAACATTCAATTGATCCCTCATAAAGAACTTCTTTCCCTTTCCTCGAGTCAACTGGATGCTTCCTTTTTCCATGGCAGGTTCTTGCTTTATGACCTTCATTTCCACATCTATAGCATACTTCTGTCCCTTTGAAACATTTTCCTAGGTGTTTCTTTCCACATCTTTGACACATAGGTTTTTGAACACACATACCTTTATGATTATTACCTGTACTTCCGTAGGGATTTGTTTCTTTCATATATGATGCCTTAGAGAAAACTCCAAGGTTTAGGTGGTCAATCATGACTCCAGATAGTTGGTTGAGGATAATCAGAAGAGTTCTCATTGCAGCTCCCATATCATTCAGTTGCTTGCTCAAAAAACTGTCACAGTTTCCTTCACAACCACTGTTACTTTGGTGCCTGCTAGATCCAGCCATTTACTAAAACCAAAAAGGTCAGTGTGAGTATATCAATAAAACCATCATGTACTAATGAGGAAGATAAACACTATGATACACTTACTCATTCACTTTATCTAAAACTAGGACTCTTTCTGAAATCCTAACCATTATGGTAATGTCACTTATGCTTAAAGAGTACCCTAACCTCTAAAGTTATCTAAACCGACCTTTGATACCAACTATAAGGCCCCAGCCTTAAACCTTACTTAATCTTGAGTTATTACAAGATTACACATTGAGGATCTTTTCAGGTTTAGAGTTTTAGAGAATTAGATCATGAAACTTGCATTACATTCCACATTTAAACAAAGTGGTTACATAAAAGACAGTATTCATTCTTCCCATCAATGGGAACATATTTAAAATATAACACGGATTCTTTCTTGACACATCCTTGACACTATCATCACATCATGTACCTTTCCCTTGACCTGTGAAAACATTTCAAAAACTTGGGATGAGCATAAAAAGCTCAGTAAGAGTTATAAAAATATGGAAAGGAAACATGAGTTCATATATACATAAGAATGAAATCATACTTTACCCATAAAACAAAGGCACTTTAACATACCTCATCAAACCATGAATAAATCATAGAAATCATAAGACATAAAGGTAACTTGAGGCATTCATAACATTCTTACGTAGGGAGTAACCCTCTTGGTTACGTTTGGAATACCCATCACAGTATATTCCCTAAATCTCTTCGGAGAAACCTTAACGTTTCACTCCTTCGCGTTACCCAATGCATTGGAGAGCTATATCGGGCTCACCCGCCCTTAGTTTATCACGGAACCACTCGTTTTCATAACAATGCCCAAGAACCATAACATAAATGTGTCACATAAAACATGAATAAAGGAAACATAACATTTCCACATTTCAATCACAATATAACATTTTAGTATATTGAAATAATGAATCCATTCAAAAAGAAACCATTTCCAAAACCATTTAAAACATTTAATAAAGAGATTTTTGAATCAAAGTGTCCCATACCACCTTGAAGCATGAAATTTTAAACCATTAATATCCATATAAATAAATCCTTAAAACCATTTTGAAAACATGGATATTAATAAGAACAAATAATTAAAACATTTAAAACGATATTTTGGTTAAAGGGGTTTTACCAAAATTAGAGACACTTGAATACAATAATTGAGGAATAACATTTAGTCAGAACTTTATAATATCATGATAATAAACGGATTCATGATATAATACTCCAAATGACAGTATATACACCATATAAGAGTGAATTGGTGCATAACAACAATGAACCCTCAATAGAAATGTCAAATGTGACGAAATCCCTTATAAAGAAGGTATCCTTAAATTAAGGACAAATCAATCTCAAAAATATGTGTGACAAATATAAATACACCCAATATAAGTGGATATTAAGTGTAAAAAAATAAAAGGACATTCACATATATTCAATGGATGACATATTCAATGACTACATGTTGAACCCAAAGAAATCGAAATTGGGTTAAAAAGTTCCCTTGACAGCCTAACGGCATCACATCAAAATGAGTTGATGAGAGATAAAAAGTGTATCTCATCACTTGGACATAGAATTTACATCAATAAGGATATATGAGAACATATCCCAACATAACAATATGTAAATTAAAAGACCCAACAAAAGAAGTCTTTTAAAAAAGAGGAGGGTGAAAGGTTCCCTTACCGACTTGGGTATCTTTCAAAACATACACCCCATGAAAGAAGGAAAATAGATCATTGATGTAAATACTCATAAACGAAATTATATTACACAAAGAGTATAATAATGGTTAGTACATACACCACTCAATGGAATTTGTGGCAAATGTAGCATAAATCTCACGGGAATAAAAGTGAGATGAAAAATCCCTTATGAAAACTCGGCAGCCTAACGGCGCCACATAAAACTTCCGAATATGGATTGATGAGATAAAATAGGTTATCTCATCACATTAAAATAAAATTTACAGCAATAGGAATATAAAAGAACATCCCCCAACATTACAAAGATGAGCTTAAAAGAAGTGACACAAAGGAGAGTACTTAAAAAGAAAGAGAGAGGGTAGATCTCTTACGAAAATTCGGCAGCCTAACGGCGCCACTCAAAACTTCCAAAATGGATTGATGAGAGATAATAGGGTCTCTCATCACATGAACATAAAAATTAAAGTAGGAGTAATATAAAATAACATCCCAATCATAAGAAATATGAGCTTAAAAGAAATGACATAAAAGAGTGTACTTATAAAGAAAGAGAGTTGTAGGATCCCTTACCTCGGGTCCGACTTGACTCGATCGTTCTTTAATCTCCTGAATAATAAACTTGAGTTAATTTATAATTCCTTAAGAACCCTTTTTTAAGTTCATTATTACTTTTATACCACTTATTACCATGTCACAAACATTATGTAATCATTTAAGTTAATAATATTTGTTTTGCCGATATTTGGTTCTTAAGTCGAAAGTGGTCTTCTTACAATTACATGTTGTTCGTGTGGCCAAATGTTTATTATATCCAGAATTGTATTCATTATGTAGATATCATATATGTCATATATATCCAGTACATGCATGCATTTATAACATTACATAATCGTTTAGAGGTAACAAATGAAATGCACCGTTCATGGAGACGGTAAGCCGTACGTACGCATGAACACTACTTTCATTTCTATTTCGTATTTTATAGAATGGAATAATAATGATATAAAGGTATATTATAATTCCAGTATAATATCATATATAATATCATATTTCCATCCTTTATACATCCCACATATGGTATTTAACGAATCAAATCACTTTGAGGGGGCGGTAGTCCGCACTTCCTTAAATGAAGATATCGCGTATACCCATAATGGAAGCCATAAAGGTAAGACAAAAATGAAAAATACAGAAGCATAAATAAAACATAAACATATTATATATCTTATATAAAAATAGTGACATCATAATGGCCACCTTTGAAGGTGTTAAATGAGTATTGAACAATCATCGTTTCGGGAGGCAGAATTTCACCATCCACGGAAACCGTATGTTCTTTATCCATTTGATGTAGTTGTGTGAGAGTGTAGCTCGAATAAATCTTATAACATCATCCTAGTATATTTAATATACTGGTGTTGTTACAAAAGAAGTAAATAAAAAGAGTTTAGGGGGTTGGAGAAGCAAAATAAAACAAATGAACATGAGAGAATGAATTACCTTTAAAAGTGTAACTCCTTTTGATTTAAGACTAAAGGCTTCCTTTGAAAGGATTCTGCCCAAAGGGAGTCCTCTAGGATGAGGAGAGGGATATGTAGAGAGTAAATTGGCAGGGTTTGGCCGAGCCAAAGGCTTGAGAAGTGTGTGAAAAGAGGTAGAGGTGGGGGCCTTTTATAAGAGGAGAGGAGGGGCACTTTTGGAAAGTAAAGAAATATTACTTTATTTGAAAATGTGTTTCGGTTTTAAAAGGTCCCACATTGATATAATTCGTGGATAAGGATATAAAGGTTCGAAATCCACCCATCCAATAAGTTTTGGACATGTGTAGTTCATAGATTTTACATTATCTTTCAATTTTATTTTAATCGTTAAATAATGATGTCATCACTGCATCATTATGATGTCATAAATAATTTAATTTATTTAATGTCTAAAAATTATAAAAAAAATTACTATGATGTAGGAAATATTTTTATCTTTCCAATGACTATTTATAATCAAAACATGGACTTGTATAACCCCACTTAAAAATTATTTTAGTAAAACAATTTATGTTTGTGTCATTTTCACTTTAACATTAAATAAAAATATATTAATGTCATTTTCCAACTAAAGTGGCTCCATGGGGTCCCCAAGTTGGCCCATGGCTTGTCTTGGTCGGCCATGACTCACCCAATAGGTGTAGGACAAGTGTCATGGTGTTTTCACATTCTTATAATATCATTTTTACCTTAAACTACACTAATTACCACTAATCGCGATTAAAAACTTAATAAGTTACTATTCACCAAAAAATTATTTTAATCTCATTGAACCACATTTTACTTCTTAATGACAACCATGTATGTCGGATTTTTGAAAATCAAAACACAATTATGGAAAAATTTCATTTAAATGAAAAATCAGTTTTTATAAGTACCACTTAGTGGTTTCACTATTCATCAAAAATTGAAGTTTTTCAGAAAATTACCAAAAATTCACCCTAAGCTATATTTGATATTCCAAATTCAAAAATGAAGTCTATTTTACAAAATTCAAAACATATTAGTCACATTAATTAATTTAATAATTAATTCCCGCTGTCAGAGCAAATAGCGTGTTTTTATAAAACAATAAGTATCAAAAGATTGACACTAGTTTAAGTCTGATTTCAAAGTGAAATTAATTCCAATGACCACTATTGGATTTAATTGTAAAAATATTTTCTAATTTAACTTTAAAACCAATTCAAAATATTATCTAATAATATAAATAAATTAGATTAAAAAGAGGTTTTGAATTAAAACACAACATTCTACACTATTCATTAAAAAAAATGAACTTTATCGGAAAAATACCAAAAAATTACACAAAGTAAATTTTGATGTCCCGATTCTTAATAAGAGTTTTATTTGGTCCAAAATAATGTATAAGAGTGATCAAAACTATATTTAATGACAGTTCTCCATTAAAAGGCGATAAGTGAACCTTTAGTGAAAACTCGGGCATATACACCTAAAATTTAATTCTTTCCGTATTTTAAGCCTTTATCTTTTATTGAAAAAATGTAAAAACATATATAATCATATTTTAGTTATTTATATCCATTCCCTCCAATACAGCGGCTACATGTTAACTACCATTTAAAATAATATTATTAGAGTACAACGTAAGATTCCCAAGAAACTCGTTGTTGCATGTTGGGTACGCCATCGAGCATAGCGTCCCCTTTTAAGTCATATTAATATTTTATTCACAAATATGGATAAATATGAAAATGTCATATTCTTTATTTACCTGGGGTGTTACAGTAAACAGAGTCAATGCTATATCCCTGATAATATATTAAAAAAATAATATAAATAGTTTCGATCTCAAACTGATGGAATGAATGATGTTGAAAATAAAAAACCTCATCTCAAGGCCTTGCGCTAATACGCAGTCCATTTATAGGAAAAAGATTATAAAAAACCAAACTATTTTGTCTCATGAGACCTGTAGATTGAGCAATGGGTTTTATAATTTTAGGCCCCACCCATTATAAAATTATTTACAATACATTCCCAATAAGATTCATGAAGTACTTTCTTATCATTACCCATGGAACCCACAACTAACTATAATCAATAATATATATATAATGAAGAATGAAAAATATTAATACACGACTAACCTATGTTAGAAGACAATAATCATAAATATTGTAAATAATATTCTGAATGTAAAAAAAATTAATAACATGATCATATCATATCTAGAGAATGATAGCGGAGTTTCAAACAATACATAGTCAACTTACCAATAGTCATCCATATTTGAATAACAATATATGAAGTGATAATAATTTTCCCAATGTCAATAAAATGGATATCATGATCCTAACCCATCCATCGAAATATTATTAATGGTCTAAAAACACATAGTCCAATTTCATCTAATCATCCATATAAGAATAATAATATATTTAACATCAATACTTTAACTCATGTAAATAGAATAATTTTGTTTCTTAGAGAACATTATCCAATATCAATTATAAAAAATGAGATGTTCACAATTTATCTAGAAATGAGTATATAGATAAGTAAAAAAATATAATAACATGATAAAAACTCATCTATATAAGTTGGTTGTTTTAAGAATAACATATCCTCAGTGAGACAAATAAGACTTGTTTTGGTGTTAACATAAATGAAAAGAAATATTATAAAAAGAATACATTAAATGGAATCATAAAAGAATTTATCATTAATTGAATTAACCGGTAAATTGAGTTCAATACAAAAAATGACAATAAATATATATTAAAGGATAAGTTATGAAAATTAATTCCCATTTGGGTATATGAATTTGCTAATGATAATGTAAATATAAGACACCAAAAATATATTTTAGAAAACATTTTTAACATTTATGTAACTATAAAGTGTCATGTTTCATTCAAATTAATAATTTTGTGTGGGTCAAATAAATGAAATTGGAAAAAATTAAATTAAAAAGGTATCTATAATAATGGAACCCTGAAATGGAATAATTCTGATATAGGATAAGTGGATATGGGAAGAAAAACATTGGAAAGTAGATGTGAAAACGCATTATATAATTTTCAAAATTCATTTGAATAAAAAAACATTTTAAGAAAAGAAAAAAAATCATTTTCAATGAAACTTAATTTTAAAAAATAGGATTATGAAATTATATAAAATTAAGTATTATTGTAGAATAACAGAATCATGGGAATGGAATATTCAAGATGAAACATTGTAACTCAAGGAAATTAGATTCAAGTTATCAATGTCCCTTACAACCACGATAATCCAAAAATAATGATCATAACACATAATATAATAAATGGGCTGAATATATCTATCTTATATAAATGAGATTTTGTAATAAAACTATAAAAAATGATAGAATTATCATAACTAAATAAATGGGATTACGTAATAAAACTATAAAAAATGATAGAATTATCATAACTAAATAAATGGGATTACGTAATAAAACTATAAAAAATGTTAAAATAACAAATAATACAATCAATGGGATAAATATATCTATCTTATATAAATTATTTCATGAGAATGATCGTAACTCAATAAATGAAAATTGATGTAGTAAAAGAAAAATGTTATTTTGGGTAACATAAGAGTAATTTGAAATTTTATGAAAATAAACTAATATGGAAATTTTTATCAAATACAATATAAGGAAATATTTCATAGAAAATTCATGAAATAATAAATCAATATAACACCGTAATAATGAAACATGGTGAACAAAAAGTATTGTGTAACAATGAATTAGAATTCAAGATAGGAAAAATATTACGACCTCAATAAGTCCTTAATAAAAACTCATTAAAAGATAGGGATGCTAATTTTTCTTCAAATACAATAAATAAAGGATCATTAATGATATGATATATTGAAAATTTATTATATTAACCACATAAATAAAACTACATTTCTAATAACTAATATGTTTCATGGAGTTTAATTTGAGATAAAAACCCTTACCTCTTTTCTTACTCATTTCGTACATACACAAAATTTACGGAATAATTAAACGAAGATAGTTAAATGAATACAAATAAACCATATACATAATAATAAAATTTTATTTCACTTATTTTAAATCATTATATATATAAGAATATTTGTCTATTTTTCCCTATTTATAAGAATAGTTGTATGTAAATATCACCGATTTATACTAATTTTTTAAAATAATGATACTATTCATTATTTTTATAAAGTTAATCATTCAAGGATAATGAATGGTAATGTAATAGATTTTACATGATAATTATAAAGGTAATAATTTCATTACATGTTTTTTTGGTAATAAGAAATGAATATCAACTCGATGGCGATGATTTTTTACTATTCATAATGAACACATAGTTTTTTGTTAATTATTAAGTTAAATTTTGACAAAAAATCAAAATGAAATTTAAATACTTATCTAAATATATAACATTATATAATCTCATATAACCATTCATAATATATACTCATAGTATTTTTCAAGTAGGTATTTAAACCAACCTACATTAAAACATACCATTATTAATGGATGATTATGTGGTGGTTTAATAGTATAATAACTATAATAGAAACATAGTGATACGATTATGTTCTAATTATTATATTATGTCAAAAATGTAATGGATTTAAATGATAATATAATTTATATAAAGTAATTTCATAGAAACAATAGATCATTTTCTTCTTAGATAGATAACTTCAAAATCTTGTAATATTGATAATAGTTAGTTCATCATATCATTAAAAGGTTCTCCCATTTTTCATACTAGAACCTTTATGATATAATAAAAATCACACACACAGACACACACATATCCAATAATCACTTCTTAATTACCTTAAATGTATGGTGATGATGAAAATAAAAATAGAAAGAAATCATTCACTGGAGGAGGTAGTCCAAACCAAGGCATGGTTGGTGAATTTTTTGTACATAGAATCAGAGAAAAAAGTAATATGGTTTATTATTTAAGAATCATAAAATTATATATGTAAAAACCCAAAATGATAGAGTAAAACATTGTATTCGATAGCGTTTATGGCCCATATCACCAATCCTATAAGGTAAAATAATATCTAGATACTTATATATATATATATATTTAAATATATTATATATATTTCAATTCATGTAACACCGAGTTAACATGCATTACACATAAGAGCGACCTTCCTCGACGGCTTTTATTTCACGCAAGAGAGAGTTTGGTCAAAAAAGAATATATTATTAATATATAATGACATATAAAAAATCCATAAAATTAGCAGTGATGAATAGTAATAACTAACTAATGAAAATTATGGTTTATACAAATATATAATGAAATAATTGGTAACAAATTAATTAGAAATGAATATAAGAAGCAATTGAATATAATGTGAATATTTTATGCTCAAACATCTGTTTTAAGTTAATAGATTAAATTAATTATAATTAGTGAGTTACATTAATGTAATATATATAATATATATAAAATCATATATATTTTTATTCATCCATTAGGTTTTATATAATTAAGATAATAACCAACTCTATTTTACACATAAAAACATATAATTATAAAGGAAAATTTACTACCTTTTAATGGTGAACCCATTTTAAATATTAATTTTTCCAATTTAATAGATTTAATATGTAAAAATAAATATCATATTTGAAATATAATCCTAATAATTAGGTTAGGGTGAATTTTTGATATTTTTCTGAAACATTACATTTCCTAATGGATAGTTAAAAATATTGAATTTTAGTTCAAAACTGCCTTTACATCTAATTTATTTATAAGGATAAAATAATCATTTAACTATTTTTAAATTTTAATTATATAATATTTTTACCAATTAATAAAATTTATGTCATCTTAATCAATTTCAATTTGAAATTGATTATACAAACATAACAATATTTTAGAGGATTTTACTTTAAAAAACTACATTGTCATCCCGCCTGCAGGATTAAATTTAAACTAATTTCTAACACTTATAAGATTGGAATTTGTAAAAATGGATTCCATATTTGGAATAAAAATAATTTATATTGTCTAATAATACCAAATTTGTTTTTGACCGAAAATATTTGTAAAAGTGATTAAATTTAACTACAATGATAAAGGTTAAATTAAGCTTATTAAGGGACAAAACCTTTACATTAATGAATAAAATTTCCTCTAAACTTGTATAAGTCCTATTTTATGGCCATATATTGACACTATACTCTCTTAGAATGAAATTTGATAGTTTTTGGCTACACGTTCAACATGAAAAACATGCATGGAATTCCTTTTTCAATATATTACAAGAGTGATAATCCTCCATTATAAAAAGGCATCTTATCCCCCCCCCTTACTCACACATCCCAAGACACTATGTATGGAACAAGATCTTCCCAAATAGCTCCTAAACATCCCTCCTCTCTTATCAGTAGCTTCCCATTGGATAAAAAGTTGTTTAAATATACATTTATGTACAAACCAAAAGAGGTTACCTGATTATGAGGTAACATCTTCTATCAAGCTCTCTAGATTTATTTCCATCCTCTAACCCTTCAACCATTATGATTTTTTCATTTTATTATAAATCTAGTATCCTAAAAATAAAATGATTTTTTAATTCAAATTTTTATTCCTATAATTACACACAATTCCATGTAACCATAAATGAACATATTGTTTCTGTGTACGGTGAACTACTTCCATATGAAACGATGATTGCTAAATTTTTTCTTTAACGCCTCTCATGGTAGAAATTATGATGGACACTCTGTTTATATATGATATATATGATTTTTATTATTTTATTCTTCTTCTTTAATCCTTTTATTAATCATAAAATTAATATATTCCATTTTACAGTAGTATGATAACATCATTTGAAGAAGTGTGGACTAGCACCCCCTTCAAGCGATGCGATTCATTCACACTATACATGGATTGTATAAAGTATGGTTTTAATTAAACATACATGACATAAAAACCACTATATGATATTCATGTCCTAATTAAATTTTATGAAATATAATAAATAAATAAATAAATATATATATATATATCATTTACATTATTACCGTTTCACATACTTAAAATGTGATAACGTCATTTGTGGGCCTGTAGACTACCGCCTCCTCGACACGATGCCATTCATTTTACATCACATGAATTATATATATATAAGAATACATGATTAAATAATATGGTTTTTATTATATAATAATCATTATATAAGGATATAAATCTACTTACCTTCATTCCACAACTATCACTAAAAAAATAGAATGTTACTCATGCGTATGTATGGACTACCATCTAAATGACCATAATATTGATTAATTTTTCATAACCATGATAAATTATGGTTTTTAATGTAAAATTTATATATAACTATGATAATTATTTCATTATTGTTATTTTTTAGATGTTATATAATGACCCCTTTGACCTTAGTTAACCTACCAATGTTATTTTTGACACTAAACCAAATTTGGTCAAAACACTTGACTTAAACATAATTGATTAAGAAGTTGTATATAACATGGTAATAAGTAAAATAAAAGTAACAATAAACATGATAAAGGTTCTAAATCAATAAAATAATTAATATAAGTTTATTATACATGATTTTAAAGTAATTTCACCTGAAAGGAACCTCAAGGTAAGGGATTTTGTCTCAATTTACATTCTATTGAGACTTATTTATTGTTATGTACTTTGTTAATTTTATTTTCATTCTATACTAACATTTATTTTGATAGATCTTGAATCTACATACTCTCATGATATTATATGTTTAATTAATTTCATGGATAATTATAATTTAAATTATTGAAAGTATTATGGGACACTATGAAATGTTTAAAGATTATTTTTTCTCAATAATGTTTTAATATCAATAACCCTTGTTGTTACATATCCTCTTCTAGGTTATTATTAGTAAATATATATTATTTAATCAATATAAATATTTTATAAGGCACATTATTATATTTTATATAATAGGAATTCTATTTAATTATATGACATGGGTTGGGGACCATTTAAGGAAATCCCTATAGGTTGGGGACCGGTTATTAAAAGCCCCTTGGTGTATCAGTAGTCTCATGAGATTAATTTTTTATGAAAATTGGATGGGTTTCTACAAGATATCCTATACTATTATGTGAAATTCATTTATGGTAATGGTTCCATGTTCCTAGGAAACATGGAATCTAATAATTATGTATTTACTTCATATTAGTATCAGTTATTATTCATCCATGAGATTTTTCTTCGACATATCTATGGATACATTTCATTTTTTTTATTTAGATAGGATGTGTTTTAGTTTATTACCTTTCCATATTTTTTCCTTATATAGTTATTTTAATGGAATGTGTTTTCAGTTATTACCTTTCTATATTGTTTACACACATATATTCAGTTTATTTATTATATGACATGTGTGTTCGGTTATTTACATTGTTGTTTTGACTATTATCATTGATTAATTATTGATTTCACTATATTTTTCCCTTACTGAGAATTTGAGGTCACCCTTACTATGTTTCTTTCCACTAAAATCCAATAAGTTTTCTATGAATGATATGTTGGGATTTACATGATGTATTAGAGTTATGCAAAAAGTTTTTTATTTAGGAGAAAATACTATGTTATAATAATTGTAGTAATTTTTGATACAAGACTCATTTATGCATCTAGTTTACCAAGACTACTAAAATGATCAGTCTTTTAGGGCTTGATTCTTTGAAACCATTCCAATAAAATTAGAAGCAGACACCAGCTCAGGTCTATCTGGGGTCAGGTCACTATTGTTGGTATCAGAGGATGTTTAGTAGAAACCATGGGAACCAAATTTAGGAAAACACATGTTTGAGATCATAATAATAAGGTACAATTTAAGGATAAGTATAAAAGAACATCCTTGAATATAGTTAAGGTAGAGATTATGTGGGTCTCTCTAGAAATATATCACTGTTAGTATACTACAAGTGGACGTGGTTCTGTCACTGATGTACTTATGAGTAATAACTCTGATAAGGTGTTATGATACTGCCTTAGGTTATCCCAATATGTGACAATGGGCGTTAATGTGCTCCTAATTTGACACTCAATGGGGTTACACTTAGCATAATACAAATTTACTATATAAAAAATTATGAAGGATTTTAATAAATAATGATAATAAATAACCTAGGTTATACCTAAGGTGTTGTAGATTGAAAATAAGGTTTCTTGACATAGAAATACAATAAATGATATTATGGAATAAATGATAGACCAAGGAATGAACTATATTGAAATAAAATGGATGAGGTATTTATGTATTGAGGTTGTTTTTAAAATCATTGTTAACAAGTTATTCCATGGATTTCCATCATATTTATTTGGGAAATTATATTAATTTGGTTTTAGAAAAGGAAAACCTATAAGTTGGGTGAGAACCAATGATATTTGGAAAGTCCACATGTCTTGAACCCATGACCAATGTACGATAAGTGTTTTATGTAAACCACTAACTTATATAATTTGCTAGTTAATTTTTGAATGGATTTTGATAAATAATTTTATGAATTTATGTTACTGATGAACCAGTAGTATAAATTTTGAGGATTACATATCAATCTATTATTTATATCGGGTTTTAAATATAGATAAGAAAAAACAGTTAGACATTTCACACTTTTATAGGCCATACCAACCATTAAAATTTCTTTTAGTTCTTCAGGGCAAAAAAAATTCATTATTTGTTCGTAATTTCTGTGTATAAAGGGATGAATTTGAATATGATTGAAGAACAACAAAAATTAAGGATTAAAACATATCCATTAATAATATTTCATTATATTAATGTTTAGTGAACTAATTACCCAACATTAGATAAATGAATTTGAAATAAATTGTTTTCATAATAATTTAATTTATATTGAACTAATGGATTTGACTCCCTCAATATGGTATTCATAATTCACTTGTTTTTGATTGATTACCGCATTCACTCCCTATAAATATTTATGATTTTACTCCTAGAATATATTTTCACTTTCCACAAATGTTCTCCTACTTAGAGACATAGTTAAATGGCAGTTCATGTGACATTTGTAATTTACATTCTCTTATTTCTAGAGGATATTTTACAAAAATTTATCATGATGTGGGATTTCAATGTAGGAAATATCAAACAATCTACTACCAATATAGAGTTTAATTTGTGGGGATGCAATTTAATCAAGGTGGGGAGAATGTAACACCCTAAAATAAAAGAGTAAAACATTGTATTCGATAACATGAATGACATGAATCACAAAGCACATAAGGTAATATAATTTATATATACATTATAACATATTCACTATTAAAATATATTATATATATTTCAATTAATGAGACATCGATTTATTATGTGTTACATGAAAGAGAGACAATCCTTGATGGCTTTTATTACATGGAAGACTATGTTTCATCGAACAAAAATATATTATTAAAATATAATGATATTTAAACTACCCTTTAAATTGGTAATCATGAATAGAAAAAAATAACTTATAAAAATTATGTTTTTATAAATATATAATGATTTAATTGGTTACAAATTAAATAGAAATTAATATAAGAGAAAAATTTATAAAAAATGATTGTTTTTTATGCTAAAAAATTTGTTTTACTCTAATAGATTAAATTAATAATAATTAGTTAGTAATATTAATTTAATATATATATATATATATATATATATATATTATTCAGTCAAATATTTTTTATAATCATCAAATAGTTTTGATAAAAAAAAAGATAAGAACAAACTTTATTTTACACATAAAAACCTATAATTTTATAAAGGAAATTTTATTGCCTATTAATAGAGAATTAATTTTAAATTTGATTTTTAACATTTTAATTGATTTAATATATAAAAATAAACTTTATATTTTAAATAAAAACATAATAATTAGTTCAAGAGGAATTTTTTATTTTTTTTAAACATTTAATTTTTTAATTAATAGTAAAAATAATGAATTTTAGTTTAAAATTTATTTTTTTATCTAATTTGTTTATGAGGTTAAATTATATTTTTAATTTCTCTTAAATTTTAATTAGATAATATTTTTATCAATTAATAAAATTTATATCATTGGAATAAATTTCACTTTATATTTTATACACCAAATGAAATAAACTCGGTGCATACGAACAAATAAGTTTCAATAAAATATAAATTGAGACGAAATCCCTTACCTGGAGATTAATTTTGGGTGAAGTTCCTTTTAGCTTCCTATATAAAAAACATATTTCAATTATCTACATGCTTGAGAAACTTTTTAATTATTATTATTAATTTATTTCACTTATTACCATGTTATATGCAACTATTTAATCTATTATGTTTATGTCGGGTGTTTTGACGAAATTCGATTTTTAGGTCAAAAACAACATTGGTTGGACAACTATGGTCATAGGGGTAATTATATAACATATATAGGATAATAATAATGACATAATTATCATATTTATACATCAATTTTAATTTAATAAATAATAATTAGATATTCTTTGGAAAAACGAATCAACTTTATGATCATTGATACGGTAGGTCGTATGTACGAAAAAGTAAAGTTCACAATTTTCAATGATTATTATTGATAGAAGGTAAGTAAAATTATATCATTACATATTGATAATTATATATATTATCTACCATATTATTTAAACATGTATACTTATATATATAATTCTTGTGTTGTAAATGGAATCACATTATGTTGAGGAGGCGGTAGTCCACACGTCCACAAATGACGTTATAACATTTTATGTGTGTGAAAGGGTAATAATGAAAATGATATATATGTATAGTATATTTCTTGAAAGGTAATTATTTAATGAATATCACATATAGGTTTTTTATGTAACATATGTTTTATTAAATCCAACCTTTATATGTTCTATATATAGTGTGAACGAATCACATCGCTTCGGGGGGGGGGGGGGGTGGGGGGGTGGGGGGGCGGTAGTCCACACTTCCTGCAACTATGTAATCTTATTAATGTAAAATAGATTATATTAATGTTTTGTGTAATAGAAACACTAATGAAGTATAAATAAATAATAAATAACATATATATCATATATAAATATAGTTTCAATAATAATTTCCACCATGGGAGGTGTTATAGGAAAAAATGAACAATCATCATTTCGTGAGACAGTAGTTCGCTGTACACAGAAACAATATGTTACTTACTGATTAGATGGAATTTTGTGTAAGTATAGGTGTAAATATTAGAATAAAAACATCATTTTATATCCATTAGACTATTATTTTTTTAAAATTATCAAATAATAATGGTTTAAGCTTTGGAGGAGGAAATAAAGAGATCTTGAGAGAAGATGTTACCTCTTAATTAGGTAACTTCTTTTGGTGTATAACAAAAGGATAATTTGTAATTATGTATGGCCATTGGGATGCTTCTAGGATGAGTGGAGTGATTTTTAGGAGCTATTTTGGAATTTCTTTTCCAAGCCAATGTTGCTTCGATGTGTGAGGAAGTGGGAGGAGAGGATGCCTTTTTATAGCGGAGGAGGAGTGACACTCTTGTAATATTTTTACATAAGAATTCCACACACATTTTCCATATTGAAATTGGATCCAATAACTATAAAATTTAGATAAAAGATATAATAGTGTATAAATATTTCCATACAAAACATATTTTACATGTTTATAGGCCTTTTTAGGCATTATGGTTAAGGTTTTGTCCTTTATTAAGATTAATTCAACCTTAATAACTGTAATTAATTTTAATTATTTTTTTAGTCATTGTGATAAAAAATGTGGCCTTATTAGAGATTATAAATTATTCAAAATCCAAATATGGAATAAATTTTGGAAAATTCCAATCATATATGTGGCATAAATTTATTTAAATTTAATCTGGTAGGTGGGATGACAATGTGAGTTTTTGAAGTAAAACTTATGAATGTTTGTTATGTTTTATTCTTTGTTTTGATGTATCATAAATATACATATTTTCATGATATTTTATGTTTAATTTAATCCATGGTGAAATATGATTTTAATGTTTTTAAGTGGAATGAGACACTTTGGAATGTTTAAACATTATTTTTCCTCAAAAATGTTTTAATATCAATAACCATTGTTGTTACTTATCCTCATATGATGTATTATTAATAATCCCATATTCATTATTCAAAATTTATATTTGATAAGGAAAATTATTTATTTGATATACAAGGAATTATTTGTACTGGTATGACATGGGTTGGGGACCGTTTAAGTTAATCCCTACGAGTTAGGGACAAGTTTATGAAATCCCCTTGATGCATTGGTAGTCTCATGAGCCTAATTAGTTGCAAAAATTAGATAGGTTTTGACCCAATATGCCAAAATTTCTTGTGAAATGTCTTTACAGTAATGGTTCCATGTACATAGGAAATATGACATCTAGTAATTAAGCATTTCTGTCATATTATTTTTAGCTACTATTAATTGATGATATTTTATGTCGATATATCTATGGATACATTTATTTTTTAGTTATTTAGATTACATTTTTTTCAGTATCTTACCATTCCATTTTTAATTTTTACATATATAGTGTTTTTAATGTCATGTGTTTTTAGTTATTAACTTTCTATATTGTTTACACAATTTCATTTAGTTTATTTATTACATGGCATGTGAGCTTATATATTTACCTTTCTATATTGACTATTATTATTGCTTAATTATTGTTTCCACTATATTTTTTAATTACTAAACATTTGAGATCACCCTTATTATGTTTCTTTCCCTAAGAAATAGAATAATCATTCTACGAAATATATTTGGGGATTTAATTGATGTATTAGAGTTATCCCCTATGTTATTTATTTAGAAGAATTTTTTTTAATTAGTGGTAATTTTTGATACAAGAATCATTTTTTATCTGGTTTTACAAGACTACTAAACTAATTGGTGCTTTGAGTATTGATTCCTTGTAACCATGCCAATATAATTAGTATTAAGCACCGACTTTGGGTTATTTGGGACTGGGTCACTACAATTGGTATTAGAGAAATTTTAGTAGCAAACTAGAGAACTAAATTTATAAAAACATTAGTTAGAGAACTTAACCCTAATGTAGAATTTGAGTATTAGTATAGAATAACATCATAAAATGTTGTCAAGGTAGATATTATGTGGGTATTCTAAGAAATACCTCAAAGTCTAGATACTACTAGTGGATGTGGTTCTAGAACATATGCACCTAGGAGTAATAACTCTGACATGGTGTTCCAAGAATGAATAAGTGTAACCTAGTACATGAAAATGGGCCTTAATGCACACATAGTTTGATTCTTATAGAAGATACTCTTAGGATAATACACATTTTATACACAAACAATTGTGAAGTATTTTAATAGATAATGATAATAAATAAAATTAGTTAAACTTAAGGTGTATATATTGAAACTAATGTTTCATGATTTATAAATCATATAAAAAATATTATGGAATAACTATTAGAACAAGTAAGGAACTATGTTGAAATGAAATGGATGAGGTATTTATGTATTTAGTTTGTATTTAAAACCATTGTTTTAAAGATATTTTAATCTTTTCCATAATATTTAATTTTGAAATTATATTAAATTAGTTTTAGAAATGTAAAATCTATAAGTCGAGTGGAAACCAATCAAATCCGATATATCCATGGGTCTTGAACTCATTAATGAAGGAAAATAATGGTTTCACGCAATCCACCAACCTATGAAAGTTCCTAGATAATTTTTCATTGTCTTTAGTTAAAAAATATGACATATAAATTTTAATGATGAACTTATATTATGAATTTTCAGGATTAGATATTAATATATTAACCATATTGGGTTATAAATATAGTTAAGGAAAAATAGATAGACATATCACTCTTTTTTTGGCCATACGATCCTTTGAAATTTTCTTTTAGTGATTCAGGCATAAAAAATTCAATATTATTAATTAATTTATTGGAATAAAGGGATAAATTAGAATCTGTTCTAAGGAATACTAAAATATAGGATTGAAACCAACAATGTAAGAATATTTTGTTATATTCTTGGTCAGTAAAATAATTATCCAACATTAGGAAAATCACATTAAAATAAAATATTGTCCAAATACCATAATTTATGTCCAACTAATGATGTTAAAAATCATCATATATTTATGGATTTGGCCCCCTCAAAATTATATTTATCATTCACTTGTTTGTGATTGATGAACTCATTTACAACCTATTAAAATTTACACTACTCCATGAATTTATGTTCACTTTCCACCAATGTTCTGCTACTTAGAGACCTAGTTACATGGTAGTTCATGTGACCTTTTTACTTCACATTATCTTTTTTCTAGAGGAAATTTTACGAAACTTTATCATGATGAGGTATTTTAATTTAGTAAATACAAAAAAAATCAATTATCAATATCGAGATTAAATTTCCAAGAAACAATTTAATGAAGGTGGGGAGAATGTGACCCCCCGAATTTCTAGAGTACAACTTTGTATTTGATAGTATGTATGACACACATCACCATGATTGTATGTTAATTTAATTTCTATATATTTTATAATATATTTACTATTTAAAATATATTCTATATATTTTAACGCATTCAACACCATTTTAGTGTGCATTACATTTAGGAGTGGCCTTCTTCGATGGCTTAAATTATACACAAGATTGAGTTTCATTGAACAATAATATATTATTAAAATATAATGAGATATAAAATAGCTGTTAAAATATTAGTTATGAATAATAATAAATAGATTACAATAATTATTTTTTGTAAAAATATATAATGAATTAATGGGTTAGAAATTTATAAGAAATAAATATTAGAAGCAATTGAATATAAAGTGAATAATTTTATTCTTAAAAAGTTTCTTAACACTAATAGATTAAATTAATTACAATTATAAAGTTATGTTAATGTAATATATATATATATAATATTAATTAAATATTTTTCATATTCATCCATTAGGTTTGATATACATAAGATTGTAACAAACTCTATTTTACACATAAAGCCTATATTTTTATAAAGTGAAATTTACTGCTTTTTAATGGAGAATCCATTTTAAATATAAAATTATACACCTTAATTGATTTAATATGTTGAAATAAAATTAATATTTTAAAGAAAAACGTAATAATTAGGTTAGGGTTATTTTTTGATATTTTTTTTGATACATTTCATTATTTAATGAAATGTTAAAAATATTGAATTTTAGTAAAAAACTTATTTTTCATCTAATTTATTTATAAGGATAAATAATATTTTTAATTGGATTTAATATTTAATCAGATAATATTTTAATCAATTAATGCAACATATTTCATTGGAATAAATTTAATTATGAAATTCATTATAAAAAACATAGAAAACATTCAGATATTATTACTTTAAAACCAACAGTGTCATTCCTACTATGGGATTAAATTTAAATCAATTTATTCCACTTATATGATAGGAATTTGGAAAAATGGATTCCATATTCAGAATCATCATAATTTAAGAAAATTTGTTTAAAAAAAGTGAAAGCGGATAAAATTAATTACAACAGTTAAGGTCATATTAATCTTATTAAGGTAAAAATCCTTAAACATAGGGCCCAAAACGACCAATATAATTATACAATACTGATTGTTTGGAAATATTTTTTCCCTATCATATCGTATCTCTAAATTGTACCATTATTAGATCCACTTTCAGTATCAAAACACTAACTTCCTAACCCCATTTTTCTAGAGTCGGTGCATTATTTTATTAAATTGGCATGATCATAAGAAAACAAAGCCCGAGGGACTAACTAGTTTAGTGGACTTGAAAAAACTAGATAGAAACATAAGTTTAACATTACACATTGAAATGAAAAACAATATAGTTTCTCATTTGAAAACACTTGTATCCCTTAAATTATTCATATAGATCAGTCATTATATACTTATTCACATCCTGAGAATAAATTAAACACAATAAAGGGGTGTTCTCAAATGACCATTAAGGATAAAAAACATAGAGGAGGATATCATAAATAAGCACAAACTTTTAAGAAAAGGTATAAAACCAAAATAGAATCCTTTAAAATATAATCTTTACTATAATATGGTAAGAATAAAACAAATAATTCAATTTAAATATTCACATGGATAATCTAATAGTTGAATAATCACATGGAATATCAATAAATAATCTCATAATTAGGGAATGCATAATGCTAGACATTATAACCACACTGTCAAGTCCTCCTACCAAGACCCCACAAAAATAGTTAAAAACCCAAAAATTTCAGTTCATGAGAACTACAGATGCATCTAGTTGATATAGTTGGACCTTCTCACCACTTACTAAGTCCAATGTATTCCTCATATGAAAAGGTTAAAACATAACATATAAATTCGTATTAAAACTTACATATGAAATGTTAATACTTTAACCATAAACCATGAATGGTATATAAATAACATATCTATAGTCAAACATATCATAGAAAATTAAATACCATATGGAAAATTGTATCATAATAAATTAAACTCAATTATGAAAAAAAAACCAATAAAGGATTTTGACATAGATGAAAAGAATATAAAAATCATTAAAAAACTTTGTGAAAAATATTTTATTATACTTTGAAATCATTTAAAAGAGAAAATATTATAAAATGAAACATTTAATTTGAAATTAACCTTGTACACTTTTAATAGAAGCTTAAAAATGGTATAGAATCATAATTTTGGAAAATATAAGCTCGTATCGTATAAGTTAAAACAAAATATTTCCTTAATTTGTCAAAAAGGGTCATAAAGTAAGTCATTTGGAAAACAGTAGAAATATTGGTTTCATAATATTTTATGAAAAGTCAATAATTTGTAAAAATTACATTAAAAAATTGTTGATAATATTTTGAAAAACATTTTATGAAATATAGACATGGATGACAAATATGTCATAGTAGATACTTGCTTATAATTAACCTTGCAAAATAATAAGATTGTGAAATTAACTCTTAGATTATACATTCATTTAGTAGATGGCGTGTTAACCTCCTTTATAATGGTTAATAAATTTTATTAAATTATACCAGGACCATATCCATATTTATGATATCATATATGATCTTATTATATCATTTTTTCAATAATATTTCAGTATTACCATTGTTTCGGGTGTTAACTACTTCATTTTCCTATGCATGTTTTGTTGTGTAAGTTATGTTTGTTAGGAATATGATGTATTTTAATCATACCTATAATGATATAAAGTTCATAATAGTTATTTTTAATCATCATATAAATTTTATAATTATTCTATAATGGTTAACATAGAGAACAAATCTCACTGTGTCATGGAGATAGTAGGCCGTATGTACGCATGGGAAATTGGTATCATTCCCTTGATGGTTAAATGGTATGTTAATTTTATAAAATAATTATCATGTTTTATTCATTATTTATATCTATTATAGTAATCATTATACCCATCCAAATAAATTAATGTTGAATAAAAAATTACCCCATAATGTGGAGACGGTAAGCCGTATGTATGCACACATGATAATATTTTTATTCATATGATGAATAAAAGTGGGAACATGGTCATAAAATAATCATAATAATATCTTAGAATGTATATTATACTTTATTTATAACATCAGTATGGATACAACATTAGAGGAATAAGTAGAAGAAGAAATGAAATTTAATGGAATGGGTAAAACAATTAACTCTCTTTTGAGTGTCTCCTTTTTATTTTCCAAAAAGGACTCCATAGGATGGATCCCTACACAATTTATTTCCTCTATGATGAAAATATAGATTTTTGGAGGATAATTGTTTAGGTTTTGGCTGAGGCAAATTGATTTAGAGGTTTTAATAAAAGAGAAAGTGAGGTTCTATTATATAAAAGAGGGGGAGTTCACTTTTGGAAACTCCAAAACAATTAAATTATTATAAATTGATTTTCGGTTTCAAATAGATACAAAGTGAGTTATTTAGAATATAATATGGGTATGTGTATAAATCCTCTCAACCAATGATTTTTATAAAATTTTAGGTCACAAAATTAACCATATCTTTTGGATTTAACCTTTAGTTAAACAATGTAACACTTACCGTGTTTACTTGTCTTTTTATAACATAGGGTTAATATAGTTTTAAAATTCCAAGAGAACCCCAATTGGATAATTTATGACATCATTAACATTATAAGAGTTATTTGGAAAATCTTGATATTTTTATTAATTTAATAACAATTTATAAAATTTTATTTATTTTGAAGTATCATTTATGTCAATTTTGATACTATTCGATATTTTCATTTTTAAAAATATCAAACCAACATGATAACATAGAACCAATAATTTTAATTTGTCCCTAAAATTTCTATTTTATCTGTAAAATTTATGGATTTAATTAATTAAGTAAAACTATATTTATTTTAATATTCTTAATATCATTAAATTGATTCATCTTTTAATAATTCCATTACTGGATCATTATTTTGTCACATTTAATTTAATTATATACTTCGTAAAATTAAAGATAAATTATCATTATGTAAATTTTTTTTTTAGATTTTTAAATACTATTTATAGTTGACCATATCACTTATATATCCTCATATTAGAAATGACATAGTTATTAAAATTTGATTAAGAAATTTTAAACTCTTCATTAAATAAAATATAAAAAATGTCTTAATCTAACAAAAGTGGATTAAAACGGATTGTATTTTCATCATATGGTTGATTTTGGTCAAAAAAAATTATCCAATGAAATAAGTAAAAGTGTTAGGGTAATGTTTTATTGTTATTATATTAATTTGATCTTTAATTACCCTATTTACCTTTAAATGTGGTAAATAAAATCCAAAACATACTATTTTCCCAAAATTATTTTGATCCTACCAGAAAAAATTATTCATTATTGTTATAATTATGTATGTTTGTTTTTGTAAATTCAATTCATAAATGTGGTAATATTATGTCTAATGCAAATCCGCAAATGTGGTTTGAAGGCGGGTAAAATAGACGTTCAAAAGTTCAATAAATTTTTACATTTAATTTTATAATAAAAATGATTCCAATGACCTATATTGGGTTAATAAATGTATTTTTTATATTTTGTAACATTAAAATCAATTTAATGTAAAATAATTTTTTAAATGAAAAAGTTGGTTTTTAATAACAATGTAATAATTTTCACTATTCATAAAAAATAGACACTTTATATAAAATTAAAAAATTTAACACTAAGATAAATTTGATATTAAAAATTCAAAAAATGAAGTATATTTTGAAAAATAAATTTAATAAATTTCATAATTTGGTTAATACTATTCATAACAACTTTTTTAAATAGCTAGTTTGATAGATGCACTCAAACTCAGTATTACATGCAGCACAAAATATTGAATTATTTAAAAATAAGTGTAACATGGAAGCTTGGAGTTTTACATTATTCCCTCCATTAAATAATTTAATACTCAAATTTTTTAGAATATCACTTCATAAAAAGATTCAGGTGGTACTTCATCATATGTTCTTTAGGTTCCCATGTCACCTCCTCCATTTTATAGATTCTACAAAGATATTTTACCCAACAAGTCATCTAATTTCTCAACACACATTCTCTAGTATCATTAATATTAATAAGATATTAAAATCAAGAAAAATCAAGTTCTAGTTTTATTTCATTTTATATGAGTACATGCGTTAGGTATGACATTTATTTACTTAACAATGATACGTGGAACCCATCTTGAACTTTAGAGAGACTTGATGGCATTTACAACCAATAATCCATGACTCTAATTCATTCTAGGATTTAGAAAGGTCCTATGTAACTGGGATTTAATTTAAACTTCTTACAAAATCATATAACTCCCTTGCATGGATATACCTTCCATAAAACGTGATTTCCTACATGAAATTTCATATCCTTCAATCGGTTATTGGCATAGCTCTTTTGAAAACTTTGATCTATTTTGATATGGGTTTGAATAATCTTTACCCTTTCCATTGTTTCCTTAACATGTTATGGGCCTATGAGTTTTCTTTCACCAACATCATCCCAATACGTTTGTGTATGAAATCTCTTTTAATATAATGATTCATATGGTTCCATCTGAATACTTGAATGGAAGCTATTATTATAGGAAAATTATACTAAAAGTAAATATTGATCCCATATACCTTGATAATTGATTGAGAAAGATCTAAACATTTATTCTAAATATTGAAAATTCCTTCCTAGTTTTTCATCGATTTGAGGGTGGTAGGAAGTTCTAAAATGATGTTCATTATCTAGGGAATTCTGAATACCTTTCTAGAATAATTATGTAAAATGAGGATCACAGTCAGAAACAACAGATAGGGGTATATCATGAAGTCTTACAACTTCATTGGTATAAATTTTTACTAAACGTTCAAGTAATAAATCTTATCTTATTGCAAGAAAATGTTCTAATTTGGTAAGATGATTAAAAATAACCCATATCACATCATTTCTTATTGGAGTTTTTTGTAGGCCCATGAAAAATTCCATCGTAATATCATACCATTTACACATAGGTATAAGAAGAGGTTTATTGACTCTTATAGGACGTTTTCTTCTAGATTTCACATGTTCAAAAAGAAAATTTTTGACACATAATCAGCAATATCCCCCTCTTTGTTGTCCCACAAAAATGTTCTTCAAAATATATATACATCTTAGTGCTACCAGAATGTATAGAGAAGTTAGAGGAATTATCATCATCCAATAATTCCATTTTTCACTCAAGTATAGCTGGAACACAAAACCTCTTCCCAAATTTCAAAATACCATCTTCAAATATGAAGTAAATATGTCTTCCATCATTCACAACATTAATTTACTTTTGAAATTCCTCATCTTCATACTGGGAATTTTTAATCCTTTTGAGTAGAAATGATTTTACAACCATTTAAAAATGTAGTGATGTTTCACCTTCCATGATAATTCCCATATCCATATTTACTATATCCATGAACATAGGATCATTTTAAACTCTCATTTTGTTCGTAACTCCATGTTACTTTCTACTTAAAGCATCATCCACCTTATATTTCTTCCCTAGGTGGTAGTGTATAATGCAATCATAATCTGTGACTAGCTTAATCCATCTCATTTGTCTCATGTTGAGTTCTTTCTGTGAGAAAATATATTTAAAACCATTTTCATCAGTATATATCTCAAATCTTTCACTGTAGAGATAGTGTATCCATATATTTAGAGAAATTATCACTTCTTCTAACATATGATCATGAGTTGTGTAGTTTTTTCAGGAATTTTTAACTTCCTTGATGTAAATGTAATAACCCGATAATTTTTTATAATAACAAAACCATGTCAATTCATTGATGCATCACTATAAATCGCAAACCCATCATTCCTAGATGGTAATGTTAATATAGAAGAATCGACTAATCTTCTCTTAAATTTGTCAAAACATTATTCACACTCTTTTTTCCATCAAATTTAACCCCTTTATGTGTGATCTTGGTTAATGGGTTTACCAATCATGAAAAATTATAGATGAAATGCCCATCGTAACCTGCTTAACCAATAACACTATGTACCTCGGTTATACGCATCTGTGATGTCTATTATTGGATTGACTTTTCTTTCAAAAGATTAAAAGTGTTTCCATCCTTGGAGATAATATGGCCAAGAAAATAAATTTAATAAAGCCATAATTCACAATTGATAAATTTCCCATATAGATCATTTCTTCTAAGACTCTTCAGAATAATCGACAATTAATTATCATGGTCTTCATATCTTTGGGATTATACCAAGATATCATCAAAAAATACTATAAAAAATACATCATGATATTACATGAAAAATCTATTAATTAGATCCTTGATAACAGAGGGTTCATTAGTCAGTACACATGACATTTTTATAAAATTGTAATGCTCATACCTAATTCAGAATTTTGAATTTAGAATAACTTCCTTCCTTACACATAATTAATGATATCCAGAACAAAGGTCAATCATGAAAAAATATTTATATCCATTAAGTTGATAAAAAAAATCATCAATTAGAGGCCAGGGATACTTTTACATTATTATAATTGCACTGATTTCAATATAGTCAATGCATAGTCTCATTGATCCATATTTCTTCTTAACAAAAAGAACAGGTGATACCCATGGAGAAACATCAGGGAGAATAAATCCTTTATTAATCAAATCCTCTAGTAGTTTCTTTAGATATACTAATTCCATAGTTTCATTTCTATAAGGATCCTTAGAAATTTGTCATACATCTAGAATTAAATCAATATAAAATCAACTTCACACTTGGGGGGGGGGGGTTCTAGGTAAATATTTTGGAAAAACATCAATTTATTCTTTTAAATTAGGTAAATAATCAATTTGAATATTTATTTCTTCATCCCTAGATTTTATTTCCTCTTAATCACACTATAATATCATTCAGTAAAGCTATTGGGGGTGGGTTTTGATAAGAATTAGGTGATGAAATTTCTTCTCTAAAGATAATGGATTCTACATATTCCTAAAAAATCCTAACTTCATTTTTCTTGAAATAAATTTCTACACCATATATTGAAATCCAATCCATACTGAGGATTATATCATTGTAGACCATAGGTATGCTGATATAGTCAGCGAACAACAAACAATTATATAACATAATGGGAACTTCCCGACACATCTTTTTTGCAATGAGACTTCCCTTAGGGGTTTTGACTGCTAACTCCCTTGATAATGTAAATAAGAAAGATCTAATATTTAATGAAAAATAGGAATATATAAAGTAATGCAAGGATCCAGAATCAAATAAATCTTTGGATAAATATGAGGAAATGATTAAAGTACCTACCACCATATAATTAGGAACTTCATCCTCAACATTTTGATCTCAAAACTTTGGCCTTTCTCCCTAGGCCTTTTTTGGGGAAACATTCCTTGATTCATAGGAAACTCATTTTCATAATTTCCCAACTCTTTTCAATTGTAGCATTGAACATTGGTAGCTTCTTTATTTCCATTAAAATTGCGATCTTGGTGGCCTTTTTCTCCATACTTGTAAAAAACTCCCATTCCCATTAGGCAAGTACCAGGGTGCTTCTTCCCACAATTACCATAGTAAAAAAAGTCAAAATTTCCATTCATCAGCTTATTTACATTTTTAGAGTGTTAAGTGGCCCTATTATTCTCTTTATTTACTTTTATTTTCATAAGACTTACATAATTACTCTTCCATATTGATAGAACATGAGACTATATCATTGTATTATAAGAAATATTATGAGAATAATACCAGTCAAAAGAATGTTTTTAACCCATAAAATAATCAATCAATCCCACATATTGGGTTACGTATGTAGTCTAAATCATGCCATGCTAACATTTTGATGTTATCCCCATACTTTTCAACATCCTCATCCTCCTTCTTCCTGAGACTCATAAATTGCCTCTCCAAATCATCTCACTATTCTCTAGGAATGTTTTTTTCTAAGAAAAGAACTTTAAATTCCATCTATTCCATATTTTCTACCTATTAATCCTCCTTAATGTCTTGAATTAATGACAATTATTGATCGGCATTTCCAGATAGATGATGAACTGGCATAATTACTTTTTCCCTTTCATTACTTCCCAAAGAACGAAACATTTTCTCTAATGAACTTACCCATCGCTCAGCTAAAAATGGATTTGTTTTCACACTAATTTTTTTTATGTTGTTTTCTCATGAAGAGGTCTAACATTGATCCTCCATGATATAAAGTAGGCTACTTCATATGGGTAAGGTTATTATTCATAAACTAAATAATCTTTACTAGTATGGTTATAAGTCGTTCATCAGATATTGTATCACCAGCTCCACTATCATTATCTTTAATAGAATGGAAATACCTATATGGATTAGATGAATTGATATAGTTTTCATTCCTTCCACTAGGAAACATTTTTAAACAATGGAATACTATAAATTAGGTTATGAATCATAATTCATAATTACGAGCTAGTAAAATAAATAACATTAATTGAGAATATTATGCATATATAATCCATAATCATAAAAATGGTTTCTTTGGGGAAATATTTATCATAAATCCTACATAATGGTTTGTAATGAAAATGTGATTTATCCTTATAATATCCCCAGAGTGTGTCAAAATAGGTGCATTGTAAGGCCAGTTTTCGTGTACTAGGTTACCCTGAGTCAAGACAAGAACACCTTATTAGAGTTTTTAGTCCTAGGTACATCTATTCCAGAACCACCTCCACTTGTAGTATTCATACAAGGATTCATTTTCTAGTAACACCTACATAATCTCTACTTTACCAAAATTTTAGGAAATTTTTATATATGAGTCCTCAATTTCTATCTTAGGGTAGTATCCCTTAATTAAAGTATTTTCTATATATTGTTTCTAAGGTTTGTACTAAACTTCCCTTGATACCTAATATAATTCCCCGAGCATAGTTTCTAGAGTCGATGCATTATTTTATTACATTTTCATGATTACAATAAAAATACAAAAGGATTGATCGGGTTTGTATCCCTATAAAAACTAGATAAAAACATAAGTTTTAAATTAAGTATTTAAATGAAAAACAACATAGTGTCTCTATTGAGAATACTCATATCCAATAGATTATCCCTGAAGGATAGTCATAATATACTTCCTCATAACTTGGCGATGGATGAGACATAATAAAGTGGTGATCATAGATGATCAGTAAGGATAAAAAATATAGAATATGTTTTCCAAAATAAGAATAAACTTTTAAGGAAATATATAAAACATAAAAAAATTACTTTTAAACATAATCATTAGCATAATATGGAATGAATTAATCGAATAATTCCATTTTAATATTCACATTGATATTCTAATAGTCGAATAATCACATGAAATATCGATTAATAATCTCATAGGGAGCGAATGCATAATGTCAAACATCATAACCACACAATTAAGGCCTTATTCCATGACCATATATAAATAGGTAAAAACCCAAACTAGTTTATCTCATGAGAACTACCGATTCATCTAGGGGCTATCGTGAGCCCCACCATTCACTTAATAAGTGCAATGTATTCCTCATATGAAAAGGGTGAAATATAGTATATATGTATTAAAACTATCATATGAAATGTTAATACATTAACCTTAAAAAATGAATGTTATAAAAATAGCACATACACATTCAAACATATCATTAATCCTTCAATACGATACAGAAGAGTGTATCATAATAAATCAACCTCAATTAGGCATTAAATCCAATAATGGATGTTGACATAGATAAAAATAATCTAATAAAACAGTTAAAAATCCTTTATAGAAATATCCATTTTTATATTTCAAATCAATTAAAAGATACACAATTATAAAAGATTACATTTTATTTGAAAAAAACCGTGTAATATTGTAAGGGAAGCTTTAAAATGGTAAGGATTCATAATGGTTGAAAATAGCCGCTTGCACCGTATAAGTTAAAAAACATCCTTTCCTTAATTTATCAAAAAGTGTCATAAAGTATCTCATTTGGAAAATAATGGAAATATTACCTTCAAAACGTTTTGTAAAAATTCAATCATGGGTAAAAATGAAATTAGAAAATTGTCGACAATATTTTTAAATAAGTTTTAAGAGTCATGGACATGGACGAAAAATATGTCCCATTAGATACTTGCATATAAACAACCTCAGATAATAATGAGAGTGTGAAATTAACCCTTACCTTATAATTTCCTTTAGTTTAGGGTGTGTTAACCTCATGTATAATTGTTAAAACATGTTATTAAATTATACTAGGACCATATTAATATTTATGATATCATATATTATCCACTTATATCATTTTGTTTATAATATTTTACTATTACCATTGTTTCGGGTGTTGAATGCTTCATTTTACAAGGAATGTTTTCTTGTGTAAGTAATTTTTGTTTTGAATATGATGTATTTTCTTCTTATACAAAATTATATAAAGTTAATAATAATTATTTTTACTCATCATATATTTTTTTCATTCCTGAATGGTTAACATAGAGAATTAATCTCACCCCATCATGGAGACGGTAGGTTGTACGTTTGCATGAGTGACAATATCATTCACATGATGGTTAAATAGTATGGAATTGGATGGTATATTAATTATAAAAAATAATTACCATTTTATATTCATTATTTATATCCATTATACTCATCATTATTCCCTTCCAAATACACTACTAGAAAAATGACTTATAGCCACATACCTATAACCACTGTTTAATTGGTCTGTGGATACAGGTTAAAATATATCCATGAGTAATTGAAAATCGTGTCTTTAGAGAAGATAAGCTGATCAATAAACCTTTTCCTGTGGAAACCTCTCTTCAATCAGTTTTACTCCATCGTGACTCATCTCCCACCCACATCTCCCTCGTCACGACTCATCTCCCACCCACAAAACCCTTCTCCTCAACAGATCGATTCTCCCTTGGCCGATCCTTGACAGATTCTCCACTCGGTTCACCCCTACCTCACATGATCCCTCACACCCCTTTCATCGCACGTTCATCTCCTCCTCCACCCCGTTCATCATGCATTCTTCTTCCAATCGGTGCACTGGACGAACTGAGACATTCCATGAGTAGGATCTGCATGAGCCGACCCTTGCACTTTCTATGAAGATTGATGTGGTTACTCCTTCATGAAATATTCTCTCCCAAGTAATTAATACCCATATATAGTGACCGTTTGGCCATACCTCTGTAATCGATGGTAATTTTCAAGGTTCTCCCCATCTTTGTTGTTTATTGCTCACCATGTTCCTGATTTCTTCTCTTGACACTAAATTGGTTTATGTATTGAAGTAGAGTTGATGATATTTTGTTAAACCTAAACTAGGTTTTATGGAAAATGATGAGTTACTAATGATGAAAAATAGGTGAAGAAGGAGAAATTCAACACCACTGAGGGTCCATGAGGTTAAAATTTTTCTTCTACTGTGTTTGGAGAAACCTTGTTATGGTGATTCTTTCTTTCCAATTCTATGAAGCACATAAAATATCAATGTCTTTTTTATGATTTATTTACTATTTTATATAGATTTGTGTTATTGGTGATCACTTCTATTTGATCTTTATTTCACATACTAATCATTATTTTTGATTTTTTGTTAATCAAAATGGGTATTTTAGTTTCTGTTCAGCATGTTAAGATGCTATAATTTTTACATGAATCTATTCCTTGTAATGTATTGTTCTAGTGAGTGTATTTTTTTTGAATCAATAGTTATTGATTTAATTTTATTGTAATACATTTCAAGATTGGTATTATTTAAGTATTAAGGATTCTATATTCTATTTTCAGAATGATACATATATTATTTCTCATGTAATGGGGTTTAATTCACTTAATATGTATACACCTACTTCATTCTATGGGATAGGTGATGTACATCGATTGTAGAGCCATGGTGAATCGATCTAACTCTAGTACACTGCTACATATCAGATACCAAATAACAGATTGAGTAGGGTAGTACATTTAAAGACCCTCCCACAATTTTTAGGTACATTATATCCCATATGATTTATTATATATTTAAAATATGACACATTTACTATTTTTTGAATGTTTTTATAGCCTCAAATAGTTTACAAATTATTTTTAAATAATGAAAGGTGGTAGTGGAGTGGTGTTGTGACATCCTACATGATATTATCATACTAATTACCTATAAATGTCTTTATTGTATCATTTAAAATGTTTTTTAATGTTTTTTATGTATGGTAATGACACTAGAGTAAGGAAGTTAGATCAACATGGAGATGTGACACATGGGTGTTTGGGGGGTCATATAGTTCAATTTGTATTCCATTTGGGATTATATTAATATTTATTATTATTTTTTAAACATGTTTATTTTACCACTTATGAAATATTTTTTTTCTTAATGGATAATTTGGGAAATTTAGACATATTTTGTAAAAATTATGTATGTTTTAGAACATTAGTGTTTGTTATTTTGAGTTACATTAGCATTAGTGTATAACTTCATTCTATCTTTATCTATATTATTCTATATATTCCATGTAAAATATGGTTGAAATAATTATTTTATTATTATATTGTATCATGGAATGAAACCATATGGTATAAATATGTTCTTCAACCCTTGTCATTCAATCTAGCATATGGAGATCTGGATCTGTTTTGGTGGTATTGTGGAAACACGACCCGATTCCATTTTAGAAACCTAGTCAGGGTTATTAACATAATAGTATCATAGTATACTAAGGGATCTATTATATTTAATTTTTGGGAAGATAAGATAATGTTTTTCGGGACATAAGAAGTAAACCAAAAATTTATTTAACAGTCATTATTATAAAAGAAATTAATTTATTATGTGTAATCACATATATATTTTTACTTTTTGTTATGGGCATTTTTACATTCTCAAGTCTCTTTCATCATATAAGATATTATTAGATTGGAATAAGTAGTATGTCATTCATAATATATTCTTTTATGTATCTAATAATCTATTTAATAATATAATCCAATTACTAATTCAAATTAACAAAAAAATGAATTATAAATAAAATTTGTATACCTATATAGTTATTGATGATGTCTAGGTTAATATTATTAAATAATTTATTATTTTAATTAAATAATGTAATATATATTATTTATTTATTGATTCACTCAAAATATTCAAGAATAATTCCAATAATTTTCTATACTTATATCATGAGTCTATGAAAAGAATTTTATATGTCTTATGAACGTTGATTTAAAATAAAATATTTCTTAAATTATGGTGATAGAGATTCTAATAGACTAATCCATGATAATTAATTTTCAGTATTAATCATTGGGTAGTTTTTTAATTGATAGGATGTTTTTAATTCTTATTAATTTTTTTGTTTATAGATTATGAAACCTTGAAAAAATCCTCGTTAAAGGTCTCCAACTCAACAATGATAGAGCATACAACTAGAGGAATGGGTGGTTGGTGGGTGGGTGTGGTCTTTTACTCTAATGGTTTAGTGTTTTTCACATTTAGATATTTTAATTGGGCTAGTGACTCATTTAAGGGAAATGTATATTACCATGGTTAATGGCCTTGAGTTATTCCGCTCAATAAATGTCAACTTGTCTATAATGGAGATAGATAAAATAATCAGATGGAGCTCACATAAAGGTATTTCTTATATTCCTTGTCAAATCACATACTTGATTCATAATTGAAAGGCCTATTTCTCAAATTACACTTAGATCCTCCATACGCAGCTTGAAGAAATTTGTGTTGCTGGATTCTTGGATTCCTAGGCTACGAGGACCTCCCCCTCATGGAGGTTTATAACTTGGGAACCCTTCCCCCATGAGTATTTGAAATTTTTATCGGGGACTGCCTCGGTCTCCACTTCTATAGTCCCCCATGATGTTTCTATTATCCTTTCACCTTTTATAATTATAAATTTGTTTTTTTTGTTTCACGCAAAATGATCATATGCGAAGAACCCTTGTAGGATTCCATGATTCAAGGAGTTGTTTCAAAATGACTTTCATAAAGTGGGAGTGGTTAGATAAATGATAAAATACTAGTTATAATGTTCCTACAATCTAATGGGGTGATATTACCTAGTATAAAAATAAATATTTTATTCAATTAATTAATTTCATCTATGAATGGGTCTAATTACATGATAAAAAATAGAGTGAATGAATTAAATTATTCATGAACGTGACATGATAATTTGGTGTTATTTTATTAAAAAAACTAGAATTTAGTACATAATGAAGTACTAAAAATATTTTATAACCCTAAAATGATGTTAGAAAGATATGAGTAGATGTGGTAATTCAATGGTAAATAATTGTGGAGGTATAGAATATAGTTTTTAATCATGGAAAGAACCCCATATATTTCTTTTAAATTTTATAGAGGTCTATATTAAGAAAATTATTTATTATGGAAATTCAATTCCACATATATGTCCAGTCCATTCATCTTTATTATTTTTTCTAAAGGGGTGTAGGAATAAGTGTTGAGTATTGACCTCAATTGACAAGTACATCATAAGAGAAATTAGTTAGTTAGAATAATTTTAGTTGACTACCAACCTATGAGATATAAGATTAAAGAGGTCAAAATTGTTCTATATAGATATGATGTATATATTTGGTCTAGGAATGTATCCTCTTGTTCATCTTAAGAGTTCATACAAGATTCACATAATTGAGGAATCTACTACAAATATTATAGAGGAGTGTTTTATTATTAGAGGTGCTATTCTGGTATCCTTATGTTTAACATGTGTATTAAAAGATACGAGTGATTCATATTCAATAATGTCAGATAATATATATAGCAACTTTCATAAATTCATTACATATAAGATCTATTAGTTTCAACATCCTACGGTTTATTTTTTTAATGTATTCTAGAATGATTTTTTAATATTTACTACTAGGATATAAGTGGAATTCATCATAGACATGTTTTGTGGAATAGATACTCTATCAAATACTATATATAGAATTACTAAAAATAAATTGATATAATTAATTATTTATATATAATAACTCATGGTAGGGGAATTTTTAATTACAAGCTTTCCCCCTAGAGTTATTCATTTCTACTCTCAAAGAGGGCCAATGAAGGTCTACATCTATTTGTATAGTATAAAAATGGAATCATTTAAAAATAAAAAATCATTATTAATAACCCATAATTTATGATTTATTTGATCATTATGAATGTGAAAAATGGTGTACCAAAATTATAACAATTTTCTGGTTATCAACATCATTGAGTAAAGCCATAAAATATTCCAAAAATTACATTTTAAGTGACTATTTAATTTTTCATTATCTTGAAGTCACTTTCAATTTTACCAATAGATCACGAATGTTCATGAATTTATTGAAAAATTATATTTCATTTATTAATATCCTCTAAAGTGATATTTAAGGTCGATAACATGGTTTATTATATAAATTTTGGATAATTATGGATGAAATATTCATATTACAATGATGATTTTAATAAAACATCAACTATATACAATGATATCTTAAGGAAATTTATGGATGAAGAAATTTATGTTTCATAGGCATGTAATTTTTCAGTCTAGCATCCTAGTGGATTCTATGAAAGTTTATAAGTCAATCATTTATGATATTCTATTAAATGTGTTTAACTTAAATACTTTCTTTGGACATGGTGAATATTTTAGATATTTCATTACAGTTTTGTCAAATATCAAAACTCCAATGATATATATTAAAACAAAAATATATAAAATAATTTTCTCTCACTTACGTAATGTAAATTTACTATACATAGTTGACCATAAATTTGATCATATTTTACAACATCCCAGTGAAGGGTTTGATGTTTATTGTCATTTATCTTCAATAAGATTTGGTGGTGTCCTCATAAACCATAATTTGGTTTTCTTGTATGGTTCCAGATAGTTTTTCCCCATGGAAGTATCTACGCTACCTATTATTTTTATTTTTTTATTCATTCATTCATTATAGTTTTGGATACTCTTTTAAGTAAATTCATTATGGTGATCATGGAAAATAAAATCGATATGTTTAGTATTTATCAAAGAAATATAAAGCTAATGTAATTCCACTGGTTCAACAGACTCTATTCTTTTTATTTCATTACCCAATATTATTTTTGGTAAGGGAATATGGATGTGAAATTTTTCATCAATAAAGTTCATCTAATGAATGTGTAAGAGACGATGAAAGAATATATATTATTGTATCTTATTTTAGAATTTAATTAATGTGTGATTATTAAATCAATATAGACATATCTATTCTACAATGAAATTATTCATATTATCTTGGATAATGTTTAGGATTATATAATCTCAAACCATAAATGTATAAATAATTGAAATAAACTTAATGGAGTTGAGTTCCACCCTTGATAGAATAGTATTTCTACCCCTTTATATTTTCACATGGTATATTTAACATTATAACTATAATGAGAGAATATGTTCTGAATTATTATCAAGTTTTTTTACCTTATATATTATGCTTATAATTTTGTATCATGATTTTTAACACCAATTACAATATCTTAGGGGAGTTGAAGGACATCATATTTATCATTTCTAGATAAATGAAATATCAATATGTGTAAGAAAAAATATAAGAACTTAGGATATGATTCATCCAATTCCACTAAAATTATATTATATAGACAATATCACTATTTGATTTTTTATTATTTTCATACCTCAAAGAGGACATGGTTTAGTGTGGATAATCATGGATTTTTAACTATGATTTCCCACTTTTTCCATATCAATGAATATTTCTAGGTTGAAATGGAAATAAATATATATTTCATAGAGATTTAATGGTCACTTAAAATATTAGATCTTATCATTTGTAAGATATATCTAAGTCCATATTCCGTTTTTGTTAATTGATTCTGATCCAATTATGTTCTAATGTAAAAAAGAGTACCAATTTTCATTCTTAAACAAATCTTCATTTCAAGCATACCATGTAAAACAGGATGATAAATTTTTATCCTATACTATTTACTTTGATGGATAATTGGATGATCAACTATTATTTCATGAGTTTTATTATAATAATATTATCCATTTTTCAATTAAAATGGATTTTTTTGTGACTCTATGGATGACCATGTAATTCCCCTATCAATTGTAAGAGTAATGTTTAATCAGATGATATTAAACCTAGTATTATTAACGAGGTGATATAAGAACTAAAATTTATTTATAAATGGATACTATCTCCTAAAATATAGTGTAAATTAAAGGATAGTTATTTAAGGAGACCAATTGAACTAGAATATATTGATCATATTTTACATTGGGTTCCATTGATAATAGGTCATCAATATATGGTTAATGAGTGAAATTTATTATTATTTTGGATAAATTGAGATATTATTAAGGGAATGATAAAACAACTAATATCTTATTATAAAAAAATATTTCAATTCTTAATACATTATGTGTATCTAAGTTGACATTTTGTAAAAATTACCATTCAAACATGATTCGGTATGATGATATTGGGAATAATTCGAATGCATCATGTTTATGGAATATTTTATTTATCATGGTTCATTGTGTTAATGGTAAGTGATCAAAGGTGATTACTAATGCTATTTTTATATGGTATCATTATAAGTTCCCTGATTAAACTCATATATAATATTATTAAATGAATGGTCAATGAGCATGCAGGTTTCTTCATGAAACATGTTCAACTTTATTGTGGATGAGAATTCCAATGTTAGGGATGTTATAAAGAATATAAAAATAAGAGTTTGTCATTTTATCTAAATTAAAAAAATTTATTTCATAAATAATTCCATTTTATATGGAAACAAGGTTTAAAATGGGAACTATGAATGTGGGTGAATGGAGAGAAAAAGGATAGTTGTTATTGAAAGATATCAGATATCTCATTATTACAACAAGAGGGTTGCTGTAAATTTTAACGATAGTATATATAAAATTATATCCCATCATAAATCCGATGATATTTTAACAATTTATTTAATTTTGTATTATTTTAAATTATTTTTCATTAAATCATTATAAACATAAAGGTAAACCTTTATTTTTGGTTTCCCTCCTTATTCAGTTGTGAGAGATCCCCCATGGTTCTCCCACAGTCCCTAAAATCCCATTTAAATAACACATCAATATTTTTTTTGGAAAGGATATAATTTATCATAAATAACATTTATGGAAATACAAGGGTGGATCCTCTCTTAATATCCACTATTTCAAGAATTTTTAAATTACAATGACCAAAATTCCTAATTTTCCAATATTTGGATTGATGAATTTAATTTATTCCATTAGTTTTATTTCCATAACTCATATTTGAGGATTTAGTCTTTGTAAATATAGGGTAATAATGTTATTTTAATTTTTCATTATTTACTCACTTAGGAAATAATTAATTCTAAGTGTAATTCCATTTTATTATAGGTTATACAATTGTTTCTTAATAAGGTATCCATTCCCTCTATAGACCATGATGAGAGAGTGTTGTATTTTTTTATAGGGGTACCCCTTTATCCTCTCATACATATAGTGTGGTTTATTAAAAACAATATAAATAAAACTAATAATAAAAATATGTTTATAATATTAAATATTTTCTAAATAGTTGTTTGAAAGAAATGATTTTTTATATTATTTTAATTTTTTTTCATGCCTATGATTAATGTTCCTGAATTTTTATTATACTCTTATTTTATATATTTCTGGATTTCTTCATGTAATGTGGGAAACAAATAGTGTGTATCAACCATCTATATTGATATCTAGTAATGTTTACAGAGTATATATTGATTTTAAACCATTCCTAATCTAAAAAATACATCATATGGACTATTATTTTATTATATTTTCTTATTCTTCAAGTTCTAGTATATATTTCCTTTTGAATATTATATGTAGTTTCTCATATTAAGGAAAATAAGTTGATGAATATTGGATGGGTTGTTATCCACTAAGTTAGTATGTATGTTCTTTCTTGGGGTATGGGTTGTAAATCCCTTACTAAACATATTATTATCACATTCCATGGATGACTAAATAAACATGTATATTGAGCCATGATTTAACAATTATATTCTAATAAGATAGTATATTCTAGACTCTAATATTATGATAAAGGTAGATAGTTTTATTTCAGGCCCTCTCCTCATAGAGTTATAATTGTAATCACTTTTCTTATTAAAACATTAATAAAATATCACGTTGATTATTTTCATGCCTGTTACAGGATGCCTTTATTTTTTTTTCTATATGTACTTTAATTTATGATAGGTTGTTATTGAATGGGGTGATTGTTTCCTACATGGAATTTTCATATTCGTGCGTTAAACCTATCATTATGGGGTCTATAGAGATGTTTTTATACATTTTTTAGTTAAGGTAAAAGTGCTAACACAATAAATTTGGGTTCTCATGGACATTTGGAATTAGTTTAGGAGGATTTTTTTTAGTTTTTCAGAGGATGTATTGAACCCTAATGGTTAGTAAATATCCATATTTACAAGTTGGGGTTTTTACAACCATTGCATAATTTTTTCCTTTGGTGTTCAATTATGTCACACATCATAGATATTGAGTGTTATTCAAATGATTCACTTTTTAATCCTTATAGATGTTTAATAATATTGTATGATTTTTTACATGTTTTAATATCTTATTCATTTAATTTTACCCTTCCATTACAATTTTCGTCTATATTGTTATTTCCATGTATATGTGTGAATCATGTTTTCTATTACTCTTTATTACAAGGTTAAAAAAATTCATACACATTAATAAGTGATTATTTATTATTTAATCTATCCTTTTTAAATTGAGAGGTGTCCCTATGGTTTTTCTTCTTCTAAGGGAGATGTTATTTCAATAACTAGGTAAAATTAATTACAATACCATGTTGTAACTCTAGACTATTAATGTATTATCACAATTCAAATTTTCCCCATAAACATTGTGATTCGCTGAATTGAATCCCACCGAAACCACCAATTTTATCAATATCTATACATTAAAAAAAATGAAATATCTTTCAAAATAATGGTCATGTAAAGAAGATAATAATGAGAAATTAAATAGGCCCAAATCCTCATAATTTATAATTAATAGATAATATAAACAAAAAGGATTATTAATTAGGGTTAATAGTGACTGTTATAAACTAAAAACAATCCCATGTAAAAACATACATTAATAAAAAAGAGTGATGAAAAAAAGCATAAAATAGAAATTATATCACATACAATATATACATTTCACCTCAATGGTTATTATTGGAGTTATCTTATAGTTCAATCATTAATCAATATATTTTCTAACTCAAATATAAAAAATAATCCAATGATGTGGATCCATATTTATGATCATATCATACAAAAATTTTACACATATCCCTAAGATTGAAAATAAAAATAATCAACATAAAATATCTGATCTTCCATGGGAATAGTCTTAATAAGAGGAAGTATGATAAATTATATATTTCCATAATGTTATAAACTATGAATTAAAAAATATAATCAACATTTAGTCATGAAGATAAATTTATCATTATTGTAAAACTAGTCAATTATATAAATTAGAACATATATGAGAAGAACCTTCATAAAAATTGTGTGTCACCATCTATACACATGGAATTCAAAGACAAAACCCAATCCACATTGGATCGATCATAATACCCAAATTCTTATCAATCATCTCCTACATATTTTAATTTTATCAATTTTAATAATTTCATTATAGACATTGGATCACCCTTTTGTTTATATTAAGATCCTTTAGTATTATCTTATATGTTACATTCTTCTTTGAGGACAATAGATAAAAAAACCATTTCACATAGCCTATATGCTCATTAAATAATTATCACACTAATATTAGAGAATACAAAAAAGAGGGAGCTTTGTTAACACATATTTTTACATTTTTTAATGTAAGGTACTTATTTAAAATTTTGATCAAGTGGTTGTGTGGTAAGAGGTATCATGTAGAGTTGTAATGTTTTAAATTATATAAATATAATTTTGAATGTGCTATTGGATTCAATACATGATTTTTAACATTGGAATTAAATTGTATATATTTAATATAAAAATTAGTTTTCTTGAATTTAGAAGGAGTAAGTGGGAGTATATGATTTTTAAGAAATTATTAGTTCACTTTTAAAATGAATTATTATTAGTAATATTACAATAATTTTTCATTGATATGTCTTTTTTCGATGTCATATATTTATTAGAGGATATTATAAATCTTTTTATTTTGATATGGTTTACATGGAATGTAAGAGTATATAAAGGTGATTTTTTAATTTGTATTTAATTTGGAGTTAAGTGTTTATTTTATTGGATTATATAAAGGAGGATCTATTAGATAAGTGGTGGTAGAAATTATAGCATAGAATAATGGAAAATAATTAGATAGTTTTTGTGGAATATTTTGTTTTCTAACAGATAAATTTCAATTATTATCTATATAGTTCCATTATTTTCATTATATAAATGTATATAGACTACTTTTCCATTGGAATGAGATAGCATGAAAGAATTATTAATTAAATGATAATTAATAATTAGATTACATGAATTGTTAGTTTATATCATCAATGTATTAGTTAATAACATTTTTCAGTGAACTGATGTATGTGATTATAGACATTCAAATCCTTCTTTGATTCAATATATAATAGTTTTTCTTTTTTTTTCATGGTTTATGGAATAGAAATGATAAAAAATGGAAATATTAAATAGAAATGATAACTGATACAATGGTTAAAGTATTAAAATTCATGTGTTTATAGTTTTTTTACAATGAAAAGGGTGTATTTTGATCAAATAATTAAATAAGGATAAATTATATGTTTTTAAAATTATGGGATATGATTTAAAGCTCTATATAAGTTATTTCTTTCTTTAGTAGTGGTTTATGGATCAACAAATTATTTTTGAAGGGTTTTTATTATCGAGAGTATAATTGGTATTTGAATTTATTATAGTCATTTTATATATAAAAAATTACATAATTTTAAATTTAGAGACCTGATTAGAGTAAATTCATTGAAAACCCTTTCAATATAGTATGAGTGAAATTTTGGAACAATGGAATGGGTGATGAAAATTTTCATTAGGTGGATTCTATTTAATAATGATGGTTGTTAAATTTTTTGTGAGGGCATTTAGGAAAATAGTGTAGAGTGTTACATGGGACATACCACTTTGGCCCGGATTCATTAAATATTTTTGAAATAGAATAGTTTTGTAAAATTATACATGAGGTAACATTGATATTTATTTTTATTTTTCCTCATTTTCGTGGGGGACATTCCAAACCTTACAATAGCATAAAACCGTATATATTCATCATATTTTACTATTTCAATCTGTGATAGCTATAGAATATCTTAGAGGATGTTTGTATAAGGTTATGTGGATCAAATAATATCAAGGGTTTATAATAAGAAATATTTATTGGTTGTGTATGGAGGTTATATAATTAACATACATGGAATAAGTAAAGGCACATAGTGTGGAGACCACATGAACACACCCTATTAAACCATATACATGAATCATACCTTTTAGATCCAAATATATTTAATATATTATTTCCTAAGTATATTAATTTGAAATTAGTATATAACCTTTAATAATGATTTCCAAATAGAATAGACTGTATGCTTATACTCCCAATTAGAAGTAATTTTTGAGAAATTATGAGATGAAATATTATACAAGACATATAGTAGTGATAAAAATGTTTAGAAGGGAGTTTCAGAGAAGACAGTAGATCCGTACTTAGATGAATGAATAAATAAAATATAAAGGTTGTCCCCATTCAATTTATTTATTTGGTATAACCCCATGTGTTTGAAAGTGTCCTAATTTTAGGATATGGGGTTTGATATTCATCCCTATGTTAGTGAGAGGGACCCCTATATGATTAATTGATATAAGGTACCCCCTTGAATTAGTTTAAAATTATCCATTTTTGATGTGGTGTATTATAATCAATATTGTGTTAGAGTGTGGTTACACATATGAATGATGTATTTTATTTAGTTTCTCATGTATCAGGGTGTTTCATCTATGTCCATGTAGTTATTAATTTATTACTTAAGGGAGTTAAGTCACAATTGGGGAGCAGGAAATATAATGGATGACTATTTGGTAAGTAGAGGTAACCATATGAATAAAGTCATCCTTTATAACTTTATGAGGTATATCCCTCATTATTGAAATATTATCATTCAAGGAAACTCATTGGGGCTCTATCACATTCAATTTCCTTGAGCTTCATTGGGGTTTTTGAATAAAAATGAAAATGTGAGTGATTCGTACCCCACAAATATTTTGAGTGGTGACATAAAAGTTATATTATTTCTATTATTCTAATTTTATCTGTATTAAGATATTAAATGAATATTTTTTACTAATGGTATTCAATTGTTTAGGGTTTGGTTTCGGGTGTTGTAACCTAACTACTTTTTGGACTCTCTCAATCCTTAATGTGTATCTGGATTTTCATGCCATTTTTTCCACCATCATCTATCTCATGATAAAATTTTCATTTTTTCCTTAATTTTGTTTTTAGAGAATCATACATGTCTTGTCTATATTCTAAATGGAATGTTTGTTTCACTGAAATGTGTTTTTTTTCTAGGAAAATCATACCTAGTTTGATAGTGAGTATTGGTTACAAGGAAATGAAGGTGTTTAAGATTTATTGTGCCTCAAAGAAGTAATCAATGATGATATTAATTTTGGGGTCTAGTGTTACCAATATTTAATCCTTTATAAATGATCCAGACATACCATTATAGTGGGAAGTGGTTATTCATTTAACATTATGTTTGTGTTTAATTTTTTATTTTATTGTCATAATTGAAATTTTTGATGACAATGTTTCTTTATATTTGGTTATTATATCTATTTTTAATTAAATATTTTCTTTTAGATAAATATTTTTTAGCATAGGATTATTAGTATATGGTCTCCCATGTTTTTGACATGTATTCTTAGAGTTATACCCCATATCCTTCCATATAAGTGGTGGTCTTATAGTGGTACACTCTACTAGAAAATTAGCCATAGTGATGTCCTGGTAGGATGGTTTGTATCAAAGTAGTATTTGTGAATTATTTTTATTAGGGATGAATGATATATTTGGGATTATTTTGTGGTTTTCCTTTTATTATTTTGGTAAAATCTAACATGAGTTCTTGATTTTTTTAATAAGAGATGGTAATAGAGAATCTGTTTGTGAGGACAATGTATCATTTCTATAAGACTTTCAAAACATGTAATGTAGAAACCTAAAATTATTATTGTCATGAAATATATCAATTTTATTTTATATTTTCATTGAACCATCATGGTTTAATAATTTAAAAAAGCACTATTACATTACATATTAAATTGTTTTTGTGAGATTTATTCATTACTAGGAGTGGATCTTACTCTCAAACTCATCTAGTGGGGAATTGTTTTAATGGTGAGCCCCAAAAATAATATATTTTTTATCTCCATGAACATATATATGGGAATTTTTTTTACCATTAATGAAGAATTATATGGGATATGTTAGACCACAGTTTTTTCTATTAACTTATTTTATTATATATGTGTTTTTATTATTGTTCATATAAGAGTCTATTGGAATTGGATGATGTAGGAAAATAAATCATTATAAATGTGGAAAATATAAATTAGTTTATTGAAACATAAATGGTATATTAAAGGTTATACCTTAATTTATATAATATATAAACTTCATTATAATATAATCTTATATTTTCAGTATAAACCCTATTATTGAAGATTTTTTTATAAGGTGATTGCATGAAATAAAAAACAATTCATTAGATCATTATTGATAATGGATAAGTGAAAAAATTTCATCAATGATTGATCTGAACCTGAGACAGGACACTTACTCTATTTTTAATTCCATTCCCTATTATGTTATTTGAGCACCTTTATGTCTTGTTCAATTAAATTTTTTTATGGGGCTATAGAAATTAATTTTTTTAAAGAATAATATTAATTTTTTTCATAGAGTGTAAATATTTATTTAATAAAATATTTCATTCATGGAATCAAATATCACGATTAGAATATTTTATAATAATTATTTTTTAAATCATATATATTATGAGATGTTTTAGTTATAGACATAAGTATTTGTAAGGATTTATTTATAAAATTGATATCAAGGATTCTGTAAAACCATGTGTTTTTTTGATTGAATAATGAATTGAAAATAATAATATTGAAATAAATATTTAAGTTATATGACGTATAATTTTTATTTGTTCGTGGATGTACTGAAGGATTTATTTTAATCTTTTACTAGTGGATTGGTAGATTACTATTCATTGACCTCAGGTCTATCTAGTTATATTATATCTTTATATAAACCCCATTTTTATTTAATTATTTAATCACAATCCCTAAAAATCCCAAGAATTAGATTCTAAAGGTATAAATTATCTTACAATAATATTATTCATTTTGTTTGTCTGAAACTAGTGACTGAATTATGAATAATATGGGAATAAGTAGTCCCCTAGATTACTTCTTCTCCAAGTTCTAATTTTATATTTTTTCATCGAACCCATCCATAAACATTGTGAGTAAGTGAATAGGGGGTCGTCGGCCTAGAAATATCCAGTGGTAACAATGTTGGGTGGTAAAATCGTATTGCAGTGCAACGTAGGTGATAGTGATTTCAGAATATTCCAGGTCCAGTGGAAGATGGAGTGATTTTTCAAGGATATGGGAGTTTAAGAGAGGTGTTAGGTGAAATATAATGTAGAAATATAACAGGTATAAATGATAGAAATAAACATAATAGTTTGTAGAGGTGATGAAGTACGACCAGCTTTTGGTGGTTTACAGTATCTATAAGAAGTGGGTTGGCCACATTTGGTGCTAGTGATATAGGAATAATCCTTCATTAGGGTTAAATTTTAATTCTAAAAAAGGGTGTTTCTGGTATGTTTGGGAAACATTCACCTCACTTGGTACATATAACACACCTCAATGTGCCATGTAGTTCACCCATGGGTCACCAAGTCAGCCACATTTCACCCATGTGGTTCATTTAAAAAATATTCATCAATTGTATATTTTAGAAAAGTAAATTATATACCTTAATTATTTTTTTCATATATATCATGATGGTGTTTATTATTTTTATATTTGAAGCAGTTTGAATGGAGAGATATGTAGGATTTTCTTTTAACTATATTGAGCCGGTGACAGGGTTTGGGCATGATGATAAGATAGTTATCGAGGATTACTATACTTTTTTGTAGTTGGATCATTTTTTGTGGAATGTATGGGACTCTTCATGAATGTGGTACCATACCTTGTAATTCTACATAATAACACCTTATGAATTATCTAGTTACTTTTACATTGGTACCCACATGAAATTTTTTGGATACTATTGTGGTTGGTATGGTTTTGGAAACACTGCTTACTAATTGTTTGATACCATGGAATGGGACCCCATAGGTAACATTTGGATAATATGTTATGAAACCCCATGGGTTCTATGTTGATAATAGAGTTTGGGTCCCACTAATGAAAGGATTTTAGATACTTGATCGGTGGTATGGTGTTGATATAACAAAGAGTATTATACACCCTTGATCGATGATAAATATTTATCAGTAATTAGGATCAGAATTTTTTATTTTTATTCTATGTGAGGTACTTCTAACTTTTATGTATTAATTTTTTTTGAGGTTTTGATACTCTTAAACACCCTACGAGTTTCCCTTATGATGCGATATATAACTGGGTACTAAAATCAGGCTTCAAAAAATTATCTATACTCTAAGCATTCCTAGACTCTAATGGGATTCATATATTCAGGGGCTAGAGTTACGAATTATGATACTTCCCTATTCTATACTTATTTTATATATAGAGCATATCTAGATTACTATTTCATTTATATTTTATAGTTACTCAATCATACATGGGGGTTGAGTGTACATATTTAATTTCTCTCTTCCATTTTGGTTTTTCATAATCCTACTAGGTATTCTTTAAATCACCATTTTAGGGCTTTCTTGTCATACATGTCTCATCTATGTTGGTGATGTGTAAACCATGAATGTTCTTGGGGGATGTGTTTCTTGTGTAGTCTCTTTATATTATATTCATGGTTACACTTGGAGGTGCATGGTGGAGTGTTGTGGAATAATATTTTTAGAAAATAACATTATGAATAGCGATCATTTATGGTGCACATGAAGTGTGGTGGAGATACATATTTCTTGTAACTATATGATATATAATATTTTTTGATGTACGATTCCATTATTTTTTTTCTCTACGGTGAATTATTTATACTTTATTTTTGGTACATGTGTTATCTATATCTTTTTTGAATATATATATATATATATTTTTTATTTTTGATTGAGGTTTTTTTATTTGTTCAAGTGGATTATATTCCTTTTATAAGATAATATATTTTATTGTCTCCTATATTGAGATACATTCCCTAGTCACCAACTCCTGGATAATTTTAAGTAGACCTGGGTGAAACCATTGACTGAACATTGTTTTAAGTATGACCTCAATGTGTTGGATCATGTAACAGTGCTATCAATTTGGGTTTTATTTGGGATAGAGTCTATAGTTAGCAGTCATATTAGAACTAGTTTTTAATGTATGAAATTATATTATAAGGGACTTGTGTTTAGTAAATAGACCAATGAGATCATAATATATGCAACTAATGATGTATCATTCTACTTTTGGTACATGAATCTTATAGATTCAAGTAATATTTTTCCATGTCTTTCCTAAGATATCTTATCTAAATATTCTCTTATTATTATGGTTCATTCCGATTAAAATAAGTGTGTTACTTATTGATAGCTTGATTTTATATTGAGGAGGGGTCATAAAGAACCCTTGATAGTATTTTTGTCACATTCTATTATTTACTAAGTGATAAATAATTATTTTTGATACTCGATTCAGATAATATTAATTCCCTATGTACTGTGGTAGTTTCATTCCTATTTGATCTTTGTGATAATATTTCCTTTAGAAAAGTTTATAGTTTATTGTGAATTTGATGAGAATAATCACGTTCTAGGTATGTTGTGTGAATTTTTGGGATAGTTTCCCAAATAGATTATTAATTGAGACTAACTCCATGAGGAAATGTATTGGAAAGAGTCAAATACTCACATTTCTTTCATTTTTTTAATTTTTCATACTAGATTAATATTCTTATAAATATATTCTGATATAATAATAAAAAACCATTTATTAGTTTTTATTTCCTCATTATGTCAACAAGACCCCACTATTTTGGTAAAATTTTGATCCATTTTCTGGGATAGAGTATTAACTGGGGATGATGGATCCTTCACAGGGTAGTGTGTCTATATATGCTAACATTTAGTGGTCTATGGAACTCACAATGTGTTACAAAAGGGTAATTTTTATTGTATGTTTTCAAGCTATGTGGATTGATGAAGATTCCAGATGATGATATTTAATGTTGTGGTTGTGTTTTTATCCAATTCCAATAACATATGAGTCACTAGTGTTATCATTAAAATATTGACAAAGTCATTAATGGGATTCACACTTATTATGATATCATAATATAATTTTCTAAATTTCATATAATGTATTGTTTTTAATGGAACATAGAATTTTATATAACATTGATATAAGATACCTATTTTTTATAGGCCTATTTTTGTAATAATTTTTTAGTTATATGTTCTAGTAGTAAGACATTATTGAGAATTGAGTGATTCATCGACCCTCTATTATTAACAACTCATTCAGTTAGTTAATGTCATGAATTTATTATTGATATTCAATGTTTTGAGAATATGATCATGATTGATATGAATAAACATAAATAAATGGATGCAATTCAAATTATATCTCATGTCTTATATTTAGTGATTATTTTATTGGATATCATTGGAACAAGTTACTCTTCAAAAAATAGAGTATTGTGAGTTAGGGACTCTATTTGAACCACCTGATTCTGCCTAGTTCACAACATAGTTTCCAATAATGGTGAAAATTTTTAAATTACCCCTAATTTAACTGAGTTGATTTTATCATGTTTTGGTAAGGGGATATGATTCCTTATTTAGTGATGTTTTTAATTTGAAACAAGATCAATTTATATAGACCTAATTCATCATTGTTTTGAAATAGTGATATAGATAATTCCATGATGATATTGATGATACACATCTTACTGATATCGATATATAGTTATTACAATAGTGGGTAACTTGAGTTTTTTTAATCAATGAGGTAGTTCAACCATAAATAATGTGAGAAACCCCCTAAGGTTTGTCATGTGTAGAAAAAAATACTGTATAGGAAGTTATTTTAACATTAGATGATAATAATGGAATAATGTATTGTTTACATTAATGAGAAATAAGAAATATTAATGTGGAATAGTTTTATAATTTATTATAAGGATACCAAACCTTTTTACTTAATGGGGGTGAGAAATATGTATAAATATTCCTTCCATATATGGAATCTAAAATTATGGTTGAGTGGAGTGATGAAAAACAGGTAACATTTAGACACATCTGGATAATATTATTACATGAATATGTTCATAAATGATGGTGTTTATTGTTTGATGAATTTTTAATAATATTTTCATAAAATTTATAGTCTTCTAATTAAATCATGTGGTGCTTTATTTGGATTAATTTGGTACCAATGGACTTCATATAGTCGAATTCATGGTTTTTGATGAATATTTTTTTTGTGATGTAATAACGGCAAGGAGGCTAAATCCTATGGCGGAGGACTCTTTGATTGGATGATTAAAGATTAATAAGATAAATTATTTTATTAGTATTTATTATGGAATCAAAGGATATGAATGTTATTAACATTTATAAATATCTATGGAAGAACTACAATCTACTGTGTGAGAAAGGCCAACAGTGTTGATGATGAATTTGGTTTCATGGGTGACTAGACATTCTTAGTTGTTATAATTATTTTCTCATGGTTGTGATTAATTTTTCCACTTTTGATAGTGGTTAGTGGTAATTTTATGGTTATTATATTTTATATAATAACAAACATCCAATTTGGAGACCCAATTATAAACTATTCCCCCATTATGAAATATAAAGTGGATCTTTGTAAATGTCCCTATCACATAACCTCTACTACTCTCTGGTGGAGGGGGATATTTTTTCTCCCTTAGTTTTTTTTGAATTTATGTAACTTAGAACAAGTTTTATTGTGGTTTAGAGTTAGAATAGTGGGGTTCAAATTAATGTTCATTAACAACAACTATGGATTATGGTGTAATGGTTCACCCGATATGTTGTGGTGTATTCTTAATAATTTTTATTAGGTTTCTATTTTTCTAGGTGTGCTTGTCTATAACATACATGAATTATAAAAAAAATAAAAAAGTAAAAATATTGATACTTGGTGAGTTCTTATTATTGATCATGATGTGGATAGATGATTTCCATAATATTTTCTAAAGTGTTTTTAGTAGATGGACCATGTTTCTCTTTTATAGGGACATGAATAAATGTGTTATAATTTACTTACATGTAGTAGATGTTGTGAAAATGATGTATGTTTGGAAAATTATGATTCATTGTAGCATTATTGAGGCTAGTTTCATGTTTTTAAGCTATTAGTGGTATTGTTCCTTATGTATCAATTTATTTCATAAAATAAACATTAATAATTCTCTTTAATGAAGGAGAGTGAGGTGCTCCAACAAGTTAAAGCATCACCGATAAGCCATTTAAAGAGGGTTTTGAATCTTTGTAGATTTTAATTATCTTATATAGTGGGATGATATTCTTTTATGAAAGTTATTTTTTGATGAATAATGGAACAAATTATACTAAGTGGGTGCATGATTTTGTAGTTATTTATTGTTAGAAGGGTATAATATCATTAGAGGTGGATAAACATTTTCCCAAAATGGGTGGTTGTATATAAAGATTTATAAGATCTTAATTCCATTGTGTTTAAGGTTTTAAATGATAAGTTGGGTCACTTTAAACACTATATTTATTGATTTATTCTTATTTAAGGAGGCCCAATTTTATTCTATTTTGCAATGAAATGTTTTAAGGGAGGAATGATGTAGTGACCCAATATTTTTCTAGTCTAGAATTTTCTTAGTTTTTAGTATTATACTCATGGGACCCCAATAATATTTAAATAGTAAATTTCCAAATTTAAATAAGCATGGAAAAAATATTTTTTATTGTTCCATTGAAACTAAGTAGTGGTGTTTACCCTTGGTCCAAGGAGATGTGTAACTTAAAGTTTGGGAAAACACAAAAAATGATATATTAAAACTAACATATAACTTTTTCCTATGAACATGTATCTAAGATGAATTGTTTCTATCACATTAATTTAGTGTTGTATTCTAATAATGAAAAAAACATTTTTTATAGAACATATGTTTTATCCTAGCGTTGATGTGATTTTTGGTTACGTTAGTGTCCACTGAATTTTTTGGTCATTGATCGATCAATCCTTATAATTATGACATACATTATTTATTAATTAAATCATATAAAATGTAATTAATTCACACACCAATGGTCATTTCCTATTTAAACATTGTGATCATCAAATACAATTGTTTCCATAATAACCCTAGGATTTGATCACAGTGAGGAAGGGGGATAGAGGAATTGAAGAACACTCCATTTAATGATCAATGCCAATAGATGAAATAAGAATTCCTTTAAATGAATGATCTAAAATTATGTAATGTCTCTTCTATCATTTCTCATACATCCCCCTATTTATTTATCCAATCCCTTTATCCTTTTTATTGTATATAATGTAATTCAATGAAATTGGTAAGATTAATATTTTGAAATAATGTAATTAAAATATATTTGAAGATATTAATTGGGGAATTAATCAAAAGGTCGATTATTGGAAAACCATGTCATTATCAATATATTTTTAATATTTCTAAAATAATATATATATTGATTGGTTTATTTCATTGATGTAAATAATTTTGATGAATTTTTATTTTTGAAACTTCTTTTATGCCTTACTAAAATCATTTTAGTGTGATGCTTGAGTAACGAGTTAAGTTATAATTTTTTTATTATTTAAAATGGATAAAATCTGATGCTCATGTGTTAATGGATGTTCTTAATGATTTATTTAATTATTATACTAAATTATAGTTAAATTATTATGATTTCATCTTCGAGTTATAAAGTGATTATTTAGCTTCTTTTAACCCCTGATATGATTATTTAAGTCTCAATTCAGGACCAAAAAAATCTCATTCTATGTAATATTAGGTTTAAATATATCCAACTATAAATTTTTTCTTTTTTATATATTCGATTGTAGTGGTGAATAAATATAGAATAATGTCATGAATTATCCCATCTTTTTCATCTTTTATCTATTCAAACTTTTTAGATCTCTTGAATTACCTAAAATTTATTCTTGTTATATGTGAATTATGGGCCAATAACTATGACATGATCACTACCTGTCATGTAGGGTGATAACTTAGGGTTGTTTTGTAAGGGAGGTTATGATATTATTGGTTGATAAATCATCTTTATTGAATGTAACGATGTAGATTGGTGGTGGGAGTTGAAGATAATGTGGGGGAATGGTTTCACTGTAATGACTCTATTTTTTTCATATATTACATTATAATATTTTTTGGATTATTATTGATTCTAGAAAGTGATACAATGTGGGATTTTGAGGATTGTTGAGCTCCAAATTAATTTTTGAAATATATTAAATATCATGTTTGTGCATTTTTCCTAAAAAAGTGGAATAACTGTTAAATATAGGGTCAAATCCAAATTATGAGGTCTCTATTGATCATAATGTACTGAATTTACCTTAGGAACCACATAATCATTTTTGTAATCGAGCGTTTGGTTAATATTCATCGTGATCATAAATAATAAAATAAATAAATAAATGTACTTATTTTAATATGTGATGGAGAGACCTAGTTTTCTTATCTATTTAAACATTATTATGACCAATTGTAAGGGATCATCACATAAAACTATGAATTGAGAGAGTTTTAGAGAATTTTTTGGGAGATGGCACAAAATTGGAGTGGGATTAAGGATTAGTGTGCCAATAGAACATGTTGATCCATCAAGTGACAACAACAGGTGATTGTTAATTTCTAGTGATTTATCCATGTAATGGTAGGATGTTTTTTATTTGAATTTATCCCCATTTTTCTCTCCCATTAAAAACTCAAATCAACTGACTGATAGATTGGTTCACAATTCGATCATATTGTACATGCGGGCTTATTTTGTGGGGATTACTGGGAGAAATTATCTATTTTTATTGGATCACTAGTCATCATTCTTAAAAAAATGGATTTAGTCCATCCCAAACATGGTCGAGGATTATTATTTTAATTTTTTTCTCCCACTATTATCCATTCATTCATCGTTTGTGTCTCATTTGAATGGAGGCTCATTAAATACGTGAGAAATGAATCATTATGCACCCATTTCATGGTTCAATTGATTGATACTGCAAATAAAAGTTTATATCGATGATGGGATCATGAGTCTATGAATGATGATTGATTAGATTTTATTTTGGGGATACCCATACTACACATTATGGGTGTGTGATGATATTATTGTTCAATGGTTTATTTTTTAAAAGACTAAGGAAATATTTTCAAGGATAAGGCGATGCATAGGCTTTATTGTACTAGATCCATTATCTCAATGTAGAATATAAATATCACACGGAATATAAACCTTTCCTGGTGGCTCGACATGTTACTAGGAAGGTACACATACACCAACATGGCCATTAGTTAAAATCCTTGACATGAAATATACACTAACATGGATGTTGTCATGTGACATGATACATGGTTAGGACCCTATATTGAAGGGACACACCATGAACCATAAGTACATGATGTGTACTACTTAGTGGATGTCTTGGTGACCTTAACCTCATTATAGTTGAAATGATTCATTAGGGAATGTTCCCATTTTCTATTCCATGATGATTTAGTATGGATTCACATCCTATAAATAGGGTGTTGATACCCAATGTTGAACTTTCATCTTGGATTGTGTGTTTGGAATCCTTCCATGTGGCTCGAAACGATATCCCCTATAACCATTATTTCACTAGGTGTGGTTCTTTGTATCATCATGAACAACACTACTTGGGAATCAATCCCATATATAGTGGAAAAATCTGTATTTGTTGGTCGGTATACCATGTTTAATTTGTTTTGTTCCCATATATGTACTGTTATATTTATAATGATAGTGTGAACATCTTATGTTGAGACCCAATGAGCAAGACATCTCAGATAGAAACTATAAATGAAATATGACTCTTGGAGTTTCTTGACCTAGAATACTACTATGTATAATCTTTTAACTGGTATATTAGGATGGAAATACAATTTATGTCTACCTTGATACTGTGTGTCTAATTTGAGTATATCTGGATGTTCTTGTTATATAATCTATTGGAATATACTCGTGATGAGATGAAAATATCTTTTCATGATGATATATGCTTAGAGATTTCAGGGTGTCCATAGTAGTGTTATTATACTCACCCATGTATGGGATTTTATGGAACAAGTCATAACATATATAGATGATCGGCCTTTTGATGTTGTTCAATAAGGACTATGACCATGCAAGGAATAATGATTCAGATATATGAAGAAGTGTTCCAAGGGTAAGCTGGACAACAGTACTCACCAAACATTATAGTGTGAAAATGTTTTTAGTTTCTTGTGGTGGTCTGGTATTTGCCCCTTTTTCATTTTATTACTTGTTTTTGTATTATGATGATGGGAGTTTTGATGTATGAATTCATGGTAATCAGTTATTTTACATTCCAACATCACATGGGATTTGAGATTTGTGTGTTTCTATATATTGGTACAATAGGGTATGGCCTCCCATGTGTGTGATATACCTATTTAACATTATTTTTCAGTGCCCTTTCTTTTTAAGGTTGGCTTGGGGTAGCCGTGGAATATTCCCCATCGGGACAGGTTGTGATAGAGTCATATCAGAGGAGTCAGTTCTAACTTGGGAATGGTTCTTATGAGATTGGTTTAGGGAAGCAGTGTTTTGTGTTTTCTGTTCTCCTACAAGGATTGAGACATTAGTGTTGGTGCACCAGTCGACATATCAATATAGTAGAACTCTAATAACCTAATTCCTTAATTAGTACATGTAAACATTGGTTTTAGAAAAAACATGGGTAGATGAACCATATATTAATGATTAGTTGTTTATATTTCCTTATTGGGTTATATATCTATATATAATCATTGAACGTGGTGAATGTTTTATCTTTTAGGGTTCTTTTATGATGTTTTCATACTAGGATTCTACTATATGACCATGGTGATTATACCCTCAATGACGAGGCTTCAATACAAGGACCTATTCAGGAGGTGTTTCCTCCCAGTGGTGCACCAATCATACCACCACCATTTAAGTAGAATATTGTACCTAAAGTATCAGGGAATGATGTTTGTAGGTAGAGAATGATTTATGATTTTCCCCAGTAGTTCCCCTTCAGGTTAAAAGGGGAAATTGACTCATAGGTAGTTAAGGATTATTTTGAGTTGGTGACATATTCCTTTAGTATTTTTATGAAACCAATATACTAGATGGTGGTCCTTGCCATGAGCATTCTCTAGGGTTCTTTCGGATAATGGAAGGACACGGTGACCCAATCGTATGATGATGTCCCTATTCAATGTTTATAGATTGATTACCTTTTTAGAGAGTTGTTTTCTGTATCTAAGTTGATGGATGTTCACATCCAAGAGCTTCTACAGCTTTACCAATGTAATAAAACTAATTCTAAGTATTGATTGAGGTTTACGAACATCTCTAAACACTCAATAGATATAGTAATTGATAAATTATTTTATTCCTAGACCATAGAGGGGAGACTGCATAGAGACATCTCATTTAGCATGATATATCTATTCAATACATCATATCATGGGGTAGTAGAGCATGTTTTGGTAGTCAGGAGTTTCCATGATGAGAATTCCTTGATAATTAGTGAAGAAAGTGGGAGTAAAGATGTTCAGACTTCGATGGTAGTTATCTAATGATAGACATGTGGACATGGATGTGTGATATGTTTTAGGAGGAGATCCTAGGATGGTGTGTCTTTCACTCAGGGATCATAGGATTATTATAATCATCCTTGGGAGAGCTGGTGCTACTCTTGTGATGCTAGGGGAAATTTCATGGGGGATTTTTATCCTACTCTACTCCTGATAGAAAGATAGTGGATGTGGGATCTTGGAAGAGGCATTGATGAGAGAAGGTAGGTCTAGATGGATTAAGATACATTATGGGATCTTATAGATCATCTAGTGGTGGATGAAATTATGAATTGTTACCACCACCACCCCTAGGTGGTCCTCACTAGACTCATAGAGTAGGGGGATATGGGTGATAGTAGCTGCAGGCAATCATGCCTTATATACCAGAGGCTCCATGGATGATACAAGGTATGATCAGTGTCTTATCTACATTAGCCTCTACATTAGTAGACATGGGTTTGATTCATTCCTTTCTTGTCACTTATTATATTTGATACATGAATATTCTCGATGATATCTTTGCTTGATAGTTAAACATAGAAATTCATGTTGGAGATGACTCAATGATCACACACTTTTTCTGATTGCATGAACTGACTCATAGTGGTGAGAGATTATTTTTTGATATCTATAAAAAAGTGATGAGGAACTGAAATTTCATTTTAGGTATGGATTGGTTATCTACAATTTGTGGACATATATTATATTTTACGCAGTGGATGTACTGTCTGCATAATGATGCTATGAGGTTTTCCATTTTGGGTGAAATGAAATACTAGGTAGAGTAGGATGTAATCTTGTGTAGGAGTGTGAAATGTATTAATCATCATTTGGATAGAATGACCCTTGGTTTAGTGGATATAATGAGTTTCTATTTTCCTATAGTTTTGGTGATGTATGAGGATTTTTTTCCTAGAGATGTTCCAATATTACTTCCCTATTGAGAGATAAACATCTATATTAATACACACCCTATTATTGTCACAATATCTACCCCAGAATATCAAGTGGAAATCACCAATCTTGTCAAGATTTGGGTGTAGTTGGAGGATTTTAAAAAGAATTTATTTTTCAGACACAATGTTTCACTCAGTGTAGACGAATTATTTTTTCCCTAGAATTCATATGAATGTATGAGGTTTTGTTTGGATTACCATATCATAAAACTGGTAACCAAAAAAACAAATATCCTCTACCAAGGATTGATAAACTATTTGAGTAGTTGAGTAGGGGATGATGATTCTTGATGATTGTCCTCAGATCAGGTTATCACTTACAATGAGTATAGTATGATGATATACTAAAGATGACATCCAGATGCTACTAAAATCACTTTGAGTACATTGTGAAGTCCTTTGGTATAACGATAACCCTAGAAGTGTTCATGGGACTAACGAATCAGATCTTTTATCCTTTTTTACACTAGTTTATGGTATTTTTCATTGATTATATCATAGTGTACTCAGTTTTTGATATGGATCACACAAGACACATTAAGATGTATCTAGGGTACTGTGAGAGCACAATATTTACCCAAATCTATCGATTTTCAATTTTTTGATTTAGGATTTCTAATTTATGGAAGTTGTTATTTTAGTAAAACATTTAGCAGTGGACCCAAAAAAGGTTGAGGTAGTGTTATTATTGGATCTAATAAAGTGTTTGAGGTAGGTACAATGTTTATTTAGGTTGGTGGGATACTATTAGAGATTCATATCTGATTTCTCTAGGATATCATCTCTATTGAAATCATTTACCTAAAAGGGGAAGCTTTTCATGTAGGAAGATAGGATTCAATATGCTTTCAAGTAGGTAAGGAAATGATTGACGGGAGATTCAATATAGAGATTGTCAATTGAGTGTTTTGAGTACATAGTGTTATGAACTGAATTAGGGAAAATTAGTAGTTGTGTTCTGATATTGAGGCTGGGAATGATTGTCTATGGATCATGAAAATTGAAACCACATGAGAAGATCTATGGAACCCATGATATTGGGATATTAGTGGTAGAAATTGCAAGGAATATTTGGTGACACTACCTAATTGGAGAGCAGTTTATCGTCTATTATGACCGTAATATTATCAAGTATGTATTCTCTCAGAATAATATTATCTTAAGACACAGGTGGTGGTTAGTGTTCCTCTAGGATTATGACATTAATATTTTCTATAATAATTATATTAGGAATGTAGTAGCCTATTCTATCGGTAGGAGATCCTATTATTAGTTGTTGAGAGTGGTGTGTGTGTAGTTGGCCTCATGGTAGTTTTCCATTATGGATGGGGATTATGAATCACACCTCTATTATATTGATGTTACACATCTATTTTAGAGTGTGTTTGGGATGAACATATTTTGGATAAAAATTGTGAGACCATGTGATCTCTGATATATATTGAACATTCTTTAAATGAATTTTCTAATGGTGGGGATCATGTAATCATTTTTAGAGGATTGATGATAGTACGAGTTGCACTGAGATGAGAGGTACTAATGGAGCTCCATACATCACCCATAGAGTTACATCTAGGTGTGGAAAAGATGTAGCAAGACAATCAATATTAGTTCTAGTGGCTAGCGATGAAGAAGGGAGCTGTAGATTTTGTCTCTTGATTCTATAGTTGTTATTATGTGAAGGATAAGCACTAGGACCCATTGGGTTTAGATGAACCCCTTGATGTACCAGAGTGGATGTGGGATGTGATATCTAAGGAATTTGTGATGGGTTTACCATTGATTTTAATGGGACATGACTCCATATGGGTGATTGTAGACTGAATCCCTATATAGAACAACTTCATAAGTATTTTAGACAACAGTTTAGTTGAGATATTTAAAATAAATTATGTGCAGGAGATATACATACTCTATTGTTTTCCCACAATGATTATTTATGATTATGATACTGGCATAAGATATTGTTTATTGAATATATTTTTGGAGGCTATTGAGACTCAGATTCATTTGAGCATGGATTTAATCCCACTGAATAACATCCAAAATAAGAATAACATTCAGGCCATAGAGGACATGCTACAAGACTTCATGTTAGACTATGGTCGTATATGGGCCCATCAATTACCATAGGTGGAGTATTTTTGGAATGATAGACACCATTACAACATTTGTTTGGAACTATTCGATTCCTCAAATAAGTGACCCATCAGGTCAAAAAAATAGTGGACTAACCCCAGAGAGTCCACACTTATGGGTTAAGAGTTCATGAGAGCCATGATAGAGAAGTCCCACAGTATATATGAGTTGATAAGGAGTACATAGAGCCATCAGAAGACATATACATATGAATGAAAGAGGCATTTGGAGTTCAAGGATAGAGATAATGTTATTTGAAGGGTATCAGCTAACCATGGGTTGTGGATACTTATCAAGGATGAAAATTTGTCTTTGATATTTGTTGGTACTTTATAGATATTATATAGAGTGGGAGAGGTGTATTACCGCTTATCTCGACCACTACAGTTAGACTAGGTACACGACTTCATCCATGTGTCCCAGTTGAGGACATACATGCACAACCCATTTTAGGGAATCAACTATGGTGAGTTATATATAGATGATGGGTATGAATTTTCTCATCACCCATTACATATTTTAGGATGATAAATAGAGTATCTTATATAAGAAAGCGATTCGTTTAGTGTGCGTCTGGTGGAAGTCCATGAATTTTTAGGAGGGAACATTGTAGCAGGAGACATAGATGCATTCTCAGTACCCACAATACATTGTATAGTTTTCCATTTTGTCTTTTCAAAACCTAAATCCTTAAGGATAGGAGAATGAAAAATATATCATTTTTATCCCAAATATAACATTAAATTTTTGTACAGATTATTTTTAATGATAGACATGGAGATGACATGATATTTTAAGGCCAAGTGGGCCCAAAAATAATTTTTAAATATTCTATATATATTGAATATCAGACATGAAATTTTTTCTTTAAAATTTTGAATTAATATTAAATAGAGGCTAATATCAGAAATATGAGACCATCATTGATCTCAGATCATGGTTTTACCCTAGGCATGTCATAAAAATTTTCAGCATTAGGAGTTTTGTTAAAAGTTATAATGTTCTAAAATAATAAAATAAATAAATAAATTCATTTATATTATTAAGGGATGTAGTGAAATAATTATTTTATCTATTTAAATAGTATTATGATAGTTTTTATGGTTGTACGCATAAACCTATGAATTGAGATATTGTTGGAGAATGACTTTTCAGACAACATCGAATCAGATCGAGATCGCAGATCAATTTCCTAATGGAATATGTGGATCTCATCAATGAAAACAACCTATGATCAATATTCATAAAAAAATTCTTCCAAATTAATGTAGGAAATTATTTTATTTGATTTATCCCAGTGTTATTTATCCTACAAGGAACATGAATTTATCAACTAATAGATTGGCTCATAGTTAAATCACATTTTCAGTGTGGTATTATTTTTTAGGGATTATTGGGGGAAATTATCTATATATTTGGGATCATCATTTGTCATTTTAAATATCAAGGATCAAGGAAACCCTGGAAACAGTTGAGGATTGTTCCTATTTTTTTGTTTATTGGTTATCTCCCAAAATTCTTCATTCAATCATAACCATTTTCCTCTTTGATCGCTAGTTCGATGAATACCAAAGAAACTGATTGTTGTGCACCTTTTTAATGGAAAAATAGATTGATAAAAAAATTTGAGTCTAGATCAATGTTTGGGTCAAGAAACTATGTATGATGATCAATCTTATATGGATTTGGTTATAGTTGTCCTATGTGTTTTTGTAATGTGATGATGGTACAAGTCGATAGTTTATTTTAGAGTGGATTGAGGCTTGGTTTCTGATGATCAGGGAATGAAAAGGATCAGTCAGACCATATACATGATCTCTAGGATAAATCTATGGATGAATCGAATTAGATAGAGGTAGGAATTAATATAAAGGAACACTAATATATTCTATGAATTTTAGGTTTAATCAGGGTGTAATATATAATTGCACTTCGTGTGGGACACTAGGTGTGACTCTATGGTTCCACTAAAGAATACAAATATCACACACAATGTTATAGCTATCACAAGGCATGTGAACCTTTCCCAATAGCTCAAACTGTACCCAGAAAGATATAGAATCATAGACATGGTTTTGAGTAAAGGGGATCTGACACACAATTTACACAGACAAGAACAAGAGTACATTCTATAATACAGAGGTAGCACTGAGATCTAAAGAGACTCATTGTGTAATACTAGTATACACTATTTACTCCTTGAAAGATGGCATGGATCCCCTTTCCTATTCATCTTGGAAAATTTTGATTTGGTTACCTTCCCTTAATTCATTCCCAGAGGGATTAGTATGGGGTCACATCTAATACATATTATGTTGATACCCAATGAGTAACATTAGTCGAGGATAGTATAAGGACCCATCCTTAAAACATTACATAATCTTGAATTAAATTGTTAATTCACATTGAGGATCTTTTCAAGTTTAGATTTTTATAGAATTAGGTAATAACATATACATAACAACTTGAACATTTTATATGATACTTCTACTCAGTTTACATTTTTTCATAAAATAAAAACTCTTGAAAAAAAGAGTCATGTATAGTTCCATGTTTTTGATATCATGAATTTTCCTTGATCCCATCATTGACCCTATTCATCTTTAAATCCTATGATTTTTTTTTCAAAACATGGGATGAGCATAAAAATCTCAGTAAGGGTTAGAAAACAAAGAAAGAAAACATTATTTCATCAAGACATACAAAACATAATCTCTTTAACATACCTCATAAAATCATAATAATTATGAATAACACATAGTAATCACAAATCATACAGGTAACTTGTTGCATTCATAACATACTTACATTATATCTTTCACATCCATATAGGGAGTTACTTTTGGAATACCGATCATAGTATATTCCCTAAATCTCTTAGGAGAAACATTCACGTTTACCTCTGTTATGTTATCCAATGCATTAGAGAGCTATCTCGGTCTCACCCACCCTATGTTTATCATGGAACCACCTGTATACGTAATCAATGCCCAAGAACCATAACATATTCATAACACATAAAACAAACATAAATAAAAGATAACATTTCCACATTTCAATCACAATATATAATTTAAATATATTGACATAAAAAATCCATTATCAAAACTATTTTCAATACCAAAATACGTAAAAGAGTATATGGTATTCATTTTCCTTTTAAAAACATTACGACTTGTTAGGGAAGCCATAGATCAAATAATACTCATGGTGATGAAAAAATTCATTTTCACCACTTAAGTTAAAAAGGAACATTATTTTTTTTTCATTTAGTAAAACACCACGTAGAAAAATATTCCCTTTGAATGAAATGAAATTTCAAATGTGTTTATACACCATATAAAATAATTTTGTGTATAAAACAAAATATGCCTCAATAAAAGGAGATTGAGATGAAGTCCCTTACAAACATCATTTTGTAAGTAAAATAGATCATTTATGTGTCTTTACTATAAGTACACACACACAATGTATAAATAAAATATAGGACATCATAAGTTTTTTCTTACATAATTATAGCACACCATAATTTAAAAGTATAAGATTAACCAAAAGAATGGAAATTGGGTTAAGAAGTTCCCTTACCTCAGGTCCGACTTGACCCGTTCATGATTTAATTGCTGGAATAATAAAATAAAGTTAATTTATACTTGATTAAGAACCATTTTCAAGTTTATTATTCATTTTATATCACTTATTACCATGTTATAAACATTATGTAATAATTTAAGTAAATAATGGTTGTTTTGTTGATATTTGGTACTTGAGTCAAAAATGAGCTTCTTATAATTACAAGTTGTTCATGTGGTATAAATTCCATTATCTCCAGAATGATATTCATGATTTAGATATCATATATATTATATATATATGCATTATATATATATGTATTTATAATAGTACATAACATTTGGAGATAAGAAATGAAATGCACCGTTCATGGAGATGATAAGTCGTACATACACATAAATGCTAATTTCATTTATCTTTCATATTTTAATGGAATGAAAATTTAATGATACATATGTATATTATAATTCCAATATAATATAATATATAATTTCATTAACTCTATCCTTTATACATCCCATGTATGGAATGAATGAGTCATATCACTTTGAGGGGGCGGTAGTCTGCACTTCCTCAAGTTAAAATTATCGTATTTACCCACTATGGAAATCATAAAGGTATTATATAAATGAAAAATATAGAAGAATAGTAACAAAATATAATATATATCACATATAAATACTGTTCCATCTTAATGGCCACCATAAGATGTGGTAGTAGAGGATTGAACAATAATCATTTCGTGAGGCAGTAGTTCGTCGTCCACAGAAACATTTTGTTCTTTACCCATTAGACCGACATGTGTGTAAGTGTAGTTCGAATACTTCTCATAAAAAACCTATTATATTGAGGATACTGGTTTTTTTATAAAATAAAGGAATAAAAATAGTTTAGGGGGTTGGAGATGTAATGTCCCGGTTCTGGAAGCCACCCAGAGGCGCCCCATACCCGGTTGATCACATGGCCTCAAGCGCATTTCCCCAAACTCCAGAGGCTTCCGACTAGTAGGGAGGGCCTTGGGTGTGATAGTGGGGAAAATATGCCCTCATTGGCAGAGTACACAGCGAAATAAAAATAAACATGCAATAGCGGAAGCAGTAATAACCAACAATATAATAGCGGAAGACTAAATCAACAACTAGAGCACATATGTATATATGAAATGATGCATGATACATAACTAGGAAAGCAGCCAAACAAGTCACAATGCTGGAAAACACTACAGTACCAAAACAAGTACAAAAATAAAAGTAAAAAACTCCTCTGCATCACGAGCCAAAGCTCGGTCCCATGCTCTCCTGCTCCAAGAAATCAAGTTCCAGAAGTCGAAGGGCGCTTGCCCTTGTCTATACCTGCAACAACATAGTCTGCTTGGGCCCAAAAGTATGGCCCAAATAGGGTGTGAGATAAAATCCCAGTAGGCAACCACCCAAGGATCTGTGCCTAACAGTCAGTGAGTATATTGTAGGTAAAAGTACAATAAGCAGTAAACGGTAACAGCAAGCAGTAGGGAATCAACAGTAGGCAGTAAAACAGGCTGATACATAGCAGCAATCAATCCAAAACAAATCAAAAGCAGCAAAACAACCAGCTATGAAATCAGAACCCTCTGGGAAGTACTCGCAACCATCCCCTTTGGTCCTATCCAAGAAGTACCACAACCCTCTGGGCAGTGCACTCAGCCTAACCCCTCTGGCTTGGTCATACGAATTTATGAGACTCTCTAGGGAAGCTCACTCGGTCAATTCCCCTAATAGTATAGGGTAGTCAGGGACTCTCTTGAGGAAGATCACATGGTCTAACCCTCTTAGCCCCAAGGTCTAGAGACTCTATGAGGAAGCTATCTCGGTCAATTCCTCCTATAGCCTTAGGTATACCACAGACTCTCTAAGGAAGCTCACTTGATCAATTCCTCCTCTAGATTGGGAAGGTTCTTAAAGAGATTAAAACCAGGTAATACTCTCTGATGAAGCTCACTTAGTCTATCCTCATGTAGTCTGTAAAATCCAAGACTCTCTGGGAGCTCACTCGGTCCATCCTCTCTGTAGTCTGTAATATCTAAGACTCTCTGGAAAGCTCACTCGGTCTATCCCTTATTGTCTATAGCACCAGGTTCTCTCATCCCCATGCCAGTCAGTTCATAATAATGCTATAAGGCCAAAGTAAACCTATATATATACTTGTCTAAACAGTCTATAAGGCAACAACATGTCATGAGTTTCACTTCAACCTATAACCGCTAGGCATGAATATAGGTGTAGTAGCCAAGGGAAAATGAACCCAAAGGTCATAAACAGAACAAATCAAGGGAAAAAACATCCAAGCACAACAAATTATCCTCTAACATGGTCAAATTACCTCTACACAAGCATACAATCAAGGCAGGAAAACAACGTGGGCAAAAAGGTAAACACACAATACCCCGTTCACGAGTATTGGTGGAATTTTCACATAAAACACAGAGACTTTGAACAGTAAGGCAAAAACCACCTACCTCGATCCTAGGAGATCGATATACTTGAACCACGATGGCTAGTTCCACCTAGAACATCGTAGATATGAGAAAACACACAAAACTTTCAACCTTAGATAACATGAGAAAGATGAAGAATTGGAAAACAAGGCTCAAGCAGAAGGAAGAACTCACCGCTGCGCTTTCAACGCAATCGACCATGCTCGAATCGGGGAACGGACAGAGAGGCGGGAGCTCTGGGAAGATCTGGCCATATGGGTCGCTCTCGAACGAACCAGACCTAGAAGAAGATGATTATGGTGATTAGGCACGACCCCGGTCGGATTAGTGAAAAAAAAATTCACGGAGTGTATTTTTAAAGTACATGATGTGTAGTGGGTCTTTCCGTATTCCGCTAAAATCAGCCTCCACGTCACCCCTACACACTATGTGTGTGGCCTGGACACGACCAACAGACGAATTCAAGCCAGAGAAGAGTACACGGTGTGTACTCAGAAAGTACACAACATGTACTTCAAAATTTTCTAGAAACTCCATTTTTCTTAAAAACTACAGAAAAAGGAGAAGCGTACCTGAAACGAAGATCTGGGTTCTCAAAAGCTTCCCCCTTAAAGAAATTCGTCCCCAAATTTCCCTAGGTGGGCATAGAAGAAGGATCCTCAAACAGCTTCGACCACTGCGATCGAACCTCGGACTCCCTCTCCCAAGTCTCATCCTGTACTCGCCTGTGTTTCCATAGTAGTCGTACTCGAGGAATAGACCAGACTCGGAGAACCTTCGTGATGCAATCGAAAATCCAGATGGGATTCTCTTCAAACGACGCATCCGCTTCGAGATCAACCTCCTCAGGCTGAAATACATGAGACGAGTCTGAAAAGTAATGTCGGAGTTGAGAGACGTGGAAGACGTCGTGCATTGCACGGTACCTCTGAGGTAGTTGCAACCGATAGGCAACCGGCCCAACTCTCTCCAATACCTCAAATGACCCGACGTACCGCGGTGAAAACTTACCCTGTCTCTGAATCCTCTTGTGTCCCAACCTCGGTGCGACACGCAGGAAGACCTCATCTCCGACCGCGAACTCCAAAAGTCGTCCCCACTGATCAACATAAGACTTATGTCGAGACTGTGCTGTAGCCATCCTATTCCGAATCAACTCTATCTGCTCTGAGGTATCCTGAACAAGACGAGGTCCTAGAAAAGTTGCCTCTCCTGACTCTAGCCAGCATAAGGGTGATCGACATGGCCTACCGTACAGAGCCTCGTATGGTGCCATCTGAATGGTCACCTGAAAACTGTTGTTGTAGGCGAACTCCACAAGAGGTATATACTTCTCCCAAGAACCGTCAAAGTATAAAATGTAAGCTTGGAGCATATCCTCAAGCACCTGGATCGTACGCTCGGACTGACCATCAGTCTGGGGATGGTATGCTGTACTCAAAAGTACCTGTGTACCCAAAGCCTTCTGAAGTCCCTTCCAGAATCGAGAGGTAAAGCACGCATCCCTGTCTGAAACAATGGAGTGTGGAACTCCATGTAGCTGTACAATCTCTCGGATGTACAGTCTTCCCAGATCATCAACACTAAAGGTTTCCTTGATCGGAAAGAAGTGTGCTATGTAACGACCCAAAATTTTGAATAAATCTTGTTTCCTAATTTTGTGTGTTGTTTTATTTTATTTTATTTTTATACTCAACAAAAATATTTCATTTGATAACATGGGTATAATTAAAATGATACTGTTGGGTTTTGACTGTTATATGACCATTGGTCAATATGACCGCTGTAAACTAAACATTTTGATTATTGTCTCAAAATACAAGTAATCTTGGTTAATTAATATAGAAAGAAGATTCGATGGCCTCACCCAGTAGTCTTGGACCGATCGAATCCCATCTAACAGAACTTGGGAAGGAGGTATCACCAATGGGATTTGCTCTAGACCAAACCCAAGCTAAACTTCATCGTGTGAAGCTAGAACGGTATCACCTTCACGAGAAGTTCAAACTGATAGAAATTACTACTCGTGCGATGCTGGCCGATCCTCCCTCAGATTCTCTCACCTTAGCACACCTTACACTTAGGTCCTATGCTGGTGTGATAAGGGGATATGTAAGGAGACCATAACTGCCTTGTGTAATCCTTTGTTTTAAATAAAAATTGGGATTTATTCTTATGATGAAGTTTATGAATTTTCAAATGACCGGATAAATATAGTATGCATATTTTTGATGAATTTTAGAAAAAGGATATTTTAAAAATGTTTTGGTAAACCTTAAATAATTAAAAATGTGTAATGATTTTCAGAAAAAGGTCTTCTACAATTATGTTCAGTACGGAATTTAGAGTCTAATAAGATCAACTTGATTTTTGATGAATAGTAAATTATGAATAGTGATTTTATGCTTAGGATTAGTAATGTGACCAAATGGATTAGTAATCTCACTTAATGAAAGTATTAATATAATCTAGGCACCTTGATTAAGTAATGTGATTTAATAAAATGGTTAAATAACAGTTTCATAAATTATTATTCAAGTATTAGTTTTTTCAGGTGAATAGTGTTTTTTAATTAAAAATTAAATTAAAAATATTTAGAAAATTAGTTTTATAAAATGGATTTCATTTTTGAACTCAGAGCATCGATATTATGTTAAGGTAATTTTTGGGGATTTTTCTGAAAAAAATGAATTTTCGGTGAATAGTATATTTATTTAAAAAATAAATTAAAAATATTTAGAAAATTATTTTTATAAAATGGAGTTCATTTTCGAAATCAGAGCATTGATATTTGGTTAAGGTAAAATTTTGGGATTTTTCTGAGAAAGTTGAATTTTCAGTGAATAGTAAAAAAACAGTTTTAGGGTTTCGGTACGTTTAATGACATTATAACTGTGTCATGATGATTTCATGAGATATTTTATGAGTTGGCCGACCAAAGGTGATGAATTATTGTATGGGGGGCCCCATATGGCCTAACTCCATGGTAAATACCATGGGAAATCACATGGTTTTGAGAAAACCACTATTGAGGTGTCCCTTGGCCATTAATGCCTTGTCCCCTCACTTTCCCTATAAATACCAAGCCATCCTATCATCCATTTCGACTCCCCACTCTCCCCCAACGAATTTATGGTCTCATTACCTCCCAAGGAGTCCTCCCAAGGTGCCCCAAGCCCTCAAGGTCCCAACCTTTTAGTTTTAAGAGTTACGTTTTAAGGTAAGGGATCTGACCTCTCTCTTTCTTTTCAAGAAATCTCTTTTATGTAATTTCTTTTTGCTCCATGTTCTTTTGTTAAAGGATGTTCTTTTATACTCCTCTTACTGCCCTTTTCATGTTCATAAAATGAGATATCCCCTCTTACTCTCATTATTTCGTTTTAAGAAGTTTTAAGTGGCGCCGTTAGGCTGGCGAAATTTTCATAACGAATTCTTTCTCCCTTCTCATTTTTCAAGATCTATTTTCATATAAAGTATTTCAAGTTCCTTTTTATTATGTTGGGGTATGATCTATAAATTTATCATACTGATCTTTTATGATCATATGATGAGATACCCCATTTTATATCTTCAATTCAGTATTTTGAAGTTTTAAGTGGCGCCGTTAGGCTGCCGAATTTTTAAGTGGTTCTTTCACCTTTCTCCTTTTTCAAAGTTCTAATTCCATGTAAAGTATTGCAAGTTCATTTTTATTATGTTGGGGTATGATCTATAAATCTATCATACTGATCTTTTATGATCATATGATGAGAGACCCTATTTGATCTCATCAATTCATTTTTGTTGAAGTTTAAGTGGCGCCGTTAGGCTGCCGAATTTCTAAGGGGTTCTTTCACCCTTCTCGTTTTCAATATCTACTTTCATGTCAAGTATTTCAAGTTATTTTTTATTATGTTGGGGTATGATCTCTATATCTATCATACTGATCATTTATATTCATATGATGAGAGACCCTATTTGATCTCGTCAATCCATTTTTGGAAGTTTAAAGTGATGCCGTTAGGATGTCGAATTCTCATAAGAGAAATCTTATTTTTTCCTTCCTTTCAAGTTCTTCATTTCATATTGTATATCATTCAAATTTCATTACCATGTACTTAAATACTATATATTCTGTTTACCTACTATTTTATGTATCATTTTTTAGTGGGTGACCCATGTCCCCTCTCTTTTCAATGTTTTTTAAAACCATGTATCGTAGACGTTATGCTGCATAGTTTTCGTCTCAAAATTCCTCCCTCTTTATCTCAAAATTATTTTATGTTATTAAGTAAATATTCAAAGCTCTTATTTCTACAGGGGCATTCAAATATTTATCAAAATGTTCTATTTTAAATTCTGGTCTTTACATACATGAAACCCACTTTCCCTTTTCCGTGGGTTTAAAGTGACATAAAGATCATGTCTTTAAAGCAGTTTTTAAAACGTTATGATTATGAAATGAAACCCATTTATTTTATGCTATATGGGTTGTTTATGAAATGATTTATTATGATATATGTGGCTCACATGATAATAAAGACATGTCAAGGGTGCGCCCAGATAGCACTCCAATGCATTGGGTAAAGACTTAATCTCTAGAGATGACCTTTTAGACTGATACCTTGGTGAATAACCTTGGTAATTTTTAATGACACCTTGGGGATGGACCTTGGTGAAACGAAATGATTGTCAATATTAAATATTGTAGCCACATATTCAAGTTATGAAAAACGTTATTTTTATTATGATATGCCTCATGATTTCTTTCTCATGCCTTAAAATTCTTTTCATGAGCTTATTGAAGTATCTCAAGTTCACATGTAAAATGTTTCTCTTGTTTCCCTTACTGGGCCTTCTGCTCAGCCTTTCTTTTGATGAATGTCTCCAGGTTTGAGATGCAGTAATGAACCTAGTATGAACATAAGGATAAGCCTTTCAAGTGTTTAACCAGAATGTTTTATGTTTTCATGTTTTAAGTTCCTGGTTTCCAAGACACTAAACCTTAAAGATCCTCATATTTTTAAAATGTAATGAAAGTTTATGTTATAAAAAGACGGGATGCTATAGCTGGTATCAAAGGATGGTTTAGTTATTTGTGGAAATTAGGATATGAAAACTCTAGGAAGAACCCTATAGAAAAGTTTAAATATAGGAAATCTTCCTGGTATTTTGGTGAGTATTGAGTAAGGGGTTGCCAAGCAAATACATCCCTGTCTAGATACGAGCAGGTAGAGGTGGCTCTGGCACAGATGTACATAGGGGTAAAACCCGAAAACACCGCTTTGAGCTAGACTCGAATGGGAACTGGTACACGACAATGGGCCTTACTGCACTTTTGGTTACGACACTCCCGGGGGATATGATTTGGTAAATTCATAAGCTTAGTATGAACCATTGTTAAAGGAACAAAGATAAAATAAAATAAAGATTCACATAAGAATATATGATCATGGATAACCTAGATGGGAACCTAGGGGATCACAAGTTAGGGTATACATTTATTCTACAAGTTATCCTTATATGCTTTCAGTTCCTTTTAATGATTATTGGCTAAGTACTTAAGCCCCTAATTATACTTTCTATTCTTAGTTAATGGTGGGAAATGGAAGAACATGTCCCAACAACCAATGTGATAGGAAATGCGACGATTGCCGTATTAATATGACAGGGATGATTAGGGGATTAAAAGATGATTATTATTTTGGAATATGTTCACTATTTTGGGGACCCTATATGATCGAGGTAAATAGATTACTACGGTATTTTCATTGAGGAGTAAGGTTGACTTATATTTTGAAGAATCAGTGAATTTAAGGTGGAATTATAGTAATTTAGGTTACTTATGGGAATGATTAACCTATCTTGAGTAAAATATGTTTAGGTTAGCTACTTTTGTTATAATATGTTAGGAGTGGTTGATGTTGTTTGGAGATGAAAAATGAAGTTTATTTTGGAAGACTATGTTATCAAATACTTCATGTATTTGGGTTTCAATCTTAGTTTGGTTTATTTTGAGGAATTTTAAGGACCGTTATTTATGGAATGGTCTATGATGAACTTTAGGTAGTACCACAAAACATTGAAGATTTAAAAGTAGTTTCCATTCCTATGGGATTCTTTCTTTTTGAAGATTTATTTTACCTTAACCTTTCTATTTTTGGGAAAATTTTTAAAGATAGAAGAAATAGATAGTTAATCTTTTGTGGATCATGTGATTCTCTAGAAGATGATTCTTGTGATTTTGATGAGACCAAGTGTTTTTGTATTCCAATCATTTGGAGAAAAGATCAGTTTTTATAGATAATTATTAAAGGATAAAACTCTACTTGAAGGTAGGTATATTTTCTTATGTTTTTGTTCTATGTAGTAAATGAATTCCACAAAATTATGAAAAGGAATGTAAAACAAAAACATTGTTGGTTTACGTTTCCTACTAGGTAATCAAAGACTGTTTACACACATCATAAGTTCGGGATTTTCTCGTGGTTAATTTTCTTTTAATCATGTTTTCTATCACTCTCCCTTAGAACGTGACCCTTGGTTTTTCCTCCATGTCCATGTTTTCCTACATGGGATCCTAGTATGGGTTAACTCGGGTGACCTTTGTACTTCCCTTTCTTTCTTTTAAAGTAATATTTTTACTGACTCCTTTTCCGATGTGGGACTTTCAATAAAATTTCAAAACCCAATTTTAAAAATTGTGAGGACGCAATTTCTTAAGGGGGGAAGATTGTAACGACCCAAAATTTTGAATAAATCTTATTTCCTAATTTTGTGTGTTGTTTTATTTTATTTTATTTTTATACTCAACAAAAATGTTTCATTTGATAACATGAGTATAATTAAAATGAGACCGTTGGGTTTTGATTGTTATATGAACATTGGTCAATATGACCACTGTAAACTAAACGTTTTGATTATTGTATCTAAATACAAGTAATCTTGGTTAATTAATATAGAAAGAATATTCGATGGCCTCACCCAGTAGTCTTGGACCGATCGAATCCCATCTAACAGAACTTGGGAAGGAGGTAGCACCATTGGGCTTTTCTCTGGACCAAACCCAAGCTGATCTTCACCGTGTGAAGCTAGAATGGGATCACCTTCGCGAGAAGTTAAAACTGATAGAAATTACTACTCGTGCGATGTTGGACGAGCCTCCCTCGAATTCTCTCACCTTAGCACACCTTACACTTAGGTCCTATGCTCGTGTGATAAGGGGCTATGTAAGGAGACCGTAACATCCTTGTGTAATCTTTTGTTTTAAATAAAAATTGGGATTTCTTCTTATGAAGAAGTTTATGAACTTTAAAATGACCGGATAAATATAGTACGCATATTTTTGATGAATTTTAGAAAATGGATATTTTAAAAATGTTTAGGTAAACCTTAAACAATTAAAAATGTGTAATGATTTTCAAAAAAAGGTCTTCTACAATTATGTTCAGTACAAAATTTAGAGTCTAATAAGATCAACTTGATTTTTGATGAATAGTAAATTATGAATAGTGATTTTATGCTTAGGATTAGTAATGTGACCAAATGGATTAGTAATCTCACTTAATGAAAGTATCAATATAATCTAGGCACCTCGATTAAGTAATGTGATTCAATAAAATGGTTAAATAATGGTTTCATAAATTATAATTCAAGTATTAGTTTTTTCAGGTGAATAGTGTTTTTTAATTAAAAATTAAATTAAAAATATTTAGAAAATTAGTTTTATAAAATGGATTTCATTTTTGAACTCAGAGCATCGATATTATGTTAAGGAAATTTTTAGGGATTTTTCTGAAAAAAATGAATTTTCGGTGAATAGTGTATTTATATAAAAAATAAATTAAAATTATTTAGAAAATTATTTTTATAAAATGGAGTTCATTTTTTAAATCAGAGCATTGATATTTTGTTTAGGTAAAATTTTGGGATTTTTCTGAGAAAGTTGAATTTTCAGTGAATAGTAAAAATACAGTTTTAGGGTTTCGGTATGTTTAATGACATCACAACTATGTCATGATGATGTCATGAGATATTTTATGGGTTGGCCGACCAAAGGTGATGAATTATTGTATAGGGGGCCCCATGTGGCCTAACTCTATGGGAAATACCATGGGAAAGCACATGGTTTTGAGAAAACCACTTTTGAGGTGTCCCTTGGCCATTAATGCCTCGTCCCCTCACTTTCCCTATAAATACCAAGCCATCCTATCATCCATTTCGACTCCACACTCTCCCCCAATTATGTTATGGTCTCATTACCTCCCATGGAGTCCTCCCAAGGTTCCCCCAAGCCCTCAAGGTCCCAACCTTCGAGTTTTAAGAGTTACGTTTTAAGGTAAGGGATCCGACCTCTCTCTTTCTTTTCAAGAAATATATTTTATGTAATTTATTTTTGATCCATGTTCTTAAGTTAAAGGATGTTCTTTTATACTCCTCTTACTGAACTTTTCATGTTCATATAATGAGATATCCCCTCTTCCTCTCATTATTTCGTTTTATGAAGTTTTAAGTGGAGCCGTTAGGCTGCCGAAATTTTTGTAACGAATTCTTTCTCCCTTCTCATTTTTCAAGATCTATTTTCATGTAAAGTATTTCAAGTTACTTTTTATTATGTTGGGGTATGATCTCTGAATTTATCATACTGATATTTTATGTTCATATAATGAGAGACCCCATTTTATCTCTTTAATTCAGTATTTTGAAGTTTTAAGTGGCGCCGTTAGGCTGCCGAATTTTTAAGTGGTTCTTTCACCTTTCTCCTTTTTCAAAGTTTAATTCCATGTCAAGTCTTGAAAGTTCCTTTTTATTATGTTGGGGTATGATCTCTAAATCTATCATACTGATCTTTTATGATCATATGATTAGAGACCCTATTTGATCTCATCAATTCATTTTTTTTGAAGTTTAAGTGGCGCCGTTAGGCTCCCGAATTTCTAGGGGGTTCTTTCACCCTTCTCGTTTTCAAGATCTACTTTCATGTCAAGTCTTTAAAGTTCATTTTTATTATGTTGGGGTATGATCTCTATATATATCATACTGATCATTTATATTCATATGATGAGAGACCCTATTTGATCTCGTCAATCCATTTATGGAAGTTTTAAGTGATGCCGTTAGGCTGCCGAATTCTCATAAGAGAAATCTTATTTTTGTCTTACTTTCAAGTTCTTCGTTTCATATGGTATATCATTAAAATTTCATTACCATGTTCTTAAATACTATATATTCTGTTCCACTACTGTTTTATGTATCATTTTTGAGTGGGTGACCCATGTCCCCTCTCTTTTCAATGTTTTCTAAAACCATGTATCGTAGACGTTATGCTGCATAGTTTTCGTCTCAAAATGCCTCCCTCTTTATCTCAAAATTATTTTATATTATTAAGTGAATACTCAAAGCTATTATTTCTATAGGGGTATTAACATATATATCAAAATGTTATATTTTAAATTATGGGATTTACATACATGAAACCCGCTTTCCCTTTTCTGTGGGTTTAAAGTGACATAAAGATCATGTCTTTAAAGCAGTTTTTAAAACATTATGATTATGAAATGAAACCCATTTATTTTATGCTATATGGGTTGTTTATGAAATGATTGATTATGATATATGTGGCTCACATGATAATAAAGACATGTCAAGGGTGCACCCAGATAGCGCTCCAATGCATTGGGTAAAGACTTAATCTCTAGAGATGACCTTTTAGACTGATACCTTGGTGAATAACCGTGGTAATTTTTAATGAAACCTTGGGGATGGACCTTGGTGAAATGAAATTATTGTCAATATTAAATGTTGTAGCCACATCTTCAATTTATGAAAAACGTTATTTTTATTATGATATGCCTCATGATTTCTTTCTCATGCCTTAAAGTTCTTTTCATGACCTTATTGAAGTATCTCAAGTTCACATGTAAATTGTTTCTCTTGTTTCCCTTACTGGGACTTATGCTCACCCTTTCTTTTTGATGAATGTCTCCAGGTTTGAGATGCAGTAATGAACCTAGGATTAACATGAGGAGAATACTTTCAAGTGTTTAACAAGAATGTTTTATGTTTTCATGTTTTAATTTCCTGGTTTCCAAGACACTAAACCCTAAAGATCCTCAGTTTTGTAAAATGTAATGAAAGTTTATGTTATAAAAAGACGGGATGCTATAGTTGGTATCAAAGGATGGTTTAGTTATTTGTGGAAATTAGGATATGAAAACTCTAGGAAGAACAATATATAAAAGTTTAAATATAGGAAATCTTCCTGGTATTTTTGTGAGTATTGAGTAAGGGGTTGCCAAGAAAATACATCCATGTATGGATACGAGCAGGTAGAGGTGGCTCTGGCACAGATGTACAAAGGGATAAAACCTGAAAACACCGCTTTGAGGTAGACTCGAACGAGAACTGGTACACGACAACGGGCCTTGCTGCACTCTTGGTTATGACACTCCCGGGGGATATGCTTTGGTAAATTCATAAGCTTAGTATGAACCATTGTTAAAGGAACAAAGATAAAATAAAATAAAGATTCACATAAGAATATATGATCATGGATAACCTATATGGGAACCTAGGGGATCACAAGTTAGGGTATACATTTCTTCTACAAGTTATCCTTATATGCTTTCAGTTCCTTTTCACGATTATTGGCTAAGTACTTAAGCCCCTAATTATACTTTCTCTTCTTAGTTAATGGTGGGAAATGGAAGAACATGTCCCAACAACCAATGTGATAGGAAATGTGCGATGATTTCCGTATTAATATGATAGGGATGATTAGGGTATTAAAAGTTGATTATTATTTTGGAAGACGTTCACTATTTTGGGGACCCTATATGATCGAGGTAAATAGATTACTACAATATTTTCATTGAGGAGTAAGGTTGAATTATATTTTGAAGAATCGATGAATTTAAGGTGGAATTATAGTAATTTAGGTTACTTATGGGAATGATTAACCTATCTTGAGTAAAATATGTTTAGGTTAGCTACATTTGTTATAAGATGTTAGGAGTGGTTGATGTTGTTTGGAGATGAACAATGAAGTTTATTTTTGGAAGAATATGTTATCAAATCCTTCTTGTATTTGGGTTTCAATCTTAGTTTGGTTTATTTTGAGGAATTTTAAGGACCGTTATTTATGGAATGGTCTATGATGAACTTTGGGTAGTACCAAATAACTTTGAATATTTAAAAGTAGTTTCTGTTCCTATGAGATTATTTCTTTTTGAAGAGTTATTTTACCTTAACCTTTCTATTTTTGGGATAATGTTTAAAGATAGAAGAAATAGATAGTTAATATTTTGTGGATTATGTGATTATCTAGAAGATGATTCTTGTGCTTTGGATGAGACCAATTGTTTTTTTATTCTCATCACTTGGAGAAAAGATCAGTTTTGGTAGAGAATTATTAAAGGATAAAACTCTACTTGAAGGTAGGTATATTTTCTTATGTTTTTGTTCTATGTAGTAAATGAATTCCTCAAAATTATGAAAAGGAAGGTAAAACAAAAACATTGCTGGTTTACGTTTCCTACTAGGTAATCAAAAACCGTTTACACACATCATAAGTTTTGGATTTTCTCGCGGTTAACTTTCTCCTAATCATGTTTTCTATCACTCTCACTTAGAACGTGACCCTTGGTTTTTCCTCCATGTCCATGTTTTCCTACATGGGATCCTAGTATGGGTTAACTTGGGTGACCTTTGTACTTCCCTTTCTTTCTTTTAAAGTAATAGTTTTACTGACTCATTTTCCGATGTGGGACTTTCAATAAAATTTCAAAACCCAATTTTAAAAATTGCGAGGATGCAATTTCTTAAGGGGGGAAGATTGTAATGACCCGAAATTTTGAATAAATCTTGTTTCCTAATTTTGTGTGTTGTTTTATTTTATTTTATTTTTATACTCAACAAAAATGTTTCATTTGATAACACGAGTATAATTAAAATGAGACCATTTGGTTTTGACTGTTATATGACCATTGGTCAATATGACAGCTGTAAACTAAACGTTTTGATTATTGTCTCTAAATACAAGTAATCTTGGTTAACTTATATAGAAAGAAGATTCGTTGGCCTCAACCAGTAGTCTTGGACCGATCGAAGCCCATCTAACAGAACTTGGGAAGGAGGTAGCACCACTAGGCTTTGATCTGGACCAAACCCAAGCTGATCTTCATCGTGTGAAGCTAGAACGGGATTGCCTTCGCGAGAAGTTCAAACTGGTAGAAATTACTACTCGTGCGATGTTGGCCGAGCCTCCCTCGTATTCTCTCACCTTAGCACACCTTACACTTAGGTTCTATGCTGGTGTGATAAGGGGCTATGTAAGGAGACCGTAACTGCCTTGTGTAATCCTTTGTTTTAAATAAAAATTGGGATTTATTCTTATGATGAATTTTATGAATTTTCAAATGACTGGATAAATATAGTACGCATATTTTTGATGAATTTTAGAAAATGGATATTTAAAAAATGTTTAGGTAAACCTTAAATAATTAAAAATGTGTAATGATTTTCAAAAAAAGGTCTTCTACAATTATGTTCAGTACGAAATTTAGAGTCTAATAAGATCAACTTGATTTTTGATGAATAATAAATTATGAATAATGATTTTATGCTTAGGATTAGTAATGTGACCAAATGGATTAGTAATCTCACTTAATGAAAGTATTAATATAATCTAGGCACCTTGATTAAGTAATGTGATTCAATAAAATGGTTAAATAAAGGTTTCATAAATTATTATTCAAGTATTAGTTTTTTCAGGTGAATAGTATTTTTTAATTTAAAATTAAATTAAAAATATTTAGAAAATTAGTTTTATAAAATGGATTTCATTTTTGAACTCAGAGCATCGATATTATGTTAAGGTAATTTTTGGGGATTTTTCTGAAAAAATGAATTTTCGGTGAATAGTGTATTTATTTAAAAAATAAATTAAAAATATTTAGAAAATTATTTTTATAAAATGGAGTTCATTTTTGAAATCCGAGCATTGATATTTGGTTAAGGTAAAATTTTGGGATTTTTCTGAGAAAGTTGAATTTTCAATGAATAGTAAAAATACAGTTTTAGGGTTTTGGTATGTTTAATGACATCATAACTGTGTCATGATGATGTCATGAGATATTTTATGGGTTGGCCAACCAAAGGTGATGAATTATTGTATGGGGGGCCCCATGTGGCCTAACTCCATGGGAAATACCATGGGAAAGCACATGGTTTTGAGAAAACCACTTTTGAGGTGTCCCTTGGCCATTAATGCCTTGTCCCCTCACTTTCCCTATAAATACCAAGCCATCCTATCATCCATTTCGACTCCCCACTCTCCCCCAACGAAGTTCTGGTCTCATTACCTCCCAAGGATTCCTCCCAAGGTTCCTCCAATCCCGCAAGGTCCCAACCTTTGAGTTTTAAGAGTTACGTTTTAAGGTAAGGGATCCGACCTCTCTCTTTCTTTTCAAGAAATCTCTTTTATGTAATTTCTTTTTGATACATGTTCTTATGTTAAAGGATGTTCTTTTATACTAATCTTACTTCCCTTTTCATGTTCATATAATGAGAGATCCCCTCTTACTCTCATTATTTCGTTTTATGAAGTTTTAAGTGGCGCCGTTAGGCTGCCGATATTTTTGTAACGAATTCTTTCTCCCTTCTCAATTTTCAAGATCTATTTTCATGTAAAGTATTTCAAGTTCCTTTTTATTATGTTGGGGTATGATATATAAATTTATCATACTGATCTTTAATGATCATATGATGAGAGACCCCATTTTATCTCTTCAATTCAGTATTTTGAAGTTTTAAGTGACACCGTTAGGCTGCCGAATTTTTAAGTGGTTCTTTCACCTTTCTCCTTTTTCAAAGTTCTAATTCCATGTCAAGTCTTGAAAGTTCCTTTTTATTATGTTGGGGTATGATCTCTAAATCTATCATACTGATATTTTATGATCATATGATGAGAGACCCTATTTGATCTCATCAATTCATTTTTGATGAAGTTTAAGTGGCGCCGTTAGGCTGCCGAATTTCTAAGGGGTTCTTTCACCCTTCTCGTTTTCAAGATCTACTTTCATATCAAGTCTTTAAAGTTCCTTTTTATTATGTTGGGGTATGTTCTATATATCTATCATACTTATCATTTATATTCATATGATGAGAGACCCTATTTGATCTCGTCAATCCATTTTTGGAAGTTTTAAGTGATGCCGTTAGGCTGCCGAATTCTCATAAGAGAAATCTTATTTTTGTCTTCCTTTCAAGTTCTTCGTTTCATATGGTATATCATTAAAATTTCATTACCATGTTCTTAAATACTATATATTCTGTTCCCTTACTGTTTTATGTATCATTTTTGAGTGGGTGACCCATGTCCCCTCTCTTTTCAATGTTTTCTAAAACCATGTATCGTAGACGTTATGCTGCATAGTTTTCGTCTCAAAATGCCTCCCTCTTTATCTCAAAATTATTTTATGTTATTAAGTGAATACTCAAATCTCTTATTTCTACAGGGGTATTCACATATATATGAAAATGTTCTATTTTAAATTCTGGGATTTACATACATGAAACCCTCTTTCCCTTTTCCGTGGGTTTAATGTGACATAAAGATCATGTCTTTAAAGCAGTTTTTAAAATGTTATAATTATGAAATGAAACCCATTTCTTTTATGATATATGGGTTGTTTATGAAATGATTGATTATGATATATGTGGCTCACATGATAATAAATACATGTCAAGGGTGCGCCCAGATAGTGCTCTAATGCAATGGGTAAAGACTTAATCTCTAGAGATGACCTTTTAGACTGATACCTTGGTGAATAACCTTGGTAATTTTTAATGACACCTTGGGGATGGACCTTGGTGAAACGAAATGATTGCCAATATTAAATGTTGTGGCCACATATTTATGTTATGAAAAAATTTATTTTTATTATGATATGCCTCATGATTTCTTTCTCATGCCTTGAAGTTATTTTCATGACCTTATTGAAGTATCTCAAGTTCACATGTAAAATGTTTCTCTTGTTTCCCTTACTGGGCCTTCTGCTCACCCTTTCTTTTGATGAATGTCTCCAGGTTTGAGATGAATTAATGAACCTAGGATGAACATGAAGAGAAGCCTTTCAAGTGTTTAACAAGAATGTTTTATGTTTTAATGTCTTAAGTTCCTGGTTTCCAAGACACTAAACCTTAAAGATCCTCAGTTTTGTAAAATGTAATGAATGTTTATGTTATAAAAAGACGAGATACTATAGTTGGTATCAAAGGATGGTTTAGTTATTTGTGGAAATTAGGATATGAAAAATCTAGGAAGAACCCTATAGAAAAGTTTAAATATAGGAAATCTTCCTGGTATTTTGGTGAGTATTGAGTAAGGGTTTACCAAGCAAATACATCCCTGTCTGGATACGAGCAGGTAGAGGTGGCTCTGACACAAATGTACATAAGGGTAAAACCCGAAAACACTGCTTTGAGCTAGACTCGAATGGGAACTGGTACACGACAACGGGCCTTGCTGCACTCTTGGTTACGACACTCCCAGGGGATATGCTTTGTTAAATTCATAAGCTTAGTATGAACCATTGTTAAAGGAACAAAGATAAAATAAAATAAAGATTCACATAAGAATATATGATCATGGATAACCTAGATGGGAACCTAGGGGATCAGAAGTTAGGGTATACATTTCTTCTATAAGTTATCCTTGTATGATTTCAGTTCCTTTTCATGATTATTGGCTAAGTACTTAAGCCCCTAATTATACTTTCTCTTCTTAGTTAATGGTGGGAAATGGAAGAACATGTCCCAACAACCAATGTGATAGGAAATTCGATGATTGCCGTATTAATATGACAGGGATGATTAGGGGATTAAAAGATGATTATTATTTTGGAAGAAGTTCACTATTTTGGGGACCCTATATGATCTAGGTAAATAGATTACTATGGTATTTTCATTGAGGAGTAAGGTTGACTTATTTTTGAAGAATCGATGAATTTAAGGTGGAATTATAGTAATTTAGGTTACTTATGGGAATGATTAACCTATCTTGAGTAAAATATGTTTAGGTTAGATACTTTAGTTATAAGATGTTAGGAGTGGTTGATATTTTTTGGAGATGAACAATGAAGTTTATTTTGGAAGACTATGTTATCAAATCCTTCTTGTATTTGGATTTCAATCTTAGTTTGGTTTATTTTGAGGAATTTTAAGGACCGTTATTTATGGAATGGTCTATGATGAAATTTGGGTAGTACCACAGAACTTTGAAGATTTAAAAGTAGTTTTCGTTCCTATGGGATTATTTCTTTTTGAAGGGTTATTTTACCTTAACCTTTCTGTGTTTTGGGATAATGTTTAAAGATTGAAGAAATAGATAGTTAATCTTATGTGGATTATGTGATTCTCTAGAAGATGATTCTTGTGCTTTTGATGAGACCAAGTGTTTTTGTATTCTTATCATTTGGAGAAAAGATTAGTTTTGGTAGAGAATTATTAAAGGATAAAAATCTACTTGAAGTTAGGTATATTTTCTTATGTTTTTGTTCAATGTAGTAAATGAATTTCTCAAAATTATGAAAAGGAACGTAAAACAAAACCATTGTTGGTTTACGTTTCCTACTAGGCAATCAAAGACCGTTTACACACATCATAAGTTTGGGACTTTCTCGTGGTTAACTTTCTCCTAAGCATGTTTTCTATCACTCTCCCTTAGAACGTGACCCTTGGTTTTTTCTCCATGTCCATGTTTTCCTACATGGGATCCTAGTATGGGTTAACTCAGGTGACCTTTGTACTTCCCTTTCTTTCTTTTAAAGTAATAGTTTTAATGACTCCTTTTCCGATGTGGTACTTTCAATAAAATTTCAAAACCCAATTTTAAAAATTGCAAGGATGCAATTTCTTAAGGGTGGAAGATTGTAACGACCCGAAATTTTGAATAAATCTTGTTTCCTAATTTTGTGTGTTGTTTTATTTTATTTTATTTTTATACTCAACAAAATTGTTTCATTTGATAACATGAGTATAATTAAAATGAGACCATTGGGTTTTGACTGTTATATGACCATTGGTCAATATAACCACTGTAAACTAAACGTTTTGATTATTGTCTCTAAATACAAGTAATCTTGGTTAATTAATATAGAAAGAAGATTTGATGGCCTCAACCAGTAGTCTTGGACCGATCGAATCCCATCTAACAGAACTTGGGAAGGAGGTAGCACCGCTGGGCTTTGATCTGGACCAAACCCAAGCTGATCTTCATCGTGTGAAGCTAGAATGGGATCGCCTTCGTGAGAAGTTCAAACTGATAGAAATTACTACTCGTGCGATGTTGGCTGAGCCTCCCTCAGATTCTCTCACCTTAACACACCTTACACTTAGGTCCTATGCTGGTGTGATAATGAGCTATGTAAGGAGACTATAACTGCCTTGTGTAATCCTTTGTTTTAAATAAAAATTTGGATTTCTTCTTATGATGAATTTTATGAATTTTCAAATGACTGGATAAATATAGTATGCATATTTTTGATGAATTTTAGAAAAATGATATTTTAAAAATGTTTAGGTAAAACTTAAATAATTAAAAATGTGTAATGATTTTCAAAAAAAGGTCTTCTACAATTATCTTCAGTACGAAATTTAGAGTCTAACAAGATCAACTTGATTTTTGATGAATAATAAATTATGAATAGTGATTTTATGCTTAGGATTAGTAATGTGACCAAATGGATTAGTAATCTCACTTAATGAAAGTATTAATATAATCTAGACACCTTGATTAAGTAATGTGATTCAATAAAATGGTTAAATAACGGTTTCATAAATTATTATTCAAGTATTAGTTTTTTCAGGTGAATAGTACTTTTTAATTAAAAATTAAATTAAAAATATTTAGAAAATTAGTTTTATAAAATGGATTTCATTTTTGAACTCAGAGCATCGATATTATGTTAAGGTAATTTTTGGGGATTTTTCTGAAAAAATGAATTTTCAGTGAATAGTGTATTTATTTAAAAAATAAATTAAAAATATTTAGAAAATTATTTTTATAAAATGGAGTTCATTTTTGAAATCAGAGCATTGATATTTGGTTAAGGTAAAAATTTGGGATTTTTCTGAGAAAGTTGAATTTTCAGTGAATAGTAAAAATACAGTTTTAGGGTTTTGGTATGTTTAATGACATCATAACTATGTCATGATGATGTCATGAGATATTTTATGGGTTGGCCAACCAAAGGTGATGAATTATTGTATGGGGGGCCCCATTTGGCCTAACTACATGGGAAATACCATGGGAAAGCACATGGTTTTGAGAAAACCACTTTTGAGGTGTCCCTTGGCCATTAATGCCTTGTCCCCTCACTTTCCCTATAAATACCAAGACATCCTCTCATCCATTTAGACTCCCCACTCTCCCCCAACGAAGTTCTGGTCTCATTACCTCCCAAGGAGTCCTCCCAAGGTGCCCCCAAGCCCTCAAGGTCCCAACCTTTGAGTTTTAAGAGTTACGTTTTAAGGTAAGGGATCCGACCTCTCTCTTTCTTTTCAAGAAATCTCTTTTTTGTAATTTCTTTTTGCTCCATGTACTTATATTAAAGGATGTTCTTTTATACTCCTCTTAATTCAATTTTCATGTTCATATAATGAGAGATCACCTCTTACTCTCATTATTTCGTTTTATGAAGTTTTAAGTGGCTCTGTTAGGCTGCCGAAATTTTTGTAACGAATTCTTTCTCCCTTCTCATTTTTCAAGATCTATTTTCATGTAAAGTATTTCAAGTTTCTTTTTATTATGTTGGGGTATTATCTCTAAATTTATCATACTGATATTTTATGATCATATGATTAGAGACCCCATTTTATCTCTTCAATTCAGTATTTTGATGTTTTAAGTGGCGCCATTAGGCTGCCGAATTTTTAAGTGGTTCTTTCACCTTTCTCCTTTTTCAAAGTTCTAATTCCATGTCAAGTCTTGAAAGTTCCTTTTTATTATGTTGGGTTATGATCTCTAAATCTATCATACTGATATTTTATGATCATATGATGATAGACACTATTTTATCTCATCAATTCATTTTTATTGAAGTTTAAGTGGCGCCGTTAGGCTGCCAAATTTCTAAGGGGTTCTTTCACCCTTCTCGTTTTCAAGATCTACTTTCATGTCAAGTATTTCAAGTTCCTTTTTATTATGTTGGGGTATGATCTCTATATCTATAATACTGATCATTTATATTCATATTATTAGAGACCCTATTTGATTTCGTCAATCCATTTTTGGAAGTTTTAAGTGATGCCGTTTGGCTGCCGAATTCTCATAAGAGAAATATTATTTTTGTCTTCCTTTCAAGTTCTTCGTTTCATATGGTATATCATTAAAATTTCATTACCATGTTCTTAAATACTATATATTCTGTTACCCTACTGTTTTATGTATCATTTTTGAGTGGGTGACCCATGTCCCCTCTCTTTTCAATGTTTTCTAAAACCATGTATCGTAGACGTTATGCTGCATAGTTTTCGTCTCCAAATGCATCCCTCTTTATCTCAAAATTATTTTATGTTATTAAGTGAATACTCAAAGCTCTTATTTCTACAGGGGTATTCACATATATATCAAAATTTTCTATTTTAAATTCTGGGATTTACATACATGAAACCCGCTTTCCCTTTTCCGTGGGTTTAAAGTGACATAAAGATCATGTCTTTAAAGCAGTTTTTAAAACGTTATGATTATGAAATGAAACCCATTTATTTTATTCTATATGGGTTGTTTATGAAATTATTGATTATTATATATGTGGCTCACATGATAATAAAGACATGTCAAGGGTGCACCCAGATAGCGCTCCAATGCATTGGGTAAAGACTTAATCTCTAAAGATGACCTTTTAGACTGATACCTTGGTGAATAACCTTGGTAATTTTTAATGACACCTTGGGGATGGACCTTGGTGAAATGAAATGATTGTCAATATTAAATGTTGTATACACATCTTCATGTTATGAAAAACATTATTTTTATTATGATATGCCTCATGATTTCTTTCTCATTCCTTAAAGTTCTTTTCATGACCTTATTGAAGTATCTCAAGTTCACATGTAAAATGTTTCTCTTGTTTCCCTTACTGAGCCTTATGATCACCCTTTCTTTTGATGAATGTCTCCAGGTTTGAGATGCAGTAATGAATATTGGATGAACATGAGGAGAATCCTTTCAAGTTTTTAACAAGAATGTTTTATGTTTTCATGTTTTAAGTTCCTGGTTTCCAAGACACTAAACCTTAAAGATCCTCAGTTTTGTAAAATGTAATGAAAGTTTATGTTATAAAAATACGGGATGATATATACTACCTTCGTAAGCCTATAAACGACAACCCAAACATCATCACTTCCCCAAGGTGACCTCGAAAACCTGGTCACGAATTCCATCGCGACATTGTTCCACTTCCACTTTGGAATGGGTAACTGCTGTAAAAGCCCTTCTGGTCGCTGATGCTCTGCTTTCACCTACTGACAAGTAGAACATCTCATGAAAAAACCAGCAACATCCTTCTTCATACCTGGCCACCAGTACTGGCGATGAATATCCCGATATATCTTGTTGACACCAGGATGTACTGCCCAAACTGAGGAATGGAAATCTTTCATCAGCTCCTCGCGTATGTCTAATGGCACCCATACGCATCCCTGGAAATGCAAGATCTCATCCTCGCCCACTGTCCATCCAGGAAGAGGGTCCCCTCCTGACACACTCTTCAGCAGGACTAAGGCCTCTGAATCTAATAGCTGCCTCATTCGTATCCAATCAAGAAGTGTAGATGTAACAACCGCAGATGAAATAAAGGTCTGTCCCTACCTGTCGTGCACCTCCAGATGCATCTCATAGAACAGATCTATAAGCTTCCACTCACTGCTGGCCTCCTGAACTTCTTGAATCTGAGTTCTCTTGCTCAAAGAATCAGCCACTGCGTTGCCCTTTCCCGGCGTATAGGTGAGCTCGAATTCAAAGGACTGAAGATACTCGACCTACCTACACTGTCTCAAATTCAAATAATGCTGAGTGAAGATATACTTGAGACACTTGTGGTCGGTGAAAACCACAAAGTGATCTCCCAGAAGATAGTGTCTCCAACAGCGTAATACATGAACAACTGCTGTCAACTCCAGATCACGCGTAGGGTAATTCCTCTCATTTGGCCTCAACTGCCAAGACCCGTACGCAACGACTCCATCTCCCTGCATGAGCAAAGCTCCTAGCGCGATACCTGAACCATCACAGTAAATAGTTTATCCCTTGCCCGGATCTGGAAAGACTAGTATCGGTGCTGACGTCAACCTCTGTTTCAGCTCCTGAAAGACTGACTCACAAGAATCTGACCATAAAAACTTCACCCCCTTCTTGGTCAGACCTTTCAACAGTGCTACTAGGTGTGAGAAGTACTGAATGAAGCGCCTGTATTACCCATCCAGCCCTAGGAAACTCCGTACCTCAAAGATGTTCTTCGGTTGCTCCCAGGAAACTACAGCTCTCACTTTCTTTGGGTCCACTGACACTCTTGTCTCTGAGATAACATGACCCAAGAAGTGAATCTGATCCATCCAAAAGTGGAACTTCGAGAGTTTAGTATACAGCCGATGCTCTCTCAGTGTACTCAGAATGATCTCAAGATGTGTGGCATGGTCATGTCGAGTATGAGAGTACACCAAGATATCATCCATGATGACCACGACAAAGGAGTCCAAGTACGGATGGAACACTCGGTTCATCAATTCCATGAAGATTGCAGGCACGTTCGTAAGTCTGAACGACATGACTGTATACTCGAAAAGACCATACTTGCTCCTGAAAGCTGTCAGAGGTATATCTGATGGGATAACGTGAAACTGATGATAATCGGACCTCAAATCGATCTTCGAGAACACCTAGGATCCTTGAAGCTGATCAAAGAGGTCATCGATCCTCGACAAGGGATATCGGTTCTTGACCGTCAACTGGTTCAACTTCCGATAATCCACAAAAAGACAAAGGGTACCGTCTGCATTCTTTGCAAACAAGACAGGCGAACCCCAAGGAGAGGTACTGGGTCAGATGAAACCCTTTGCCTGAAACTCCTCCAACTACTTCTTGAGCTCCTGCAACTCAGGTGTAGCCATCCTATAAGGAGGAATGGACACCAGTGCCTCTCCTGGAACGAGATCAATTGAGAAGTCTACCTCATGCTCCAGAGGTAAACCCAAAAAGTCCTCTGGAAAGAAATACTTGAAACGATCCACCACTAGAGGAAAGTCTAACTGTGAAGTCCCCTGGTCATCCAGATAAAGACTGGCAATCTGGGCTATAACTTCCCCTATCCCATGATGATCTGGTCCAGCTCTACCCGCCTAGACATCCCACTCGGCTCTATGAAGGAAAGATCCACCCTCTGGTGATATGAAACTTACCCTACGGCAATAGAAATCAATGATTTCTTAGAAAGAAGTTAACCAGTCCATCCCAAGAATGACATCATAGCCCGTCATCTCTAGGACATAGAGGTCCCATAAGAAATGACACCCCGCAACCTCGATAGGGCACTATCTGCACTGACGTATTCTAGATGTCCTCGTCCCCAAAGGTGTGTCTAGAGTCAACAAGTTGGAAGACGAAAAGATACAGAGCCCAAGGCTCTCCACGATAGCAATAGAGATAAAGCTATGGAAAGAACTAGTATCGAAAAGAACTGAATATAAAACCGAGGATACTAAGATCGTACCTCGAACTGTAGAAGGGCTAGGATCCTGCTCCTGATAAGTCTGATCCATGGCGAAAGACTGGCCTGCACCGCGGCCCTGCGCCCCTGGATGACCGCTCTGAGATGATCCACTATGCTGTCGCTAATGACCTGGTGACTGACCACCACAGCCGCGACCTCCTGCTCGGCCTGAATGGCCGGAAGAACTCCAATTCCCTGACTGGTGGGAAACTGGTGAAGCATATCCAGAACATGGGGTCATAGAGGAACCCTTAACACCTGCTAAAGGTGAGAAGATGTGACAGAAACGCTGAACATGGCCCATATTTCCGCAAGAACGGCACTCCATCAGATCCCTCTGGCACTGAGGCTTAGTATTCCCACTCTTACCGCACTGGTAGCATACAACCTGGCTGCCAGAAGACACATCCCGAGAACCTTGATCTCCTCAAGAAGACTCTCTACGATGCTTCCTACTATCCGTAGGAGGAAAACCAGCTCTGGATATCGAATCGCCCTGGCTCACTGCTCCAGAATCTCTCAGATTGCACTCAATGATCAGTTCCTGGTTGATGATGGAGGATATCGAAGTCAACTGAAAGATATTCACCTGGGAACATATCTCATGTCTGAGACCATCCTCAAACTTCCTAGAAAAGAAAAACTCATCACCTACTGGGATTGGTGTGAAATGATTCAGCTCAGTAAAGCGAGACGAGTACTCCATAACGGAGAGAGTACCCTACTACAGACTCATAAAATCTCGGGCTCGATTGACCCTCTGGGTCTTCAGATAGAAGTAATCATAGAAGGTGCATTGAAACTCGTCCCAAGACATATCCTGCTGATGTCCTGATCGTGAGATCACACCTCTTGACGGTGTACCGAAGCATATAAGTAGCCAGATTTACCCTTTTCTCCGGAGGGATCTCTAGGTTCTCAAAGATGGTCAGTGTGGCCTCTATCCACTACTCTGAAGCCTACGGTCATCTATCCCCTGAAAAAGTAGGAGGATACTGCTGCTGGAAAACCCGCGTCAACTCAGCCATCGACGGGGCAGGAGTCAACACTCCCTGGAAGGTCTGCATCATCCTCAGGAAGTCCTCCCTGAACTGTGCCTCAGCGCCTGCAACGGGTATGACAGCCGGTGCCAAGGATGGCTCGACTGGGGGATCGGCAGGAAGTCCCCGATCAGCTATATCTAGCGTCTGATCACTGCCTAACAACAGACTTACAACCGGAGGATGTCTCATAGGCATAGCTCTGAAATATCAAAAGTATACCTTAGATCAGAAAACAAGGACATAGAACACAAGAGTACAAAACTGGAATGGGGAAGAAAAACACACAAGTTTACAAAACACGACTACACGGTGTGTATAAAAACTACACAACATGTCTTCTTCAGCCACTGACATGGGTGTGTACCCCTACCCTATAGGCCGTGTAACATCCCAAACTATACGGTGTGTTGTTCCCACACACGGTGTGTACTTGAACTCCAAACCCCTTCCTGAGTCTCCTTACATGGCTAACCCACACGGTTCAAACGAATCCCAGACTACACGGCGTGTTCCCTAGGGATACGGCGTGTACCAGACACTGACTCGGTGGCCCGTGTTGTTGTTTACACGGCTGTCTACATGGCTGGACCTTACACGGCATGTTCTGAACAAACACGATGTGTATAGGAGAAGGTGACACCATCCCGTGTTGTTCGTGACACGGTCGAGTACCTGGGTAAGACTACACGGCGTGCTCAAAAAGCAACACGGTGTGTCTTAGAGAAGGTCACGCCGGCCCGTGTTGTTCATGACATGACCGGGTACCTGGAAAGAACTACACGACATGTTCCCCCACAACACAGCCTGTTATACTCGAGATTCCCCAACCCGTGTTGTTAGTGACACGACCGGGTACCTATCTCTACACTACACGGCGTGTACATACCGTACACGGCGTGCTCCTGACGTTATTTTCACAACACCATGTTCCTGAACACACAGTTAGTAACACGGCCTAAAAACTACATGGCATGTAACCAGAAATTACACGCCGTGTATTCTAGTTTTTTCTGGTCAGTAGCTCAGAAACTGCACAGAATCCCAGAAACACGGAAAACAAGGCAAAGAGGTGCCAAATTCCGATCCGTGAGGGTCCATAATCCCCGCGAATCAAATCTTGGCATCCCCTACAGTCATGTACAAGAGAAAACAGGATCATGATCCACCAATTTCTGATTCAATAGGGCCCATAACACCTCAAGAATCAAAATTTTGCGTCCATTTAAACAAAGTACAGTACAAACAATTCTCTAACAAGCACCAGAGATTCTATCAAGCATCTATCACAACATCATGCATAATCTACACAATGTCTATCACAATAGCATGAAATCGCTAATGCAGCCTAAATGGCATGGCAAGAATTCATGGAATATGATTTCTATAAGTGCCTATATGATGCATGAGATGGCATACCCTTATCTCATCGGGTTGCGACAGAAATAGAACCGTAATATCAAAACAATAACAGTACAAATCATGTGAATCACTCTAGGTGAAATCGTATCAACCGTAAAATCTCAAAACAAGAAAATTGCAATAAACAGGGTAGTATGGCTTTTCCCTATACATGGGTTAGCTACTCCCGGGTACAAATTATTACCAAGTACTGAATCCTTCATATCCCTAGATAAGTCTCCAAACAGTAATGCAAGAGAAAAGAACTCATCTGATCCCACTTTGTAACGTCCCGGTTTCGGAAGCCACCCAGAGGCGCCCCGTACCCGGTTGATCACATGGCCTCAAGCGCATTTCCCAAAATGCTAGAGGCTACTGACTAGCAGTGAGGACCTTGGGTGTGATAGTTGGGAAACTATACCCTCATTGGCAGAGTACACAACGAAAAAAAAATAAACATGAAATAGCGGAAGCAGTAATAACCAACAATATAATAGTGGAAGACTAAATCAACAACTGAAGCACATATGTATATATGAAATGATGCATGATACATAACTAGGAAAGCATCCAAACAAGTCACAATGCTGGAAAACACTACAGTACCAAAACAAGTACAAAAATAAAAGTAAACAAATCCTCAGCATCGCAAGCCAAAGCTCGGTCCCATGCTCTCTTTCTCCAAGCAATCAAGTTATAGAAGTCGAAGGGATCTTTCCATTGTATATACCTACAACAACATAGTCTTCTTGGGCCCAAAAGAGTGGCCCAAATAGGGTGTGAGATAAAATCCCAGCAGGCAACCACCCGAAGATCTGTGCTTAACAGTCAGTGAGTATATGGCAGGTAAAAGTACAATAAGCAGTAAACGGTAACAGTAAGCAGTAGGAAGTCAATAATAGGCAGTAAAACAGGATGATACATAGTATAAATCAATCCAAAACAAATCAACAACAGTGAAACAAACAACTAGAAAACTGGAACCCTTTGGGAAGTACTCGCAACCATCCCCTCTGGTCCTATCCAAGAAGTACCACAACCCTATGGGCAGTGCACTCAGCCTAACCCCTCTGGCTTGGTCATATGAATTTATGAGACTCTCTAGGGAATCTCACTCGGTCAATTCCATTTATAGTCTAGGGTAGTCAGGGACTCTCTTGAGGAAGATCATGCGGTCTAACCCTCTTAGCCCCAAGGTCTAGAGACTCTCTGAGGAAGCTATCTCGATCAATTACTCCTATAGCCTCAGGTATACCACAGACTCTCTGAGGAAGCTCACTCGGTCAATTCCTCCTCTAGACTGGGAAGGTTCTTAAAGAGATTCAAACAAGGCAAGACTCTTTAAGGAATGTCACTCGGTCTACCCTCCTGTAGTCTATAAAATACAAGACTCTCTGGGAGCTCACTCGGTCCATCCCCTCTGTAGCCTGTAATATCTAAGACTTTCTGGGAAGATCACTCAGTCTATCCCTTATAGTATATAGCACCAGGTTCTCTCATCCCCATGACAGTCAGTGCATAATAATGCTATAAGGATAAATAACACCTATAGGGATACTTGGCTAAACAGTCTACAAGGAAACAACATGTCATGAGTTTCACTTCAACCTATAACCACAAGGCATGAATACAGGTGTAGCAGCCAAGGGAAAACAAGACCCAAAGGTCGTAAACAGAACAAAGAAAGGGCAACAACATCCAATCACAACAAATTATCCTCTAACATGGTCAAATTACCTCTACACAAGAATACAAGCAAGGCAGGAAAACAACGAGGGCAAAAAGGTAAACACGCAATACCCTGTTCACGGGTATTGGTGGAATTTGCACATAAAACTCAGAGACTTTGAACGGTAAGTCACAAACCACCTACCTCGAACCTAGGGGATCGATATAATTGAACCACAATGGCTAGTTCCCCCTAGAACGTCGTAGATCTAATAAAATTCACAAAACATTCAACCTTAGATAACTTGAGAAAGAGGAAGAATTGGAAAACAAGGCTCAAGCAGAAGGAATAACTCACCGCTGCACTTCCAACGCAATCGACCATGCTCGAATCGGGGAACGGACGGAGAGGTGGGATCTCAGGGAAGATCCGGCCGTACAGGTTTCTCTCGGACGAACTAGACCTAGAAGAAGATGATTATGGCGATTAGGCGCGACCCCGGTCGGATTAGTGAAAAAAAAGTACACGACGTGTATTTTTAAAGTACACGGCGTGTAGTGGGTCTTTCCGTACTCTGCCAAAATCGGCCTCCACGTCACCCCTACAAACCGTGTGTGTGTCCCGGACACGACCAACACACGGCTTCGAGCTGGAGAAGAGTACACGGCATGTACTCAGAAAGTACAGGGCGTGTACTTTGAAATTTTCCAGAAACTCCATTTTTCTTAAAAAATCTAGAAAAAGGAAAAGCATACCTGAAACAAAGATTCAGGTTCTTACAGGAGAAGTAAAATAAAACTAAATTACTTAAGAGAAGACATTACCTTTAAAGGTAACTCCCTTTGGTTTGAACCAAAAGGATTTATTGAAGTGACTTTTTCCTAAGTTAAGGAATCTAAGTGGAATATAGAATCTGGAGAGCTTATTTAGGCTGAGTTTGGACGAGCCAATGGGCTTGAGAGGTGTGAGTAATTGGTTAGATTTGAGGACTTTTTATAAGGGGGAATGAGGGGCTCTTTAAGAAAGTTTAAAAATATTATGTTATTATATAATGATTTTCCGTTTCTAAAGGTCCAAAACTCATCAAAGTCAAAGATAACGTGACTCATGTTCTAAATAAGAACATAAAATAAGAATTTAAAAGGTTTTGGATGTTTTTTAATTTTTATAATATTATTTATTTAAATCATTCATTAATGAGGTAAACACTGCATCATTATTGTGTCATAAATAATTTTATTTATTTGATATCTAAAAATTATTAAAAAAATACCATCGTATAGGAAATTGTTTTATATTTAAAATTAATATTTATAGTCAAAGAGATAACTTATATAACCCCATTTAAGAATATATTTAATAAAAGATATATGTTTATGTCATTTTTGTCTTTACTTTTAATTAATTAATATAAAGTGTCATTATCACTTCCAAGTGGCTCCATGAGGTCCAAAAATCGACCCAAGGATGCCCAGGGTCGGACATGTATCAACAAACAGGATTAGGACAAGTGTAAGGGTAATTTAATATAATTATAATATTATTTTCACCCTTATATAACATATTTACCCTTTAATCATTGTAAATAAAATATTTACTAAAGTAAATATTCACAATGTCTAAAAATAAAAGTTACCTATTTACACAATTTGTACCTCTAGATTAAAAATATGGAATCCATTTTTCCAAATTCAAAACATATAAGTGGTAGAAATTAATTTAAAATTAATTCTCGTTGTCAAAAAAAACATGTTTTTAAGAAACAATAACTATCAAAAGATTTACCTTTGTTTATGTCCAATTTAAGAGTGAAATTAATTCCAACGAACAAAATTGGATTAAATTGTAAAAATAAAATCTAATTAAACTTTAAAAATAAATAAAATAATAATGTAACCATATAAATAAATTAATTAAGAGGTAGTTTTGAATTAAAATGCAATATTTTTCACTATTCATTAAGAAATGAACATTATCAGAAAAATACCAAAATTCATCCAAAGTAAATTTGGATGTCTCGATTCTAAAGAAGAATATTATTTTTTCAAATAGAATATATAAAACTGAAAAAAACTAGATTTAAAAATGGTTTTCCATCAAAAGGTGGTAAATCGACCCTTTGAAGAATATTAGAATATTTATGCTTATAATTGGATTGTTTCTTATTTTAAGCCTCTAAAATTTATTGCATAAATGTAATTTTTTTAAAAAATATGTATATTCATGTTGTATTTGGTTCTGTCAATTCCCAGCAATAAAACGGCTAGGCGTTAACTACTATTTAAAATAATATATTATTATTATTTTTCAGTATAACTCAACATTGTCTGCTACGTAAGATTTCAAAGAAACCCATTGTTGTGTATCAGGTACTTCATCGAACATAGAATCCTATTTAAAACTATATTAATATTTGATTCAAAAATATTAATAAATACAAAAATTTATTATTATTTTTTACTTGGGATGTTACATCCTTCCCCCTTTTGGAAATTGCATCCTCGAAATTTTTATTCACTTATCAAATAAGTGGGGGTATTTATCCCTTATAGAATTTTTAGATTCCCACGTTTCCACTTCAACCATATGGGTTTTCCGCAAAATGATACCTGATTAATTACCTTGTTCCACAAAAATTTCTCTCTACTATCAAGAATATGGACTGATTGTTCTTTATAAGAGAGATTCTCTTCCAACTGAAATACCCCTGGGTTTAAAACATGAGATGGATCTGGCATATACTTTCTCAACATTAAAACATGAAAAAAATTGTGTACCATGGATAAACCTGGAGGTAAAGACACTCTGTAGGAATCTGATCCAATATTCTCTAGGAATTAATAAGGTCTAATAAATCTCAGACTCAACTTTCCCTTAATACCAAAACACATCACACATTTACATGGAGAAACTTTGAGAAAGACATGATCACCTACCTCAACAAAAAGATCCTTCCTCCGGGTACCCACATAACTTTTTTGCCTGCTATGAGCTGTTCTCATGTGCTTCTGAATAAATTGAACTTTTTATGCCATCTCTTCTACCAATTATGGTCCAATCAGTTTCCTTTCACCTATGTTATCCCAAAAATCTAGAGTTCAACACTACTTCCCATATAATTCCTCAAGTTGAGCCATATTTATACTAGATTGAAAATTGTTATTATAAGAAAATTCAATCAAAGAAATATGTTTGTCCCAAAATCCATGGTAAATAATTGGAAAATCATGTAACATATCCTCCAAGTTATGAATTGTTCAATCTGACTGCCCATCTGATTGAGGATGAAAAGCTGTATTAAAATTTTATTTAGTTCCCAATGAATTATGAAGGCCTTTCCTAAAGTTAGAAGTGAACCTGGGATCACGATCCGATACAATAGAGAGGGTAACTCCATGAAATCTGACTATCTATTTAACATACAACCGAGAAACTTGATCTAGATAAAAAATATCTTGAATAGGAAGGGAATGAGAAGATTTAGTCAATCGATCAACAATAACCCATATTGCATTGTTACCTCGAGATGTCTTTGGTAATCCCACAATGAAGTCCATGGATATATTTTCCCATTTCCACTCTGGCACCGGTAAGACTGAATCATCCCTTTCAGTAACTTCCACTCTGCTTTAACCTGTTGAAAAGTCAAACACTTCACAGTAAAATCAGTAATATCTCTTTTCATTCCATCCCACAATTAATACTCCTGAAGATCTATGTACATCTTAGTACAACTATGATGATCTAAAAATAGAGCACTATGAGTTTCACATAACAACTCTTTCTTCAACTGTGAATCACAAGGCACACAAAATCTATTCCCAAACCTCAGAATACAATCATTATCAATGTTAAATTCAGGAATCTTACCCTTCTAAACCAAATCTACCTTTTTCGGCAACTCACTGTCTTCCTTATTCACTTGCTTAATTCTATCTGATAAAGATGATTTCATTTACACCTGAAACAAAAGAGATGAATTTACTGCACTAAAAAAATCTATTACAAAGTTTAATAAATCATAAATCAAAGGATCTTATTCCAAACGTAACAAGGTTAATGTAGCATTACTTTTTTGACTCAAAGCATCAGCCACTTTATTTTCCTTTCCTGGATGGTAATGAATCATGAAATCATAATCCTTGATTAATTCTATCCATCTCCTTTATCTCATGTTCAATTATTTCTGAGTGAATATATACTTCAAACTTTTGTGGTCAATATATATTTCACATTTTACTCCATACAAATTATGCCTCCAAAATTTTAAATAAAAAAAACAGAAGCTAATTTCAAATCATATGTAGGGTTATTTAACTCATGAGGTTCCAATTGATGTGAAGTATAAGAAATTACCAAATCATTATGAATTAGGATACAACCATGTCCTTTCAACAAAGCATCACTATAGATAACAAACTAACCATTTTTGGAAGGCATTGCCAAAATTGGAGTATTCACCAATCTTCTTTTCAATTCATGAAAACAATCATCACATTATTTTGTTTAGATGAAATTAACACCTTCTCAAGTTAACTTAGTCATTGCACTAGATAACCGTGAAAAAGTTTCAACAAAACTCCAGTAATAACCTACCAAACTAAGAAAAATACATATTTTAGTTATATTTGTGGGTCTTGGACATTATTCCACAACTTTTATTTCAGCAAGATCAATAGTTATTCCATTTTTTGAAACAATGTGACCAAAGAAATATATTTGTTGTAACCAAAACTCACACTTTTTGAATTTCCCATATACTTTATTTTCTTTTATGGTTTGCAAGATGACCCTTAAATGTCTTTCATGCTCCTGTTTACTTTTATAATAAACCAATATATCATAAATGAACACAACCACAAACTTTATCTAAGAACTCATGGAAAATTATATTCATAAGATCCATTAATATAGTAGGTGCATTGGTTAATCCCAAAGGCATAACCAAAAATTCATATTGGCCATATATAGTATGAAACACAGCCTTTGGAATGTATGCTTCATTTAATTTCAACTAATGGTACCCAAACCTGAAGTCAATCTTCGAAAAATACAGAACTCCCTAGAGCTGATCAAACAAATCATCAATTTTAGGAAAAGGATACTTGTTCTTAACTGTGATGTTATTCAATGCTCTATAATAAATGCAAAGTCTCATTGAACCATCTTTCTTTTTAACAAACAAGACAGGAGTATCCCATGATGATGTGCTAGGTCTAATGAAACCCTTATCTAATTAATCCTATAATTTATTCTTTAACTCTAAAAGTTCAATTTTATCCATTCGATAATGGGTTTTTGAAATTGGCTTTGCATCAGAAACTAAGTCAACAATAAATTCAACTTCCTGATCAGGTGTAATACCAGAAAAATCATTAGGAAAAACATCAAGATACTCATTTACCACTATAACATCATTAATCTAACCAGTTCCTTTGTTTTCAACAATATTTGTAAGGTGCCATTCATTCCCATCTTTTACTAGTTTCTCAGCTTCTTGATATGTTATAAAAAGTAAGGGTTCATTCTTGTACAAAAAATGAAAATCATTATAAAAAGAAACCTATTTATCTATTTAGTCAATCTTAGCATGATAAATGGAAAGACTATGCATACAAAAAATAAAATCAAACTATACTAGAGGAAAAACAATAAGGTTTGCAGGTAGAATTTTTCTGCACACAAGGATAAGAAGGTTCTTATAATTTATTTTTTATCTCAACATTTCCCCTCGGTGTTTTTACCTTATGATCAGGATTCATATCTTGAGATGGAATTACCAATTTACTAAAAAACTTCTCAGAAATGAAAGAATGTGTAGACCATGATTCAAAAAACACATTGGCATAATCTAAAAAAAGAAAAAAATGTACCTGATACTACTTCATTTGATGGCCCAAAATCTGCTGAAGTAGTTGAAAAGGATTTATCCACCCCTTTATGATTATATTCCGGCTACTTTCCCTCAGTTGAGTTCTTCATTGGACACTCATTTTCATAACAACCTATTTCATTACACTTAAAGCATTTTACTGACTGTAAATCAGATTTTTTTTCTTACCATTACCCCGATCCTTTTAGTGCAATTATGGGCCTTATGTCTCATTTTACCACATCATTAGCACATACCAGAATTCAAAAGACATTCCCCAACATGTTTTTTACCACAATTTTCAGAAATTGTAAACTTAAGTTTCTTACCATCAGAATTTTTGGAAGAGTTATTCCCTTTCATCTGCCACCTTGACCTCTTATTCTGCTGTTTGTTAAAGAACACCTAATCATCGTAAAACTAAATTTACACCTTCCCCACAAATCGAACAAGTTTTTCATAAATTTTGAAATCATGAGAATCTAAATCCCTTTGATACGTTGGATTTATTCCTGAGTAAAAACGATCGATTTTACTACCAAGATCTGGTATGGAATTTGGGGCATACCTTTCCAGTTGAGTGAATTTTACTTCATATGTAGACACCGAGTCATCCTCCTACCTCAAATACATGAATTTTTTTTACATCCTAAGATGAACCACCTTTGGAACATATTTCTCAAGTAACATACCTTTGAATTCATCCTAATCAAGAGCATCAATATCCTCAGAATCCCTGATATTTTTCACTATAGACCACCACTGATCAGCTTCACCATAAAAATGATATACAATGAGACTAACCTTTTGATGTTATAAACACCCCATGTCATAAAAAATCTTTTTTAGTGCTTTAATACACCCTTCTACTAGCACAGGGTCAGATGATCCTCTGAATAATGGGGGATGCTTCCTCATAAAATGCTTCACTACTGAAATGTTCCTCTGAGGTTCTTCTGGATGATATCGTGCATGGATACCACCACCATTTATAGCCATAGTCAACTATTTCATCACTGCAACAAGCTATTCAGTTCCAATTCCAACCATCTCAGGTTGCTGATTTAGTAGGTTGTCTTCCTCCTATTGTCATCCCATCATAGCTACCCTGTTTCCTCTACGAAAAACCATTCTGAACACTGAAATATCTTATCCAAAGCAACATTGTAATTTTTAAATTCTATATCATTTCAATCTTACCATAAATTAATTTATGGACATTAATTTTACAATATCTAACTCCTAAAGTTGTCTAAACTAACCATTGATAGCAATTATAAGGACCTAACCTTAAAACATTACATAATATTTAATTAAATGGATAATTCACATTGAGGATCTTTTTTAGGTTTAGGGTTTTAGAGAATTAGGTCATAAAATATACATAAAAACTTGAATATTACATATAAACACTTTTACTCAGTTTCTATTTTTTTATAAAATAAAAACTCTTGAAAAAAAGGGTCATGTCTAGTTCCATGTTTAAGATAGCATGACTTTTCCTTGATCCCATCTTTGACCCTATTCATCTTTAAGTCCTATGAAAAACATTTCAAAACATGGGATGAGCATAAAAAGATTAATATGGGTTATAAAACAAATAAAGAAAACATTAGTTCATCAATACGTAAATAACATGAGCTATTTAACATACCTGATGAAATCATAAGATTTATGAATAACACATAGTAATCACAAATCATAAAGGTAACTTGTGGAATCCATAACATACTTACGTTTTAGCTTTCTTAGACATGTAGGGAGTTACATTTGGAATAACCATCATAGTATATTCTCTAAATCTCTTAGGAGAAACATTCATGTTTACCTTCATTATGTTACCAAATGAATTGCAGAGTTATCTCATCCTCACCCACCCTAGGTTTATCACGGAACCACCTGTATATGTAAACAATTCCCAAGAACCATAATATATTCATAAAATATAAAAAAAACATAAATGAAATATATCATTTCCACATTTCAATCACAATATATAATTTAAATATATTGACAAAAGAAATCCATTATCAAAACCATTTTCAATACCAAAATACGTAAAAGAGTATATGGTATTAATTTTCCTTTAAAAAAAATACGACTTGTTAAGGAAGCAATAGATCAAATAATACTCAAGGTGGTGGAAAAGGTTGTTGTAAATGCTTAAGTTAAAAATGAACATTATTTTTTGTCGTTTAGTAAAACACCTCATATAAAAGGATTCCCTTTTAATGAAATAAAAATTCAAAGGTGTTTATACCCCGTATAAATGAACGTCGTGTGTAAAAAAAACACGCCTCAATGAATGGAGATTGCGAAGAAGTACCTTGAAAAGATAATTTTGTAAATAAAATAGATCAATTATGTGTATTTACTATAAATACACATACATAATGTATAAATACAATATAGGACATCAGAAGTTATTTCATAGCTGATTTAAGAAGTTCCCTTACCTTGTGTCCGACTTGACCCATTCAATCTTTAATCCCCTGAATAATAAACTAAAGTTAATTTATACTTTCTTAATAACTGTTTCAAGTTTATTATTCTTTTTATATCACTTATTACCATGTTATAAAAATTATGTAATCATTTAAGTTAATATTGGTCATTTTGTCGATATTTGGTACTTGAGTCAAAAATGAACTTCTTATAATGACAAGTTTTTTATGTGGTCAAAATTACATTATCTCTAGAATTATATTCATGATTTAAATATCATATCTATAATATATATCCAGTATATATATATGTATTTATAATAGTACATAAAATTTGGAGATAAGAAATGAAATGCACCGTTCATGGAGATGGTAAGCTGTACGTACGCATGAACGCTACTTTCATTTATATTTCGTATTTTAATGGAATTAAAATGTAATGATACATAGGTATATTATAATTATAGTATAATATCATATATAATTACATTAACCCCATCCTTTATATGTCCCACATATGGCATGAATGATTCATATAACTTTGAGGGGGCAGTTGTCCACACTTCCTCAAATGAAATTATCGTATTTACCCACTATGGAAACCATAAATGTATTATATAAATGAAATATAAAGAATAATATATACAAAATATAATATATATCACATATAAATACATTTCCATCTTAATTTCCAACATAAGAGGTGGTAGGAGAGGATTGAACAATCATCATTTCGTGAGGCAGTAGTTCGCCGTCCACAGAAACAATATGTTCTTTACCGATTAGACGGAGATGTGTGCAAGTTTAGTTAGAATAATTATCATAATAACAACCTAGTATATTGAGGATATTGGTTTTGTTATAAAATAAATGAATAAAAAGAGATTAGTTGGTTGGAGAAGTAAAATAAAACAAAAGAACTTAAGAGAAGACGTTACCTTTAAATCGGGTAACTCCCATTGGTTGGAACGAAAAGTATTTCTTGAAGTGCCTTCTGCATAAGGTAAGGAAACAAAAAGTAAAATAGGGATCTTGAGAGATTTTTTGGACAAATTTTGGATGAGCCAATGGGCTTGAGAGGTGTGAGTAATGGGACAGAGGTGAGAGATTTTTATAAGGGGGAGGAGGGGCTCTTTCGGAAATTTTGAAAATATTATTTTATTATATAATTATTTTCGGTTTCTAAAGGTCCAAAACTCATTAAAGTAGAAGATAATATGACTCATGTTCTAAATAAAATCATCCAATAATAACTGGATAGGTTTTGGATATATTTTTAATTGTTAAAATCTTATTTCTTTAAATCATTCATTAATGAGGTAAACACTGCATCATTATTATGTCATAAATAATTTTATTTATTTGATGTAAAAAAATTATAAAAAAATACCATCATATAGGAAATATTTTTATATTTAAAATTAATATTTATAGTCTAAGTGCTAACTCATATAACCCCATTTCATAATTTATTTACTAAAACATATTTGTTTATGTCATTTTTGTCTTCACTTAAAATTAATTAATATAAAGTGTCATTATCACTCCCAAGTGGCTCCATGGGGTCCCAAAATCGACCCAAGGATTCCCCTGGTTGGAAATGTACAAAAAAATAGGATTAGTAAAAGTATATGGGTAATTTATATTATTATAATATTATTTTTCACCCTTATTTACCAGATTTACCCTTTAATCATGGTAAATAAAATATTTGCTGAAGTAAATATTCATAATGTTTAAAAATAAAAGTTACCTATTTACACAATTTGGACCTCCTAATTCTAAATAAGGAATCCATTTTTCCAAATTCAAAACACATAAGTGGTATAAATTAATTTAAAATTAATTCCCATTGTCAAAATAAAAATGCGTGTTTTTAAGAAATAATAACTATCAAAATATTTACCTTTGTTTTTGTCCAATTTAAAAGTGAAATTACTTCCAATGAAAAAAATGGATTAAATGGTAAAAATATAATCCAATTAAACTTTAAAACATATTAAAATAATAATCTAACGATATAAATAAATTAGATAAAAATGTAATTTGGAATTAAAATGCACTATTTTTTTACTATTCATTAAAAAATGAACATTATCAGAAAAATACCAAAATTTCATCCAAAGTAAATTTTTATTTCCTGATTCTAAAGAAGAATATTATTTTGTCAAATAGAATATATAAAACTGGAAAAAATAGATTTAAAAATAGTTCACCATCAAAAGGCGGGAAATCGACCCTTTAATGAGTATAAGAGTATTTATGCTTAAAATTTGATTCTTTATTATTTTAAGCCTCTAAAATTTATAGGATAAATTTAACAACATTTAAAAAACATTTATATTCATATTTTAGTTAGTTATTTCTATTCCCACCAATACAACGACTAGGTGTTAACTACCATTTAAAATAATATTATATTATTATTATCTAATATGACCCAACATTGTGTGAAACATAAGATTTCAAAGAAACCCATTGTTGAATATCGGGTACACCCTCGAACATAGAATCCTGTTTAAAACAACATTAATATTTTATTCATAAATATTAATAAATGTGAAAATGTATTATTTTTTATTTACTTGGGATGTTACAGATAGAGTTGTGGGAATCCATCAAAGAAAATCTGAGTTAGATACCATATCATCATAATTTACATAGGTGGTGTTATTGGTATCATCATGAAAAACACTATTCCAATTTAAATACAATACTTAGGGAGTTAATTCACATTGGGTTATTAGTATACAATATGGACTTTGGTGCAACTCACATATTTGTATCAGTCTCTTCATACATCATACATGGATTTATTATCATGAGACCCGATGAGCACAACATCTCATATGGACACAATTAGATCTATCTGACTCATGGAGTGTGTTCCCTTGAGTGATATCTATGTGGAACCTTCTAGTAGGGATCCTATGATGGAAGTACCATTGTTATCTTACGTTAAACTGTATATCTACACTCAGTATATCTAGATTTTCTTATCCTATATGGTATTATCATATACCTATGATAAAAAGACTAACATTTTTCTTGATCCTATATGCTTATTGATTTTGGGGATTCATACTGAGTTTTTTGTACTCACCCCTACATGACATTTTCCTATACATGTTTTGTCTTACACAAACATCCATCCTTTTGACGGAGTCCATGAGGATCCAACAACATGCATAACTTAGTGAGCTGGAAAGACCATAATGCATTCATATATTATCCATTACCATAGTCCTATCCCATCTTAAAAGTTGGAATTTATTTTATTTTCATGTGGTGGGATTTTTTTGGTCCATTTTATTTGAAATACATTTTTAATATTATGACAGTTTTTTATTATATGTATGCATCCATGGTTATCATATTTTGTAAAATTTATAATTATATATTGTCTTGGATATTTTTCCATATTTATATGTATATTAGGCTAATGTCTCCCATGTGTGTGATATGACATCTCAGAACTAATATTCAGTACATGGCCAATTGAAGGTGGTCTTGTGGGTTTCATGGAATGAGCATTTTTTGGAGAGGTCATGAAAGTCATGTAACAAAATAATGTATAAAAACTATGAACAAGGATTAAAAAAATGTGTATGACTATGGGAGAAAATACTTTACTGCATCATTGGTCGAAATTGTATGAAGAAGGTGGAAGAGAAGCCTAAGGTAAAGACTATAAAAATTATTATTCATGCAATTATTCAGCCCCATGTTCCTAGATTGGTTCACCCAAACCACCATAACAGACAATGTGGTGTGACAATTGGTTTCATCATTATCTACTATCCAATTCTTGGTATTTCATGATAAATTAAATGGGGTTCTATTTCAAATAATTAATTAAATGGCCATGAGAATTTTCAATACAAATAATTATTATGAAAATCATTTTCCATCCTATGATACTTGTGTGTTTATATACGTATAATATTATTTTAGATTTCTAGATCCATTGACTAGGTTTAAGAAATATTATAAATGTCCCACTAGGGTTGGATATGCTTCATGGTGGATAAACCATTACTGGCCTAGGAGATTTCTAAGACTACTTATAGATATGTGGGATTACTAGCTAATTATCTCCCAATGACCACCTATGGAATGTTTATAGAAACCAGGTAACATGAAATCCAAGGAATTGTATGGATACTAGGGTAGTTTTGATTGATATAGTTACTCCACTTGGTACTATGATCATTTCAATCTATGGTAACCCCATGGAACTATGTGGATACATAGTCATAGTACCCCCATTGAAATATTTTGTATACTAGGGGGATCACACCTCTCATAAGATAAGCAATTGAATAAGAATTATTAATGGTATGGTATAGATGGATTGGTGGGTGTGATAATATATAAATTTAATATGTGTTGTTACAATTGAGAAGTATTCAAATAGATTGTCTTATAAGTAGCGAGGTAGTTAGAAATGTTGAAGGGTTTGAACTTCTAAAGGGACCGAGACTCCTTCTAACACAATGTTATTCATTTTGATGAAATAAAAAGATATCTATTAACACTTGGATTCATGAATTTTTTTGTAATTTTAGTATTCCTTGTTTCCCATTGAGTTCATATCTTCATGGGTAGATGGTGAGATAAATGGGTATTCTATATGATCTAAGTAATACTATTATAGAGAATATCTCAATAATTGATTCCCATATTCAACTTAATGAATCTCTCATTCTAGTGGTATTTTTTGATGATTTATTGGGGTTTTCTTTATGTATTCTAATAATGTTATTGGTTATATTTAAAACCACCCATTATTGTGCCTTTTTACAATACATGTTGTGACTTTGGGAGCTATGCATAGGTTTGGAGATGATCTTATCTAAAATGTGACTGGTGTATCTTGTTCAAAAGTAAATCCTGGTGAAACTTCATGGTGTATGAAAAATAATAGTATTACATAGTGATATTGGTAATTAATGTCTCTAGATAACATTATAAGATTTTGTGAAATGAGGACGAGCTATATTTTTATTTTATATAAAATATTCAAAGTCTTGTTGGATATATGCTTCCTTTGTATTCTCTGTTGTGGATATCTATATATACATGATCTCCCATGAATATGATGTATATTTCTCATTATATTTGACATATATATATATAACTGGTTGGTAAATTTTTTTTATTCATGTTTTTTTATTTTTAATAAATTATTGGTTGATATAAGAAAATGTATCATATATTTTGAGATATGCATACTTGATGCCTTTCACGAGCACCTATCACATTGGAGTAGAGTTTAGGATGGAACTTATGGATTACATACATGATGTGTGGTTACATATATGGTCACTTTATTTTCATGTATGTAGACATAAATCCATAAATATTCATTTTCATGGAGTAAAATATATGTTACAAACATCATATAGTTGGTAAATTGTGATTATTATTGATTTAATTAGTCCAGCTAACCGAAATATACTACTGAGACCCTAGTTTCCAATTTTGTAATAATATATAACACTCTGTAGAGAGTCATTTATGTTTCATTGGAATGGTTTTGACTATGAAATTATAGTTCTAAGACACTGTTTTACTAATTAGATTTGAGACAATGATTTAATTTAGGGGATACAACATGTTTTATATTTTTAAGGTTCTTTGATGATAGACCCTCCATTTTTTGGGAAATGATTGGTCCCTTCACCCATTATGTAGGGGATGATACTATAACTATTGAGCATTAGATGGTATTAGTTTAGTTTATTGAGCCAAGTCACAGGCTTAGTATATTTCATGGATTTCAGTGATAGATACGACGTTGGTTCCAACATGAGTCCAACCCATATGTTGTTAATGTCTAGGAAAATGTGGTCTGTTAATGATTATTATTAGTATGTATTCTAGAAAAATATATATTGGTGATTGATTTTTTTCTTCTTCCTTCTACAATGAGTCCTTTTTGGGGATTGATTATGCTAATTCATTATGCATAATCTCTACTATATTCCATGTGTGAGTGATTCTCTTAGGAGGATTACTACCCAACGACAGTGAAGATGGTTTAATTTGAAGAGATTATAGTTTTCTATTATAGAAATATTAATATTTATCAATACATTCTATGGTTTTAATAACTCATGAGATACTCCTTCAATGTAGCCTATAGTTGGATTATTTTATATTGGGTGTTTATGTATTGCCTCTAGAGATATATTAGAGATAGATTTAGGATTTTATGTATCCTCATTGATTATTTAGTTCTATAACAATCCCTTATTATATAGATTATATAGAGTGATGTTGTGAGGGAATTAGGTAGGGACATGATTTATTGGAGGAAATTAAATAACAGTTTCATATCAATGTTTTGTTTATAAAAAATCTATAAATATATTTATCCAAACATATAGTCCTAGTCATTAATATTAGTTACTGGTGATTTTTTTGATGATTGGACCTTCTAAGATAGAGTATTTGTAATTATAATAGAGTTCGAGGTTACGTAGAATTAGGACATTAAACTCTATGAGATGCTGATGGTTTCAAGGATGATATAATGGATAAATCTCTATATTAGAGGCATAATCACATTGTGGGGAATCACAATATTTATTTATGTATTACTCATAGAGATAAATTCATTAGAGGGGATTGTGACATAACTTGGGAAACTCGAGGTTGAAAATTCTTAGATTCACTTCCACCACCACCACAATATGGCAGTTTTGTCAAATAATAGGGAATTATTGAATGGGTTTGTGAATATGTGCCTTATTTAGAGGGTTATAATCAGTTATTTCATATACTATTTTTACTATGATTGTTGATGTTTATATATAAGATCATATAATATATAATGATGATGTGATTCATTATTTTCATGAAATTTATTTAATGTAAGAGTTTTATAATATAATAGTCCACTATACTCTTTTTTGTGTCAATATATTCTTACACGATACGGTAACATACTCACAAATATCTATCAATGGTGTGATCTTTCACTTACTTAATGGAGGTTTGTATAAGTCCTCATTATATAAGGAATGAACCCCCATGAGATCATCCATTTTATGGGTTGTATATATTTACTCAATCCTTATATAGGTTTTAATTTATAGAGACTGGTATAAAATCTTTATTATATCTATGTTTTTCATTCTTTAGAGAGTGTGATTATTATTTTAGACAAGTATGTCCTACTATCAAGATAATGAATTTTGTTAATAACTAGTATTCTAGTTTGTATTTATTTTTAGTAGTTTGTTTATAGGTTTATTTTTCATTAGTAGTAAATGAGGGTAAGGAATTTTTTAATGATTGATGGTTAATTATCTCCCCACTGCAAGGGATTTGTATACACATCAATTTTAACCTGAATAAAACATTTATATCCTTATAAGCATGTTGAATGTACCTATATTTTTTTAAGTATATGACAAAAAGTTTATCTGAAATTTTAAAGATTGATTTTATAGGGGCTAGTGTGTTCTTCTACAAAGATCAAATTCCACTCACTATGAGGTCTAATGTGGTGATGTGGTATTTTAATGATTATAAAAAAACATTATATAACTCAATTACAAAATAAATTAAAAAATAAGTGATGAAATCAATGAGTAACTAACGAAATAAAAATGGTCATTGATGATTTAAAATAGGTTTGAATATTAGTATCCATTGATTCCAGTTGGTGATATTGTGGAAATGATGCTTTCTGAATCTGTAGTCATTCAATGTTATTGGGTTCTCGTTCAATGTCCTGAATAAAGCAAATATGAATATGATAACCATAAAATAAAAATTCAATATATCCTTTGAAATTTTGGTGGTATTAGTGATCAAAGAAATCCAAAATTATATTGTTTTTTTGGATAGAATGATAAACCTTTCTGAATTTTATAGGACTTCATTTAGGAGCATCATCTCTTTCATTAACTGTAAAAGTAATTTTTTATTCGGGTAGAAAATTATCAAAGGCATTTCATCTCATTGTGTGGTGTAGTAGTTTAATTTACAAAGCATTAGTCTTGATGTATAGTGATCCCGTAAATAATATGATTTATGTACTAATTTATCATATTTTTTATATTATATTATATTTTATTCATGGAATCCTTCTCCCTGATTACATTTTAGATGACATAATTTACTTTAAAAGTATTGTAATTATAATTATTCAAGTAATATAAAATTTATTTAGATTGGATGAAATGATGCTTTGTCAATTTTTATTTCAAAAATTTAATGAAGAAGGATTCAATTACATGTTGTTATATTATAATTCTATAACTGGTTATTATTGTGTTGTAATACAGTGGATGGAACTATAATAATCCTGGTTTAATTAGCTAAGAAAAACTAAGATGGAAAAATAAACCCATGACTTAGAGCTCACAAATGAAGTTTCATTGATTATTATAATTATATTGTATCATATATATGTCAGTGACTTATGGTTGACATGGAAAACATATCCATAGAAACATGTTCACCACATGAGATTCAAACTCGAGGTAGAGGTGGTGATAATAGTTCCAATATTATTTTGATTTCATGATAGCTTATACCTAGAATAAGTAAAACATGGTAGATGATTCACTAAAATCCACATGATCATCTAAGGAAAGAGGTTATTTAGAATCATTCCATGATGAAATTTGACCTATGGGAAGAGGTTTCATTTCAATAATTGGAATCATGTTAGTGTAAAAATTCATTCTCAATTTAGGGAGACACAACTACAAGACCACGATTGGGAGGTCTTCTATTATTAATTATACTAAGGAGATACTCGTGATGGATTTTTTTAAAGACATAAGGATCATTATATTCATTATAGTGAATAAAATAGTCCCAGTTACACAATATGAGGAGGTGTTGTTCGAGTTCCAAGACCCCCATAGAATTACTTCTAGGTTTTATGAATATATTACATGATATTAAGTGTCATTATTAGCGATCATTGATTATGAATCCTAGTCATATGTTGTAGATGATGGTGAAGATAAAATTAATTATGAATAATATGATGATAATATTGAGATTTTAGAATACCTATAGGAACTAATAAGGGATAATATTGTATTTATAGGAGGGAGATCATGTGGTACAAAAATCAATGATATGGCACTTTTTAGTTAGGTTTTTTATGGTTTAAATCCTTGCTCAAGGATCGCCAATACAGAAACCATATAATTTAGGAGTGGTTTATTTTCACCCACTATTTCTAATACAATTGTTTTGGGTTTTAATTAAATTTATTTTTATATATATTTATTTAGAATATTAGATGGATAATTTTCATATCCAGGCACTGATAATTATTGATAATACAAGGCCTAGTGAGCCTAGAATTAATATTTTAAAAATAGTAGAGATATTAATATGAAGAACAAATCATTTTTCTAAAAGTTGAAACAAATATTAAATGTGGACTTGGATCATAAATATATGTCCTCTATTGAGTTTATATGGTAGGGTTTACCATGGGAATGACATAATCTATATTGGCATCGGGCGATGGGCTTGAGGGGCTTCATTGGAGAATAATTATGTAAATTTATTTAAATTTATTAAATTATTCATGTAAATTAATAACCATATATTCTACAATATATAAACTTCTACATATAATTTGACGTGTTTTCCACATTACCTTGAATATTTCATGGTGCCATTGGAGAGGAGTGATGGAGGAGGTCTTGGTAGATGATATATGATCTTAATTAGATTGATGATTATTTCATCATCAAAGTTATTAGATCCCACCAATGATGCATCATTGGACTATTCATCATTATCAAATATTGAAACTCAAGTTAGTATTCTAGATTTGTGTTATTATTACCCATTCATTTATCATGGTCGAACATGGATTAATTACATGAACAAAACTTGATTCAGGAATCCCTAGTAGATTTGCTTGCGATGGATTTATTTTTTACTGGTTATGTTTCAACTTCACTTTTCTCATTAATTGAAAGTGGATAGAGTCAAAAAAGGAAAAAGTTCAAGGGTCATTTATCATATTTTGTGGTTTGTGGATTTCTCCCCCATTTCTTTGCATGTTCATCGTGGGAAATTTCATTGGCCTATAGTTCGATGGAATAGTCGGTATTCGATTGTTATATGACTATCCATTAGTTCATGGATCGATACCTCATGTGTGGTTCATGATCGTGAGTTCAATTGAGGTGTTTTGATGATGGTGGATGATAAGATGTAGAAAATATGGATCAACTAATTCAATTCATCCTTGTTGGGAGGTGTGATTTTGAAAGCTGGATCGAAAGTGGATTTTTCAATGTAGATATGAGCCCATACCCTAGAGAAAGATGACATCTAAGTTAAACCAACCTCGAATCCTTTATTTCTATAATGAATTGTGGTAGTAGAGATGTGGAGGGAAACATGGAGGTGAACTAGTGGGATCTGGAATATCTGGGGTTACACAGTGTGTAATATAGAATTACATACCCTATGGTACCCCCTATAAAACTCTAGGGTTTCCATGGGGAGAAAAAGATAAAATCCCATGTGAACTCTTATAACACACCATGTGACCTATGATGGAGGCTCAATGTGTATTTCATTTTATACATGGTCATGGACATGATGAGATACATGGATGCATCCAGAGTTCTTAGGTAGAGATGTGTATGCAAACATGGAGAAAAGGCATGTGAAAGGTGTCAAAGGACCTCTACATTCCATGTATACCTACCTACAAGATGTATAATTTGATTTTTACATGTTGTGTGGGGAATAACAAAATTTCCAGAGCATGTTTTGGATGGACATGTCTTATACACCTAGTACGTGTCATGTTCACACTAGAAGGGTGTTTGGATCCCTTTATTTGTTTGGATTGGACCACTATAAATTGAGTGTGTTCCCATGGTCTATCCCCTAGAGGGTACATTGTTACATTACAAATACATACCGGGGTTTTGATCTACTCTGGAGGATGAGTCTCGTATAGTGTTTTGTGGTGTACCTATGTGAGACCATAAAGTGACCATCCATCATTTCAACTTATAACCTAGGTGGGGTTTGTTTAATAAGAGTGATTTCCACACTTGGGGAGCTTATACTTCATCTAAAAGTCAGTTTAAATAGGGTCCATTGTATCTTGGTACTATGATCCTCAACCTACCACTATGATCTAGATTTGGTTTTTGGTGTCCGTTAGTGGTCATAAGTGTTATCCCCTATCTAAGTATCTATGTCTTTAGACCCAGTTGTTTTCTTAGGTGGGACCCAATGATCATAACCTCTTGGATGAGTGTCTTCTATGGTAGAATGGGTAATGGAGTAGGTTATCCTAGAATGAGAATGTCATAAAAACATCTAGTAGATCCGTGTGGCTAGTTTTTTGGTTGAGACTTCCATGAAGTGTGATTTAATTCATAAGTATATTTAGGGGTTTACATTGATTTAGATATACTTTATTTGATATGGAAATTATATATGACTTTTGTTTTCTATTTTTTTAGTTTCTTACATGGTATTGTTTTACCTTCCCATGTATGGGTTCTTCCCATAGATGGTGTATCTTATGAAGACGAAAACCCATTTGATGGTGTCTTAGGATGATATGGAGATGGTGGATCATAGCTTGAGCAAGAAATATAGAGGTGATTTTAGGGTGGCTTCATTTCATTTTATTCCTCACATTCTAATTAGGTTAGACTCTATGTGGTTTTTTTGGTTGGGCATGTATTTTTCCCTTTTATCACTTTCATCAATTTTCTCTCATAATATTATTGTGGGATTTTAGATTTGTTCATGAATCAGAATTGGTTATTTTACAATTTATAATTTTATGGTCTTGCATATGTGTGAAAGTGTAAAGGTACATTATGCTAGTGCCTCCCATGTGTGATTTCTTCCAACATGACACTGGTCACCAGCCCCTGGTCTACTAGATTTGGTCTTAGGTTAGTCACCATTCAGGCCCCATTAGGAATGATCGTGATGGATTGGTATCATATGAGTTAGTTATACTTTAGGAATACCACATGTGAGATTTGTTTTGGGTTTTATGAATATTTTTTTTTGTTTTTTGAGTTCAGATCTCATGTAAGGGACTCTAGTGATGGTCTGGAAGCTTATGTATCAATAACCAAGGACTCTGATTACCATCATATTGACTCAATACATATAGACATTTACTTAATGGAAAATAGTGGTAAATGCATAAAGTTGGAATGAATTTTTATGTATATGTACTTCTTTTGTTAGAACCATAGATATACGCTTTGATCATGGTACATCATGCGTCTTTCAAGATGCCTCTATAAAGATAGCTAGCCAGGATTTCACAGCATTAACACGTTGATGATCTAATGATTAATGAGGTTTTAGTATAAGTGTTTGTACTAGAGATAGTTCTTCTATGTGGGTTACCTACTGTAGAATAATAAATTGTGAAGTAGTGATCACTAGGTATGAAGGATGAGGATGTATGTATGATGAGTGTTCTACATGGGTTATAGAGGTAGTTAACTCATTGGTTTTGGGGTGGGACTGATCCCTAAGTGGCTAAGGGCCGGCTAGATGTAGTCACTCGAGGATTCCTCCTTTTGATGACACCTACATATCATATGGTGGTCCTCATAGGGAGTTTTATTTAAGAACCACGGGTAAATAGTGGTGTTTGGTGACTCAGTCACCAAACTAGACATATCTCTCTCATTAAAACATTGATCATCTCTTTAATTAAGAGTTTTATCCACCAATATTGTGACCATTATACATCTAGGAGATGCTACATCTTCATTAGGGATCTATAAATATTGAGGACTATTCAGTGAGGATTACTAGTCTCTCATCATGATCCATGTATATGGTTTATAGTCATTTAATTAGACCTTGAATATTTGAGTAGGTATTATGTCAGGATATCATGGATTCAGCGATAACTCTAAAAAATTCCCACCAATGTTGGGGTGGTTATAATAACCTTAGGTGTGGAGAGATTCCTGGAAGATATGGCACTGATAGTGGGTTTTGGTATTGGGATCATAGTAGCTGAGATGATGATAGTTGGCATAAGACAACATTACATGGGATCTGTGTGGGTCAGAATCTTTAGGAGTCAATCATAGGATAGAGTATCAATGGTTCATGGATCTCAGGATTGAGTAAGTCAGCTAAGGGAGAGGCAGTGTTTCTCATACAACATTCAAGTACATTATTACTAAGATTATTCGACCAATCATAAAACTGACCAAGAGAAGGTTGATGGACTACCGAGGTAGAGAAAACAAAATAATAATGGATGTATTTATGGTGGAGGATGTGTTAGAGAGGCTGGTAGAGAATTAGGAGGTTCTCATAGGTTTGACATATTGTAATCATCATCCAGAGGTTATCCATGGAAAGATCAGAGAGGTGGTTGTCTGGGATGAGGGTCCCTAAAAGCTATGGAGGCCTATAACCATAAGGCTCCAAGGGTAAAATATGGTATGGTATGTGTCTTTTATTCCTTGTTTATATTATATATATACATAGGTGTGATTAATTACATAATTTTCACTTCTCTGGTTAGAGACATAAAGTTTCTGGGTGACTATTTGGATTCAACCTTGAACATGGAGACTCTGATAATAGGTGAAATAATGGTTGTGAAATTATTCCAATAGTAATATATGACATGGTTGTGGAGATAATTGTATGATATATATTTTTATAAATTATTAGTCTTTATGAATTTTTCTTTGATATAGTCAAGATGTCCCCCAATCACACCCAGATTGACTGTTTTTGGATGAGGACAGGGTGTGTCCCCAGGGATTGGATATTTTTTTTATTTTTTGGGTTGAAGGGATCCTTGGATTAGTATTAAGAGATCAAACATAGGAGAGTCTATCAAAGTACTCCATAGTTAGCTAGCATGAATTTTCGAGAATATGATGTTTTTGGAAACCAGTTCCATGTGGTGGTGATGGAGTACGTGGATGTATTTACTATAGTTATGACAAGATTAAATTCCCAATAAGAGATTTAATTCTATATTAAGTTACACCATAATATTTCCTAGATATCTTTAATAGAATATCTTATGGTTCTTGTACAACTTTTTGAGTTGAAGGTCTATGTAGAGGTATTGTAGTTGAAGTTATTTGTGAGACCTAGTGTTTCACCCTATGTATCCCAAGTGCTTTTCACCATGAAGGTGGATGTGAGATTTAGGATATGTGTAAATAAATGGAAATTTAACTATGTAATCATGAACAATAAGTATAAACTTACAACTATTAACAAACACTTCAATCAGTAGAGAGGGGAGTGATGGTTCTCAATGATTTACCTGATATTAGGTTACCACCAACTATGAGTACGGGGTGAGGACATAATGATGATGAAATTAATATTTGTATACTACCTATATGATTAAATATGTATGCCTTTAATCATTATGAACACCCCATAAACATTTATGTGACTGATAAATTAGATCATTTGGTCTTTCTCCGACCGATTTTTTAGCGGTCTTCATTAATGGTCACTTAGTGTACTCAACGTTTGAGGAGGATCACATGACATACATGAGTATGATCTGGGATAGAAAAAAAGAGCACTCCATATATGGTAATCTATCAATTTTTTAGCTTTTTATATGATAGTTCCACTTTCTGGGATATTTCATCATAAAGGCAGGAGTTGAAGTGGACTTGAAACGGTTTGAGTCATTGTTAGTTTATAAACCACTTAAGAGTTCTACCAAGGAGAGGTGTTTTTGTTTGATAGAAGGGTTCTATTAGAGGTTATAAATTTATTTTTATACATGAATCACCCTTGAAATCCTTGAACAATAGGGGTATCCTTTCGTGTAGATGGAAATGTTCTAGTATTGTTTTTAGGTTTTGTGGTAGAGGATGATGAGAAACCCCATACTAAGAATTATTGAGGGGGAGTTGTGTACATTGTGTTCTATGAAGCCTTATGAACTGAACATGGTAGTGTTGTGATGAAGATGAAGGAAATTATTTCCTATGGGTTTAGGTATTTTTTTAATGCATTAGAAGAACCACTCGACCCATTATATTGAGCGTGGAGTATTAGTCTTCACATTGAAAATTTGGCGAAACTTCCTGACGGGTTAGTGGGTTATCATCTATTCTAACCACATGTGCCTCAAGTATATATTCTCATAGAAGGATCATAAATTGAGATATTGGTGTTGTATAGAGTTCCTCTAGAACTATAGATTCAATATTTTCTATACTTATAATGATGGTAATTTGGTGGCAGATGATCTTCAAAGAATATATTATTCTCAGTTGTTGGCTGAGGTACCATAGAAGTTTTCTACATAGTATTTATCCTTATGAGAAAAGGTTGGATCTTCATATCATCAGTCAATGGTTGTTACACCACCACTTGTATTGTTTTTTAAGGATGATTAATGTTGAGAAATAGATAGTGATACCTTATGTACTCAGATATTCACTAGACAAGATACTAATAAATATTATGAAGATGGAGAGAACATTATCCTTTATAGAGTACAGACAATGGAATAATTGATGATTCGGGAGGATGTGATGAGGTAGTTTCATACATCCCCTATAGGAGTAGATCCAGGTTTGGAAAAGAAGTACTAGGACCTCTGATGTTATTTTTTGTAGCCAATCATGATGAGTTGTGATGCAGATATGTCCTCTCAATGCTTCACTAGTCATAATGTTATGGATGATCACTAGGATCAATCAGGTTTATCTCCACCCCTTGAGGTTATAAAGATGATGTAATATGGGATATTAATTGAATTCATGATAGGGTTACAACATGTGCCTAGTAGAGATGATTTGATCCGGTTGATAGTAGACCAAATCACTATATCTACACAATTGCTAGCTATTCGAGAGTAGAGTTCTGTAGAGATATTGGGACAATTATTTATGAAATAAATCGTCTTTATCTATATATTTTCTTCAATGATCATTTCATACAGTGATGTTTTCTTCATGTTGTGATTATGGAGATGATGGATGGAGGCCTTTGTTATTGAGTTCCATTTGAGAATGGTGTTTCAACCAAGACTGATGGCCAGATAGAGTGGGAAATTAAGGTAATTTATGACATTCTAAAGGATTACTTGTTGTATTTTTATTTATCTTTTAGGATAGCCTACACCTATATGAGTTTTAGTACAAAAAAAGATAACATTTCACTATATATATGGTTACATTATATTCCTTTTATGGGTAAACCCCATTGGCCACCACATTGTTGGATTGATCCAGGTGAGTTAAAAATAATGGGCCCATAGTTGTTGCGAGATACAACCGAGAAGTTAAAGATTATCTTGGAGTGGATGAAAGTTTCACAGAGCAATCATATTTACTTTTTAGAAAGACGATGGTGGCCTATGAAGTATGTGGAATGAGGATATTTGTTCATGAGGGTCTCAACTCGAAGTAGATTATAGAGGTTTTTTCGTGGAGGTAGGTTATATTTTAGATTAATTGGAAATTTCAAGATAATGTGTTGTGTTTTGATGTTGGTGTACCAATTATCCATACCACTATAGTTAGATTGGGTACATGATGAATTCCACATGTCACAATAGATGGGGTACTTGAACAACCTGTTACTCATTATTGACTGGGGATAACTGTACATCGAGGCTGAAGATAACTTTTTTGATTACCATATAGAGATGAAGGATTGATAGGATATGATCCATCATGGGAAATCTATTTACCTAGTGTGTTTCTGATGGTAAATGAGAAACTTCAGGAGTTCACCTTGGAGTGGGTGATTGAATGTGATCAATATACCTAAAAACATTTGTTTTTTCTCATATCAAGAATAAAATTACAAAGGTGGGAAGAATGTAATGACTCATATTTTTCATCTAATTTCATTATAATATGATATGGATTATTTTTGGATCCTGATGCTCAGACGAAATGAGAATCTGAGGCCATGTGAGCCTGAAATTAATATTTGAAAAATATTAGAAATATTAATATCACTATGCATGAGGTTTTCTTGAAAAAGTATAATTAATATTAAATGGTGGAGTACATTTTAAGAACATGGATTCCATTTATTTTATAGAATTATTTCTCCTCATGTGTGAAATTATCAATGATGGTGTCAAGTGTTGGGATTGAGAACCTGCATGGGTGTATAACTAAATAAATTTAATTATATTTTCATAATTACTAACATAATATAATAACATAATAATATAATATATATCCAATTATATGGATAATTTTTAGTTTTTTTCATAACCCATGAAATAGAGAAGATATATTAGAGTTTTGTGTCAGAATAGATAACAGTGGATGACATCAACTTATGATCATGTTGAGGATCACTACACCATCAGAGTTCATGGATCTCACCAAGGATGGAAACACATGACCATCCTTCAAGAGAAATCTATCAAAAATCTTGGTAGGATCTTGATATGTGTTAGTCTATCATGTTAGTTTCTCCCTAACAAACATAGATAAATTATGTGAAACAAAAGTTTTTTAAGCATAAAAAATACATTTAATTGTGATTGATTTATAAGTTTGTTATTCAGTTTTCTTATTTCTTAGTCTAAATATCACATAAAATACTAAGGCTAAAATAAAAAATGGCTGAGGTTTATTCCTTGATTTTTTTCGGTTTGGATTTCTCCCTTGTTTCTTCGCACATTAAATATAGTCAATCACATTGGAATTAAATTAAATTTAATACCTAGTATCCAATCATTGTGCAACCATTATTCTGTAAAAACAAATACCATGGCTGCAGTTCATGATTGAGGATAATACTGAGCTATGAGGATGATTGAGGATAATCAGAGGTAGAAAAAATGGATTGATGGATTTTGTTCATCCTTGTTTTGATACGTGAAAATGATAAATGACTCGATAATGAAGTTTTCTGAGAAGATCTAAAACGATATCCAAATGATCTATGTCAAAAAGTGTCATCTAAACCTATATCCTTGACATCTATAAATAATTGTGGTGGTGGTAATGTGAAGGGAAATGTGAAGTGCACCATTGGGATATGGGAAATCTTGGGTTACACGGTGTTTAATCAAGAATTACATGCCATGTGGGATCCCCCTATACGGTTTTAGGATTTATATGAAGATTAAAAGATCACACATATTATGACCCTTATGAAACATAGTGTTTCTAGTGTTGGAGACTCAACCTGTATCTCGGAGGATACATGCGAATTGGAAGGATGAGACATTTGGATATAACCCGAGTACATTGGCATATCTTGGTTCTCAGACATGGCCAACTGACACAGGAAAGGTGCAGACATCCTTCTAAATTCCATGTATACCTACTAACATGACATGTACATTGAGTTTTACATTCTATGTGGGGAAGAAATACATGTGAAGACTATTGGTTGAATAGAGACACCGTGTACCCTGAGTAAATTTCATATAATACCATGGTGTTTTTTGGAGAAATTAATTTCATCAGTTTGGATGTGTATCGATTGAGTGCATTCCCTTGGTCCATCCCCTTGAGTGTTCAATGATGAATTATGTAAAAATATCTAAGTTGTTTTCCCATATAAAGTTTGAGTCTTATAGAGTATTTTTGGTTCCCCTCTATGAGATTGGAGTGGAATCCTCTATCATTTATTTTTATACACATGGTGTGGGTTATAGAATCATTATGAATCCATGTGCAAGGAATTTATTCTCTATATAGTAGGATGTTTCAGTATGTTTCATGGTTTCATTGTAATAATATTCCATATATATATATAGTTAATCCATATTGGATTTTTTTAATAGCAGTTCTGGGCGTGATACGAAAATATATGTATCGATCTCTTTAATGACATGTATGTTTTTTAGGAGGGTAAGAATTATCATGCCCATTTAGATGAGTCTCTCTGAACATATCATGTCTTGTGGAGAGATTTATCTCCTTATGGTCATGTCGTAGAAGCTTCAAGAATAATCATACTGATATAGGTTTGTTTGAGACTTCCTGGAGGTGCGATGTCCTCACTAAGTATATATGAGATTTTTCATATATTGTTTTATCCTTATTATGAGATTACCATTCTTGATTCTTCATGTTTAGTGAGTTCATGGTTTCCTAATGGGTGTTGTTATACTAACCCCAGTATTGGATATAAGCATATGTTTCATTTATTATATAGATGATGACCTATTTGATAATGTATTTGGAGGGTAGGTAGGGGATGAAGTATAGAATGAGCTAGTTAGACCGAGGTGTTTTCTAGTTGGATTCATTTGAGAGTATTACTTTCCTTCTATACATGTGGTAATATCTATTTTTTTTGTATTGTTATATATTTAGCCCCATTATTTGTTTCAGTATATTATTTTCATACTCTTATTGTGGGATTATTGATTTATCCATGCATTGGTTCTAGTTTTTTTACATTTCATCATTGTATGGGCATGGAAACGTGTGCATGTGTAGAGGCACATTAGGATAATTCCACCCTTGTGTGTGATATTATTAATTGGTGATAGACTCTAGCCCCTGGCCTATTAGAGGTGGGATTGGGGTAGTTGTGGTTTGGAACCCATTTGTTTATGTTGTGAAAAGGGTGGAAAATTACTTCCATGTGGACAATCAATAGAGTCATGCGAATTATTTAATAGAAAATTAATCTTGTCCAAGTATAATGGGAAAACATAAAACCAAACATATAAAGTTGTATAATCATCATTTTAAATTATTTGGATCAAAAAAATAACGAACCACATATATATCTTTCATTACATGAATATATTCATGATCTTAACCAAGTTTAGGGTAGTATTAAGTAAGATACATCCAATAGGATATTTTATCCTAGGGTATCTATAGGTATGATGAATCTTTCTTTTCTTCAGAATAGTACTATCTTCCACAAAGTACACTAATAACATGAAATAATAGTGATATATAAATTGATATATATATATATATATATATATAGAACGAGATGGTTCTTCCATTGAAGTTTCACATCATTATAGGAAATCCATGTACAATCCAAAGAATCCAAACCATTACCTATTTAAAGATAAAAAATTAATAAATATATCCTAATTAAAACTATTTTCCAGTTATAAATATATATATTTTTAGCTATTTTTATAACATTTAAAAAATCATGTTATACATTCAAATCATATAAATAATCATAAAATTATGATCAACAAAATTGTGATACCATAATGTAGGGGAAGAAAGCTGAACAATGTGGGATTGTATATAATGTGTCAGACACCATCACATTGTGACCCTCAATATTTCAATGTCCAAAAAAGTATTGATATTTTTCATAATTTTTAACTAAAATGAATAAAAATCATTGTGAATTGAGTTCATGAATTTTACATTACAAAAAAACTGACATCAATATTTATTTAGTTATCATCATTATTTTTATTTTTTAAATTATATTTTTAATTATAAATGATGAGAAATTAATATAGGGAACAAATTTTTTTAGAAGTGTTTTATGGATTACAATCAATTTTTTTTACTCTCTTCAATAGGCGCATAATGTATGTATGATGGTTTTATTCAAATACTTTTACTGATGTTCTCATAGATGAGTGAAAGAAATTGACTCTAAAGTTACATATTTCCTGATCATTAAACATGGAACTCTATATCCTATACAAAAACACTAATAATATAATTTTTCTATACACATAAAAAGTAAAGTATGTTTTTACATTAAAAAAATTATTATATGTAATGATTATAGTTTTAATGAATTACCTAAAATAAGTAAAATATTCTTGAAATTTAATCTTAATTAGATATATATATGTATATATATAAATGTGTACCTTTTAAGGGATCTATAAATGTATATTAAATATTTGGGATTAGAAAACATTGAAAATAATTTCTCTTATTTTTCATACTTTTCATTCACACAATCAAAAAATAAGAATAACAGTACTTTCATAATAAAAAATATATTTCAAATTACTATATTTTTTCATCAATTTTCTATATCATTAATTTATTTAATATTCTTCTATAAATATATATAGATTATATTTTTTGAAATATAATTTGGTTAAAATTACTCCTTAATCATTTTCATGAATATATGAATCCTTATACCTATTTGAGAATCATTATTTTATCAAGAAATAATATTTTTCTAATTCAGGAAAAAACACTTCCTAAAATCCAACATTGGGAATGAAATAATATAATGTTTAATAATATTATCCTATAAATTAACATCTGATAATACTTCTATAAAAAATAAAATTTATATATAATGATAATATAATTCCATGTTGATACATGATAAAATATTTTTTTCAATTTTATAGAGAGATTAATTTTTTATATTTTATATGTATGAAAAAACTAATTATACAGAATAATAATTTTTAAATTTAATCATAATTTGTAATGTATTACCTTCTAATACATAATTTTACTCAACAGATGAATGTGTAAACATTCCATATGCAATAGCATTTACTTATATATATAATCTCACACATAGATAAGAATTCAATTGAATAAATTACAATAGCATTACCATACATAAGAATAGATTCTAGATTAGTTATAATTTGTATATTCAAAATCATGATAGAAAAGGGTAACATTATATACATAATATAAATATCATGATCCCAAAGACACACTCTTTTGTAAAATATCCAATATTTATGAATAAACCCCAAACCCCATGTCATACATAAAATAAAATACATTGAAATAGTTATGAATGTAAGTTAATCATTTATTCATGAAATCATAGATAAGAGTAACTACTCTATATGTAATATCAAGTACATAGAAAAAACATTAACACTAAAATATAAATAATTAAATAATATTGAGAAATTCAATAAAAATAACCAAAAATATAATGATTGTAAGATTATTACTAAGGAAATTAACAGTTTTTTTAATATCATATTTTTTATTGTCTATGGTGTTTTTATACACTATATATTTTGACGAATATTCCACTTTTTTAATAATAAAAAATTCATACATAATTAAATAATAAATTTTAATAATTATATAAATAAAAAATAATATTATAAGTAGATTTTTCTATCAACATTTCCATTATACCCCATTTGGGTAATTATAAACAATGAAGGAATAATACTTAGCACAATTGTATTTTTCACCCTGTTAGAACCAAAATTTAGTGTTTAATTCAATAAAATTAATATAAATTCATCATTTTCTAGTATTCATATGTAAATAATAGAAATAACGTGACATCATAAAATGAAGGAAACAAAAATAAAAAAATTGAAACCATGGGTTGTAAATTTCAGTTACTTAGAATTAGATGAGTTAGGGTTTAGAGGCATTGGATGTTCTTTATCCCCTTACGATATGCTATATTAGGTAATTTTTTTATTTTATAACAGTTAGGAGCTAAATTACATAATGGATACACCAAAAAATTTAGGGATATATATAGGTATTCTTACTAAATTAAATAATTGTACATACTAATATGATCCTTGGTGATTTTTTATCTTTTCATAATCCCTACAGATTGAATCTTTAAATGGTTTGACATGGAATTTTCAGAAAATGATATAATATTTGATTAATTATGATTTATTTAAATAAATCTATCTAAATAATTTGTATATCTCTTATAAATTGATACACCCCTTTTCCAAAATAACTAATTATTTGATAAAAGTCATTCATGAAATGACTACATAGGTCCAAAAAAATTTCAATTAATATTTTTAGGTAGGTTGTTTATTAGTAGAATTATTCTTATTATTTACTAGTATTTTTATTCATTCATTATATTTAAAAAATATACAATAAAATGTTAATTAAAAACTTATTATACTGAATAAGTACCTAAAATCCTTAAATATTAAAATATCAACATGTAGTATATATTTTATTGAATTATTATCATCCTCATAACTATGTATAATAATATCAATTATATACTATACTATTTTTGAGATACATTCTATCAACAAATCCAAGCAACTTTTTGTATTGCTATATATTTTTCACTTTAATATTCTTAAAAAAATTTCATTTTTTAGGATTCCTCAAGGGTTTTCTATTCATTTATAAGTACATTCAATATCATTTTACCGTATTTTTCATTTATAATTTCATATTCTGCTTGACTCAATTTTCATTTAATAAACCCCCTTACCAATGGTGGGAATCCTCTCATCCAAATTTATTGTGATAATGAGACTTTCTATTGATAGAGTGTATTGAAAGGTCATGTTAATAAAAAAGTGATCTTATTTACCTATATAGGAAAATTATATAGATTCAATAATTGTACATGAAATTTGTGACAGAAACTATATGGGATTACCTCCAGTGAAATTTATTTTATATCAATATGAACATAAGAGGACGTCAGACATCACAATTACACTAGAATTTATTTTATTAGATTATTTTTTTACTCTATCATTTGAATCTATCTAATAATAAACTATTTAGAATATCACCAACTTGGGTGGTATTAGACTTATTTGAAAGGAGTTAAGAGATCTTGAGAATTTGTTATAAAGATGTTGAAATAAAATATCTATACATCCCTATGAATTTATGGGGACCATGAATAGGATCTCTTCGAAATGGGAACATAGGGGAGGATATTGACTCTATGTATTTCTATAAACTAATAGATGAATCAATACTATTGTTATTTTATAGAATAAAATAGAGTATCTATGATGAATATATTACAAGGATTACTATGGGGGTAGTGGGTATCATGATGGTAATCCAATTATACATGACCGGAAAATTCTTATGAGACTCCTAACTTTTCACACGGGCAAGTGGCATAATTGTATGGATTGGAATGAATGAAAAAGTAAACATAATAAAAGCTACCATAATGGAAATTTTGGGTATAGGTCTCATAGAATGGATTAATAAGAAAATATGTAGGGGACTTGGGTGAATTTAAACCTAATTAGGTTACGTAGGAAAATTTTATTCCCTGAAGATGACCAGAGTGTAGTGGAAACTAAGAAGATAACCCTGGTGATTGGGAAACTAGTTAGAAGATTATAGTTTATGGTAACCAAAAAATAATTGTTACCTGAAAAATTTAAATACTAATAATACAGGAATGAAACTAAGTACATGGTGAATGAGTTTCTTATCATGGTATCTTGGGTGTGTATGGGAACAGAGTTGTGGTATGGGAGAAAAGTTTCTCAGCCAGGTAATCCTAGACATGTCAAGGAATAAATCCAAGTCCTATGGGAATAATTTCCCTATGTTATTAGTGGGAATGACTCCATTAATTTACCATAGGTTTATTTATATTATATTCACATTGTCATGTTTATATATGATTACATGATTAGAATTATACTCAATTCAATATGTTTATCTTGTTATGACTTCCATCTAGAAATGGGTGGAGGGTTGAATCCTAAACTGGAAACACCCATCTTGGGAACGTGGATATTTTTTGTTACCTCATTAGGAACTATGACATTTGAAAAGGAACTAGAGGTTGGTTGATCAAGGATAATATTTGGGGGAGGGTGTTTCAGGATGGGTTTGTTTGATATAGGTATGGGAGGATCCAGGATCATGAATTTTATGGGGGATTTCTTGGTGCCCTTAGAGAGAGGTTTGATAATTAAATTTAAGGAAATAAAATATAAAAATACACAATCAATAATCCATAATATTTTATCTAGAATCTCTTTTTGGATCTAGATGCCGTAAAATTTAATAATTCGAATGTATAATTCTTATATATATAGTGGATCTCCTAAATTGATGAATCGTAATTTAAAAGAGGAATTTATATATTCAAAAAATCAATCGATTGATTATGGTATACAATTCAATAAAAATGGTTGAAATCTATGAAATATTATTCATGGTAGGTTATCACCACCCCCTCATTGATAGGGGTATAGTTTTTTAATGGTTATAGTCCCATGGATTGTGATAAGTTAGGTAATAAGTTTAGATCCTATTGGGTTCTTCATCATCAATAGTTACACTCCATTATCTTCAATTCAATTTATTTCATCTCGATGTGGATCATATTATAGAAATCCAATAAAAGTGAACAATATATTATTTTTAACCAATAATATTCCAGAAAATTGATTTATCATTTCTAACTGATTCTCAATAACGTCATATATAGGAAACAATTCTTAATAATCTTAGATTTTTTCATGCCGAATATTTTTTCTGTTTGAAATAATTTACTATTAAAGAGTGGGTGGTAATTCTCATTCAGGTGAATGAAATTTAGATCATGATTCAAAAGGGTAATATTAATCAATTTTTGTATGTATCAATTTTTCTTTAATCACCTAGATTTTAGAAATTGGCATATAATATTTCATCCCATTATTTGAAAATTAATCCTAAAAATTGAATATTTTTATAATATTTGATCAGTTTTCTGATTAATATTTCACTAAAACATTACCAATTATAAAACAATCCCCAAAATTTATATATAGTTTTTAGAATTTTTATCATTACTTCATACAATATTTTTGACAATAAGAAACATTTCTCTGAATTAATTAAATTAAAATAATTCTATAGTAAAAACTATAGTGATAAAATTAATATATTCCCCAAACTAAAAAAAATGTGAATTATAGTATAAGCAATGAGTTATTAATATATTTTATCCACCAAAAAAAAAGAATGATGAAATCATAAATGAATAGTTTTTTTTATTAAAATATTATCCTTGAAGTTTATTATTTCTTTATCGCCATTTTTAGAATCTGCATATATACATACGATAGCTGGTTGAGTACTTTTTATGATCAATGTATAGCTTTTAATAATTAGTTTATGCCATTTAAATCATTATTTGAAACATTTTGTTTATAATAATTATGTTTTCATTACTTAGAAAAATGTAGATAAAATAGAATTTACCATTTAGAGGATAATGAAATATCTTGTTAAATGAATAGCTATATAAATAATATATATTCCAATTAAATGTTTATTTAATGAAGTCGTTGTAATATTCAAATCTAATCCAATCATTAAAGTAAGAAACATTGACTGAAATATTAGTTACCAATTAACATTTATGTGAATAAAAAAAGTATTTCCATACTTGAAAAAATTAAATAATTCCGCAAAACCATTTTTATATGATTTACCAAGGGAAATAAATATTTTTTCAAGGAATAACACTTCTTTATGAACCATTTAACATAGATATACAATATATCAAATAATATCCCATATTTTTCTGCGTTATTTTTCCCATAAAGAGATGAGTGATAGGGAATCATTGTTTAGAGAATTATTTCCAATGAAATATATATACACCAAAATAAAATTTAATTTTAAGGAATAATAATCAAATGTTTTAAATATATATATTTAAATAAAAATAATTTTAAATGTAACATGATAAGATATTGTGACAATGGAATAAAAACACTAAAAAATTAATGTTAAATATCAATAAGATTACGTAACAAGATTTTAATATTATGAAACATGAAGTTAATAATATGTATAACTAGATTAATGTTATATTACATAGGGTAGATATTGGATATCATTGAATTTATATTATGTATAAAAAATCTATTGAATATTAGATTATTTCAAAGGCCAACACTAATTAGAATTATAATATACATAAGAAAAGGAACTAATCCAATATATTGAACACATAAACTATATATAATTAATTAAATTAAACCAAATAAAAATTTCATAAACACATTTAAATTTATAAAATCCCAAACCACTTATAATAAAATCAAAAAATATAAAGATAGGGGAATATGTAATATATCTTCCAAATAATGTTTTTTTTCAATACACCTAAAGATATATCACATATTTTTGATTGATCACATAAGAAATTTTTCCTAATATCAATGTTGTATGTTTGAGAATGTATTAATGGATTTTTTTTGAAATAATGGTAGTAGTAGTTTTTACACATTTTACTTACACAAGATAAAATTTTAAAAAATAATCCTTTAATGTTTGTTTCATCATAAAAACTTGTGCAACCGAACCACCATCTTCTACATACAAAGGATATATAATATGTTCTGAAATAATATTCATTTTCCCATGAATTGATAGGTTCATGAGGTTCCCTTCCTTCCCTATCTAAAACCCCCATAGTGAGTATCAAAATTAATAATTAAATAAAATCCAGATGTGTTAGGAAATAATAAAGGAAAAATGTAACCATTATAATATACTAAAATCCTTTTTTAATTTTAGTTGAAATTCATTATGACAAGAATTAAATCTTGTATTGAAACATATAAATTAACATGATATCTTATCCACTTTATCTTATATATAATAAGTTCATTATTATTCTATTATATCACTAGTTTATAATGTTTTCATGGATTTATCCATATCAGTCCAAATAGTGAAACTCATTAGAGTGAAATATGGTATATTATTTTCATCTAAAAATGTTGTTATTATGTCCTGAATGAAATTACATTGATTTTAAATAGTCAAAAATATATTTAAATTATTGGAAAACAATTATCATTTAAAAATCACCCAACATTCCTATATCAACATATTTTTTCCAGAATAAGGGAAAGTCATTATAAAATTTATCATTTTCTAAACCAAAAATAAAAGAATTGGTATTTATTTAATCATACAAAAATGTCGAAAAATAATGTTTTTTTTCAAATTTATTAGTTCTTCCAAACCTAAAAAAATAAAAATTGAAAAATTTATTCTATTATGCCTCTCACTCCAATCTTTAGGTTAATATTTATGAGCTTATAATTCTTTGGTATGTTAGACAATAATATCTATAATAGTGGATTTTGAAATAAAAGTGCTTTTTCAGTATAATATTTTCATCTAGAAAACCATTATAATGATGTTTTGACATTAATATGTAAATATTCAAAATTCATATATACTCATAATATGAAAGTGTACTAATGTATCTTAACATATCAATAGACACAAATTCCTCTTCATTACCTTCATTTTCATTTTGATTGTAATCATTATCTGAAAAAATGTACTTATTCCTTATGTTTATAGGTACGGCATTATGATTACTTCTATACACAAAGATATTTCCTATTATAGAGTAATCTATATGCCATTTAACTAATTTACAAACCCTATTATTTTAAAACTGATTCAATTCATAATACATTTAATTGTCCCAAAATCAATCATTCAGGTCTTGCTCAATGGATTTGGTATTAAATAGCTTGATAAAATCAAAATAAGAATCTATATTTACATCCACTATAATTGTATTAATGAATTCACATAGACCAACTATAATAATTTCTAATGGTTGATGTTTTATAATTCATTGATTTCAAGGTTATATAGACTCAGGTACATAAGTTTATAAAATATCAAGGATGGTTTCAATTTGAACACAATCCACATCATCATCTATTTTAGTATTGATAGTCATATCAAGTGTAATATCATTCATATAAGTTCATTAATGTATGGTTTCCTATGAATGATAGGATAAATTTCATCAAGAATCATTTGAGTTGATTCTTCATATATTATTTACTTGTTATTAAAATCTCTATAATATATAGACGTAGTAGAATAATAAAGAATGATTCCATAAAAAAATCTAGAACAAAATTTTCATGATTATCCTAAGTGTTTAATATATTGAACATGCATGAAAAAAACATAAATTTTCAAAAATATGTTTCTATTCCATTCAAAAACTCATAGTATGTTTTATTTGAAATATATATTATTATAAATATTTTTATAATATAGAAATATGTATTTATAGTTGTTGGAAAATATGAGCAGGGAAACTATATTCATATAACATGGTTCCAATAATTTCATTATAATTCAAATTACTCTTTCAAAAACACTAAAATTATTTTTTCAAGAAGATACAATGTTAGATAAATTTATTGTAATCAAAATTTACTCATCATAGTGTTGATAAATACTTATCAGATATGAATTTAACACTTACACATAGATAATTTCTATAATAATCATTGATTCTTGTTTTATATTTTATCCAACTCCAATAATTATTTAGTTCTAATTATCTCAAAATGTTACATGGTCACCATCAATCGTTGAAAAAAAATATAAATTTATGTAATATCTACTCATATTTTATTAGCATAAAATCTCAAAATAACATTTAACATCACTCTTTTTATGGTTCCATAATGATTGAAATATCATATAAGTTGGGTTTCATGTACCCATATAATATTTATTCCAAATACATTAAAAATTAATGATTTTCTGTGTGTAAATATTGTTTATTTTATAATAAATTTCATACATTATATTAGATAAATATTTTGATAAATAGGAATTAATTGAAAAAATATTTTAGGACATCTCAAACTGTAATTTTTAGATTTAGTTATATACATTACATAAGGAATAAAAAAAATGTATAAATGAAATTAATATGGATTTAGAAAATAATAATTTCTATAATCTTTTTCCTTTTCAAATTATTTTAATAAATTCCTTACATGTACCAAATTTTTTACTACAATGATATTTTTTAGATACTCCTCCCATTGAGTAATGTTATATTCTACCAATATTATAGTACACAATTTAGAAAAAATATTGATTAATTATAATATCATGTGTAACAAAAAAGGACTCAAATTTATCAAATTTATTCATTAATTTTCTATGCTAAATAAAAATTTATTCATCTTAGTAATAATATTATAATAATATTTCAAATATAACTTTTTATTTTCTTATATTGATCATATTTACCATTAATCATGGAGAAATATTCCATAAACTCGTGCTAGGAAAAATAATGACATTAGCATATATGTGAGAAAGATAAATCTATAATATCTATATAATCCATAAATTTTATTTTATTTTATTAAATTTTATTAATTATCATTATATTCAGATTATGATTCATTAATATGTTCCATGGAATATCTCTATATATATTTCATTTCATTACAACCCTTTTGGGTGTAAAATGATCATATATGAAACATCCATTCCTACTTTATATCCTATTTTTTTGAGGGATTTTTAGGTTTATATAATAATAATAATCATATAGTCATAGAATCCTAAAACCTTTTGTTTCATTCATTAATTCTAAACACGTTAAAATACATTTTAAAAAATTTATTTTCACATAAATATATTTTAATCATCTAGGAATTCCTGAAATGTAATCCATAAATTTGAAAATATATATTCAATATAAATTAAATTGTTGTAACATATTTCATTAGAATTCATAACATTATTTAATTCAGAATATTTAATATAATTAAAATTATATCTAGTTATTTTATTATCATTATCATTAGAATTCATTTTATTATAATAAATCCTAAATTAAAAATTTATATTTTCCATTTTCATATCATTACATTGAGTCAGTGTTCATATTACAATAGAAATTGCATTCCACATAATTTCCAAAATTCATAGAAAATTTATTTCTCGATCTAATTTTTTAACTAATGTATTTATGGTTGAAAAACTATTTTTAATTTCATCAATTATTCAATTCATATATTTTATGGGTTCCCCATAAAACATCGTAAAAGTTTCAGACATAAATTTATTAGCATATTACCTTATTTATCTATTTTTCTTGTTAAGAAACATCATTTTTTTGTACATATCATTTGACGTTGTGTATTATAGAACATTATTTTACTCGTGATGTTGTATTATAAATAAAATTGTGTCTATATAAATTGAAGTTTAATCATAATATTCCTATGGGTATGTACTCTAATTATCATGTTCACTAGTGAATTCTTTATGTGATTTCATTTCCATAATTAAAATATTGAAGCCCGTAAATTTTATGATAAAAATACTTTGATTATTCTAGAAATTAATTTATCTAAATTAAAATTTTTATATCTTCCTATAGAAATAATGTGTTACGAAATAGCTATTTTAGTGATAAGGTTAATTTTTAATCTTCAACATACATGTGCCGAGAATTTATAATCTCTTATCTAATTCCAAATATTATCCAAGCTATTAATTAAAAACAATCATGAAGGGGTTCAATTGAGTTTATGAATTTCACCTTTATAAAATTTAACTTCCCTCTTCAATTAGTATTCTAATTTTTTTATCCAATTTACATTAGATTACATTTTTAAAATAAAAATAATAAAAACATGAGAGTACATGTGTTTTTTTATTTTTTTATTTTCATGAAACATCCAAATCATCACTCCACTAAATTTGAATATATGTATAATGCCTTAATGTACATAATTTTAATCACGATCTCTTAAATAAGATTGTGTGGCCGACATAAGGGGTATAGAATATAATATATTTCATCTTGTATTTACTTATCATTTAAAATAATAAGTCATACAATTAGTCTCTGATATTATAAATACAACAATACATTGCTAGTTAGAAAATAAGATAAATGTTGTTTAAAATTAAAAAAAATTAGTGAAAAAACACAAATGAAAAAAATTATATATCAATTTAATATTTTTATAGGTAATATTAATATCACTAAATAATAACTCAAAAAGATACATTTACATAGATTAAATCATCATGAACACATCTAGTAGTTTTATTTTCAAATTTCTTATTCATTCATTTCGATCAAATAATAAAAAAACTAAATGTTTGTAGTTTATAAATTATTTATAAAACATACAAATATAGATCCTTTTATGTATTTTATATATCATTCATATATTATATATTCCATAGTTGAGTTATATAAATATAATATCATAAATTTTGATTAATTGAAAAAACTCATTCATGTTTTATATTCAATTGGGATCAATTATAGACACTACCTAATACTTATTCCTTCATGAGGAAAATCTCACAAACCATCTAGGATACCTTGTTACCCTAACAACTGATCTAACCCTTATAGAGAATGAATATAATTCTAAATTCACATGGGTTAGCAATTAGAACCTGACATCATACAAGATAAATAGGGAACAATGTTTCCACAAAAATAATAGAAGAAATAGATACAAGTCATTATGATCAAAATAAAACTACATAGGTATAATAGTATAGGAAGTAAAATAAGTATATAAACCGAAAGTACAACCACATTGTACCGAACACTGAAAGATAAAAACTACAGTCCCAATAGACACACCTATCATTATTGCAAGGATCATCATCAGGGAACACTTACAAGTGGAACTCTCTGCATGATCGAAACAGGTAGAAGATAATATACAAATTCTTGAAGGAAGAGGTAGGATGTGAGATAAAATCCTAGAAGGGTCTCACCAAGTTCGACATAATAATATGTCGAAATAAATAACCAAAATTTCAATCAATGTTAGATAAAATAAGTAGGTAATTACAATATAATATTTGAAATAAAACATGCTTTTCTTTTAAATTGATGGATAAATTTCAAAAGAATTTATTAACAGAAATTTTATATAAAAAAGTTTATATATATTCAGAAATCATATGAAATTAATATTTACAAACAATGGAATATTTAAAAATATTCATGAACAAACAACATGGATATCTTCTAAGAGGTACGATAGGTCTAGGTTATGAGACACTAACATGATTATATAATGAAAATGGTAATTTCCACATACATCCCTTCAACACATGTCAGTGGGGTCTAACCGACATCCTAAAACAGATATGATATTCTAATTAGTTTTTTGTTATAGTTGTAAACCATCAATCCATTTCTTGGGAATTCCAATCCAAGTGTTTGTATCCCTAAAACTCACTAATTACCAATGATTACTTGTTCTCTAACAAAAATCAAAAATTTGAAAAGTATTTTAAATATTTTTAAAATTAAATTTCCCCATTTCTAATTTCAATATGCATATTTTTATTTAAAAACCGAAAAATATATTTTTAATTAATTCATGACTATTTTAAGGATTAATACAATGTGTTATTATCAAAACAATTGGATCCAATGTAATCCACTGAAAATTTCAAAAAAAAAAGCATAAATCAATTAAAAAATTTCATAAATTTCTATAAAATAAAAATCATATCCCAATTCATTACAATTGGGGGTATTCCACAATTTCATCCAAATCAATTGAAAATCCTAATTCACACTGAATTGGAATTTCAAAATGTAATTCATTGAAATTAAAATAATCAATAAATTCTAGGTTAAATTACATGTTCAATCCCATATAGTACCACATACCTTGGGAACATGAGACCACATATCACAACACCCACAATGTAAAAATCCAATGAATAACGTCAGCAATAGTGATACAAGAATAAAACCTTATTTAAGATCTAAAACAATAGATATTAGATCCTTGAAAAATAAAATGTTATATAAATACCTAAGGAGAAGAGAGGAAGATAACGAGAGAGAAATAATGTGAGAATAACTCTTATCGGGGAGATATCAAACAAAATTTTCCAGGATTTGATTTTTCTTGAAAGAGGGTTTAAAGATAAAAAATTGGTTCGTTAAAGCTACAAATACCTAGGAAATTGTAAAACCTAAAGTTAAGGCCATGTAGGGGTGTATATGAGGGTTCGTGTATTGTTTTAAATAATTTTTGGAAATAAAAAATTCTGTGTGCATGGTTAGCTGGGTAGGGATGAACAGTTTTCCAAACCACTCACCCTAAATAGTTTCCCTTATAATGGTGTCATGTTTTTTACTAGGTGGTAATATGTTTTTGTCCAACCATATCCCAATCATGGAAGAAATCACTTATTTTGTTTGGAGGGTTTGTACTAGTAGGGTTTATGGTTTGGGAAATCCATATTGAAACTGTGTAATGTCAAAAAGGTCTATTTTTTTTACAAAACATCACCCAAAGCACCCATAAATGAGTCCCAACAAAAGAATAATCAAAATTCCGGTCGAGGGGTGACTAAAAATAGAAGAAGGATGTTATATCCTACCCACCATAGTTTTTATCTATCTCTAGAAATCCTTTCATTAAGTATATATTATAAAATTTGAGGTCACTATTCTCTTATCAATGACTCTCTCCCAATTTTCATGTTCATAGAAACCATGATTACATAGCACTCAAAATATGATATCATCCTCCTGCAAAGTACCAAGGTCACAGAATCAAGAATTCTCAATGAATACTTAGTAATGGATTAATTAGGTTCAACATCAAGATCAATCCATCCCAGAACATGAGAAGGATAAAAAATATATTTCCTCTATTTCAAGACATGGAACATTAGATGTTTTTACATTAACTATGGTGGATGTTCTAAATGGTCAGAAACTTTCCCCATCTACTCAACATCCTCAAAAGGTACCATGGTTAGGAGGAATCTTCTCTTGTATCCAAGCCATCAATGACCTAAATGAGGTGAAACTTTCAAGAACACCTTATCAATAATTGAAAATCCCAATGGTCTACAAATATGATCAACATAAGATTTATAATAGTTGTGTGATATCAACAAAAAATAATGAATCAAATGAATCTTTTCTATCGTATCTTAAACCAATGTCATTCCAATGATAAAACATTCACTGATATCAAACCAACAAAATATAGATTTTTAATATCCATCATACAAGGCCTCAAAAGGGTCCATTTGGATCACAGACAAGTATTTTTTGTTAAAGGTAAACTAAACTAGTCTGAAATAGTTATCCAAATTCCAATAATAGTAAAGAACATATTCATGAAGTATGACCTTGAAAATATGTATAGATATCTCTATCTATAAATATAAATATAGATGGTATACCATACACAAACAAACTTCATATCCTAGTTCATCCTAAAGGCCTCTCTAAAAGAGAGAAGTAAAACTAGGCTCTTTATTGAAGACTATAACATATGGAAGTCCGTGGAAACAAAAATTATCTTTCACATAGAGATTTCAAAGCACATCAAAATTGGTTGAATAATGAATGAGTTTAATGTGATTTGATTTATTCATCCTATCGATCACAATTCATATCACATTATTCTATCTCTAGGTACATGAAAACCAAAATAAAAAAAGTAACTAGAGATCACATCCCTCATCCAATTCGGCACTAGAATTGGATGAAGAGAACCTGAAGGTCTATAGTGCTCAACCTTTAACTATTGAAACATATGAAAATGAGAGAAAAAATCAGAAATGACCAATATCATATCTGGACATAGTAATCGATTCCTCATGTCATAGAATATTATTCTTATTCATGGGTACACTTCAAACTGTATATTAAGGAAATCCACCAATAAAACTATCCTTCCCTCTAATGAAAAAAACACAATTTTGAAATAATAGAATTCACTCCATGGAGAATGACTACTTAGTAACAGTTTCCCCACATTAAATAGAGTATCTAATTCTATAAAACTTTTCATCAAGATTTTGTTCCTATATAATCATCTCATCAAGTGTGGAGGTTAGTTGTACACTAATCAAAACAACCTCATCCCCTAATTCCAAAACTCTTGTATGGAACCATGATAAATGTTCCATCATGTTCCCCTCTAATAATGATTCATTCTTGGTTAGGGTCAGAATTTTCTTTCTCAAAACATCTTCAAAGACATTCCATTTCAATAGTGAATAGATGATGTCAAAATCAATGGACTGCAAGTACACCACCAAATTCTTCTCGGGGAGATTAGAATCTTTTTTAAGAGAATATATAACTCATGATATTGTGGAATGAAAACATTGTAATACTTACACAAATAAAGAAATGTTTCCAAATCATAAGTTCATAATTCATAGGTATAAGATCAAGGTCATGGGTCTGATATTTCTTCTTTTGTGTCTTAGGTTTCTAGGATCCATAAGCAATGTAATGATCACAATTCATAAGAATAAAGACCAAACCCGAATTGGATGCATAAAAAAATACCACATATCTCTAGCCCACCTCTGGAAGAGTAAAAAATATTGAAGTAGTCAAAATAAATTTCAGCTTTAAAAAGTAACTCTGAAATTTTTCAACTCAATTAGACACTACTGCCTTTTGAGTTAGAGTAATCATCAGAGAATCCAACATTGAGAATTTCCTTACAAACTAGCCATAGAATGCCACTACAACTAAGAATCTTAAAATGTAAACAAATCGCAGTTTCCCCCATTAATAGCCTTCACCTTCTCATGAACAACTAATATACCATGTTTTGACACCATGTTTCCAAAGAACTTCACTTCCAAAATCCAAAAAACACATTTCGATATCTTTTTATATATTATGTAACAACTCAACAATTCTAGAACTAATCTCAAATATCATACATGATCCTCCTTATATGTAGTGTAAATAGGGATTTCATCCATAAATACCACCACAATAGTATGCCTATACTCATGGAAGATCCATTTAATTAAATCCATGAATACTGAAGGATCATTGGTTAGACCTAATGGAAAGACAAGGTACTCATAATGACCAAAATACATTGGAAAGATGGTTCTCTAAATATCATATTATTTTATTCTCAACTGATGATATCCCAATCGAATATCAATATTCAAGAACCAAATTTCATATATTAACAGGTCAAACAGATCATCTATTCATGGAAATAAAAATTTAATCATTACCATGACTCTATTGATTTTTTGGTAATCGGCACAAATTTGATGTGGCCCATTAGCTTTCATAGAAAAGAGAACAAGATCCAGTCACGGTGACACAGTTAGTCATATAATGAATTTTTCTAAAATATCATCAAGATGATTCTCTGACTCCTTCATTTCAGATGGTGGCATGCATTATGAAGGAAAATATAGAGGTTGGTTACCCAGAACAAAATTAATAGAAAAATCTACCTCCATTACCAATTGTAGACTAGAGAAGTCAAAAGAATAAAACATCAGGAATCTTGGAAACAATAGGGGTGGATACATCACTAAAATATTCATATCACTAGTCAAAAGGGAAAGAAATATTACTTTCACTAATTTTAGATAAGATGGTCCACCTCTACTAAACCTCCAGCCTCATTCTCCATTTATGAAACAATAAACCTCATTGGGGGCATTAATGGAGACCTGCAAAATATGACAATCAATTTAGGATTTATTAGAAATGAGGCAATATATCCCAAATATGATGTCAATAGGATTCATATTGATATCTAGGAAAAAAACAAAGTTCAATATCTGATAAAGTGAAAAAACATGCAGGTCAACTATTGATGGTCATATTCGTGCATTACACACATTTCCATGGAAAGAAACATTCCACATGTATCAAGAAATAGGAAAATTATGTTGCACGTAATCTTCTTCAACCTCATGCAATGGAAAATTCAACATTACACTTGAGCCCATAGTAGATAACACATACTAAAAAGACCTCAAGTGTATGAACCCTTTCATGCTGTAACTACTCGAATCCTCCCTACAGATCGAGGATGGTTCACAGATAGAGTCAGGGTGCAGCACACTTACATATAATGAAATGTATGAAAATCATTCCCCTCCACAAAGATATGTAACATTTTAAACATGAAATCATATTAATATTGATACACACATCGAACTATATACACCGACATGATTTTCTTTGAATTTGGTTTTAGTGGATTGAATCTGAAAATTATATCATGGACCAGCCAAATGATCATCCTCTCATGAAAAATATGGGTTTCATAGGAATGAATGGTAGTATATTCCATGTGATGATGATAAAAATAAGTTAATAGGAATCTTATTATATTATGAGATTCCTCCATGTAGATCTACAGTTTTGTGAAGTTAATCCATGGACAAAGTCAATGCGTGACACCCAAGGTTAACGATGATCAGTCGAGGAAGAATTTTTCATGGATGAGGCTCCATCATGTGATGTATATGAGTGACACACTACCTTAGATGAGCACATGGATGAACATATAGATAGTATCCATGTAATTAGGAACCCACAGTTGGTGATGATAACAGGGCATGCAATGATAACGCTACCTGATGTTTCCATCATGCAGAAATACAGTGCATAAATGAAATCTAATGTAAAAATAGGAAGTTTCAAATTTATCTAGTGCATGAAGAAACCCTGCAAAATTAACTTGAAACCCCCATGTTTGGTTACATGATGATGTGAATCCTCCATGAGGATATGAGATCACATAAAGAAAAATACACATCACATGAAGATACCAAAATTTGTGGTGTTTTGGAGATATCTCTTGAAGTAGTGTTATTTTCATATATGAGGTGGGGAAAGCCGGTGCAATGGATGGTAGAGTGTTCTTACATGACACATTGATATTCATGGGTGATCCAAGGTAGTATGATACTTTATCAATAAATACATACTATAGGTTGATATTTGAGGGCCTCTTCCACTTCAATAAGAGATATCTTATTTTCCCCGAAAAATAGAGAACCACAAACCCCATAATGTTTTTGTGAAAAGGTAAAATGATACCCATTATTTAACTCTAGTGAAGATTCAATCAACTAGGTAATCCACTATACCAATGGATGGGAATCACATAGCCTATCAAAAGAATCAGCGAGCACTCTCGAAGGGAGAATTCTATTTTTTCATAAACAAAGCATTGAAATATCCCTCACCAGATTTTAGGGATGTTTTGCATGAAAAATAAAAGGAATTTAAACACTAGTTTGAAGATATATGTGCTGGAGGGCCAGTTTTGATCACCTAAAGTATTTTCGACATGATATTTGGCACTACACATCCCCTTATATGAATTATATGGAAACACATATCCCCACATGTGAATGTTATGGAAGCACATGACCCATCATGTGATAGTATGTGATACTGTATGGGATTCTAGATCATGAAAATACTGAACGCATGCCTTGCATATAAAATTCATCAGCTGAGCACAGAAATGAGATTATATCACCTTTATGCCTCTATATAATGGTAGATTAAAATTGTCGCATACATGGTTATGAAATGAATTGTATAAAACGAATCAGCATTCAGTTATGATAAATTCTTAATGAATATATTAAATGAGTCAAAAAACCTAACCATGAAATGACATACAGGACTTGATGCCTGATGCTTATCTAATTAATGCCTTCCCCACAGACATGGAACATTCATGTGTTTATGAGAATCTATAGGACATGATAGATACAAACATGTGAATAAAATAAATATTTCAGACACGTGAAGAATAATATTCAAGACACTCCATCACTTTTACTCCATTAGTCAATAGCATTAGGATTTGGATGTCATGTGACACCCTCATGTGAGCCTTCATCCACTAGAAAATTTCAATTGATCAGGGATATTCAAAATTCATGAGACAAATTGAAACTCCTTCCATGCACCCATTGGCATGACACATTGACATGAAAACACCCTTGGTCACGTTCTTGCATCCTTAAACTATGAACACATGACATATCAATAGAGAGAAAAGAAACTATCCTAGAAATTATAATCACACTATTGTGAGATCAATTAATAAACAAATGATGCATCCTAGTCATGTAACGAAACTATCACTAATAGTATCTTCATGTCGTCAAAGGATCCAATACTTATAATTTGACACACCATAGGAAAATAGAAAAAAATACCAAGACAAGGCATGTGTGACATCACTGACCTATTCTAAGTTAGTAGGCATGGAGAGGTTCATATCCCAACCCCCATGCATGAATTCCATCAAAATACTCTAATGGTGTAAGGTGGAAAAAGTTGGTACATGTCTATGCTTCAATTGAAGAGATGTACTAGTGTATAATGGAGATGAAAATGTGAAAGCTTATATCCCTACACATACATAGATAAAATAAAAAAATATTTTAGCAATAGTTGAAGAGCTCTTCCAGAATATTATAGCACTGTTTTAGATAAATTCAAAGGAGAACATTCATATCCCTATAGCCACGGAATCACAACACTCTAATCATTGCACACATGATGTTGCAACAAATCAATCGAACACTATTTCTACCTTCCAAGAGAATTATTTTTATATTATGATAATGGACTAGGCATAAAACTGGGCTCATACCCTCATTCCAGCTGGGGCTCACCAGGCGAAAGTGGCACACACCTCGGGATAGGGGCACATGCATGTCAGAAAATTATAGAGGCATAATCCAATAGAATTGGATAGGGATCATATCTTGGTTCTGTTTGGGGATCACCACATGAGAGGTGTACAAGCCTTGGGAAATTATTATATTCCTATCAAATAAATTCAACATCATACTCCAAAGGCCCAGGATCAGGCATCTATCCCAATCCTAGACAAGGATATCAATGTGAAAATGGAAGAAGCCTCAGGAGATTATCCTATTACTATCAGTGAATCTGAATTCTATACTCCAATGGAACATGGAATATATGAATATATTCTTACAATCACTTATGAACGAATGAGGATGCATCATTCCAAGGCTATACAAGATGAGTTTCATATTACTCCTCCCATTCTGGAGGGGAATCAGCATATTCCTATAGGGAATAAATACTCACAACAGGCTCATAATCTTGTTCCAACTGGGGATCACCATGTGATAGCACCACACACCTCAGGGTAGGCTCATAATTCTTCCATGAACTACCTGTTTCCTATCCCAAAGGTTCAGAATTGGGCTCACTCTTTGGTCTTTAATGAGGCCCACCAAGTGGGAAATGAACATGCCTCAAGACATGCTTATATTCAATTCAATAATGAGACATCTTATTTGAATACTATAGATGATTCTCAGTAGTGGGATCATACTTCTTTAGCTCCTGATGGTTATATACATGTTCCAAAAACTATCACGCAAAATGCTCATATCCCTACACAATCCCAAAAGGTAGTTCATCATCTTCTAACCATGACACATATTATGGACCATATTCATAATCTACTCAATGCCAATTTCCATGATGTTGTTCGAGGAACATTATCAACACCATGAGGGTCCATCGACACTTTTATCAAACAAGAATTATATGATGATCATTAACATAACAATCGTCCCAGTGATAGTGTGGAGATGGATCACATGACCCCTACTCCTAAAATCCAATGTGGTCAACCTCCCCATGGTGGTATCTCCAATGGACCAGTAAATCCTTCCAATTCTGAGACACCACCGTATATAGAGGTGTTCAAAACATTGAAACCTTTATATAGAGAGATTCTCGAAACATCAGGGCCAACTATATATAGCTCCCCATCAACTTCCAATAACACTAAACTTCTGTGAATGTGTGACCATTAGAGCCATCTTATATGGTATGACTAGATGGAGGGATGTATGTATGATGACGAGGAAATCGACATTGACATATGGAGAATGTTATATGTGAAAAACCTCCCAATAATGTTCTGGCCCCTCAATAATTATTGATATGACATCCCAAATGATCAATAAAAGGAGTTAATTCCATAACTAGTCCAAAATATGTTGACTACTCATCATATTAAAAGGGATTGATATCTCCATTATACAACATATGAGTGTCACCATCAAATAATTAGAATACTCTATTATTAGCTCAACCTAGATTCCATCTCCATTTAATGGGATCCACAATCAAAAAACCATAGTGCAAATCTCTAACAATCTTTCTAGCATTGAATCATGACACTTAGACACCTAATATCCTAAGTCACTTCTTTCATCCACATTCGATTATGGGGATAGTATGGAGAATTTCACTTTTCCACACCACTATAACTATAAAACCCTTCTGATTTTTGATCTTGTAATGTTATCAACTCTAGTAAAATCAGGGCATTGGGTAATGCTTGGGCTAGTTGGTCAATAAAACAGATTACACCACTTCAATGATGACCAGAAACCATGAACAGTGGAAGAGGATTGCCATGAAGACATCATAATAGGCCCATATAAGAAATGATAACACAACTTAGACATGTATAATAATGTTTCGATCATCCTGACAACATCATGTAAATAATGGTTCTCATTATGGGCTTTCATCGCACCCAGACCCCACACGAGCACAGTAACACCACATCAAACGAGATGCAATAGAATATTCCATAGTAGCCATCTAAGAGCGGGATCATCCCCATACTCCAGGAGAATATCTACCACTTACTCTACCCCTCTAATCATCAATTTTCAAGTAGATTTAGAACATATATTTGATAGTTATATGTGAACTACATCCCACTAGTCTTGGGGAATTTATATCTCAATCATTGTATCTGGGTTTATTATCCCCTAAGAGGGTCCAAAAAGAATCATTGGTGATTCCAAATCACCCCCACCCTACTAGGATATAGGCATTTTTATCTTCACATACTTTTTGAGAATCATTAAGTACACAACTGGGGTCATTGGATCCTCAACAACATCAACAATCAATACTAAATATGGCCCAAATGACCCCACCCCATAAGTCTAGTGGAATTTCCAAAATCACCATCACCATATAGAGAATCAACCTTATATAGGTTAGGAGGAAGAATTCAACAGTCTATGTTTCACCTGTACCTCTCACCCCAAGACAAACCTCTATTGGTCAGGGCCTGTATGGAAACCAAAATTAGAAACTCCCTCAAAATCACTATTCAGAGGTTGATAATAGAGGAACGTATAATAAAGGTGATCAGACCCCGCTAGGGTCGCAAGAAAAAACAACCCAAAATTTAAATGGATTCAAATAACTAACCTAATGAAGGTAGTGCAGAATCATCCTATTTCACTGAATATAATGGCACAACCACCATTTCTTGATATGCCTTTGTGATTATTTTCATAATCAATATGGAAGAAATTGAATAACATTCAAATAAAGTGGGATGAAAAAAATGCACCACATGAGGATTGTGATTTGGATGCACCAAATAAGGTTGTACAAACCCAAAACCAAAGAAAGATTCACAAATTTGAACTACTAAATAAGGAGTTTCCACCTCCTCAGTGAAACCTTGTTAAAGAAAATGGGAAAGGTATGGACAAATCTAGATCATCACACTTAAGAAATAAATTTCCATCCCTAGAGGAAATGTTGTCACAATATTAGAGTGAAATAAGTGCTATGCAATAAATCAATGAGAAGATAATTCAAGGAAATATTCCTAACATATAGCATCTCTATCCAGAGATGAATATTATCGCTCCCATTTTCATTACTACAAAAATAATGGTTTCTGAGCATCATATTGTCTCTAGATCTAGATAGCTAGTCCACATAAATGATAAAGTAGAAAATGATCGTGACTTCCCTCTATTGTTATGACAACCTCTTTCTCGTTAGGTAAATCCTTCAGTTATATGATGAATTGAGACTTAGTAAGAGATTACGGAGGTACCACCTCATTGGACCCCACCTTCTCCCTATAGATGGGAAGTGACTTAGATGACAGTACCTTCAGAGTAACATAAAGTCATAGTCTCCCAATATATTCAAAGGGAAGCCATTTATGGGAAATATGCACATGTGCATCTTGAATGGAATCCATATCCGGAATAGGTGGATTATACTAGACCTCCACCCAACATCAGAAAACCTAAATTATATACCATTGATAGTGCAGGAAACCCTAAACAATAGCTCACAAACATTATATCTCGATTTCATCCATTTATAGTCCCTCAATACCAATACGAGGCAATAAGGATAAGGTGGTTCACATAGAATCTAACATGATGCCCATTGTTGGTATAATAGCCAGCCAATAGGATCCTTTGTAGGATTATAAGACCTTTATCATCAGTTCCATAATTAGTTTAGGTCCACACTAAGAAAAATGATGACTATTTAACTAAATAACTATAAAATATTTGAGAATGGAAGGGTGTATGATTTCACAGTAAGGTGGAATGGTTTAAAAAAATTTCTCAACATCCTCCTTTTCGAGAATCTACAGGAACACTATGATGAAAATATCAAGGATGAGTTGAAGAAACATTTGAACCCCATTAAATATCTAGGTGGGTTCCAAGAGTTTGATGAAATAGAACAACATATTAAGGAGTCTATTCAGTGATCCCGATCTAAGTCTCGACTCATGCCTTCAACACATGGGAAAACACCATACAAAGAAAAATCTACATCTATCAAACTCAAGACAGTGGTAGTTCATATCCAGGCACCTAGGGAGCTTCCAAATCACCCATCACCTCCTGTGGAGTGGAAAAATCCACAAAATAACTCATGACTAGAAGCATAGAGAAATCACTATTTCCTAGGATTTTAGGAATGAATGAAAATGTTATACTCTCTATAAAATGAAAATTCCCCCGTTAATTTCTTAGAAACCATGGATATTGAACTGCTCAAGATTCCACAGTCTTGAAGTCTAGATGAGATCAATATCATTGACTATCCCAACTACATCCCTTAGCATAGAAGGATGGTTCATAATATCCTTGATTACATTGTCATCAAAGATGTCCTTAAAGACATGGTCGACTCTGGGCATGTGAAATTTAAAAAAAACACAAAAGAAGGTGACTTGAATTACCATTGTCTAGTCAAAATAATATGTCATTTGGAAGATGGTTTCAGATAGGCATGTGAATAAAATTTGACAACTGAATGAATTGAAAAATAGTTGATCGAGATACCACCACATTGAAATCAAAGTTGATTAGTCTTGAAATAGATCCACCAGAAAAGAATGATGCATCATAAGTGCTTCCCAATAGTGGTTGTGACCACTATAAGTAGGATGAAATAGAGTATTGAGAGTTATATTCTTATCCAAATCAACCCCTAAATCATGAATCTTTATTCCCTATAACTTATGCAGCACGAGAACCACCCCACCAAATGGATTCTTCCTCATATAAAGAGTTCGTATTTGGTTATTTAAATGTGACACACTGGGAATACCACTACTATAATGATGAATATGTACCCAAATATGGTTTTCCCGCACATAACCAAGGAATGAGGGGCCTCATGTGCCAGAATCGAGGATATTGGGGACAACATGGACATGGAAAGACTAAATATTATGGTCATATCCCCATGAATGTCCTAAATGTATCCAAGAATCATGGGAAAGTGCTCTAGTAGACTCAAATGAGACATGGAGGATTCCAAAACCCCCCCATCATCAATTCACACCCAATTATCTTGAACAATCTTTTATTAGGGGTTCGATCATCTAATAAACCCAGAAAAATGGGAAGTCTAACAAAGCACACACTAATGGGAATAGATTCTTCCATGACTTCTGCACAAGCACTAGCCTCATCTAAATCAAATGTGATGGCACCTAGACTACATTCCTAGGAATATACCCATATTAGAAAACCCTAACCTTTTAGATAAAGATACTATGTTCTAAAACATCTTCTTGTAGTTCCATCTGAACTCTCAATCCATGATGCACTCAATAATTAAAGAGAACATAGGGAGGTACTTATTTATTACATACAGATCCCAAAATAATTTAAGATAGAACTTGTGGCTATAGAGGTCTATTGAGTGGAGACTATGTCCCCAGAATTTCATATTACAATCTCATTCACTAATCAAGATCAAGAAGATGCCATACAAGGGTACATCATACCCCTATAGGTTTCGGTAAGGCTAATTAATTTCAATGTTCAAAGGGTGCAAATTGATAATGCATATGGGATAAATTTCATCCCATTTTAAACTATCAAAAATTTGGGATATATAGAATAGGGCTTATCCCATACAATTATGACCATTCAAGGTTATGATAATCATGAGAAAATACCTCTTGTTATGATAAAACTGGAAGAACAATTTTTACAATATACATATGATATTGAGTTCATGGTTATTTAGAAATACACTACATATAATGTCCTTATCGAGACACCCTAGCTCTATTTCCACTTGTTGATACCATCAACATTCCATAAATGTCTGAAGTACCCCTTCAATTGAAAGGAATTCATAATACATGGTGACAATACCTCCTTTGATACATGAAGAGCCACATATTCTAAAGAATATTTCTACAAAATGGAAGATATATAGATATGGGGGATGATGATATATAGGTTGTAGGTCACAATGGGTTGATAACCGCAATTATGAATCCCTGGAGTATGCTTAACAACGACTATGGGCTCCCCATAAATATAGTCGAGGTAATATATCTAATACCATAGGTCCAATCCCCTTATATACACCATGATAGTGTAAAACACAATCATCTATGACATATATCTATGAAAAAGTAGGTAAAATGGGATGATGATGTCTCTTCTATTAGCCAACCTCACCCTTATAGTGATGGAGATCCCCCAAATTCTCGTATTCACTTGAAAATGTTTCCATAGACCCAGAAATAGAGGAATATGTGGATGACCTCGAGAACTCCCCTCCAACATTTGAGGAAGGTGTATCAACTACCATATATGAGCTATGATAAATAAATATGGGAATATAAAATGACCCATAATAATCTGATTAGTGCCACCATGACCCTTAAAGAGAAAAATATGTACATTTCATTTAAAAAGTAGCACTGATAGGTGTTCTCTTGGAATAATACAAAAATACCCGGACAAAAAGTAGATGTATCTACACACCATATCAGATAGCACAATGAGCAATGAGGCTTCAAGAAGGTATGAAGTAGGATGAATCCCTATCATTCCACCAATGTAGAGGTGGATGTTGACAAGTTGATCAATGAAAATATTGACAAACATGTGTAATACACAATATGACTTCCCAACTTCATCCCTATCAAGAAAAAGAATGAGAAAATTAGGGTCCTTGTTGATTTTAGAGAAGTTAACCAGCATTGATTAAGGATGATTTCCTATTTCTGATCATATAACTCTTGATTAATGCAACGGTTGGCTTCCGATCCCTTTCCGTCATGGAAAAGTAATCTGGTTTAAATCCAATCAAGATAGCCCATAAATATGAAGAATCCACATCTTTAAGAGCACCTAAAGAGATATTTTACTATCATTTCATTCCCTTTGTATTAAATATTGTTGGTTCTATATATTAGCACGATATGAATCACGTATTTAAGCAATTCCTGGTAAGGATTGTTGAGTGTTATTTCAAATATGTGGTCGTTAAATCCCTAAAGAGATGTGATCGCTTCATGTATATCTAAAAAATATTGGACAAGATACGAAAATAGAGTTTTAGTATTATTATTTTGAAATGTGACTTCAAAGTAACATCAAGAGAATTCATTGGCTTTAGGGTATGACACTACAACATTGAGGTTGACCCAGAGGAGACTAGTGTAATTTTATAAATTCCACCCCTATAAATCTTAAATAACTAAGAGGAATCCAATAAAACCTCACCTACAGTCGGTGATTCATGGGAAACATGGAAAAAAAAGATATCCTCTTCACTAGTATAATGATTAAGAAAATCATGTACTAATGATATGATGGGTGAAAAAAATCCTTCAAATATCTCAAGATGTACTTGCTGTACCCACATGTTTTGATTCCTCCAATGGAAGGAAGGCTATTCATCTTGCATGTGGCCTCCATGGAACATTCACGGGGTTCCCTCATCACATATAAAAATGATGTGGAGAATTATAATATTTAATACTACCAAATTCATATCATTCTTAGTACTGAGACATGATATCTTGATGTCGAGAAGAACTACCTTGAACTCATATTTGCGGTGAAAAATCTAAGACATTACATGCAGCACCACGAATTCCACCTGATATCCCATATTGATCCACACAAGTGAAAGTTCCCAGTCAGAGTATTGTATCACCGAGAGGGGGAGGGTGAATCAGTGATACTATTTTTATTTTATGTTTCTTTTCAATTGAAACAACCTTATTCTCATGTTAAGGATTTCAATTCCCTGCTGATAAAAAATAAACACACATCGAAAGGAACACAAATATTTACAAGGATAACTATTAAATAAGAATAGATACATCCTTGTTATGGTTTGAAAATTATCTAATACCATAAAATCCACTAAGAAAAAATCCTAGTATTAAAATGAGTAAGATGTACCCTTTCACTCCTGTAGCATTATGAAACAATCCCACTTGTGCGTGTGCTCCCTCATAGCACAATAGAGTAATACAATTGTATTGTTACAACTCATGTTACCTGTGGTTATTTTCAATTAAACAGATTTATTCAAAGTGTAATGAAATTCATCAATTCCTTAACTAGAAGAAAGGTAAGAACCTCAAAAAACATTGATAAAGAAATTAGACCGAATGCCAAGTCTGATTTTCCTAGTCTGATTCTATGAGTACGATTCATTCAATACAATTCTTATAGTCTGATTTTCATGATATAATTCAATACAAATTAATTAGAACCACTTTAATTTAGAATACAATTTTCATGCCTAATATAATATGAATTAACTAGCACCACGCAAAACAATTCTCAATCCTAATGAAATTGATCTCTTCTTCTCTCTAGAAACCTAAAGCTTCTCTCTCTTCTTCGAATCACAGAAGTGCAATGTACTTCATGCCTTTTATAGGTGACCCAAAAGTTGTTTAGGTGGGAATCCAAAAACAATTTCCCACTCACTTAAATTCAACCAAATATGAATCTTTCTTGAAATCTAGGTGCAATTATTGTAACGCCCCGACCCCAGTTACCCAGAGTCGGTGCATTATTACATAACATTGGCATGATCATGAGAAAGATCAAGTCTCGAAAGACCGATTGGTTTAGTAGCCTTGGAAACACTAGATACATTCATAAGTTTTACATTACATCATAAAAAAAAACATCTTGTCTTCATATCCCCTCATACTATCCCTGCAGGTCATTCATAAATTACTTCTTCATAATCCTGGGAAAAATAAAACATTGAAAGGGGTGAGCTCGGATGCTCAGTAAGGATAACATTATAGCAGAAGCTTTCATAAATAAGCATAAACACTTAAGGAAATTTATAACTAAAACAAAAGCCTTTTAAATTTAAACTTCAGCATAAAATGGCGAAGGTAAAATGAAATAATGCCATTTACTTACTCACATGGATATTCTACTAGTCGAATGATCACATGCAATATCAATAACCACTTTCATAATGATGGAATGCATAATGCCAGACTATCATAACCACATAGCCAAGGCCTCGTGCCAAGACTACAAATAAGATTTTGCCAAGGCCTTGTGCCAAGACACTAGTTTGTCTCATGAGACCTACCGATGCATCGAG